>JARPMR010000018.1:4700909-5340681 GCA_029955525.1 Oeneis ivallda | reverse complement strand
ATAGGTAAAAGGCGGTTGTTTAATTTACCCATTGATTGCTCATTGTTGAGGGTGCGGACTCCATTGAAGTGTGTGCCCGCGCCTTGCGCCCTGGGGTGCATTCTGAAGGGAGTTTGTTTACAAAAACTGTTTGATTAAGGGGTGCATTAGTTAAGATATCGAATTTAAATTAAATTATACAGCTAAGATATTGCATACATAAGTAATAAGGGTATAAGTGGCGGCTGAACTAATATTATGGTTAGATTTGACTTTTGTTGGTATCTCTCAATTCAATTCTCAAGTACTTTGGGTTATCTCTAGAGTAGGTTGTAAAAGGCATCAAAATAATGTTGGTATAACCAAGAGCTCTAATCAAATTATTTTGGTTGACCTTACACGCTGTTCTTTTCAGGGATGGAAGACTGTATTTTCATATCCAAGAATGTCAAATGTAATATTTTCTCTCATCGAGGAAGGAAAGTAAATAATTTAATTATTGATGTAGTGGCAAGTGCTGTACCTATAGACGCTTGTACCTGTGGACACAATCGATTCCGTCGAAACTAGCAACCCCTTAAATTCTAATTTGAACGTGAACTGTCAACCATAGAAAAAGCTTTACGGTCGCGTTTAAATTAGAATTTTAAGGTTGCTAGTTTCGACGGAATCGATTGTGTCCACAGGTACAAGCGTCCATAGGTACAACACTTGCCCATACCTATTTAACTGACTTCAAAGAAGGAGGAATCATTTTTTTATGTATGTTCACCGAATACTCGCAGACGACTGAACCGATTTGGAAAATTCTTTTTTGTTTCAAAGAGTATACCTACTTCCCATTTAAATTTTATCAAAATCGGTCGAACGGTTTTTAAAATATCTGCAATAAATTATATAAATAGACGCGGGCGTTTGAAATCGTTTTTTTAAAAAGAGTAATGTACATTAAATTATCGCATGATTGTATTGTACCTACACGTTGTCACAAAACGTCTTACCTTGCGCAAAGTAAAACTCAAAAAATTGCAAAAGTTTCGTTAAAAATCGCAATCTGGCATAATATTCAGGCTTGCCATAACAATATAATAATAGGCATGCCTGTAGAATAATCTTGGTTTGTAAAAAAATATATTAATAATTACTTACATATTAGTTTGGCTCTTAGCATTATTGTAGTTTTCTCGGTATCTACACGGCTTTACTCGGCGCCATAGTAAAAGCACTCGCTATCTGTACCTGGAAATAATAATATTGAAATGTTTTTGAGGATTATACATTGCTTGGAGGATGTAAGAGCCGTTCTTGGAAAGGTTTTTATGAACATTACTGTGACCTGATTTGGATGCAAAGGCATACCATTTAATTTTACGTAGAATTTCTCTAAAGTTGTTCTCTTAATATCATTGCGGTTGTCTCGTTGCTCTAGTAGATAGCTTATTACTTATACTGCGGATCTTGAGGTCCTTAGGAACGCGGCTTAACAAGGGCCATTAAAATAAGTAAGTTATTGAGCTAAGCAAAAAAGTTATCGGAATTGGGAAGTTGTCGGTTTTAGATAATCTAAGGTTTTTGTTTTAGATTCCCATGTCGTGGGAAGCACCAGATCGTGGCGTTACTTGCAAGAGACGTACCTACCCTACGGTTGAGATGACGAATATGCGATTACTAGTAAGTTTGTAGTAGGTGTGTTTTGTTTTCTGATATTGCCTCATTGCTTTTTTGAAATGATCTGTACATTTGAAACAATTTACATGTATCTATTGAAATGGTATGGCACAGTGAGTAGGTTCATGGTTACGTATTCGTAACACTGAACCTACTAAAGGTAAAGGTAGTTGGCACCAATTATTTATTATCATCTGAATTTAACCGTAAGACGCATCGCGATAGCATTTTTAAGTGTCAGTGGGCGGGAAGAGGCGAGAAGGTCCCTTCTACACGATAGTAGAGTTTAAAAATAAATTGCAGGGTCGTAAATAAAAGAATTTGCACTGTGATTACTTAGAACTGTTAAGTATATAAACATTCTGACTTAATGAAGAAATTGTCAGAATATCACCAGTACTTAAGGGGCGGTGACCATAAAGCTCGCAACGAAATTCTTTTCCCCTCGCTTAATGTCCTGAACACCCCTGGCGAAAACTAAATACCAGGTATTACGCGCAGATCTCCCCCATGGTTGCCATAATAGCTTTATTGGGGTGCAAGTTACAAGAGACAAAGGCTTAAATAAAATAAATAGTTAAGAATACCCTCAATTAGATTTTAATAGAATATTAAATATTATTAATTGACCGAGCGAAGCGAGGTCTCTGAGTTAACTAGAGCGATTTGCACTTGTCCGTCCGTCCGTCCGTCCGTCTGTCAGAGCCTTATAACTTTTGAATTACTGAACGTAATTACTTCAAATTTAGATATAATATGTAAACTAATGGCCTCCAGCCGAAAATGGCTTAAAAAGTTATAAAAATCTTTATTTCAGGGGGGCTCTCATAGAAGCGAATGCGAAGTAAAAAAAAAATATCGCGTTACATAAAATTGTTACGTATCATTTTAAAGATAATTTTGAACTGAGTACAAAAATATATTTTTTTTAATTTTTCCCTTAAAATTGACGAAATGGCGGGCTTTCAAAGTGGCGATTTTATACGCTCGCTTGAAGACGCTCTCTAGGAAAATCCGCTATGGATTTTCAAACGGATTTTATTTTTTTAGGTCACTTGTATCCTGTACTTGAACAACAAATACTAAAATTATATGAATATTATAAAGAAACGAGATTATTTAATTTTTAATGGGCATCAGTAATTCATATAGCATCAACATAGCTTCACAATAATGCTAATAGATGGCGCAGTCAGTAACTATTCCCATGGAACTACGAGTTACGACTACGACCTATCCCAAAAACAGTTTTGCGTCGACCATTATTATTTAGTTACTTACTATAATACAATAATTGTATTGTAATTTTTTTTGTACCATATTATTCAATTAAAATTATTTTTTAGTTAAATTTTAGTTAAATATTGTATATTTTCTATTCGCGTCGATAGATGACGATTTGTACAGATGCCCGTAACCCGGTTTCACTCGTTAGTACCTACATAATAATTCAATGTTTTCACTAACGTTCCCTAACCTTTACGGGCTACCTATGAGTTAGGTGATTGATGTTTTCTGTCAACTTATTTATCACGATCCTGTACGGGACACCTAAAAGGATATTGGGACGGATGTAAGGACTTAGGATTGTATTTAGGAGCTACCTACGTTAAGAGACTCCTACTTAGGGGATGATTTAGGTATGTTTGGTGAAAACGGGCATAATAATGTCAGTTTTGGTTATCATGTATCGATTGAATGAATAATCATGGGATACCGTTACCGCGAGGTCTCAGTTCGGGGCGAACCACTAGTAGAATTAAGGTAAGAAAGTGATAGCTTAGTGGTTAGGACTGTGGTCTCCTATTCGGGGGATCCCAGGTTGGATCCCGGCACCTCTGACTTTTCGGAGTCAAGTGCGTTTAAGCAATTAAATATCACTTGCTTCAACGGTGAAGGAAAACATCGTGAGGAAACCTGCTCGTGTGTGAAGTCCGCCAATTCGCATTGAGCCAGCGTGGTAGACTGTGGCCTATAACCCTTCTCTGAGAGGAGACCTGCGGTCCGTAGTGAGCCGTTGATGGGTTGCTGATGATGATGAAATTATGAGAATATTAATCAATCAGAGCTACCCTGTGAAGTAAGTAACAGCATTTAAAAACTGATGAGAGTTAACGGGCGAAATGAAACACAGGGAATCCCCGAGCGTAAATCATAAACACAAAAAAAGTTTATCCTTTCATGGGTTTTTTACCCTTCGCAGTTGGCAGCGCTGACACGAATTTTCGTCAGTGTGAAAGAGAAAGGATGAAACATTTAGTGGAGTCTTATGGTAGAAAATATAATAAGTCTATGAGTGGAGTGAACTCACAGATATTGTTTGTGTCTACTGTCTAGTACGCAAGAGTACACGAGTGGCTATTAGTTATTACGTCATGCTTGCACTCACGCGTTGCGGGTTTAGCTATGCGCGGCGTAAGGAGCGAGATGCATATATGTATATATAGTAGTATTTGTATAAGTATATTAGACTATTACTACTATGCATTTGCATCTCAAGAGAATAGCTTAAAATAGTATTTAAAGATACAAATATATAGTAGTAGTAGTAGATTTTAGCGTGAAGGCAAGAGGCTCCAGACCTAAACACTAGGCTATCGCCGCTTAAAATTAATAATTATAAATATTTAAAAATTAAAAAGCTATTTGTATCTGTTTATGTATTTTTATTTATTATTATGTTTGTATGTATTTTTATTTATTATTATATTTCTTTGCTTCATCCTTCAATATAATTATTACAAAGGTAGTCACTCCAGTCGCCAGAGATAAGTCCGCGTATTTTACAGTTATACCCTATTTTAAAAATAAATCACCTTGGCAGCACCGTCTTAAGTTTGCTCATTACTTTTTCGCGCGAGATAAGGACCGCACGCGCTCAGCGCGCCGCACTTAATAATTTAACCAGAAGTGCAGAAGATCGAGTGATATTGTAGGATAGTGTGATTGCAGTATTGTTCATCGGCTGAAATCATCATCATCATCATCATCGAAGGAAAAAGGTACGAGCTCTTTTCTGTTTTCAAACGATCTCTTGTTTGCGCTTACGTACCGCCACATTGTATTGTATTTGTGGAGGGGACGCCTGCTAACGCCAGGCGGGTGATCAGTCCTGTGTCGGAACTATTCCACCCAATTCCGCCACATAGCCTACTATATTATTGTTTTTGCATTAACATAAAAACGGTACACTTTTCGTATCGAGGTTTACTGTGAGTCTTCATCTATTACGAGGTATCAGAGAAAACGTAAATATTCTGAATTAAATATTACGTTACCTACTCTGCAAATACTTGCGGAAGTGTTTTATTATGAAAATTAATAAAAATTAAAACACAACTATAACGATTATTATGGTAACACTATTGTTACAACTTGTCATCAATCACGATTGAATTAACTTAGTACCTACCCCCCAAGTGTCTCTGATTTATTTAAGTAATTTATCATTATTATTTCTACATATCATATTATACATTCGAAAAATGTAATAAAATTCACGAATTCACTCAACTATGCTCGTAAAATTCGCTCAACGGGGCTTTAGTAGCTTGCCCAGCCGTTAACTATATTCGAGTACCTACTTGTAAACAAAAATATAATATTATTTATCTGGAGAGACGGTAGTGTCCCTGCCAAGACGAGCCAAGCGAAGCGTAAGGGAACTAACTACCCACCTTTTCTTCGATTTATCTGAAAACACTAATTGTTACGAAACACGTAAAATTAAAAGCAATGGTAGATGAACAAGCAGAGCAAGTAGATGAACAAGCAGAGCAAGTAGCATATTATAGAAGATATTAAATATTTGGAAGAAATAATGGCCATTTTCCTCGGTTTGAAAGTCTTGCTCGTAACTTAAACAACTGTGCAATGTTCGTGTCGACACTACGACGGTAATGAGTTATATTAATTGAAAGAGAGGCATTCAATACCCTCACTTAAATAAGTTAACTAGAACCAGTTGGCATTGGTGTGAACAATGTGAGCTTTGTTTTATTTTATTTTTTTTGCGTCATACGTAAACACCGAAGAAAATCAAGCCGACGCCGAGTCTAGTACAGTTAATCCAGATACTGAATGGTCATTTTGCAAAGGGTTCAAAGTTACTTTATAAAAGGTCGGTCAACTCGAAATTGACTCAAAATTACACTTGGCGCTTGGGAAATCGACGCATGTTTCCACGAAGTATGGTGAAAATATTCATGCCAACCATATGGCTCTTTATATTAAAAAAGGGGATGCGACAAAGACTACGCGTCCTGAGTATCACGGCCGTTAGTAAAGGAATGGGCCTACTATTAAAAGAGATTGAAAACAGGGTGCAGGCCATGAAACACCTAAGCAGGAAGATGGCTGCAGGATCCTATGTGATTCAAACTTCGGAATCACTCAAAGCAGCATTAAACTCTTAATGCCTCAACTCAACAAGAAGTGCTATAAGATTCGGAAAGAGACAAAACTTTATTTGGATTTGCTTTATCCGAGAAACTAAAAAACAACAAACAGGGATTGACTGCGAACCAATTGCAATAACATGATTAACTGCGAGCTAATCATCAGTCATATACTAAAGCCATGACTCCACAAACAAATTGGAATTGGCTGCGAGTCAATTGCGATAATATAACTAGCTGCGAGCCACTCATGAGTCATATTCTAAAGCTGTGACTCCACAAACAAATCAGGATTGACTGCGAGTCAATTACGATAACATAACTAGCTGCGAGCGAGCTACTCATGAGTCAAATCCTAAAGCTGTGACTCCACAAAAAAAAAAAATCGGGATTGACTGCGAGTCAATTGCGATAACATAACTAGCTGCGAGCTACTTATGGTTCATATCCTAAAGATGTGACTTCCTAACTGCGAGCTACTCATGAGTCAAATCCTACAGCTGTGACTCCACAAACAAATCGGGGTTGACTGCGAGTCAATTGCGATAACATAACTAGCTGCGAGCTACTTATGGTTCATATCCTAAAGATGTGACTTCCTAGCTGCGAGCTACTCATGAGTCAAATCCTACAGCTGTGACTCCTCAAACAAATCGGGATTGACTGCGAGTCAATTGCGATAACATAACTAGCTGCGAGCTACTTATGGTTCATATCCTAAAGATGTGACTTCTTAGCTGCGAGCTACTCATGAGTCAAATCCTAAAGCTGTAACACCACAATTAAAAGGGATTAACTGCGAATCAATTGCGATAACATAACTTGCTGCCAGCTATTCATAAATCACATACTAAAGCTGTGATTCCTTAAACAAATCGGTATTGACTGCGAGTCGATTGCGATTACATAACTAGCTGCGAGCTACTCATGAGCCATATATTAAAGCCACTAAAGCTGTGACTCCACAAAAGAAAATTGGTAATTGTGATAACCTTACTAGCTGCGAGCTAGTTATGAGCCATATCCTTATGACAATTGTGTAGAAAATGTGTAATCGTGAATATATATGTACATTAGCTACAAATTATTGTCTGCGAGACAATATACGTTATGTTCTTACCTAACTATATACGGGTACTCGACCAGCCGGCAACCAGGAAAACTGGCGAGCGCCTCGTCGGTACACGTCATGAACTGGGGGGGGGGGGCGTAACACTGCGGCGCAGGATAACAGCTTACCAACTTAATATGTGGGTTGTTATTAATAATAATTTATTACAAATAGGAGCTATTAGTTCCGAGTTTTATTTTCTTGATGCCTAAACCTAATGTTAGGCTGTTCGTCTTATCAGTGTTTCCAGGTGTTTTAATCAAGGTCATAAAAGAAGTTATAACCTATTTGAGAAACCTAGGCTTTAAGTCCGTTTTTGCTTGAATAACAATACTAAATTTAAAAAATCCGTGCCTTGACAACAAGATCCGGACGCTTTATCTGTCGATGCATTTACGCTATGTGGGGCTTTTATATTTTTCTATGATTTTTGTTTCCTCCTTTTTCTTAAATTTTAAAGTGTCTGAGGAAAATAATTGATAACGAGGCAAACGGAATCCTAGTTTTTTCAAATTGGTTACCACAAGCGTGGTACTCTCTCCTACAAAGCTTGGTAGTTTCGGATATTACTTAATGTTAATCCTCATTAATACTTATTGCAATCTCATTTCACCATTCCTTGCACAAGTAACTTACCCTGGGTGTCGCGAGACTCTCCGGACTCTCTCTCTCTCTCTCCCTTAAAACAAGGCGCCGACCCAGACTCAGCGTCACTAATGTTAACATCAGTCTCTGACAGTATTTTAAAACAATATAATACCACACTCAAGTTTCGGTGGCAGTTGTGTAAATTAAATAATAAAAATGTATTTAAACCGTCAAAGACCAGCATTAGGTATCTTCTCTTACAGCGTTTGTTACGGAGTTTGAACCCTTATCGAATTGCAATATAATTTATGCTAAGAAACAGCATTGTTTCTGGAGCGAACGTAAAACGTCTCCTCAAAGGTGTCTATAAGTTAAGATCAACCAAACCCTATTACTCCCTCAACTTGTTTTAAACTATATTAAAAACTGGTTCCCTTATAGTCTTTAGAAAAAATCACTAAGAAACTTTTCAGTATGAGCATCTGCCCTGCTACACCCCTCCCTCCACACACTATATTTCCAGAACTAAAAATATAAGATCTGAGGGGACAAATAACCTGCTATTTACCTACAAGAAGCCTTACAAAAAGGCCGAACCTCAATCGATCAGCAGGTGGATCAAGTAAACGCTATCAGGGAGCAGCGTTGACACAAGCGCACAGCACCTCACGCTCAGGCGAGCGTTGGGGCAATTAGAAAAACGGCAGGCTGGACTAACACATCGAACTCATTCTTTCGCTGCTTAGATGTTAGATCCATGGCGGATGAGGGAGATTATGCCAGACCCTGCCATGACAGGTCTTAATAATAATTGCGTTAACACATCTAATAGTGAATCAATTTATGAATTATACCTAATCATAAAAATAAATATATTCTAATTTATAGTATTAAATAATATTATAATAATATCATAAATAAATTTTAATATTGTTAAAGTGTATGCAAACAAATTAATTAGTATTTCCGTAAGAAAGTGCTTAAAAATACACGATTTACAAAATCTGTATTGCGTACATGTTTATCAAAACTTTTTACTCTAAACAACTACCTTTGTAATAATTATATTGAAGGATGAAGCAAAGAAATATAATAAGTGATCAAACGAACTTACCTGAAGTGAAGTTCGATCATTATTATATGAGTTGCTTCATCCGAAGATATAATTACCCACCCTCCCTGACTGCCCAAATAAAAAAGTTTTGAACCGTATACATCTCTAAAAATAATGAGCAAACTTAAGACGGTGCTGCCAAGGTGATTTATTTTTAAAATAGGGTATAACTGTAAAATACGCGGACTTATCTCTGGCGACTGGAGTGACTACCTTTGTAATAATTATATCTTCGGATGAAGCAACTCATATAATAATGATCGAACTTCACTTCAGGTAAGTTCGTTTGATCACTTATTATCTTAGCTTTTACCCGCAGCTTCGTTCCTGCAATCTATAAAAAAAATCGGCCAAGTGCGAGTCGGGCCTCGCTCTTTTAGGGTTCCGTACATATGACCAAATCATTTTTTAAAACTAGATACAACCGAAAACTTTGACAGCCCCCCATTTCTTCATTTTTGTAGCTAAAAAATAAAAAAATATATATTTGAACACCACTTAATGAGCTCTAGATAATGACACCCCATATGCCAGGGTAAAAAAATAAAATTTTATTTCGACTCCTTTTCCATGTATGGGAGCCCCCCTTTCTTTTTTAATTTAATTTTGTTTTTATTATTTGTTGTTATAGCGGCAATAGAAATACACAATATGTGAAAATTTCAACTGTCTATCTATTACGGTTTACGAGATACAGCCCGCTGACAGACGGACGGACGGACGGACGGACAGCGGAGACTTAGTAATAGGGTCCCGTTGGCACCCTTTGGGTACGGAACCCTAAAAAGTAATCTGAAGAGGTTATTCCCAAACAGAATTACCAATTTTAAATTTTTCGATTTGTCAGCTGTTCTTGTAGGTTTTCCCAAATTTTCCCCCGTTTTTTAATTTTAGCTAGACTAACAAAACAGCAATTTATTTTTATATAGTATTTGACAAAAAAAAATCTTCTTTAGTTTACGCTTTCGCTTATTGATTGAACCGGGGTCGCAATGGGCTTAGCACGGTGCCTAAAGCATAATTTCACGGACCGTCGGCGGTACTGTCCATGTAATAAGCACTGTTTACCATGAAGTCGCTTTATATGCTTAGACCTATTATCAGGGCAACAACGAAGTAATAAACCGAGAAATTGGGAGTTTTTTTTTTTTCAAAAATTTATTTATATAACTAGCTGAACTTCGTAACGCCAACTTATCTATATAAATGAAACAAATAACTACTAAAACTATCCTATCTTTCAAGTTGGACCAAATTAGAGATAGTTACGAAGTTTGATCAAAATCGGTTAAGTAGTTTTGGAGTCCATCGCGGACAAACAACGTGACACGTAATTTATATATATTAAGATTTGACAAACGTGGGTTGTCGACGACTTGATTAGAAAAAACCTGATAGGAAGAATCACGTAGATCCGTAGCTTTGTTCAGGCGTGATTGAAGGACAAACCAACAAACAGATACTCTTTCGCATTTATAATACTATATTGAGGCTAATTATTATTTAGGTATAGAGTAGCTTTTCAATGGGTTTTTATTTTATCTTATTTGAAAATGCTTGCACTATATTGTAAACTATTGGACCATAAAGATACATGTTTCCCCAGCCACTTTTTATCTATAACTGGTGATATAACATATTTGTGTCTGCTATAGTTCACAAAAATCAGCTTATAAAAAAGTTTCACATTTTACGTACAACATAAAAACTGGAAAGTTTTTTACTAGTTTTCCTCCGAAAGTGATATGAGATTGTGAACGTGTCAATGTTATCAGAAACCCGTTTCGTAGTTCTTTTACAATTCCCTGTGATTGATGGATATTTCTTGCGATAGCGCACTTCGAAGTTAACGTACTTACTATAAGAGGTAAAGAATCTCAAGAAATGAAGGAACTAATGAACGAATGAATGAAAGAACGAAAGAATGAATGACTTTACACTTATATAGTAGATCAGATAACATCAAGAACAACTCAAGATAGATTACAATGTATAGGCAGCTTTTAAATCTCTACCTAACAATCTCTTCTAGGTAACCCCATAGTGCAAAAGATAACTATGAGTACAATAATTATGATGATGATCAAATTTAATCTCGGAGATTCAGATTTCGGGATTTTATTTTATTTCGCTTATAAAAAGTTGAATAATAAACGGCCAAGTTAGTGTCGGGTCACGCGCAATGCAGAGTTCTGTCTGTAGTTGCTCGTCACAATTTGCGTAAATGTTTATATTTTTCATTTTACAATACATATCCTTACTAATATTATAAATGCGATAGTATGTTTGTTTATTACTTTGTTGATTTATCCTTCAATAACGCTGCAAAAGAGATACGGATCGAAGTGAGTTTTGCATGGGTATAGGTGTTGAGTATTGTAGACATGATAAAGTATGTAGTTATATGGTGTTTACTATGGTAAACATAGAAGTCATTTTCTATGGCATTATTACGAAATTAAAATAGGTCTTTCTAAGATTAAGTTAATTTAACCTAATTTAAGATTAAATGTGTGGCGTGGTGCACAGGGCACCAATCCTCAGATGTTATCTTATAATATGACTATTTTGGAGTTCTTTCGCAATGCCAGAACTGAATTAGTGACAGATAACATCTGCCGATTGTAGTAGAAACCCACATAGCTCAGTGTTCAAAACATGATTGATCGCTGTAGAGTCTGATAGAACAACAATAACGATCGAACGACTCACACAATCATAGAATGACAAAAGGATTTGTCATTTGACAATAAACTGGTCAAGCAAGTGTCAGAACCCGCATTGAGTTGGGTTCCTTATTTAGGTAGTAAAAAAAACAAATAAAAATATTAGTATAAAAGCACTTAACATTATGTAGAATAGGAAGGAAAAACAAAACACTTTTATCGTGATTTTAGTTATAGTTTTGTATAATTAAATTGGGTTAGGGAAATAAGGCAAAATAGGACTTCTTACTGACGTAGCAGAGCTATTCAGAATATAATGAAAGATGTATTTTATAGTTCACCATCGATAAATCAATAGGTGGGTACATACCTACTACATTTTTTCATGATGTGTGCATCCCTCAGGAACGCTTGAGGCGACGTGAATGACAAATGGCGGTGATCATTTATCTTCTTAACTGTCAACGGAGCCAATCAACACACGTCATTATCTACACACACACACCTTTCCCTAATCTCGACCTTATATTCAGCATGATAAGGGTGAGGTCTTCTCGTTTTGTACCCAAAAAAAAAAAAAATGAGCTACAGTCCTAAAACTGGCCTCAAGTTATTCTCCTCAACTTATTCATAATTTTGCTTTAAATGGTTAATATCATAAGAGAAAGAGAAAGCATAATGTTCTCAAAGGTGTGTGAAATCTGCCAATCCATACTAGAACAGCGTGGTGGACTATGGCCTCTGCGAATTCTAGAATCAATAATAAGATTTGTGTTAAAATAATTAAAAAATATTTAATCTATATAAATAAAAATGAATGTTGGTAAGCGCATAACTCAAGAATGGATTGACCAATTCGGTTAATTTATTTTTTTGTATGTTCCTTAAGGTCCACGGAAGGTTTAAAAAAATATATATAATAGATAAGTTGGCGGTACGAAGTTCGCCGTGTCAGCTAGTAGATAATAAAAATAATTAATAGATAATTAGGCATATTTATTCCTGAATTACCTAATAAAGTTAAAAGTAAATGACCTGCAATTATAATTAGCTGTTAAACGAACTGCTAAAGTTCCTGGTCGAATAATTTTACTAATTGTTTCAATTAAAACTTTAAAAGGTATCTTGAATACTAGGTGTTCCTTGAGGAATTATTTATGAATACCTTTCTCTGAGAGGAGACCTGCGCTTATTAGTAAGCCGTTGATGAATTGCTGTGATGTGAAGATGATAACATCTTACCTAACTCAGAAAAGATAATCATTACTTCAGGATACTACTACTCTACTCAGTCATCGGTATACTCTGCTTCGTTTAAGGTTGAATTTTATCATACTACTAATATTATAAATGCGAAAGTGTGTTTGTTTGTTGGTTTGTCCTACAATCACGCCAATCAGAGCTAAGGATCGAAGTGATTTTTTGCATGGGTATAGCTGAGGAGCTGGAGAGTGACATAGGCTACTTTTCATCCCGGAAAATCAACCAGTTCCCGAGGATATTTTAAAAACTAAATCCACGCGGACGAAGTCGCGGGCATCAGGTAGTGAGATTATAAGTTAAAAACACATTGATGTGATTTATTGACTGTCTAAGTGCGGCATAGAAGTGCAATACCTACTATCTACTTTTAAATAATTCTGCGAAAGTTTGTGAGGATGGATGTATGGATGGATGTTTGTTGCTCTCTTACGCAAAACTACTGGACCGATTTTGATGAAACTTCACAGTGTACCTAATAGTTTTTAGATCAAAATAGGAGAAAGGCTATATTTTATCCCGGAAAATTCAAGAATTTCCCTAAATTGACGCGGACGAATTTGCGAGCAAGTTTTTATTAATTTTCTTAATGTAAGGAGGTCTAAAATTATATTCTTGATGGAGAGCCGTAAACTAGATACCTATCCACGGCACAACATCTGCTCCACTCCTGTAGAGTGGGTAGGTAATCAATCAAACACTTTGAAATTGGAAAGTGATAACTTTGAGAAATATAGTGGTCATGAGCTAAAATTACTAAATTATAATTTCCTAAAGATACAAGTCGTCAAGTTCAGACTGATATACAAGTAGGTACAGTCAAGTCTACCAGTGATCTAAAAGTATAGTCTAGTTTTTAATACAGTTATGGTAGTACAAAAGTTTGGTGCAACATCAATATTAAAGGTGTATTCAGATGATTCCCTGGACGCATTTTATTTTACAAGATTTCTTA
Source organism: Oeneis ivallda (assembly GCA_029955525.1). Taxonomy (NCBI): domain Eukaryota; kingdom Metazoa; phylum Arthropoda; class Insecta; order Lepidoptera; family Nymphalidae; genus Oeneis; species Oeneis ivallda. The sequence continues at coordinate 5,326,943 of JARPMR010000018.1, read as the reverse complement.
CGAATAATATACCCCTTATAGAAACATGGAATTTTACTTTAATAAAACTAAGAAATATAATTAAGTAGTTAAATCTTTACCTTTATAAAGAATAGGAAAAAATTGATGCCTAATTAAGGTAAAGAAATTGTTTGATAGAAAATTATTGAAGTGAGCACTAATTGCCGATTTCATAAACGTCGAGTCACTACGTAACCGAGGAAAAAATTGGGCGTTGTAACAGTTTCGTACTAAAAAACCTGCTAAAGTTGGTGAAATCGACTCTTTTAATATGTTTACATTACCCGGCGATATATATTGCACATCGGCCTTTGGAATAAAACGCTATTCTATTCTATTCACAGTTCGAATGCATTTTTTTATATATATGTTACGTGATGTGCTCGCCGATTGTGAAGAGATTTCAGTAATCTACGTGAATTTCTGGCTAGCTTTCCTTGCAATAGAATAGAATAGCGTTTTATTCCAAAGGCCGATGTGCAATATATGTCGCCGGGTACTGTAAGAGCCATAGATCGATTTACATATTGTTCGTTTACTCGTAAATGCAACAAAGAAGATAAAACATTTTTTTCCAGACTTATTAAATTTTTATCTTATTTATTTTCTAATGGAATACCCAAGAAACTTACATAATATTAAGGATAATAAGAAAAGATAAAAATGTAATTTCTCATTACAAAAAATGCTTGCTCTCGACAAAATATGTTTGTTTCCAATTTATTTTAAGGCTAGGTTGATTATATGGGTCTGCCCGCGAAATTAAAATTTGATTTGGTTTTTCGCAATTTTTAAACTAATACGACAAAGTAGGCTTATGGCATTTCTTATTGCGACGATGGCAGTATCATCTTCACAGGTTTATATAAAAATCTTTACTTGAAAGTATCCAGTCTAATTTGTGAGTAGCTCACGTCCAACTCAATATTCTGACTAATTTCTTAAACTGGACACTTTCAAGTAAAGATTTTTATATAAACCTGTGAAGATGATACTGCCATCGTCGCAATTAGAAATGCCATAAGCCTACTTTGTCGTATTAGTTTACAAATTAAATTTGAATTTCGCGTAAAAATGAATTTTAAAAGACGTTTCGGCAGATTTTCCATATATATACTGTCAAAAATCAAATCCTCGGTTAAACTTGGAGAAATTGCCACTAAGTGCTGATTTCACAAACGTAAAATAAGTCTTAACCGAGCGTAAATTTCATATTTTGACAGTATTTTCAATACAAAAACTGTCACTTGTCAGACAGTTTTTGTATTTTCCCCGGTAAAACGTCACTCGACGTTGGTGGAATCGGCACTTAATAAAGTTAATATTATTGTAGATGGAGCATATGGTTAGACTTTATTGGGTATAAATAATAGTAAAATTGTACATTTTAATGTAAGTAAGTACCTACTTGGGATCGTTAAAATTATAATCTCATCAGGAACTCTTCAAAGTTATATGTTACAGAATGTAATTTAAAAGAGTGGCCGTTCAAGGAAATAAATTATTTTTGCGGTGAACTGGCAACTTTGTATTAAAAGGTTTTTTATGGGCCGTTGGGACTGTAACGGACTTTTATAAACCAGTGGACTGATAAAAGATGAAAGAATATGCCAACCTACTCGTAAGTATGACGGTATGAGCAGATGGAATATTATATCAACCTAGAAGTTGTAATAATATCGATGAGAGAAGACACTAGGTACTATTTGAGGAAACGTTTTTGTCTCCTCTTGAATTAGATGGGTCTAGGCCAGCGGTGCAATTGTCTAAAGTTATTTCAATGATCGTTATCATATTTCATGACATTAGCGTCAAAGTAAAATAAACCATAACATCTACAAGCAGCTGTCGAGAGCCACCAAGGTGAGCTGGGGCCTCCATCCCCAAGTCATAAAAACGATTTATACTGCGGTGGTGGAGCCAATAGTCCTGTACGCTGCCTGTGCCTGGGCACCTGCCGCTTCAAAGCTCGGAGTGCGGAAGCGTTTGGGTGCACTCCAAAGGGGCTTCGCGCTGAAGATGACCAAGTCCTACCGAACCGTCTCCCTAAACTCGGCATTGATACTGGCTGGGATACTCCCCTTGGATCTTAGGATCCGAGAGGCCTCGGCATTGTACGAGGCCAAAAGGGGAGTGTCTCAGCGAGTACTCCTTGATAGGGAGATGGAGGGGAAGGTACCATATTGTGGGCGACCACACCCGGCGGAACAGACGTGCCTGCGGTTTACCAGCCTGGTGGACCGAGAAGACCTTGAGAACAACAACACTCAAGCAGTGCGCATCTTTACTGATGGCAGTAAAATTGACGGCAAGGTGGGGGCCTCGCTTTCCATATGGAATCACGAGGCCGAAACCAAAGCCGTCAAGCTAAAGTTAAGTGCGCACTGCTCGGTCTACCAGGCTGAGCTCCTTGCCCTGGATAGAGCTGCCTCTCTCGCGACGAAGCGCTCGGAAGCTTCCATCGGCATATACACCGACTCAAGATCATCTCTTGAGTCGGTGGTCGGGCGCAAATCCCTCCACCCATTAGTCGCACGCATTGTCGACAATTTAAAAATATGTCGCACTCAGAACAAGGAAGTTTCCTTGTTCTGGGTGAAAGCGCATGCGGGGTTGGAGGGAAATGAAAGAGCCGATGAGCTCGCGAAAGAGGCGGCTCTAGGCTTAAGGAGGAAACCAGACTATGACCGGTGCCCGGTTTCGTTCGTCAAGCGACTGCTCCGTGAGGGGTCGCTTGAAGAGTGGAACCGGAGGTATACGTCCGAAGAAACCGCGGGCACCACAAAGGTCTTTCTGCCGGATGTGCTTTTTGCACATCGCGTGGTCAAAAAGATCGACCACAATATGGTGCTTTCCCAGGTGTTGACTGGTCATGGAGGGTTTGCGGAGTACCTGCATAGGTTCAAACGCAAGGACCACCCGGGTTGCGTGTGCGACGACAGTGTATCAGAATCGATTATACATCTTCTGATGGACTGTCCTCAACACGAAGCGGCCCGGGAGGACCTACAGCAAGAATTGCGGATGAAACTGTGCAGAGACTCCGTGCCCACCATACTGGGCGAGGCCTCTGGCAGAGATGCGTTCCTGGAGTACGCAAGCAAAATAGCGAGAGTAGCTATTGCCAGGAACCGAGCGACCGATAGAGATGCATAGTGCCTCTTATATCGTGAGCATATATAGATGGCACTTGCATATAAATCGCGTCGCTCTGCTCCTGGCAAAAGCCGGAATGATTCTCCTATTTTGCGCACTCCGGGCTCCGAGCTTTGAAGCATGACCACACCTTTCTTAGATTAAGTAGTACGGTTTTAAAAATTTTAAAAATAATTTTAAAAAATGATTATAATAGGAATAGCTAAAAAGGACCCTTTCTATGAAAGGGGACACTCTGTATATAAAAAAAAAAAAACCATAACCGCATTGAATTAGAGCTCAATTTCGTGTATGCATTCTTCTACGCTTAAGTATGTAGAATACGCTCCATAACGCTAAATGCTAAAATTGGTTCTACTGAAATTGTGACTACAATCAAGGATTATTTTACTTTGACGCTAATGTCATCGAATACGAAAACAATCAATGGAATAACTTTAATACAATAGATATCCAGGTCTAGGCCATAGTCCACCACGATGGACAAGTGCGAATTGGCACACACACACAACAAAATTCACAAAATTTGAGAACATTATAGAAAATTCTCAGGCAGGCAGGTTTCCTCACGACGTTTCTCTTCATTGTTAAATCAATGAAGTGATATTTAATTGCTTTAAACGCACATGATACTACAATAATTTAATAATCATAAAAAATTCATTTTAAGAAACCGACTTCAAACGCCCGCGCCACTACAAAGTATATAATTTATTGTTAATAGTTTGAAAACTGCTCCACCGATTTCGATTAAATTTCAATGGGACCACCTGGATAGTATATCCTTTGAAAAAAAAAAGAATTGTTCAAATTAGTTCAGGCGTCTTTGAGTAATCGGTGAACATACATAAAAAAAAGATTTCGACGAATTGAGCACCTCCTCCTTTTTGAAGTTGGTAAAAAAAGACAGAAATGCGTGTCGAAACCAAGGATCCACCGAAAAGAGACAGCTAACCTATCCACTACGTTGTCAACTTATCACTGCTCTCGAAGTGCCGAGTTCGCCAACGTAAAATACCTAAGTCTTATGTTTTGACAATATTTTCAATACAAAAACTGTCAGATCGCCCAATTAATAATTCCTCTGTTAAACATCACTCGATTAGTGAAATCGACACTAAATACCTATGATAAAGAATAGAATAGAAATGTTTTTTATTCAAATAAACTTTTTTACAAGTGCTTTTGAATCGTCGATGAGTCTACCACTGGTTCGGAATGCCCTTCCTGCCGATAAGAACCAGCAAGAAACTCGGCGGTTGCTCTTTTCAAAACAAGTCTACAATTCAAAAGAAACTATGCTATGTTTGCAGTGTTTCCACAATGAGTTCCACAAAAGCATACCTAATTATAATTCAATTATAATTATAATATACTACTATAATTTGACTAAATTTTGCCCAAACGGAGTAAGTTTTTTAAATCGATGATCCGTTGCTCTGTTGCTACGTAATTGAAGGACAAACCAAATAACGAACACAGTTTCGCGTTTATAAAATATGGGAAGTATAGTAAGGATTAGTAAGGAAGGAGGAGTCGTCAAAATGATACAGTTATAAAATGGTAAAACTTTCAGTAGTATCCACATTCTTCAGATAGGTATGTACTGGCATATATTTCAAGCAATAAAGTCTTTCGAAATGGTATCTTCGCTACGTGACCTCGACGCTGACGTTTAACGACCAACGGATGCGGCATGTTTAACTTAACGACCTCTCAAGCTACTGCTAGTAGTGTCTAATAGGTTCTGAAATTCAAATTCAAATAAGAATAAGTTTAAAAACTTTAACTAGACTATGGAAAATAATAAAGAAATATTTTATTATAAATGTCAAAATCGTACAATGTCAGGTAAGTAAATAAAACCAAAAACACATTTTAATCAAAAAGACCACCCCTGGTTGCCCCTGAGCCAAAGGTGCCCATCAAGCTCGCGGTATTGCCGCGTTGTATGGCGGTTGACAGCCTTTGAATCAGGTAAGCCCCAGAGCGTGGATCGCAGCCTCTCTCCCTTAAACGACGTCCGATGTCAAATAAAAATCTCCTCTCTCTTTCTCTTCTGTCTTTGATCAGCTGCAGCGCCATCTAGTCTAGCTCTAGCCAAAACTTCAACTGACAACTATCGTAGAAAGAGAATAGACACAACGAAGTGTTACTTGGCTACAGGGGCATATTTTGTTCGTATAAAAAGTAAAATTAAAAATTTTAAAAACCCCCGACACAGATAACAGAATAAACTCTAAAAACTATCAAATAATATTTGAAACCTATATATAATTTTATACCTATATATAATTATATCGTCACATATATTATGTAAGTTCAAATATTTTTATTTTCCAAGCGTCATCGTCACGTCGGGGGACCGCTAAAGTTTATAAAGGAATTTTTCGGAGTAAATTCTTTTGTAGCAATCTGCGACTACACCTGTTTTTCTCACTTAGCGGTCCCCCGACGTGACGACGACGCTTGGAAAATAAAAATATTTGAACTTACATAATATATGTGACGATATAATTATATATAGGTATAAAATTATATATAGGTTTCAAATATTATTTGTTAGTTTTTAGAGTTTATTTTCTGTGTCGGGGGTTTTTAAAATTTTTAATTTTACTTTTATTTAGTCCTTTTTAAAGTAGGTATAAATATTAAGAAGGTATTTATAGTGATTAGTTAGCGCAGTGGTAATTGAGCCTAATTGATCCCATTTAATTACCCACCTTCGAAATCTAAACCTTACTCTAACATGTCATATTTAAAGTCATGGTTACCTTACCATATACTTTCAATATCATTGAAGTAACACGGTACCAAATTTCGAATCGATAGGACATATGGAAGGTGTTCAGATCCCCTAATCAACTATTAAAAAGCTCATGATCTTCAAACAGCTGATCAGGTCGTGGTTACCTTACCATATACTTTCAATATCATGGAAGTAACACGGTACCAAATTTCAAATCGATAGGACATATGGAAGGTAGTCAGATCCCTTCATCAACTATTAAAGAGCTGATGATCTTCAAACGGCTGATCAGGTCATGGTTACCTTACCATATACTTTCAGTATCATTGAAATAATAAGGTACCAAATTTCGAATCGATAGGACATATGGAAGGTAGTCAGATCCCCTCATCAAATATTAAAGAGTTAATGATCTTCAAACGGCTGATCAGGTCATGGTTACTTTACCATATACTTTTAATATCATTGAAGTAACACGGTACCAAATTTCGAATCGATAAGACATATGGAAGGTAGTCAGATCCCCTCATCAACTATTAAAGAGCTGATGATCTTCAAACTGCTGATCAGGTCATGGTTACCTTACCATATACTTTCAATATCATTGAAGTAACACGGTACCAAATTTCGAATCGATCGGACATATGGGAGTTAGTCAGATCCCCTCATCAACTAGAAAAGAGCTGATAATCTTCAAACGGGTGAACAGATTTTCATTAAACATGGCTAAGAACACTCGGAATAAAATTATCTATGACACAAAAAAAACTAAACGAAAATCGGTTCATCCGTTTGGCAGCTACGCTACCACAGACAGATACACAGATACACAGATACACAGACACGTTAAACTTATAACACCCCTCTCTTTTTGCGTCGGGGCTTAAAAATGCAGCATAATATTATGTTATTCGAGATTGACATCTCATTTTATCAAACTTGGCTCTATAGTTTAGGCGCTATAGTGGAAAATACACTGACTGCTAAAATAGTGGAAAATACACTGACTGCTAAAATAGTGGAAAATACACTGACTGCTAAAATAGTGGAAAATACACTGACTGCTAAAATAGTGGAAAATACACTGACTGCTAAAATAGTGGAAAATACACTGATATACAGTACAGACTGGATTGAACTGTGTTATCTATAAGCTGTTTAACGCTTCATTTTCCGGTTGAGTTTATTGTTGGCTCTATTCAGATCAGGACGCGTTTGGAACTCTCGTACATCTCTTTCTCCTAAATCTGTTTCTACACGTCCTTCACGCCGGAACTCTAAATCGTTTGGCGGCACGTCTTTGCCGTCCGCATCACATCCACGGCCATAGCCTACCAGATAGTACATCTATGAAAGTGAAAGGTGTATCAAAACCAGCTCTAGTCTCCAATAAGTATATTAGACATTAGTTTATGTAAGTACATCTTATATAAGTTTATCTACATATATAAAAGGAAGGTGACTGGTTGATTGACTGACTGACTGACTGATCTATCAACACACAGCTCAAACCATTGGACAGATCGGACTGAAAGGCATACAGATAGCTATTATTACGTCGTAGGCATCCGCTAAGAAAGGATTTTTGAAAATTCAACCACTAAGGGGATCAAATAGGGGGTTGAAAAATCGAACTTAACGTGAGTGAAGCCGCGGACAAAAGCTAGTTTGTAATATAACAGCTGCTAAAGAAGCTGATTGAAAAAGTAGATTCATATCACTAATTTCGTTGCTGACGGTTTGACTTGGCTGTGGTGTAATGTATTGACCATAACACACTCAGAGTGTGGGAATAGCCACGTCAGCCTCGGAATTTTTGATATTACTAATTATTTAGATATATTATGACTCCAGATTCAACTCTGTAGTGCCAAGGACAAGTATAGACTGAAAACAACCCAAATCAGCTGCAGTAAAACTCACTGTACCTGACTGTCTGAGCCGCATGAATATGAAAAACATTTCAGATCTGGATAGACCTTATTCCAGAGTCTTAAGAAATTCCAATGGGAAAGAGTCGTAAAGACCAAGTTTTCAAATCAACACAATCATAGTCTGAAGGCTGATCGCAAGATATTGCCCAGGAAAAAAATATTAGAACCCCCGAATTGGATATTTGACTATTGTCAAAATTCATTATTTATTCATTATTTATTTTATAATCGAAAATGTAACATGTAATTATAACATTTGTAAAAACAGAAAATAAACCGGTCAAAAAACAAATAAGATATATAAGCTGTTTTACAACGACTGTATCTGTGTCTTTCTAAAACAATTTTTTTATGAAAAGTGTATGGAGCTTTTGAGTTTGACGTCACACCTCAATAGCGCTCTCTTTGTATAACAAGTAACTTTAAAGCTAAAGAGACTAGTTGAGATATTAAAAAAAAAGAAAAATGGTATTGTGTTATAATTATTTAAAAACGTTATTTTAAATAAATAAAAATATATCAGTCAAATATCCAATTCGTCCCTTCGCAATGTCATGATACCGCATTGACGATGCTTTTGTAGCTCCGGGGCCATTATTTGTAGATTAAATGGGCCATTCCGCCGGTAGGTTACCGGCAACATTAAGCAAAATTTTATTTTCCATACTAAAACTTCGCGAACCCTCAGGAATTGCTTAATAAACGAGCCTGTTACATTGTAAGAGCAGTTTCTTTTTAGAATTTTTACTTTGTTCTTCCCATGCTTGGATAAAGTTTGGTAAAGTATTATATAAGGGATTGGTGGTAATTTTCGTATATGAATCGAAGAATTTCAAAGCAGCTTGGAATTCCGCAGGTATAAATATCTATTTACCGAATAGTTGCACAAGCAGTTAAAATTAGGTCACGGTTAATTTTAAATTACACAACCAAATTTAGAGCAAAGGTTGCTCAAATCAGTACTTGTACCTCAGTGTTTATCTTTAAGGGTTAATTAAATATTTAAAACCTTTAACCGCGTGATTACCTATTCAACCTGATTTTTGTGATAAGTTGGAGAGAAATAAGAGCCTTCATTTACGTTAAAGATAACTTAATTAATAATTATTGTGTTTAGAAATACTAAACAAATTAAACAAAAAATAATAAACGCCTGTCCACGTCTAGGGCATGGACAGTCATTTTTTTTAGATAAAACAAAACAATAATAGCTATTTATGCAACTGCATCGTAATGAGGGTCATTTTAATTCGAGTGCTGTTTTTTGATACAAGGCTTGTGTAACTGAACTAAGTACCCTACGAAAATCTCTACCCTATTACTCATATTGATCTTTCTATTTTTTTTTTATTATTTCTTTAGCGTGGCACGTGATTCGCTAGTGGTAGAACCCTTTATAATGTTGTGATCGTATTAACCCAAGAACTTTTAGAGCGTCAGAAGTAATAAGTTCATAAGACCTAGGCGATATATGCAAGAGTTCATGTATTAGATTTTAGTGGGTTCCCGTATTGGTTTATATTAAAGAATGTTTAAAATCCAGTATGAATGATACCGGTTTACTCCATTATCACGAGACTCAACACTGATGTCGAGAGACACAATTATTTCTATGGGTAAACATCAAAAGAACCTACATCGCAACTTATGTACCTCGACATTCAACATCACGTTGAACGTCTACAGTCTACACTACACATCGTTGTTTCAAGTTCCTTTGAGTCCATAGGCAACGTTCAAACTTAAGATGGCATCATTTCATTGTAAAAAAATGAAATGATGATCGTTGGCTCCCTGCACGCCAAACGATGGTGAGCTCCTACCTTTTGTGGTACATCAAGGACCACTCAGTTACGTCTATTAAAACAATAATGTATTATTATTATAATTGACGCAATGAGATCGCAGCTTCGATTTGTTAAAATGTATTACTATGTATAGATACTTCATAATAATTAGGAATGTGAATAAGCCCTTGAAATACCATCAAACCTTGAGCCCCCCCCCCCACACTGTCATCATTCACTCACACACGAATGTGCGAGGCTTTTTTAACCGTGGTTTGCTCCACAAGACTTTTTTAAAGTGGTGTGATCCACTGAAGACACTTTTTTAACCGTGGTGTGTTTCCACAAGACTTTTTTATAGTGGTGTGATCCACTGAGACTTTTTATAGAGGTGAGCTCCTCTCATATATAGTTGGTTGTAGGTTAATAGTTATACTGCGTGATGTTAATAGTTATACTGCGTGAAGTCACCACGGAGTGGTGAAGGACTCTAACAACGTTAGAGTCTAGTTCGAGGTTGGTGTCAGACGCCTGGACCAGACAAAACCATAATAGCAATTGCCATCATTAGCTTCATCCTATCTCAGCACCCAACAGTAGGTTGTCACCACGAAGTGGTGGTAGGCTGCAACTTAACGTCAGAGCAAGTTCGAAAGTAGAATCGGACACCTGGACCAGACAGCCCGGACTGGCAAGTTTATTAGCCCATCCTAAGCTTATCCTATCTCGGCATCCAACCTACAGGTTGACACAACACTCAGCATAGAGCATCGCGATATAGATCAATCTTCATCTGAGATCGTCGGTCGCAAGCCCAAAGACAGGTTCATAAAGCACCAAGGTGCTAGAGCTCCCCATCCATTAAGCAGCTTCCAACGTCAGATTAGGTATCACTCATAATAGATTTCGTGTATCGCCCCTTGTACTTGATCAATAATAATTGATATAAAGTATGTCACTACATACCACTTCACATTTCTCATAATACAGTATGTGCATGTTTAAGTCACTGAACATATGCCCCAAACACGGACAATGTTCTTTCTTATAGACGATCCGCGCGTCACGACGCTGCGGTCGTCGCTGCCTTCCCTTACAGTATACCGTTCTACAGAATAGCGTCAACGTCAAATTGAAATTATATGACATGAAAATTGAAGTTCCTAAAATTATTATTTTTATGATCTCATGTGAAAGTACATCTCGTAACTTAACTACTGTACCGATTTTGATAAAATTTAATCAAAAATTTTTAGTACTATCAAACATGAAAAATTCCTTTGTACGAAAGACTAGGGTCGTTACATTCAACCCCCTAAATTCTATGAAGCATGCAAAATAGAATGACATCTATGAAGTATGCTGAATAGAATTTACACTAAGAAATATTTTATTCGCAATTTCCCTTATTGTTTAACTTAATATCATCACAACCTCCAGACTTCTATCATTTGTTTCTAAAATGAAATTATACACACAATTATCTGCAACTGTATCCAAGCATTACTCCACAATACGTCAGTCATCTTTAGATTTTCCTTTCCCTTAATCTAATTCCTTTATTGTATCTCCAATACTCTACACAACCCCCAGTCCTGAAGTCAATTTGACTATTAAGTCAATCGCCACAATACATCACTTATCTTCACATTTTCTTTTACTTAATTTAATGTTTTGTACCTCCAATACTTTATGCAACCCCCAGACCTGAAGTCAATTTGATGTTATACTAAGTCAATCTCCACAATACATCACTTATCTCCACATTTTTCTTTTACTTAATCTAATGTTTTGTACCTCCACTTAGATTCTTTTACAGTTGGCATCAATTTCCACAACCCCCTGTCAACCAGACAATTAAGTTCCTTTCACCCATTTCAATAATAATATAATCTTATTTACATCACTCGTCCAAATAATCCTCCTATCAATAACCTACAATAGAACTCTCGCACAAAACGCCATGACCATAACGAACTCAAAACTTCCTCAGACTCTTTCCATTTCACGAGCAACATATTGTAGGCTTTCGCCTACTTTGTACTTCCCTAATCAGCCGTTTGACCATCCTGGTCACGTTTAAATTATTCTTTTTTAGCCATGTTTACCATCCTGGTCACGGCACCATATTGTAACTGAACTAAGTATCCTACGAAAATCTCTACCCTATTACTCATATTGATCTTTCTATTTTTTTTTTATTATTTCTTTAGCGTGGCACGTGATTCGCTAGTGGTAGAACCCTTTATAATGTTGTGATCGTATTAACCCAAGAACTTTTAGAGCGTCAGAAGTAATAAGTTCATAAGACCTAGGCGATATATGCAAGAGTTCATGTATTAGATTTTAGTGGGTTCCCGTATTGGTTTATATTAAAGAATGTTTAAAATCCAGTATGAATGATACCGGTTTACTCCATTATCACGAGACTCAACACTGATGTCGAGAGACACAATTATTTCTATGGGTAAACATCAAAAGAACCTACATCGCAACTTATGTACCTCGACATTCAACATCACGTTGAACGTCTACAGTCTACACTACACATCGTTGTTTCAAGTTCCTTTGAGTCCATAGGCAACGTTCAAACTTAAGATGGCATCATTTCATTGTAAAAAAATGAAATGATGATCGTTGGCTCCCTGCACGCCAAACGATGGTGAGCTCCTACCTTTTGTGGTACATCAAGGACCACTCAGTTACGTCTATTAAAACAATAATGTATTATTATTATAATTGACGCAATGAGATCGCAGCTTCGATTTGTTAAAATGTATTACTATGTATAGATACTTCATAATAATTAGGAATGTGAATAAGCCCTTGAAATACCATCAAACCTTGAGCCCCCCCCCCCACACTGTCATCATTCACTCACACACGAATGTGCGAGGCTTTTTTAACCGTGGTTTGCTCCACAAGACTTTTTTAAAGTGGTGTGATCCACTGAAGACACTTTTTTAACCGTGGTGTGTTTCCACAAGACTTTTTTATAGTGGTGTGATCCACTGAGACTTTTTATAGAGGTGAGCTCCTCTCATATATAGTTGGTTGTAGGTTAATAGTTATACTGCGTGATGTTAATAGTTATACTGCGTGAAGTCACCACGGAGTGGTGAAGGACTCTAACAACGTTAGAGTCTAGTTCGAGGTTGGTGTCAGACGCCTGGACCAGACAAAACCATAATAGCAATTGCCATCATTAGCTTCATCCTATCTCAGCACCCAACAGTAGGTTGTCACCACGAAGTGGTGGTAGGCTCCAACTTAACGTCAGAGCAAGTTCGAAAGTAGAATCGGACACCTGGACCAGACAGCCCGGACTGGCAAGTTTATTAGCCCATCCTAAGCTTATCCTATCTCGGCATCCAACCTACAGGTTGACACAACACTCAGCATAGAGCATCGCGATATAGATCAATCTTCATCTGAGATCGTCGGTCGCAAGCCCAAAGACAGGTTCATAAAGCACCAAGGTGCTAGAGCTCCCCATCCATTAAGCAGCTTCCAACGTCAGATTAGGTATCACTCATAATAGATTTCGTGTATCGCCCCTTGTACTTGATCAATAATAATTGATATAAAGTATGTCACTACATACCACTTCACATTTCTCATAATACAGTATGTGCATGTTTAAGTCACTGAACATATGCCCCAAACACGGACAATGTTCTTTCTTATAGACGATCCGCGCGTCACGACGCTGCGGTCGTCGCTGCCTTCCCTTACAGTATACCGTTCTACAGAATAGCGTCAACGTCAAATTGAAATTATATGACATGAAAATTGAAGTTCCTAAAATTATTATTTTTATGATCTCATGTGAAAGTACATCTCGTAACTTAACTACTGTACCGATTTTGATAAAATTTAATCAAAAATTTTTAGTACTATCAAACATGAAAAATTCCTTTGTACGAAGGACTAGGGTCGTTACACTTGCCGAGTATCAAAATAGGATAGTACGAGAATTAAAATGACTAATTACGTTCAGTTGCATACAAGATTTTATCTACGACAAGGAAAATAAAATCATTAACAAAATACGCCGTAGGCTCAATAAAGTAACGAAAAGTAACTCCGTAAGCCGCCACCAGCCGCCTGTGGCGCCTCTGTTGTATGAACGGTACAAAAGTGCCAGAACTCAGAGCCTTAGCTTTAGGTATCCTATTTTAACAAGAAAATTAAAAATTTTAAAAACCCCCCGACACAAAAAATAATCTCTAAAAACTAAGAAATAATATTTTATACCTATATATAATTATTATCGTCACATATATTATGTAAGTTCAAATATTTTTATTTTCCAAGTGTCGTCGTCGCGTCGCGGGACCGCTAAAGTTTATAAAGTATTTTTCCAACAGCTAATTAATTATTACGAATTACATTTAGGTACGAGCGATCTTAAGTTTCATGCATGTATAGTTTACGCTCTACGTAATGCCACGCGCGACACGTGAGGGCAGACGACGTTGACGGTTGTGTCGATTTTGAGTAAATTCTTTTGTTGCAATCTGCGACTACACCTGTTTTTCTCACTTAGCGGTCCCCCGACGCGACGATGACACTTGGAAAATAAAAATATTTGAACTTACATAATATATATGACGATAATAATTATATATAGGTATAAAATATTATTTGTTAGTTTTTAGAGATTATTTTTTGTGTCGGGGGGTTTTTAAAATTTTTAATTTTACTATTATTTAGTCCTTTTTAAAGTAGGTATAAATATTAGGAAGGTATTTATAGTGATTTGTTAGCGCAGTGGTAATTGAGCCTAATTGATCCCATTTAATTACCCACCTTCGAAATCTAAACCTTACTCTAACATGTCATATTTAAAGTCATGGTTACCTTACCATGTTCTTTCAATATCATTGAAGTAATACGGTACCTTTCGAATCGATAGGACATATGGAAGGTTGTCAGATCACCTCATCAACTATTAAAGAGCTGATGATCTTCAAACGGCTGATCAGGTCATGGTTACCTTACCATATACTTTCAATATCATTGAAGTAACAAGGTACCAAATTTCGAATCGACAGGACATATGGAAGGTAGTCAGATCCCCTCATCAACTATTAAAGAGTTGATGATCTTCAAACGGCTGATCAGGTCATGGTTACCTTACCATATACTTTCAATATCATTGAAGTAACACGGTACCAAATTTCGAATCGATAGGACATATGAAAGGTAGTCAGATCCCCTCATCAACTATTAAAGAGTTGATGATCTTGAAACGGCTGATCAGGTCATGGTTACCTTACCATATACTTTCAATGTCATTGATGTAACACGGTACCAAATTTCGAATCGATCGGACATAAGGAAGTTAGTCAGATCCCCTAATCAACTAGAAAAGAGCTGATAATCTTCAAACGGCTGAACAGATTTTCATGAAACATGGCTAAGAACACTCGGGATAAAATTATCTATGACACAAAAAAAACTAAACGAAAATCGGTTCATCCGTTTGGCGGCTACGCTACCACAGACAGATACACAGATACACAGACACGTTAAACTTATAACACCCCTCTCTTTTTGCGTCGGGGGTTAATAACCATTTCGATTCAGCTCCCATACAACGAGCTGCATCGAAATGAGAAGCAAAACCGAAAGAGGGTTTATTTCGATTCAGCTGTCAAAGTCGAAATTGGAACTTTTCGATGCTGGAGTAGATAAATAAATACTTGCGTGCACTATTGTCTCAGATATCATATCTTTTGCAAGGTGGTTGCCTGGTAGAGATCGCTTCTAAGCCATTTGTGTCATTATGCTTTTATAAGTTCATTTTTACCTTTATTTTTTTAAATTTGAGTATTAAACCAACTGCAGTAAAATGTATTCATTTCATTTCAAGATATGTTCAATAAATAAGGCTCCTTTAAAATAATTATCATCTAGGGAATCCTTATGCAGAATTTTAATTAATTTGCGTTGCAAAATTCTGATTACGCTATGCTACCCTTTAACGATGCCATATAAAATCAAGTACCTACTTAATTATAAAATCTTGAAATCTCTATGCAATAAGTTGTCAGGTCGATTTAACCACTGACGTAAAATAATTATTCTTATCTGAGTATTTCGATATTTTGGCAGATTTTCAATACAACAATCGTCAGAACGCCCAGTTTGTACCTCAATTAAACGTCATTCGACGTTGGTGAAGTCGGCACACTTAATAAGTTAAGAGTTAAGTCACTTGTCAGGAGAGACACAAGTTGGCCTACATGAAACAATTGGAACGAAATTCCTTATCGCGCGTTGCGAAAGGGGGCTAGACGGATATTAAGACCAAAAGTTGTAACGACACTTTCGACACTTTTTGATGGCCTAAAAAAATCTTAATATATATAAATTACGTGTCACGTTGTTTGTCCGCGATGGACTCCTAAACTACCGAACCGATTTAGATAAAACTTCGTAACTATCTGTAATTTGGTCCAACTTGAAAGATAGGATAGTTTTTTTGGATTGGGATAATTTATTTGTTTTATTTATATAGATAAGTTGGCGGTACGAAGTTCGCTGGGTCAGCTAGTATCTTATATAATAGTTTCAACAAGTTGTGCATCGCTCCCGTGGCTCAATTGGCTCGCGTGCGACTGTTAACCAAAAGATTGGTGGTTCGAGCCCACCCGGGGGCGCGCAATTTTATTTACATTTTTTATTTTATAAAATTACCTATTTTAATTTTAATATTTTATAAAATCGATATTTAGGCTTCCCTGGGGTCATTTTGATTTTTATCGATAAAAAAATCATGTTAAAAAATGTATACCCGAATAATTACACATTACACGCTTTGTTTAAAATGAATAAGATAAGCAAAAGTATTAAAGCAGAATTAAAACCAGACTGCTCTGGAGAGTGTATTAACTGAAAATTAATAGCCAGTGTCAATCGGGTTGATGTAAGGATTCTAAATACCCCATACATCCAAATAAGTTCAGGTATTTAGAAGTTATGGTGAAATAAGGAAACGCACATAGGCTTGTACATGAACTCTGAAAACAGAACACTCCTTTTTTCGGGCAGTCGTGTAAAATGAGATGATAATAGGTGTAAACTCCCACAAAAGTCATAAAACCCCATTAAAAACCTAAATTCACGCGGATGAAGTCGCGGGATCAACATCAACCAGTCACATTAAAGAAATACGAGTGCTTTTTAAGTTTATACGAGTAAGTAGCTAAGCTAAGCTTTGCCGAAGATAGGAATCAAATTCCACTTCGCTCATTGGTAACGCCCGTGTGAAAGTTGCATCAGCAATAAGCTTTGCGGTTAACGGGAAATTCTTATTTATTTATTTATTCTGTACATTTTAATACTGAAAAACTAAACCTAAATATAGAAATGACGTGTAAAAAGACTTCTTATCGATTCTTCTGAACACCGAACTGACAATAATATTTTAAGAATTTTTATTTAAAGGTTATTAATTTCTAGCTCAAGCCCGCGACTTCGCGGATTTAGTTTTTAAAATCCCGCGGGAACTCCTTGATTTTCCAGGATGAAAAGTTGCTTATGTCATTGTCCAGGTCCTCAATATACTTTTGCAAAAAATATAAAAGATTAAAAACTCGATCGAGGATTCGATGTAAAATTCGAGATAAATTCGAAAATGAGAAAAGCTGCCAATAGATGGCGCTAGTTGTATTCGTAAACGCGGAAATGTTATTATACCGTTACAAAAGTACCGTGGGCAAAAAATATAATGTTTTGTACTCACAGAGCGCCCCATCCGAGCCGGTGTGCCTCAGGGAAGCTGCCTGTCGCCCGTCTGCTATAGCAGATACACGGACGACATTCCAGTCGCTGACGGCGCTATGCTAGCGCTGTATGCCGACGACGCGGCCTTCATCACAACGTCGATCAAGGTCCCGCATGCAGTGCTGAAGATGCAGCGAGCACTGGACGCACTTCCCACATGGCTGGAGAACTGGAGACTCAAGGTCAACGTGGCGAAAACTCAGGCAATTTCCATCGGGCGGGCGCGACTACTGCCGCCCCCGATGACGCTCATGGGCGAGACCGTCGAGTGGTCGCCGAAGGCCAAGTACCTCGGCGTGACCATCGACAGGACCCTCTCGATGCGGCCCCATGTCAAGAATGTGGTCGCCCAGACGCGCGCCGCACGGAACCTCCTCCGACCCGTGCTGGCGTCTCACCTGCCTCTCCGTACGAAGCTGTGCGTCTACAAGGCGTACGTTCGCACGCGACTCACTTACGCGGCACCCGCGTGGTACGCGCTCACAAGCGAGCAAGACCGCAAGTCGCTGCGAGCACAGCAGTCGCTGTCACTCCGCACCATCTCCGGAGCACCTCGCTTCGTACGGAATCAGGTCATCTCCAGAGACCTGCGCATGGAGAACCTGGACGACTTCATTCGCCGCCTGAGTGCCTCTATGTTTGCACGCGCCGACGGAGCGCGATCCCAGCATCTGCATGGCATCGCGCCATACCATCGACGACCGCCGGACATAAGAGGCCTGCCACGTGACCTAGCTCCATAGGACACGACCACTTCCTCGCCGCTGGCTGATGGGCGCTCACCGGTACGCTACCGGCGGGCTCGACCTCGCTGAGCGGCGGGCGAAGCCCACCACGGACATACCACCCTGCCGCAGTCCGCAGATCGCCCGCGACACTACGCGGGCTCGATCGCACTGCGACAGGATACCACCGGATTGACACCCCGGATTTGACACCATGGACCAACCGGTCCCACCCAGTGCCCCGCCTGTAGTTGCAGGCGGCGTCGACACTACTGAAAGGGGCCATCGCCCCGAACAGTCACCCCGAGGCCTATGAAGGCCTAAGCGGAAGACCCCGGACGAATGTTTTGTACTGTTTAGCTACAATTGTGACGGAAGCTCTATTCTGGCAAAGTCTTGAATGTCGATGAGCGTAATTTTTAATTTCATATTATTTTTCTCTTCTTTGAAGAATGTCATTAAATGAAGTAATAAATAGTCTGCGCTATGCAAAACTTGTCCTTTTTAGGGTTCCGTACCAAAATGGTAAAAATGGAACCCCTATGGATGGTGAGACTTTCTCCGTCCGTCCGTCCGTCTGTCACAGTCGATTATTTCAGTAACTATTAAAGCTATCGACATGAAATTTGGCATAGTTGTGTATAATAGTGGCCCAACATCACTGGAATAAAGAAAAATCGAAAATTATTTTTAGTTTTATTAAAAAAGGGGAAAAATTGGGGGTTTGAAATTTCAAAGTAAGATAACTATACCGAGTGGGGTATCATATGAAAGGCCTTTACTTGTGCATTCTAAAACAGTTTTTTATTTATTTCTATATATAATAGTTTTTGAGTAATCGGCCAAAATGTCGAAAAAAATACCGTTCCCCCCCCCCCTTATCTCCGAAGTTTACCAATCGAAAAATCTGAAATAATTATGGTCAATAGAGGTTTGTGTATATTTTACAGGAAAAATAAAAGCAACGCGAAAATTATTTTAGTTTGATTAAAAAAGGGGGAAAATCAGGGGTTTGAAATTTCAAATTAAGATAACTATACCGAGTGGGGTATCATATGAAAGGCCTTTACTTGTGCATTCTAAAACAGTTTTTTATTTATTTCTATATATAATAGTTTTTGAGCCTAATACCTAAGCCTACGCCTGACCATAATTACAATATAATACAATGATACCTAACTTACGACTAAAGGGTTAGATTTCGCCATTATTTACCTATATCTATGTGCAATAAGAATGAGACTTAGCCTAATACAGTATGTACATACAACCAAAGACCTTATTCTAAGTACATACTATACATAACACTATATAAGCACTATATACACAACACCGTTTCACTGTTTTAGGTCACTTTTTACTTTCGTCGTGCACACTTCCTTTTTGGCTTTGCCGTAGTCCGGTAAAAATCTCTAAACAGCTTGTCAACTTACTTTGTAATTTGTAGGTATTCCTGTTTTGTTTTTGTTTGTAGTTTTAGGTATTTCGACAGCCCAACTTTATTATAATAATAATTATTTTTGCTGGTGAGAGGGCGCGACATTAGGAAATCAAGCTTATACAAAAAAAAACAATATTTTCTAACAATACTTTTCCCCAATCATTTATTAAAGAAAATACGTGCTTCCGTAGCCGCTTGTAAATATTTCACAACCCCGCACTTCAGTGCGACCGAGATTAATTATTTATTTACGGAATTAAAATATTACCCCAAACTGGACGCGAGTCGAATTTAGAAAGACTCATTTTTTAACAGACTTCGAAAAAGGAGGAGGTACTCAATTCGTCGGAATCTGTTTTTTTTTATGTATGTTCACCGATTATTCAAAACACGCTTGAGCCGATTTGGGAAATTCTTTTTTTGTGAAAATTCTTTTTAAATTTTATCGAAATCGGTCAAGCCGTTTTAAAACATCAACAAAAAATTATAATTTATATACTTTGTACTGGCGCGGGCGTTTGAAGTTGGTTTGTTAAAACGATTTTTTTATATTAAATTATAATCCATTAATTCTTAAAAGCGGTAGAAATACTAAAAAGGACCTACACTGACCGTTATTCTTAATCGCAGCGTAGTGTTTGTACAGTTTTACCTAATCTAAAGAAGTATATAAAAGGAAAGGTGACTGTCTGATTGACTGACTGACTGATCAACGCATTTTGAAAATTCAACCCCTAAGGGAGTAAAATAGGGGTTTGAAATATTAAACTTAATGTGAGCGCAGCCACGGGCAAAAGCTAGTCTTAATGATAAAGACGTTCATTTCAGAGGAGTTTCTCAAGATCGTGCCTTGAGCCTGTGTAACTTTGAAACCACATAATTATCTACTTTTAAAGAAATTCGACAAACCACAAACAGATATTAGTTTCTAATGTCTACAAAGTTTCATTAACTATAAAATATAATCGTTTTGGACCCGTGATGGGTATAGTAAGCTATTCTTAAAAGATAGATATATATATGCCATCGCGGACTTTTCTGTAAAGACTTATCACACCGTACCACCACCATAAATTGTTTTGTTATATCTCAAAGGGATTAGGCAGCGTTTTCGATGAAAGCTCCCAAGCGGCTTGAATTTTTCCGACAGTGTCAACAATTATCGTCATATTTCAACCAATTTACACAAAACCTTAACAAATTATACAGTAAAACCTTCCACATGAATCACCCTATCTATTGGTGAAAACCGCATGCAAATCCATTCGGTAGTTTTTGGGTTATCGCGAACAGACAGACAGACAGACGGACGCAGCGGGGGACTTTGTTTTATAATATAACTAGCTGATGCCCGCGACTTCGTCTGCGTGAACTTAGCCTTTAAAATGCCTTGGGAACTCTGACTTTGCGGGATAAAAAGTAGCCTGTCACTCTCCGTCCTCAACTATAGGTAGATACACTGCAAAAAATCACGTCGATCCGTAGCTCTGTTGGGGCGTGATTAAAGGACAAACCAACGCACTTTTGCAGTTTTAATATTTCACCATATAAAGTGTAAGTGCATAATATAGTCAACGTGGTTTTTAGGGTTCCAACGGGACTCTATTACTAAGCCTCCGCTGTCCGTCCGTCCGTCTGTCAGCGGCCTGTATCTCGTAAACCGTAATAGACAGTTGAAATTTTCACATATTTTGTATTTCTATTGCCGCTATAACAACAAATAATAAAAATTAAATTAAATTAAAAAAATCAAATTAAATTAAAATATTTCCATGTACCCATGGAAATATTTTAATTTCTTTTTTTAACGGAACCCTAAAAGAGCGAGGACCGACTCGCAATTGGCTGATTTTTTTACACAGGTAAAGTTGACGACCTGGAAAATAACACAGGCTACTTTTTGTCCCGGGAGCATACATTTAAACGCCCGCGCCACTACAAAGTATATAATTTATTGTAGATTTTTTTAAAAACGCTCGACTGATTTCTATAAAATTTAAATGGGACCACCTGGGAAGTGAAACCACCCTTTGAAACAAAAAAAGAATTTTCCAAATCGGTTCAGGCGTCTTCGAGTAATCGGTGAACATACATAAAAAAGTTTCCGTTGAATTGAGATCCTCCTCCCTTTTTTGAAGTCGGTTAAAGTAATAATAAAAATTAGTTCAAATTTAAAAAGAAAAGAAGTTATGGAGTATAATATAAATATAAAATATAATAATAATATTAGTGAATAATATTAGTGGGATAATATGAGTAATAATAAGTAGGATAGGATATAATTAAAGTATTTATTGTTAGTAGGAGGAGGATACAAACATACATAAATACATGCATACACTTATACATGCATGCATGCTTAAATACATACATACACACATACAGTAGTAGTAGATATGTGTGTATGTATGTTCGCATACATGCATGCCTACATACATACATACATACATTCATACATGCATACATGCAAACATGCACACATGTATACATGCATACATACATACATACATACATACATACATGCATTCCATACATACACACATGCATACATACATTCATACATACCTACTACTACAGTATGTGTGTATGTATGTCACTTTTCAGGCCCTTAATTTTCCCTCGCTAAAAAATAATCTAAAACTTCAATCTAAAACTCCGTTGGCGCATAATTGAAGGATAAGTATGTGAAAGTAACATACGAATATAACATGCGGGAACTGTTTGTTTTCCCGGGATAAAAAGTAGCCTTTTCACTTTTCAGGTCTTCAACTATGCCTATCAAAAAAACCACGTCAATCTGTAACTTCGTTGGCGCATAATTGAAGGATTAATATGTGAAAAGTAGCATACGAATATCCCGCGGGAACTGTTTGTTTTCCTGGGATTAAAAGTAGCTTTTGTCACTTTTCAAGTCCTCAACTATGCCTATCCAATAAACCACGTCAATCTGTAACTTCGTTGGCGCCTAATTTAAGGATAAATATGTGAAAAGTAGAACACTAATATCCCGCGGGAACTGTTTGCTTTCCCAGGATAAAAAGTAGCCTTTGTCACTTTTCAAGTCATCAACTATGCCAATCCAAAAAACCACGTCAATCTGTTACTCCATTGGCGCATAATTGAAAGATAAATGTGTGAAAAGTAGTATACTAATATGCCGCAGGAACCGTTTGTTTTCCCGAGATAAAAAGTAGCCTTTGTCATTTTTCAGGCTCTTAACTTTACCTGTGCAAAAAAATCACGTTAATCTAAAACTCCATTGCGCGTATTTTGAAGGACAAATGCGTAAAAAATAGCGATGCTATCCCGCAGGAACTGTTTGCTTTTCCGGATAAAAAGTAGCCTATGTGCTATTCCAGACTATATTCTATGTCTGTGCCAAATTTCAGCAAAATCGGTTCATTCGTTGTCGCGTTAAAGAGTAACAAACATCCATCCATCCATCCATCGATCCAAACATCCATCCTCACAAACTTTCGCATTTATAATATTGATAGGAATAATAGGATAGGATAGGATCTACACATGATCAGTCATTATAATATCTAGCAATGTACATTGTACTCACTATGACTGGACAAATCGATACCTTGTACTATTTGTATAATTTATTTCGTAATCCATCCCTAATCCCTAAGAAATTTTCTATTGATAATGAAAAACTTCAATAACTGTGTTTATCCTACTTGATTGTTGAATTGGAATTTTTTACTTATTCTCGATGCTGCGGATAATGTAAGCGTGATTTAAGTACAATCAGCGCCATCTATCAGTGGTTTTTCAAAATTCCGCGGGAACCTTGGATTTTTGATAATTTGTAGCCTATGTGTTATTCCAGGGTATAATCTATCTCCATTCCAAATTTCAGCCAAATCCATCCAGTAGTTTTTGCGTTAAGGAGGAACAAACATACACACAAACTTTCGCCTTTATAATATTAGTAGGATATAGTGATAGTGATTTGCCTGTAAAGATACCTATGTGTTAACAAACTGTTTTTTTTAACGAGTCACTAATTGAGCGGAATGAATTCGCTAATTATTCAAGGAAAACGCTCTCCGTTGTCACTCCATTTCACAGGGCAAGCTGAATAAAAAAGGCTAAAAATAAGGCTAAAAAAGACCCTTTTTTAATGTAAAACACTAAACAATGTTAACGACCGAACACGGCTGAGTCGTTTCTTTGTGTATGCATTCATTTTAAATGGGTTTTGCTCTTTTTACAAGTTAATTACTAACATTTTTGTAATTAAAATAGGTACAGAACGTTAGTCCTTTTGAATATTAACGAAGAAACGTTGGCGAAAACGAAAAAGAAAAGTTTCAAAGTTGCAGTTCATGCAGTCGCATTTCCATGTCAGCTTCGCGACTATAGCTGAGCTATTGCAGTAATTTTGGTTCTCCTACGGATCTCCTCCTATCTGATTTAATCCTGTTCGAGCTATGCTCGGACATTTCAAGCATAGCTCTCTCTATCTCCCGTTGAGTGACTGTGAGCCTTCTTATGAGGCCCATTAGATATATCAAATTCAAATTAGAGATTCAAATCCATAAGTCATCATTAGCTCACACGGGTAAATGCAAGTTGCAAATAATGCTTCTGTATATATCTTATTTGCACTAGCCTTAACACTCATCATCATCATCATCAGCAACCCATCAACGGCTTACTACTGAGCGCAGGTCTCCTCTCAGGGAAGGGTTATAGGCCACAGTCCACCGCGCTGGCCCAATGCGAATTGGCGAACTTCACACACCTTCGAGAACATTATACAGAACTCTCAGATGTGCAGGTTTCCTCACGATGTTTTCCTTCACCGTTAAGGCATTTGATATTTGATTTCATAAATGCACATAACTTCGAAAAGTCAGAGGTACCAGGGATCGAACCTGCTACCCACCTAATAGGTGACCATAGTCCTAACCACGAGGCTATCACTGCTTACCACTACGTTTCTTATTAATATTCAATAGATAGTATATTATGTAGATATACATAATATAAAGACAAAGATAACTCAATCGTCACCAAAGCTGGTTCTGTCATCAGACAACATCCGGCGCATTATGGGAGACTGAGCGACGAATACTCGTTGGTCCGCCCACTTTAATTTCCTGTCTGGCTTCACCTATGGACTGGCAGCTACTGCCTGACATTCTGTTATATTAAGCTGGGTAGATATTTGTCTGTTCCGTAATGAAATTGATTTGCGACTGCGGCTGGATATCACTCTAGTTATTGCTATTAGTATGATTTTAAATCTATACTATTATGGTTCATTTTACTTTGATGCTAATCACTAATGTCATAGTAAACTATAACGACCAAACGAATTAAAACTCGCACTAACCACACTGATCTAAAAAAATATGTAAAGTTCTCTTTCCTTGAAAATAATCATATTATGTACTCGTAGTTTAAAAATTACATAGGCAGGCTTGAAGATTCCTACATAACTAAGAATCAAGATCATTTTCTCTTAGAAGAAACTCATAAAGAGTTTCTTAAATGCTCTTTACATTATTCATCTTGTAAGGAATAAAAACCCCATAAGACTTGCGGAAAGCAGCCAGGGCGGGCTGCGCGCGTGGGCGGAAACATTTCCACAAGAGTTTTCTATCAAACCAATTACGCCGTACCCGAGAGTATTATAGAAATTATTAATAGATGAATAGAGTTGGAAATAGAAAAAAAATCATCATTTTGCTAGTTAAAATGAAAAAGAGAAGGTGTTTAAACCTTTTTGGATTCTTTGTAGGGTTCCGTACCCAAAGGGTGCCAACGGGACCCTATTACTAAGCCTCCGCTGTCCGGCTGTCCGACCGTTCGTCCGTCTGTCAGCAGGCTGTATCTCGTAAACCGTAACACGTAGATAGTTGAAATTTTCAAGTTCAAAATCAAAGTTGTGACCAAAACAAACGAGCATTTTTTCCCCTTATGCTAATTTAGTACTATCTAAGAACTAAGATATCTAAATATGTATCTAGTTTAAAAAAAAGTGATTTGGTCATATCTACGGAACCCTAAAAGAGCGAGACCCGACTTGCACTTGGTCAATTTTTTTCTTTCATTTTATGAACAACCGATTGTTCGCGACATTCGCGTGGATGTTTTGAAAAATTCCGTAGGAGCTCTTCGTTTTCCGGGGTTAAGAAGCAGCCTTCACTCCTAATACTTCATCATCATCATCATCATTATCTCAGCCTGCGGACATCCACTGCTGAACGTAAGCCTTTCCCAGAGAACGCCACCACACCCGGTCCTCAGCCTTCCTCATCCAGCCACTTCCCGCCACCCACTTTATATCGTCAGTCCAGCGTGCTGGAGGGCGCCCCACACTACGCTTACTTGTTCGCGGTCTCCACTCTAGAACTTTTCGGCCCCAACGGCCATCGCTTCTGCGACAAGCATGGCCTGCCCACTGCCATTTCAGCTTGCTAAGGGTTTGGGCTATGTCGGCGACCTTGGTTCTCTTACGGATCTCTTCATTCCGAATCCTGTCCTTAAGAGAAACTCCTAACATAGCCCTCTCCATAGCTCTCTGAGTGACTTTAAATTTGTGGATCAAGCCTTTTGTTAGAGTCCACGTTTCAGCTAACGTTTCACGTTTCCTAATACTTACCAATATTATAAATGCGAAAGTGTGTTTGTTTGTCGGTTTATCCTTCAGTCACGCAACAATGGAGCAACGGATCGACATGATTTTTTGCATGGTTATAATTGTGGACCTAGAGAGTACTTAACATAGGCTACTTCTTATTGCGAAAAAACACAGACTACCCAAGGGGTTTCCGAGGGATTTTAAAAACAAACTCGCAGACAGAGTCGCGGATAAAAAAATAGTGTACTATAATCCTTTCTACCAGGATTTGAAAGTTTTGTCGAAATCAATTCAGATAATCAGACGTAGGTACAGACCGATAGGCATATACGTATAGAATTTTTAAAGCACGCACATAAATATAACTTCGGAAAGTCAGAGATGCATGCCTGGAATCGAACCGCGGACCTCCTGAAAGGGAAGCAGAAATTATCATCGCTTAACATAACAGGATAAACACAATCTAGTGTTAATTATTATTGTCATTAAAATAAAACTCCACCTGAAATCGATACCGACCTGATTGTTACGCCACTCGGTCGTTAAAAAATCCTTCGGGATAGCCCATTCGGGTCGACCCTTATAAATTTTAGGCGACAAAATCCTTCTTTGTGACCGTTATCCGCTAATTTGACCCCGACACACATACAGCTTGTTAGCTCTTGTACGTAGGTACCGTACATTTGTAATTATTATGTTTATGAGTGTAGGGCGTTGGGGTACCGAATTAAAGTTTTACGTCTTCATCTTGCAAAGCTATACGATGCTTTGTTTCAACTCTAAAACGTTATGTTTAGGCAGAGAGAGTTTCCGTAGCACGTTACATTGCAACCTTTCATAGTTAAAGTAAAAGTATTATTAAGTAGTTTACTTGAATTTGTCCGTGTGGAGTTGGTTTGATGGTTTTAAAAATACCATGAGCATCGAACTAAGTCGCTAGTCGCTTAGATCAGAAGTTTCTAACAAAGTACCGCTCCAAGGCTCAAAACAACCAATTGTGAGTGCCATATTATTATGTAATTATTTTCTGGTACTAGTAGTGATGATTACGTTTTTGATGGCTATTGTGACAAATTATGAAACTGCGTAGAGACTTACTAAAAATAGCTTATCACCGCGTCGACTATTGCTCTTTATTAAGGTTTGAAAATTGAGATTTGTTAAAAAAAATAAAAAAATATATAATAGAGCGGATGGTGATTCCGTATACCTTAAATACTTATAGTATCTATAAATTTAAAAAAAACCAACCCTCGCCTATTTCCCCTCATTGTGGAAACACTGCATACATAGCATAGTATCTATTGTATTGTAAACTTGTTTCGAAAAGAGAAACCGCCGAGTTTCTTGCTGGTTCTTCTCGGCAGGAAGTGCATTTTGAACCAGTGGTAGACTCATCGACAATTCAAAAGCACTTATAAAAAAGTTTATTTGAATACAAAATATCTCTATTCTATTATTTATACTACTCTACTGTACTACTACGCCTTTGAATTTATATCACCGTCATCGTCATCATCTCTTTCGATAGACGTCCATAGACATAGTCTCTTTAAACGATCGCCTCGAAACACGAAAAGGTATATTAAACCGCCTGTTATAATCATTGGCTGCTAACGACTCGCTTGAGATACGCTATATTGATAAACCAGTTATTAAATTTTTGCACGCGTTTAATTTCTAAGCAACCCAATTAGCTACGCATTTTAATTATGAACAAACAAGATTAAATACAAAAGGTCGTACGTTGGATCAAATTAACGGGATACAGGCAGGGCGGAAGGATTTTGTCGAGTGAAGCCTGTAAGGGTCGGTTCATGGAATTAGATCCTCAAAACCAAGTACATAATAATTCAATGCACAAAACGATCCTGGAGAAGATTTTTTTAACGTAGTCGTTAATATTCAATTCAGTAGAAGCCCTGCTCGGAAACCAGCTGTGGGATTGTCTAAAAATGATTTCATCAGCGTAAGTATTGCTATGCCCTCTGATTGGTTGAATTTATGGCAGTTTTGCTGCTGGCAGAATTTATGGCGTTTTGCTGCTGGCAGAATTTGTACCGGTTTTGGTGCTAGCTGAATTTATGGCGGTTTTGGTGCTGGCTGAATTTATGGCGATTTTAGTGCTGGCTGTATTTATGAGGTTTTGCTGATGGTTGAATTTATGGAGGTTTTTGGGCTGGCTGAATTGATGGCGGTTGTTCTGCTGGCTGAATTTTGGTGGTTTTGGTGCTGGCTGAATTTATGGCGGTTTTAGTGCTTGCTGTATTTATGGCGTTTTGCTGATGGCTGAATTTATGGTGATTTTCGTGCTGGCTAAATTTATGGCGGTTTTGCTACTGGCTGAATTTATGGCGGTTTTGCCGCATCAATGCATTTTAACCAAAAGCGAGAGAGTGACAGCCAATCAGGACATAATTGTGATCGTCAAACTGATGCAATAACTTTTTGTCAATAGCACAGCTGAAAATAATTTCCAGTTACAGAAAGACGTTAGATACAGGCGGCGTAAGACCGAGCCCTGTGGAAGTCCATGCAAGAGATATTGTTCTACTGTGGACGTTTATCGGTTTAAAAAGAGACTAGAAGAGTTTGGTTGAGAAAGAGAAGTGTTACTATCCTATAGGGGTGGAATTTCAAAATTCCACCCCTAAAGGATAAGTGATAGTGAGTGCTAATGTCACAAATGGAACCTGCTGTCAAAATTTCAAGATTTTGATCCCAGTGGTCATTTAGTCAGTCGGGACAAGTCTTGTTTGTATAATATTATGTATAGATAGAAAGAAAATGGAGAGAAGAAAATTAATACTAGTAGTGCTAAAGAACTTAATCTGTAGTTGTGCATAAACAAGTGCATAATAACATTATAGTTTGCGGAACAGCGCGTTGTTTGCACTTTGTTCTGAGCTGTAGCTACGAACATTATTTTGCAAGCCACAACACAACACTACACTCCACGCTGGAAGTGCTGAAACTCTAATATACCATGTAAAATAATACAGTGGAAGAACTTTCCATTGTCCTGAACGTAGGATTTTACGTGAAAAATTACGTACAGCCTCCTAACCTAACTAGGCAGGATTTCCGGGTACAAGTATTTCTGGTAGATTTTCGACTTATCCTAAATGTCACAATTTGGCCTACATGAAATAAGTAATTTTGAATTTGGATGTAGATATTATTACCCAATTTTTTCGCAGTTAAAAGTGGTTTTGACCGGTAATGAGTTTTGACTGCAACTGTGTGTGTAAGTTTGTTTTGATTTATAAATTCATATTATAATTTAGAATTTTAACATTACAATCATTTTTAACCGATTTCAAAAAAGGAGGAGGCTCTTAATTCGTCGGAATCTTTTTTTTATGTATGTTCAACGATTACTCTAAGATGCCTGAACCGATTTGGATTTTTTTTTGTTTCGATTGAATGTGAATGATTTCGATATTTAAAATTAAATGATTTAATTTTAAATATCGAAATCATTCGAGCGGTTTTTAAAAAAATCTACAATAAATTATATTCTTTGTAATAGCGGGACGTTTGAAGTCATTTTTTTAAAAAAGATTTTTTATTATAGATCTGGGGACACGGTAGTGTCCCCGCCACGACGAGTCAAGCGAAGCGCCAGGGCATTTTGAAGCCTCATAACTTGGGTTTGGGTTATACTAGATTATTTATTATATAAAAAATCCTTAAAAATAAACTTAATCTAGGCAACCCTAGTCAAGGAGATAGCTAGTAATCAAAAGTTTTTTTATTTATTAATGATTTCACCTTAATTTTACTTTTTTATTTTTTCAATTTCGTGTCTATTAAGAACAAAATTATTATTGAAACTATCGAAAATCTTCTCGCTTTTATACAAAAACTTTTATTTACTTTTCTTTCAATGGTCGTCAATTTCAATCTTACTACAATACTCGTAAAATCAACAAAGTATCATTACTAATAGAGTTGGAAATAGTTTGACAGGTTTTTCAATATTTTATTCCACCCACACTTTACGAATGAATTTAATATATCGACGGTTTATCCAATGTTTTGTCTAGATTTTTTGACAAATACGGAGCTTAGACCATTCAACCCAAACTCAAGCGTCTACATAAAATATTTTAAGAAAATCTTAAATATTTGAGGAGTCCAATGTGCTAAAAGCCAACACGCCACGTTTACCACAGTTACTGGTCTAAAAAAATTGAAATCCTTGAAGTCAATGAATAAATTAAAATTTTATTTATACATGAATAAGTTGATATTTTATTTATACATAAAATATTAAATTATTCATTAACTCTAGGGATTGGAACATAACATTACTTTTTCCGGTAAAATGCAACATATTTAACCTTCTTTTTTATTTATTAATTCCTGATCAAATCAGATGGAATTCCTCAACCGAAAATTGAAAGTACCATATTTGAAATACCGGAAATGGAAATGGGCGGGCCTCTCAAAGCAGACAGCCTCCGATGATGTGCCGGAAGTTGTCTGAGAGGAGTCTACTACGCTGTACTGTTGATCATTTAACCTAACACACGGTACGTCTCTTAATTTTTTATTAATGTTCTTCTCCTGATCAAACTTTTTCTGTGATGGTGCGGCTACATTATCGTGCGAACATTCGTGTCGAGTTATCGCGATAAATAGCTGTGTCTCATTATATCACAGCAGCTACAATACAGCAGATATATCACAGCAGATACAACGAATCCGAACTCATTCGCGACACAACGAACTACCCGGCTACACTTGTAACAAGTGTAGCCGGGTAGTTCGTGAGTTCAGGTGAACTAGCACGATTATGTAGCCGCTGTGATAGACTAAGACACAGCTATTTATCGCGACAACTCGACACGAATGTTCGCACGATAATGTAGCCGCACCATGAGAGGCCACGCATGAAAGTTGCCTCCCGATGTATTCCTTCACTGCTATCGTAAGTGATAACTATTTTCTTTAAAACGCACCTAACTCCGAAAAGGCAGATTCGCCGTACCTGGATTCGAACCCGGACCTCCCAGAAAGGAGACTGAGGTATTAAGAGTGGGTGTGCGCTCGTTAACAGTAAACAGATTTGATTTTTACAGTAGTAGATCAAGTTTCAACTATCCGAAAAAAAACACGCAAGAATTACATCATACTGCCAAGGGACGTGTTTGGGCAAAAACATAAAATGATGAAATTTGTTCGATAATAAAAAAATCGCGAAGTTAGGTCTAATTTTTAACCAATATTCATTTATTTTCAATGTGTTGCATATTACAGAGCCAAAATTTTTACATTAAATTCCGATTAATATTATCAAGAGAGTAGCCTAGTGAATTGAAAAGAAAATGAATATTTTACGAGTTACAAAGTATTTGGCGCTTACTACACTCCTATTCCGCGCAAAACGCTTTCTTTTGTCGCGCCTCACATGAGGTTGTGGCTATGTTTTATCTCATCGCGAAATCTGATTTTTTTTTGGGGTTACACGCGCTCTTAACCATTAGGTTACCACCGCCTTTGTGTGTGTACTAAGTGTAAATAAGCCTACACCTCCATGTCTCTGAGATATGCCCTTCCGGCTTCCGTTTTTCCGAATGTCTATAACTTTGGGTACCTTTAAATCAAGAGTGAATAGGCATCTTCTAGGCAAGCGCGCTCCATCTGAGGCTGCATCTTCACTTACCATCAGGTGAGATTGCAGTCAAGCGCCAGTCTATATGTTTAAAAAATATATATATATATCATAAAGCCGTCGGTCCTACGACTGATCTCACTCTGGTCTTGGCCGATTGCCAAGTGTGAGGGAATAGAATGTACATCTATGCTTATGCACGATAACATCACCTAAATACTTAGTTGGCTAGATGGCTAGTCTATACATTGATCTCAGCCATAGTATCGGAACGCTTAATCGCTTGACTGTACGTCTTTAACGGTACGGTGGTAACTATGTAGTTCAGGGCAAAGCCACCCGACCAATTACACAGACATTAGATACTATATTTTTTCTGATATAACTTTCGTGGTTCCATAAATCTAGCGTGGAATAGCGACTCAATCCAAAGCACATGACGCAAAATATTTACATAATAGCGACCCACCCCGGCTTCGCACGGGTAGTACAGCATATTATGCTTACATGTTTTTTTTCTCTCGTAGGGTCACATCACCTTGTTGCGTCGAATTGCGTTAATACCTAAGATATTCATTTAAATTATGTGGTGTAAAGGATTATCATAATGCGCATGAAACGCTTATGGTAACTAACGTATATTTAAGTTGATAAGGATTAATACTGTATCCGTCTATAGATTTCTAACTATTTACTGCATCGTACGAAGATCGTACATGACCATTTTTTGGGTTCCGTACCCAAAGGGTGCCAACGGGACCCTATTACTAAGCCTCCGCTGTCCGTCCGTCCGTCTGTCAGCGGCCTTTATCTCGTAAACCGTAATAGATATACAGTTGAAATTTTCACATATTTTGTATTTCTATTGCCGCTATAACAACAAATAATAAAAATTAAATTAAATTAAAAAAATTAAATTAAAATATTTCCATGGGTGCATGGAAATATTTTAATTTAATTTTTTTTAACGGAACCCTAAAAGAGCGAGGACCGACTCGCACCTGGCCGATTTTTTTTAGAAGTTAAAATGGGTATAGTAAAACAGCTTAAAAGATAGATAATAAATGCCATCCCGGACTTTTCTGTATAAACCTATCCCACCTACCATCACCATAAATAATAATAATTGTTTTGTTATATCTCAAAGGGATTAGGCAGCGTTTAAATCGATGAAAGCTCCCAGGCGAGGCGGCTTGACTTTTTCCGACATTGTCAACAATTATCGTCATATTTCAACCAATTTACACAAAACCTAAACAAATTATACATTAAAACCTTCCTCATGAATCACCCTGTCTATTGGTGAAAACTGCATGAAAATCCGTTCAGTAGATTTTGAGTTTATCGTGAACAGACAAACAGACAGACGCGGCAGGTGACTTCGTTTTATAATATGCAGTGATAGTGATAATAATATAATGTCCTCCCGACCGAATCCGATCACGGCGGCCAACCTCCTTAGAGATCAGCCATCTGCGCGGGAGATATTATAGTGCACAAGTGTGTGCGCAAACACAGGTGCACTCTCTATTCCCTCACTCTCATAGTCCGATGGGACGGAAATCCGACACGACTGGAGAGAGATCAGGCGCAGGACCGACGGCTTTACGTGCTCTCCGAAGCACGGGGGTGACTCACCGCCAACTTCCTAACTCCGGGCTAGTACTGAGAATTTCTTTGGCAGAAAAACCCAATACATTTTTTTTAACGGCCCGACCCGGGAATCGAACCCGGGACCTCGTCATCTGTAGTCGAACAAGCTAACCACTAGACCAACGAGGCAGTTTGTGATAGTGATAGTGAAGTAGGTAATCATGCAAATGTAAGGATCGCTTTTTAACACAGAGCTTAGTATAACATTATGGTGAACAAGTATGTCCCAAGGTTCGTTCGTACACATTCCTAAAAACTGCCACGTTTTGCTATCTAACAAATTGAATTAATTTTCTAACTGCGTAAACAATTGATTATGGCCGTTTTACCCTTGAACTTAAGGTATAAAGTCCAATTGTTGCCTATGGTGCAATAGACAATAAAGTTTCGTAGAAAACGTCCTGTGGGAACTTACTGACACGAAGGGACACGCACGCAAGTTAATTATTGATAGACCTGGTAATAAGGTTCTTTCTACCAAATATTTACCAGTAGGTACATTAAAGATGTAAATACATTATACCGTATAGGGTTAGCTGATACCTACGACTTCGTCCGCATGGATTTAAAGGACATTGGCGAATTCCATAGAGCTTCTGGCCCAGATGAACTGAACTGAACACTGAACGCCCACGATCACGAATCAAACTTCTCATACTTGTTCTAGTAAACCAGACTAACAAAAAATTAATCAAAGTCTATCAAATATAGTTGGGAGAAAAAAGATATTCACTTGTATCGCCATGTAACGGTTATTTATAATTTGTACTTGTGAATAATTATATTTTTGATCCCCATCTTCTAAAAATATGGGGCTTACACAGAAAAATACTCTGAAAAATATTAATTCAAATTAAATGTTTTCTGAATCTGAACGGATTTTAAAAATGCTGGGTCAAAATTCGCCAACCTCCTTTTTCCAAAAATGTTTTTCGTACATCATTAAGCACCTCTTTTACTTATGGAATTTCAAAAATCACTCCTTAGTGCACCCTTATAAAAATAAAATCTATATGAAAAATGACTGACCTACCGACAAAAGTACCTCACAAACCAAAAAACCTTTTTCTGAACTCATTTAAAAAAAGAGATTTTTTTCAAGCTTAAAAAAGAATCCTATAGTTAAAAAAATATTTTTATCTTGATTATTCAATCTAATTAAAAAGAGGCCAAGAGCGCGATTTGTCGTGGATCATCATCATTAGCAACCCATCAACGGCTCACTACTGAGCAAGGTCACCTCTCAGAGAAGGGTTATAGGCCATAGTCCACCACGCTGGCCCAATGCAAATTGGCGGACTTCAAACACCTTCGAGAACATTATAGAGAACTATACAGGGAAAGAAAATTGTACTGAATTTCATTCATCCTCTAGGGGGAGAATGTGATTTAAATTTGGAATACTTACCGATACTGAACTACATCTGTGTTTACACCATTGAGTTTGTATATAAAGCATTATACATCTTTTTAAAAAATCGGCCAAGTGCGAGTCGGGCCTCGCTCTTTTAGGGTTCCGTTAAAAAAAAATTAAATTAAAATATTTTCATGTAGGTACCCATGGAAATATTTTTATATAATTTTTTTAATTTAATTTAATTTTTATTATTTGTTGTTATAGCGGCAATAGAAATACATAATATGTGAAAATTTCATCTGTCTATCTATTACGGTTTACGAGATACAGCCCGCTGACAGACGGACGGACGGACGGACGGACGGACGGACGGACGGACGGACGGACAGCGTAGGCTTAGTAATAGGGTCCCGTTGGTACCCTTTGGGTACGGAACCCTAAAAAGGAATACGCATTTATTATGCAGTTATGATTATTAAATAAAATTACGAAAACCGACGAGGCCGTATGAGCTTGATGCCTTTGCTTTTCCGACAAAAAAATATTAGTCTAGGAATTTGCCGCGTTTTTGTTTTCTTCAAATACATAAACGTTAAGTTTATTTTAATTTATTTTTATAAATAAGTAAATGTTCTAAAAATACGTTACGATGTTAAATCAAAGCGACAGTGACAGTGAATTGTCGGATTCCATCAGTGCAAATGCTCAGACGCAAGAACAGAGAAATACAAAAATCAACTCATCAACAATAAATGTACCAAACAAAAATGTAACTCTCTCTATCGATAATAATTGGACCAATGTTTCGAATGTTAACTTTTACTTTTAATTGTCATTATTTTTAATAAATGCTTATTATTATTGTGTTAATTTTTTCGCAAATGGTACGAAAAGTAGAGTATTTTCCTCGGTGATAAAGCTGTCTTAGTCTTGGGTGAACTTAAATCCCTCGCTACACTCAGGACTCGTCTTAAATCCCTCGCTTCGCTCGTGATTTAAGTTTTTAACACCCTCGCTACGCTCGGGAGTAAACCTCGAGTCCTTCGTTACGCTCGCGATTTAAATCGTCACCCGCGACAGAAGACACTGCTTTATCCCCTTGGTTAATAATCTACTATTTGGAACGTAGTTCCTTATCGCGCGATGCGAAAGGGGGCTAGACGGAAAAAATTAAGACTAAATTGAGCCGACACTTTTTTGAATCTGAATTTGGCATTGTGTTCAATATTTTCACACTACAATATTAGATCTCCGTAGCCTTGTGGTTTCTACAGTCGCATAAAGGTCGATGGTTCGAATCCCAGCTCGACAGACTGAATTTTCTATTTTCAATTTTATTTTAAATAATTTCTACGTGTGGAATTTTTCCCTATTTTTTTTATTTTTATTATTAATTTATTATTAAAAGGAACTTCGTTCCAACCGAGTGTTCCACGACACTCACGCATTTTTTTTAAAATATTTTTACTAGGTAGTCTCGGAATTATAAGCTGTTTTACTGTGACTGTATCTGTCTCTTATTCAAACGCAATTCTCTATGGAGCGTGTATGGAGCTGCTGAATTTCTGACATCACACTTCAGTAGCGCTCTCTCTGTCTAACAGGAAACTTTAAAGCTCTATAACTTATTTGTTTTTGGACCGATTTATTTTCTGTTTTTACAAATATTATTCGTACATGTTTCATTTTCGATTGTAAATAATGAATATCAACATTTTGACTACAGTCAAATACCTAATTATAGGTACGACTATAACACAAAGTATAGATGGGTCAGCATGATTCCCTCTGGGCGATGACCCACTTTGTAATATGAGTTTTGTGGATTCTATGTTTGCTAGCTGCACCCTATTTTCATATTTGATTGGCTTCCTCGGATAAACTAATGCCTTTACAATTTATGGCTTAACACAAAGTATTTAAAACTTTCATTGATAAGTTCAACTTCAACGCATTGAATTTAAAAACCCAGTATCAAGCGAAAATAGCAGACATTTTTGCTGTCGTCGTCAGCGTCATCCAACGGACATCAACAGCATGACGTAGGTAGTAGAGACTTCCACATGCCGCGGTCTTATGCCGTCTGTATCCAGTGGGAGCGGCGACTCTTCTCATATTGGCGGTCCATCTAAAACCAATTTTTTCTCAGCTTTCGTAAAAAGTAAACAAAGTGCAGAAAACGTTTAGTCGATGAACATACGAGTAGCTGAGCGCTTAAGGCTGAAATTAGACGATGCCTCGTTCATCTTTCATTTTTGCGAATATTTTTTGCGAAAATGAACCCTAAGGCCCTCTGCCCTAAGGGTGAATTTAGACGGATGGCTCATCGATGACCTTCGAAAATGAAAGCAAAAATCTCGAAATATTAACCGTAGAAAATTCACCCTTAGTGCGAATTAAGACGGTGCATTTTCGCAAAAATTTTCGCAACGATGAACGATGTCTAATTTGGGCCTTACGAGGAACGACGTTTTTAACTGTGGTTTTTCACTTGTAGCATGTTTCATTATCAGTGCTGTAAGTACGTTGTACGTGGTGTCCTTATCTCGGCGCTTACGCCTTTTTGCAAGAAATAACTTGTTTGCCGTTTAAGACGGCAAAGGAAAAATAGATTATAGTGGAGTCTGCCAACACGTGCGAGGTCGCCATTCTAACAGTTTGGGACCCCAACAGCCAATGATTAGTCGAACCACCGAGGTCTACACCCATATCCACTACAAAGAGGAAAAATTTTTACAATGTTATTATTTTATTACAGTTGTCTAGTAGAAACATTGTAGGTCAAAATAACATTATTCAATACGTACAAACAGAACTTTTTAATGTACCTATAAAAAGCCCATTACACCTTCACCAGTATACACTTCGCGTGTATACAAACGTCAAGTGTATTTTCAAGTCGGTATTTTATAGTACAAACAACGGTGAAACGCTGAAAGCATTACGCTGTAGACTCGAGTATATCGAACTTGATACCTTCATAACAAGCTCATCGTGAATACGGAATATCGTGAAAACGTAAAAAATACCTAATAATGTCATTGGAGCTAAGTACCGTATGGAGGCTCCATTATGTTATTTATTATTCAGGCTGTTCGAATACATTAAACATACATTTTGTAAAATATACGGAGCAAAACTAAGAGAAATAAATTTAATGTTATGTTTTTTGTATTACTTTGACTATACCTTCTTATAGATATTATTTTTACTACCTAATAATGTACCTATGTAATTCATGGAACACGGAGGTAGGTAATGGTCTGTTACGTTAATTAATAAAAAAGTTTGAAATGGGAAAAAATTGTTTCCGAATTAGTAAATTTATTTATTTATTTATTTATTTATTTATTTGGACAACCAACAAAATTACACGTAAAATATACTTAAACTTAACATAAACATAAGGTAGTGAAAGACATGTAATTTCACTTATAGGCAGCCACATCATGCAAAATTTATAAATAGGTCGTACTTAAACATATTACAAAATATATAACACAAGTTATTACCTAAATTAAACTAGACAAAAAGTTAAATTAATAAGCTTGTAATGGAGACTATGAATATGTTATATGCTTTAAAAAGCATTTTTAACCTTAACTTTGAATTTTTCGATTTTGTCACAGAATAAATCGATAGACTTGTCTTTGACCGATAGTTCTCTGTACAATCTACTTAGCCACGGTATTATTGAATGGTGACCGAGGTTAGTTTTAGAGAAACTATGTGTAAAGGGATGAATTGGATACCGCGGCATACGTGAGGGAATTTTGATGAATATCTGGCTTAGTAACTCAGGGCAATCTATAGTTCCGTTCATAAGCTTATGTAAAAAGACCATATCGTGTAGTTTTCGTCTCCGATAGCGAGTGTAAGTTACAAGTTTTAAGTCGAGTAAAATAGGGTACTCCATTGCTAGATCCGGAAGCAAAATGTGTAAACCGTCTCTGTATACTTTCAACTCGATCTTTGTGGATCTGGTAACTAGGATTCCATATTATTGTCCCGTATTCGAGTTTACTTCTGACTAGACAAGAGTACAGAAGTTTTTTAGTCTTGAATTTTTTAAAAGGTTTGGAGTTTCTAAATACAAACCCTAACATTTTACGCGCAGATCTGCAAATATTGTCGATGTGTTGAATAAAGCTAAGTTTAGCGTCAAATATAATTCCAAGATCACGGACAGTATACATTCTTTGAAGTAAACTATTGTTAATTGTGTATTTGGCATCGAATACAGAGTGTTTGCGTGTGAAGCTTATAAAAGAGCATTTAGCAGGATTTAGTTCCATACCATTTAATTAGCACCAATCTGATACTCTATTTAGTTCCTCCTGTAGCGAAGCAACGTCATTCGCATCTTCAATCTTTTTAGCAAGTTTGAGATCGTCTGCGTATATAAAGTATTTGGAATTTTGAATGCAGTTTGTGATGTCGTTTATGAAAATATTGAATAAAAGTGGTCCCAAGATTGATCCCTGGGGGACTCCCGATGTTACCCTATACATTTGAGATGTATGACCTTTAACAGCTACGTATGCACGTCTGTCGGATAAATAAGAAGAAAGCCACGACAGAAGTGATCCGCCTAGTCCAAAAAAAGAGAGTTTTGCCACTAGCAGTTTGTGATTCACCTTATCGAAGGCCTTCGAGAAATCGGTGTAGATGGCATCTACTTGTTTACGAAAATCTACAGAAGTTGTCACATAGCTCGCAAAATTTGCCAAATTTGTAATTGTGGATCGAGAGACCATGAAACCGTGCTGGGCTTCCTAGAGTGCATGATGAACGTGACGTGATAGTATAGGATGTATTAAAGACTCGAAGACCTTCGGTAGAACTGATAGAATCGAGATTGGCCTATAATTGGCAACATTCTCGCGACCACCTCTCTTGTATATAGGGACAATTCTGGCACATTTCCACGCATCTGGAAACGTTCCAGTGTTAAGTGATTTATTTAAGATCAAACAGATGGGTAGTGATAATGATACAGCACATTTATTTAAAAATAATGGAGGTAGATTGTCGGGGCCAGCTCCTTTCTTAATATCAAGTCTTTTTGGTTTTTGAATTACTTCCTTAACAGTGATATTAACGGAACACAGGTAGTTGTTGCAGATGGCATGAATTGGATAGGCATCAGTCTGAGGAAGGGCGTTACTTTCATAGACTGATGAAAAGAGTTCCGCAAATAGAACACACGCACTTGGACCGTCTGTAGCCTTCTTATCTTTAAGAAACAAAGTAGCCGGATACGTGTTTGGTGACTTATTAACATTTTTAAGATGTGTCCAGAAATATTTGGGGTTCTTTGCTAGGTTACTTTCAATTGATTCAATGTAACTTACTACTATTCAATCTGATGGTTTCGAATTTAAGGATGTCTAATGGATTTTTGTAAATTTTTACTTTAGTTCTGTATTTATTCTCAAGGTTTAACATAGAAATGAGTTTGTGGGAATACCAAACAGGATACTTTAGGTTTTTAGGTCTGGTCTTAGGGACGTGTTTTTCAATAATTGAGTTCAATTTGTTGTAGAATAAACTAAGCATGGAATTGACATCAATGCTATTATGAAAAAGATCTAACCATCGTATATTGTTTAAATCTTTATTAATAGCATTGTAATTGCCCTTGTAAAAGTTGTATTTTACATCTAGCTTTTCCTTTATATTCGACATTGTCCCCAGTTTAATATTAATATTGAGAGGAGGGTGGTGGTTATCGATGATGCTAATGGGATCTAGCTGTTCATTGACTCGTACTTGAGTAGTATTGGATAGAACTAAGTCAAGTAGTCTATCATTCAGGTTGAAGATGGAGTTAAATTGTTTTAAGTCGTTTTCTTCAATAAAGTCTACGAAAGTGGAACCCAAACTGCAATTACTAGATGGGTGTAAATGGTTTAGTTCGGGGACTTTTGACCATGATACTGTACTCATATTGAAGTCACCTATTAGTAAAATCTTTTCGTTTTTGCTGATTATTCTGGATGAATTCATCAAAAAGTCGTTAAGTGTATCAATTTTAATCGGAGGTGGCAGATATGCAGCACAGATAGCAATATGACTTGGACTAAATAAATTAGATTTATCATTAAAAATTAAAATATGTACAAAACTAGTACCACAATTGTGATTATTAAATTATTTTGTAAATTATGACCAATGCGTGGAAAGTTTAAAAATTGGGGTTTGCTTGTCATTTTTAGTTTTGTCTATAAAAAAAACAAAATAATTTTTTATAGAATTGAAAATTGTTAATATTGGAATGACCTTATTCTTCTTCAACCGATAGATGTCCACTATTGGACAAAGGTCTCTTGCATGGCACGTTCTTGCGCCGCCTGCATCCAGCGGCTCCCTGCTACTCGTTTATTGTCGTCTTTGATGTTGTAATTGGAATAATAAGTGTTTAATATGCATACTATGTATAAAGAAATCCTAGAAACATTCGAATACTCTTTATAATTGAAAAATCAGAAATCCAAAGTTAAAAAAAACCTAAAATTATGGCTTAAGTCAGACATTAGGTAGGTACTGTTTAAAATAAGACCTAAAGCAAAAACGGGTAGGTATTATAAATGCATGTGATTAGACGAGGGTCAAATTAGCGGGCAGTGAGTAGGGAGGTAGGGATTTGGTCGAGTAAGCCTACAAAGGTTGACCCACACCGAATTAATCCTTCAGGCACCTGCAGATGCTTCCGTTTGAACGTAATTTAGCTCCGCATTGTACTGAAATTAATCTTGTAAAGGATAAAGCACTTAAGGGATCTCGCGTTAAGTATCATAATTCATAACCCACTAATTATCGCGCACTTGGCCGTAACGACCAACTGACCGCACACCGTGCAATTACTACTAGTCGTTACGATCAAGCATCATGAAATCTATCTATACTTATAAAAATACTTATCCTGACTGACTGACTGACTTATCTCTCAACGCACAGCCTAAACTTCTGTAGTTATAAACTTGAAATTGTGACTTTTATGACGTAGGCGAGCACTAAGAAATTTTTGAAATTCCACCCCCAAGGGCGTTAAATAGGGGATGAAAGTTTGTATAAAAGTCCGTCATCTTTCAAGTTATATCCAAGAAGCTTGGTATTTAGGCTTTCAATTAAAAATAAAGAAATACGTATGTAGAAATACGTTTTTAAAAATTCCACCCCAAAAGGGGATAAATAGGGGATGAATATTTGCATGAAAGTTCGTCATTTTTCAAGTTATAGGCAAAGGATTTGACCACGAAGACGACCAGTCATGGGCTTAGCTGCAAAGTGCAATTGGTCTTATAAACCTTATTTTGAACAGTATTTTTTTCATTTGAAAAAGCGCTCACTAATAGGTTAATCTTGTGTACGTCTTGGTTGATTATTATGAGTTCAAGAGTCTACTCTAACTCACCTTCGGTAAAATTTTAGTTTACGTGCTAACGTTTTTTTTTGATAAGTATTATAATATTAACTTAGTTAATTAAGTAACCAAGGCCTTGCAATAAATCTGTCGCATTAGCTACAGTTCAGGTTTTACGATCCCGATAGTTTTACGACCCAAAGCGTTTCGAATTCCATAATCAACAAACTAATAATTAAGAACCAAAGTAAAAGGTCTTATTTCTATAGTTTAACAAGGCCACTTATTGATTTTCTAAGGAGAGTATAAAATAATACTTAGGTAACTCTATATTTTAAGATACGCTTGTCTCCATTCATCCATCCATCAGCCTGTATTCGTCCACTGCTGGACATAGGCCTTTCCGAAAGCGCGCCACCAAACACGGTCCTCCGCCTTCCTAATACACCCGCTTCCCACCACCTTCATAAGGTCATCGGTCCAACGAGCTGGAGGTCGTCCTACACTGCGATTGCCGGTACGCGGTCTCCACTCCAGAACACGTCTGCCCCATCGGCCATCGGTTCTGCGACTGATATGATCTGCCCTCTGCCACTTCAGCTGGCTAGCCCTCTGAGCTATGTCGATCACTTTTGGTCTTCTGCGAATTTCCTCGTTCCGGATTTTATCCCTGAGAGAGATCCCCAACATAGCTCGCTCCATAGCGCGCTGAGCGACTTTTAATGGCTTTTGTCTTTCTTTTAATTTGTGTGTATGTGTTTGTTACGCTTGTCTTTAAGACTCAAATCATGGTGGGATAGTAACTCAAGCTGCTAAAGCCCCTCCTTTTAGCTTTGCCGTTATTAACAACTAGCTGATGCCCGCGACTTTGTCCGCGTGGATTTAGTTTTTAAAGTCCCTCGGGAACTCCTTGATTTTCCGGGATAAAAAGTAGCCTAGATGTTGACCCGAGTAATAAGCTACCACAGTATAAAATTTTGTAGAAATATGTGCGGTAGTTTTTACGTGAAAGAAGGACAAACAAACAGACAAAAATTAAATAAAAATCTGTTTTGGGCTCAGTATCGATAGTAAAGCATCCCCCAATTAAAATTTTCAAAATATATTAAATGTACAGAAATCTTCCAGTTACAGTTTTATTATATGTATAGATCTCTGCTTTTGGTGAGATAGGTATCAGTAAGCAATAACGAGCTCTAAATCAGTTATTATCAGGAGGATGCTATAAAATTACAACAATAGCGATTATCACAACGTAACAAAGAACAATAAGAAAATATGAATATTATTAAATCAACAACATTGAATAACTCGGGAGCACGCTTCAGTTTAAGGACTTATTCTTTATTCTAGTCTAGACACATTTTTCTCATAAAAAATTAATAGATTTAAAAGATATCACCAAATATTTTACAGCCTCTACGTGATGAAATCAAACAAGTTAAGGCTGAAACAAATAAAACGCGTAACGGTAAAAGTATCCAAGTTTTGCGTTCAGTGAAACATTTATCAGCATTGATTAATGCAAAACATGCAATCTTAGTATTTGGATTTAGTTCTGGACCAAATAAGTACTATTTACTAAGAAAACATTGATTACCTCGGAAAATAATGATAAACCGTGATATTTCGTTATCTAGTATTATTATGAGGCCCTTAGTTAGCGACCATGTCTCGGATCCGTAAGTCATCACTGGCAACACGCACTGTTCGAAGACTTTAGTCTTCAGGCACTGAGGAATTTTGGACGAGAAGACATCTCGGAGCTTCCCGAACGCTGGCCAGCCGAGTTGGGCGATGGAGAGAGCTATGCTCGGAGTGTCCCTGCGGGATCGAATCAGAAATGAGGAGATCCGTAGGAGAACCAGAGTCACCGGCATAGCTCAGCGAGTCGCGATACTGAAGTGGAAATGGGCGGGGCACTTAGTTCGAAGAGCTGATGGTCGTTGGGGTCCCAAGGTGCTAGAGTGGCGACCCCGCACCGGGAAGCGCAGTGTTGGCAGACCCCCCACCAGGTGGACCGATGACATCAAGCGAGTCGCAGGGAGCCGCTGGATTCAGGCGGCGCAAGACCGAGGCCTGTGGAAGTTCATGCAAGAGACCTTTGTCCAGCAGTGGACGTCCATCGGTTGATAAAGAAGAAGAAGAAGTATTATTATTTTACTTGCTACTTTATTTGGTTTGCTACCGACTTCAAAAACTTCATTGTAAGTTTTAGATTTTGATCATAATTTTAGAGTAAATTATTTTGAATTGAACGGTAGGTATTTATAAACAATTTTACTAGGTTAAGTGCATTTTTTAAGTTTGGCACCACCATCTAGGTGTGAATTGCCAAATTTTACAGGGGACTCAAAACTTGCAACAAGCTTAATATAAAACTACTGTGTCTACAAGTCATGCCCACGTGGAATAGTGCCAAGAATATTGGCTGCATTTTCTCGTTGAATCCAACCAACCGCTTATACGTTTTCGTTTACGTCCTACGCGTACTTTTTGTGCAGGTCCAGCCAGTTCCCACCACGTCGCGCTGTCGTTACGC
Source organism: Oeneis ivallda (assembly GCA_029955525.1). Lineage (NCBI taxonomy): Eukaryota > Metazoa > Arthropoda > Insecta > Lepidoptera > Nymphalidae > Oeneis > Oeneis ivallda. Next base: position 5,282,218 of record JARPMR010000018.1, on the reverse strand, counting down.
TTTGTGAATGTGTAAGACTTTAAACTTATAAAATGAAAAACACTGATCGAGCTATTTAAGAGTTGAACAATGAACACCCCTTCAGGGTCGGTTTTGGAATTCTTTCATACTAAAAGGCATGACATAATTAAAATTTATGCCTGATAAAGTATTTTGTTTTGAGCCCTAATATCCTAAAATTTATATAGTTGGAAAAATTTTAAGCCGCCGACAAGACTCCGTGGCGACCTCGTTGCGGCCTGAATTTTGAGAGAACACAAACATTAGCAACAAGACGCTCGACAAAAAGTTGTAACACGATGCCCTAGATTCAAATTTTTGATACTACTTGTACATAGAATATTTGTGACGAGACTTTGTACCGTAGGCTCATCCATGAATAAAATGCATTAGCGACAAGACACTTGACAAAACATCTCTAGTGCTCTAGCATTTTGCGCAAGCTATATAAATGTTAAGCGCCCCGTCGAAATCCTATTAAAAATTAGATAACAAAACAATAGTTTAGTTTTAGTATCCAATAAAATAATATATAAATAATATAATAATAAATGTAATATTAGATGTAGAATTTTTCCATCCTAAATTACAGTCATGTATTTTCTTTGTTGCTTTAAAATGTTTTTAAGTTCAATCCATGACAAGGCAGGAGCACACTCAGGACAACGTATGGGGTGCGGCTACCAAAAGTGCCTCATACATCTTCGTGACTAGCCAGAGCTCATATTTGCAACTACAGCAGTAAGTCTTACTGATAAATAAGTGTAACTTGCATTATTTCACACAGAACATCACACACATACACACACACACACAGGTCACAAGATTAAAAGTCGTAAAACAAAAAGTCTCTTCTGCAACCTTGCTCTAAGCCGTGACAGAAGACACGCTTTAATTTCAACCCATATTATGTGGGGTCATTTACACGTAATTACTTCAAAATGTTTGCGAAACAAAGGGTAATTTTATTTAGATTACGTTACATATTCGAGTTTTTATGCCGTTTATAATTGCTGTTAAAATTTGCGTATTGTTTGTAATAATTCAATATTTTTTTTAATGAATGTTATTTTTGCAACATTTTTCGTAATTACTCGCACGTACCTACTGTTAAGCATTCTGTGATATCTATAATATTAAAGCTTAATTCGAATTTATATCAGGCGAAACCAATTTCTTTTACTTTATCCACCGATAGACGTCTAGGTACTGCTGGACCTAAGTCTGTATTATAATCTTCGACATGACTCGGTCTTACGCTGCCAGCTGCCTATACAGTGGTCCCTTGCGACTCATGATCATCATCATCAACCCATCAACGGCTTACTACTGAGCGCAGGTCTCCTCTCAGAGAAGGGATATAGGGTCCGCCATGCTGGCCAATGAAAATTAGTAGACTTCACAAGTTTCCTTCACCGTTGAAGCTTGTGATATTATTTAATTTCTTAAACGCACATAATTTAGAAAAGCCAGAGATGCGTGCCCGTAATCGAACCTGCGACCCCCCGAATAGGAGACCACAGTACTAACCACTAGGCTATCAAACTTACGATTCGCGATTCGATGAGCAATGTTTGATAAGTCTAGTTCTGCTACCGATCTCATTTCTAATTCGATATCATCGGGCTACTCAAGTATAATTCACTCTATCGCCTGCTGAGTAATCCTTAATAATCCTCAAATATGGTTGAGCGAAGCAATGGCTGGGTCATGCGTCATGCTCGTGAACGGGTTCCACCGGCGGGAATGGGGCTACTTTATGTCTGCCCATCTTAAGATAGAAGTTAGTCGGTATGTATTTTTAGAACTTCCCTCATTGTGGAAACACTGCTTACATAGCATAGTATTTACTGTATTGTAAATTTGTTTTGAAAAGAGCAACCACCGAGTTTCTTGCTGGTTCTTCTCGGCAGGAAGGGCATTCCGAACCAGTGGTAGAGCCAGACGATTCAAAAGCACTTATAAAAAGTTTATTTGAATAAAAAATATTTCTATTCTATTCTATTCTATTATACATTATTGGCGATGCAATAAAATGTAACTACACTTATTACGTGATATTATCGAATATTCAGGTCGATGACAAAACTCATTTACGTTGCATCCAATGTAAAATAGAAGCGGCGCGGCGAGCGGGCATTAGGCGCCGTAAATACGAATTTATTGTCGGTAATAAGCCATAAATATCTATCGCATGGACTCCAGCTTGTCACCTGGGTCCCCCGTATACAGTATGTTTGAAAACGTTATGGTTTCTAAATAACATTGTATATTTAGATTATTTATTTACTAGCTGATGCCAGCGACTCCACGCGGACGAGGATTTAGTTTTTATGTCCTATGTCAGTTATGTCATTCTCCAAACTATATAGTATACCCATGCAAAAAAATTACGTCGATCGGTAGCATCTGCTGCAGCGTGATTGGAGGACAAGCCAACAAACCAACAAACAAAGACACTTTCGCATTTATAATATTAGTAAGACATTTATTTGGTACATTTTTATTTGGTTATATACTCAAAGATTTTTCATCATCATCATCAGCCAGAGTGCATCCACTGTTGGACATAAGCCTCTTTTAAGTAGCGCCAACGTTGCCTATCCTCGGCCTTTCGCATCCAATCGATGCCGGCCACTTTCCGGATGTCATCGCTCCATCTAGCCGGGGGGCGCCCTACACTCCGTTTAAAGATTTTTACTGAGACTTAAACTCGCGGTACATGTAATATTGAACACAAAAAGCAAAATAATATACAAAAGAACTAATTTTACTAATTTTAAGTTTAAATTATAAATACTAGATCGTTCAATAAGTACCGAGACTAACTTGGAAATAGCGTATATATTAAAAACTCTTTTTGATTTTTAAAAAATACTGGCCTTCAATAAAAGATGTGTAAAATTTTTAAAAATGGAACATTAAAATATTGATTTTGCAGACATTTAAGTGACGCTACGTTTGTAGTTTCGATACAATGGAAAAAAACGAGTTTCGCGTGTTGATAAAACATTGTTTTTTAATGGGAAAAAATACAGTATAAGCACAGTAATGGCTTATAAAATGTTATGCGGGATCAGCTCCCTCTAAAGCAACCATTTGTCAGTGGTATGCCGACTTCAAACGCGGTCGCATGGACACAAATGATGGGGAACGCTCAGGTCGTCCAAATGAAGCAGTGACTCAACAAAATATTAACCAAGTCTTCAAAATCGTAATGGAAGATCGGAAGATAAAAGTGCGCGAGATAGCCGAGATAGTGAAGATTTCAGCTGGTAGTGTTTTCACTATTTTACATAAAAATTTGGCCATGAAAAAGCTTTTTTCGAAGTGGGTGCCGCGTTTGCTTACAACTGATCAAAAGGAACAACGTATCAATGATTCAGAGCGATGTTTGGCGCTGATGAATCGTAATAAAAAGGATTTTTTACGTCGGTATGTGACAATGGATGAAACATGGATACACCATTTTACTCCGGAATCCAATCGGCAGTCAGCGGAGTGGAGAGCGGCTGGTGAAAGCCGCCAAAGACTCAGAAATCGGCCGGTAAGGTTATGGCGTCTATATTTTGGGATGCGCATGAAATACTTTTCATCGATTACCTTGAAAAGGGGCATAATATAAATAGTGACTATTACATGTGCTTATTGGAGCGATTGAAGTACGAAATTGCGGATAAACGGCCTCAAATGAACAAAAAGAAAGTGGTGTTTCACCAGGACAACGCGCCTTGTCACAAGTCTGTGAGAACGATGGCCAAAATTAATGAATTGGGCTTTGAATTGCTTCCTCATCCCCTTTATTCGCCAGACTTGACCCCCAGCGATTACTGGCTGTTTGCAGATCTCAAAAAAATGCTGCAGGGTAAGAAATTTGACTCAAATAGTGAAGTTATCACAGCAACGGAGGCTTATTTTGAAGCCAAAGACAAATCGTTCTACACGCATGGGATAGAAAAGTTAGAAAAACGTTGGAGGGACTGTATCGCTCTTGGAGGAGATTACGTTGATGAATAAAAAATAATTTTATAAAAAAAAACCTTGTTTTAGTACTTAGTCTCGGGACTTATTGAACCACGTGTTACATAGGTAATTTATATACCTAGAAATAACCAAAATAATTCTGTAGTCCATTTAATAAATTTTCTCTCGTAATTTCTGTGCATGATTATTGTTACGATGAGAAAAGTAAATCGTTATACAACTGGTATTTCGCTTTCTGCTCGTTTAAGTATACTTATTACAAAACTAGCTGATGCTCGCGACTTCGTCCGGGTAGATTTAGTTTTTAAAATCCCTCGGGAAATTTTTGATTTTCCGGGAGAAAAATTAGCCTATGTCACTATATCTCCAGGCCCTCAACTATACTCATGCAAAAAATTACGTCGATCCGTAGCTTTGCGGCGTGATCGACGGACAAACCAACAAACTGACAAACACACTTTCGCATTTATAATATTAGTATGATTCAATTCCAAAAGTTCTCACAGTCGTGTGAAAGATCTTATAGCAAGGCGAACCGTATCTCTAAACACGATGCCATTTGTTCTCCAAATAGTACCTTAAAGTTGTTTACTGTTTTCTCTTTTGAGCTCCTTTCAAAACTGTTCTTTTACTCCAGCGCAACGCTGCATCCGAAGTTTTGTTTGCGTGTTTCAACATCGTTATAGAGTCGCCGAAGGTTTTAGGCTGAAAGCAACTCGATCATACAGACCAGGGGAGGTGATAAATGAAATATCCTCCCTCTGCCAAAGAACCGAACCAATGGGTCAGCCGTCAAAGAATATAATCATATTATTATGAGCTAGCTTATGACTTCCTGCACTTGGATTTAGGTTTTATAAAATCCCGCAAGCGATTCAAGTACGAGTACTTATATCACTCGCTTTAACAGTGAACGAATACATCGTGGGAAACCCTGAAATAATTTCAAAGGTGTGTGAAGTCTGCCAATCCGTATTTGGCCATAGTTAGCCAACTATGGCCTAAAATAAACCCTATTATTCTGAGAGGCCCCATGCTCAGGCAGTTAGCCGGCAATGAGTTGTCCGCCAATTCGCATTGGGCCAGCGTGGTGGACTATGGCCTATAACCCTTCTCTGAGAGGAGACTTTACTCAATAGTGAGCCGATGATGGGTTGATAATGAGTTAAGATGATGATAAATTTGAAGTGACGATTACACTAGCACAAAGTATGTTGAATTGCAATACGAGTATTGTACTCTGTTTTGTTTACTTTTTAATGTATGTTCACCGATTACTGGAAGACGCCTGAACCGATTTCGAAAATTTGATTTCGTTTTTGTTTCAAAGGGTATTGAGTATACTTCCCACGTGATTCCATTGAAATTTTATCGAAATCGGTCGAGCGGTTTTTAAAATATCAACAATAAATTATATACTTTCTATTGGCGCGGGCGTTTGAAGTCAGTTTTTTAAAAATATTTTTTATATTAAATTATTATATTATCGTGTTTTCTTTTTGTTTACTTGGTGCACATTAAAAAAATAATTGAGTCATCCCTGTAAGCATGTTAGCTTTTTGCATCCACCATAAGCCCTCTCTCAGGCGTGCTACTCAACGGTTTTAGGCACTTGGTGATCTCCCATTTTGTTACTTAAACTTCTAAGAAGCAAAGTTTTACAAGGCCTTAGAGTATCTTTATTTTGCGGTATAAAGTAAGAGAAGTGTTCGAGTAATACTATTTTCAGTAACTTAAAGCTTATTAAGAGTTAACTTTTTGATAGATAAAGTGGACGTATATCGCTGACAGTTGTGCTCACCGGGGACTTTCAAAAGATGTTAGAGCTCTATTAAGGCTTTCCAAGTTCTATTATAAGACTTCAACTGCACTTAGGCGTCTCTACATTATTTCTTTGTAAAAAAACTAAATAAAAATTGATATTCGCGTAAGTTACCCAGGTTACTTACTTCATTTTGTTTTATGTGATCGAAGACTTACATTCACTAAAGGTCCTTCACCAGGCCAAGTGCAGATTGGCATACTTCACACAGCTGGTTACTTTTGAGAACATTATGGAGAACTCTCAGGCATGTAGGTTTCCTCACGATGTTTTCCTTCATCGTAATTTTTATTTTTATAGTCAGTCAGCTGAATCATGAATGTAAAAGTCTTCAAGTATTTTAAAGAATTCAATTCAAAAGTAATATTAATTTATTAATAGCCAGCCAGTATTTAAAATATTCCAATTCCATAGAACAATATTGATAAAATATAGTTTCATTTAAATTCAATATCATCGATATTATGTAGTATTTTGCAATTAACTTTATGATATTACCTATTTAAATATTGCACTGTGCAAATTTCTATAACACGTTGTAGTAAATGGTGTTATTTTGTAGAAAATTTAATTTGAAGTACGAGTACCTACGAGATTATAATATAATAGAGATTCAAGGACACAATTTTAAATATTCATTAATAATAATTATAATAAAAAGTTGTAAAAGTTTATTTGAATAAAAAATATTTCTATTCTATTCTATTCTAATAATAATACAAACCACTGGAACGAGGAAAGAAGAATGATGTCAAGAACAAAAACTTCTATGTATACAACTAGGCTGGCTCTGCGGCCTTAAGGATGATTATACGGGTCTGCCCGCGAAATTCAAATTAAAAGTAAACTAATACGACAAACTAGGCTAATGGCATTCTAATTGCGCCAATAGAATTATCATCTTCACAGGTTTACATAAAAAATCTTTACTTGAAAGTGACCAGTTTAAGAAATTAATCAAAATACCGAGTTGGACGTGAGTTACTCACAAATTATAGTCTAGTTTTGATTATTTTCTTAAACTGGTCACTTTCAAGTAAATATTTTTTATGTAAACCTGTGAAGATGATAATTCTATTGGCGCAATTAGAATGCCATAAGCCTACTTTGTCGTATTAGTTTACAAAATGGGAAAAACCAAATTAAATTTGAATTTTGCGGGCAGACCCGTGTATTCCACCTTAAGAAATTGCCATTTGTGTTACGGTGAAAACACCGCACCTCGTTTAGTCCACTGCGAGCAAACTAGAAGACCAGTACTGTTTTGTAAGCCGTGGACGTTGTTATTGACGAACTAAATATTATTATTAAATTTAATAAATAATGTATTTTGTTATTATTCATTATTCATGTGCGTCGTTCTTCAACGCTACACTTGAATATAATATAATATATTATATCCCAAACTATAACATTTTTTCGAACTACCAAGCGATATTTTCAAGGATATAATATGCCTCCCGCACCCCGCACACAGTTCACGCCTCTGCGACCTGCGGCCGCGTGACTCATGATGATTTGCAACCTTCCCCCCGATTGTCTAAAAGTTGCCGATCAAATTCTTATCATTTTCATCGCATTAGCGTCAAAGTAAAATAAACCATAACTGCATTCAATTAGAGCTCAATTTCATGTATGCATTTTCATACATTTAGGTATGTACGATACGCTCCATAACGATCTATGTTAGAATCGGTTGTACTGAATTTGTGACTTTAAATTGTCGAGCGATAAGGGGCTAAGTAAAGATGCGAGATGAATGATGATGCACTGTTGTTACGCGCAGGATGGTCTGTATCGGCAGATGGATAGTAGCGGCGTGAGAATCGGGCCTTTGTTTTCAAGGGCCGTCCTTATGCTGTCGATCTTGGTGCGCTGTTGATGGGGAGGGAAGTCTGAGGTGGCAGTTGAAATGAAATTACCTTTTTGACTATATACAAAACGGGAGTTTAATAAGGTTTCTGCAAAGCTTTGAATTAGTACTATGTTAAAATTAACTAAAGCGACTTACAGACTAGCGGCACTGAGTCCAACGTATCGTCCATAGAATTTGAAGTTGTGACTCACAGATCCGAGGGCTGACGGTTGGGTCAGGATCTGACCGGGTCAGGCCCACAGCAGGGGAGGTCCGCTCGACCAAGGGGTTACAGACCCCGCAGGGATGGTTAGGTGAGGAGGCGCGACTCGGTCAGCACGCCGCCTCCTTGTTTCGTCTCACGGGAACCGGTGCGACGAGGAGACTATCTCCTGGAGATTGCGTCGAACTCACGTAGTTCACTCACTATTTTCACTAGAGACGTCACTAGATCTATGCCGACTACATTGTTCTTGCTAACGAGAATATCGCGTATATGGTAGACGGGGTAGTCGCGTGGTATGACGGACGTCCATGCCAATTTGATGGGTCCGCTGCCAAAATACGTCGCTGCGGCGACGGCAAATTGTCCGATCACATGATCGGTAGTTAAAGAGAGGTAAAAACTCTCAAGATGCCCTTAAAACGGGATGATTTTACAACATGGTTCGCGAAAGCCGCGTGTCCCAGGTTAGACGGTGACAAACGCGGGAGTCGATCACGTACACGACCTGCCGGTGGTGGTATTCGAGCCTCGACTGACTCTCGGTTGTCGTCTGTCACCCTCGTGGACGCCGCTCGAGTATGAAAGAGACGGGTTAGGAATTACCATACCAACGAGAGGGACAGACTGTTCTGATATTCCGTCGAATGCGTTCGGAAATCTAATTGTTCCGTAGAATATCAGTTTTTCATTTCTCATTATGTGTGCCAACACAAATTATTTTCTTTATATTACTTTTCCAAATTCTAATTCAATTTCTAAATAAACGAATGTATTTTCACCATTTCCGAACGCACAAATCACGCCAACTTCATACACTTGTCAGTGTCACTTCTGTCAGTGTACTCACGGCGACGCGGTCCAACGAATATGGCTCGAACTACATTTCTTTATAACCGATTTAACCGCCCCTTTTCTCAATTCGGCGCGGCGCGAATTTGCAAACCCAAATTTCTTCCTGAGATAGCCAGACAGTGCACAAACCAGCTGAAGGCCTATGGACTCAAGATTGGGGTACCCCATAGAAGACAACAAAAGCCATCAACGGTAAGTGTTGATACATTCGTGTTTCGGCAAAACTTAACTTTCCACAACATATTTCCTACGAACCGGATCATTTAATTACCACGGCTTTTGTGTATTTGTGCTGGCACTCATGATTTCATCATAAATTGATCACAAAATCATATTATCATAAATATTCTTTGTCCATCATTCGTAAAAACTACCTACAATACCGACCGCTTTCGAGCGTTATTTCTCGTTAATTACGTATTATTTTTACAAATTACCTATGCGTACAGTGTTCTGTTTACTAATTATAACTATTTCAATAATTATTTAAGAAAATTATAACGTATTTCTCTATTTAGATGTATTTTTTTTCACGTTGAATCCATCGCGTCACCACGCGCCCGCCATTGCAGTAGTATACTTAATTGAGCATACATACTAGTCGGTTACACATATTAACAATATTTCGATATTCATTTCGTCATACATACGGTTTGCTATCGTTTTTTCAATACATACTACTTTCATACCCAAGCATTACATGCTAATTACACAAACATACATACAATTCTTACACACGTACTATATTCGTATTTTCGTACCAATATAACAAATATTTACGCATTTTCGTGCTACTTATTTGTACTATATAAGTTGCGCCTTGCTTTATTTCTTCGAATAAAACAAGCAGTATTTTCGTACTGTAACGCGTAATTTATATTAGTACATACTACTTTCATACCCAGGCATTTCATGCTAATTACAAACATACATACAATTCTTACACACGTTATATTCGTATTTTCGTACCAATATAACAAATATTTACGCATTTTCGTGCTACTTATTTATACTATATAAGTTGCGCCTTGCTTTATTTCTTCGAATAAAACAAGCAGTATTTTCGTACTGTAACGCGTAATTTATATTATTACATACTACTTTCATACCCAGGCATTTCATGCTAATTACATCAACATACATATAATTATTACACACGTTATATTCGTATTTTCGTACCAATATAACAAATACTTAAGCATTTTCGTGCTACTTATTTGTACTAATATTCTTAACTTTTAGCAATTTTTACAATTTAATTTAATTTTTCTTACTTTCCAAATGGAATTAGTTCAATTAATGTTTGAGAGAGAAATTTCTCTACACTAGCGGCACGCTATGATGGCCGGTTTGACACATTACAATAGTGATGTGGAATGTCAATTTATTCTCGAACAAAAAACAATTAAGTTTTGTTTTTGTACCTGATTAAATAGGTTTAAACTAGCGGCACGCTATGATGGCCGGTTTGACACATTACAATAGTGATGTGGAATGTCAATTTATTCTCGAACAAAAAACAATTAAGTTTTGTTTTTGTATCTGATTAAATAGGTTTAATAAAACAAAAATGTATATGTTTATTTAATTTATTTGAACGAACTGAATATTTGAATGAAAATGAATATACATACTTTATATGCACACAAGAAACATATGAATACAAAAGATACCAAAAAAGGTGCCACAAAAGGCCATAATTAATCAGATTCGTCCATACTACTATTTTCACTGTCGTCACTGCTATCATCACCTACATTAATAATTATATGTTCGTTTTCTATAATATTATCTATTTTCACATCTCTTTCATAATCTTCCCTTATTAATTTAACAGTTCTATTCACAACCTTTTCCCAGTCTCCTTTAGTCACATGTTCACAAGCTTCTTCTAATAATTTTAGCATTTTTTTTGTGGTAAATGGGGGTTCTGTATTGTGTCTTGCAGCATATCCCTTAATTTGAGCCCACACCAACTCAATCGCATTATACTCACAATGGTAAGGCGGTAACCGTATAACTCTGTGCCCATGTTCTAATGCTATTTCGTCAATGACGTATCGGATCTTGGTTGGTTTGTTTTCTTTTAAAAGACGTACTAATTCCGCTTTTAACATATTCATGTTTGCATCTACGCCATTTTTACGAAGCCATGCGACGATATCAGCTTTCTTTTGGGATTGGGCAGGTGGCTTGTCAATTTGCATCGAGTGGTATGGGGCGTTGTCCATAATTATAATAGATGGTTCAGGGAGGCTACACAACATTGAGGTAAACCATTCAGTAAACTTTTCTCCATTCATGTCTTCATGATAGTCTCCAGTGGTTTTTGACGCAAAAGCCATGAGAGAACCTTCGACAAACCCGTTGATGGTTCCGGCGTGACAAATTATAAGTCGCGATCCTTTTCCTACAGGAACTTTGGAAGTAGATGCTGCTGTGTCATCGTTCCAAGAACGGCCTACAGTATGGTTAGCATTAAGCCATGTTTCATCCAAGAACACAACATTTTGCCAATTTTTGATTTCTTTCACTTGCCGTAAAAAAGTATACCTTGCCATCGCTATATCAAATCTTTCCATCAATATTTTGCGTTTGTTACATTTTTTGTATCGAAATCCAATGGTCTTCAAAATCTTCGTTAAAGAACTTTCACCACCGAAGAATAATCCAGCTTCCTTCAGTGAATGCACCAACTTTTTTCTTGTTGGATACTCCTTCTGTAAATAGTAGCCGTAAACATGTCTTCGGATAGCATCGGCATCAAAGCTATCGATGCCTACGACTGATTTTGCTCGTTTTCTCTTTTTTGGTGTGTGAAGTTTATTTTCTTCTGTGCCAGTCTCGCCATATTTTTTTTTAGTTATCCGTCTAACAGTTCGTTGTCCAATATTAAGCGCATCAGCTACGCGTTCAACCACTGACGTTATAGGTAAAATTGGCCCTCCATTTTGAGCTTCACGATCGAAATAGTTACGAAGGCGTATTACGAACTCACGTGTCTGACTATTTAGAACAGTTCTCTGCGTACGTTCGGTCATATCGACGAAATTCACAACAAAGGGCTTGAACAGAGTCCAAATTAACGAGCAAGGGTCAACAGTAATGCAGTATCAATATTTGAAATCCAAAGCCAGGTCAAAACTATATCACAATCGCATTGCACTGACAGTTTATACTTTTCGAAGCAACGTCAATTCGAAACTGCTTTGTTTTGCATTGAGCATTGACGCGAGTTTGCCGGAGGTAGTAGTTGTGCTAGCCAGCGATCCTATGTGACGATCGTATTAGATTCCATTTTTAAAAATTTTCAATTTAGAAAACCAAATGCCGAGTTGTGGTATATATCATATAAAAATAAAAATTTTACCTTTTGTATGAAACAGCTGATATTTTTTTGCGATTTCAGAGGTTTGTCCACATAGTGAAAATTGTTCATATTCACAAGTACATTCACCCCTTAAATGGTGCAAACTGATTTTTCTACACTTGTATACATTTTAGAAATCAATTTAATAAATAAATTTTGAGTCCTAAACCTAAAACTACATTCGATAAAATTTATGAATCTCTGCACATCACTATCGTCAATAAAGTAATACAATTATTTCCTTCAAAGTCGTTATCAATTAATACGGAACTTCATGAGCGGACAAACGTCAAACCGGCCATCATAGCGTGCCGCTAGTGTAATAAAACAAAAATGTATATGTTTATTTAATTTATTTGAACGAACTGAATATTTGAATGAAAATGAATATACATACTTTATATGCACACAAGAAACATATGAATACAAAAGATACCAAAAAAGGTGCCACAAAAGGCCATAATTAATCAGATTCGTCCATACTACTATTTTCACTGTCGTCACTGCTATCATCACCTACATTAATAATTATATGTTCGTTTTCTATAATATTATCTATTTTCACATCTCTTTCATAATCTTCCCTTATTAATTTAACAGTTCTATTCACAACCTTTTCCCAGTCTCCTTTAGTCACATGTTCACAAGCTTCTTCTAATAATTTTAGCATTTTTTTTGTGGTAAATGGGGGTTCTGTATTGTGTCTTGCAGCATATCCCTTAATTTGAGCCCACACCAACTCAATCGCATTATACTCACAATGGTAAGGCGGTAACCGTATAACTCTGTGCCCATGTTCTAATGCTATTTCGTCAATGACGTATCGGATCTTGGTTGGTTTGTTTTCTTTTAAAAGACGTACTAATTCCGCTTTTAACATATTCATGTTTGCATCTACGCCATTTTTACGAAGCCATGCGACGATATCAGCTTTCTTTTGGGATTGGGCAGGTGGCTTGTCAATTTGCATCGAGTGGTATGGGGCGTTGTCCATAATTATAATAGATGGTTCAGGGAGGCTACACAACATTGAGGTAAACCATTCAGTAAACTTTTCTCCATTCATGTCTTCATGATAGTCTCCAGTGGTTTTTGACGCAAAAGCCATGAGAGAACCTTCGACAAACCCGTTGATGGTTCCGGCGTGACAAATTATAAGTCGCAATCCTTTTCCTACAGGAACTTTGGAAGTAGATGCTGCTGTGTCATCGTTCCAAGAACGGCCTACAGTATGGTTAGCATTAAGCCATGTTTCATCCAAGAACACAACATTTTGCCAATTTTTGATTTCTTTCACTTGCCGTAAAAAAGTATACCTTGCCATCGCTATATCAAATCTTTCCATCAATATTTTGCGTTTGTTACATTTTTTGTATCGAAATCCAATGGTCTTCAAAATCTTCGTTAAAGAACTTTCCCCACCGAAGAATAATCCAGCTTCCTTCAGTGAATGCACCAACTTTTTTCTTGTTGGATACTCCTTCTGTAAATAGTAGCCGTAAACATGTCTTCGGATAGCATCGGCATCAAAGCTATCGATGCCTACGACTGGTTTTGCTCGTTTTCTCTTTTTTGGTGTGTGAAGTTTATTTTCTTCTGTGCCAGTCTCGCCATATTTTTTTTTAGTTATCCGTCTAACAGTTCGTTGTCCAATATTAAGCGCATCAGCTACGCGTTCAACCACTGACGTTATAGGTAAAATTGGCCCTCCATTTTGAGCTTCACGATCGAAATAGTTACGAAGGCGTATTACGAACTCACGTGTCTGACTATTTAGAACAGTTCTCTGCGTACGTTCGGTCATATCGACGAAATCCACAACAAAGGGCTTGAACAGAGTCCAAATTAACGAGCAAGGGTCAACAGTAATGCAGTATCAATATTTGAAATCCAAAGCCAGGTCAAAACTATATCACAATCGCATTGCACTGACAGTTTATACTTTTCGAAGCAACGTCAATTCGAAACTGCTTTGTTTTGCATTGAGCATTGACGCGAGTTTGCCGGAGGTAGTAGTTGTGCTAGCCAGCGATCCTATGTGACGATCGTATTAGATTCCATTTTTAAAAATTTTCAATTTAGAAAACCAAATGCCGAGTTGTGGTATATATCATATAAAAATAAAAATTTTACCTTTTGTATGAAACAGCTGATATTTTTTTGCGATTTCAGAGGTTTGTCCACATAGTGAAAATTGTTCATATTCACAAGTACATTCACCCCTTAAATGGTGCAAACTGATTTTTCTACACTTGTATACATTTTAGAAATCAATTTAATAAATAAATTTTGAGTCCTAAACCTAAAACTACATTCGATAAAATTTATGAATCTCTGCACATCACTATCGTCAATAAAGTAATACAATTATTTCCTTCAAAGTCGTTATCAATTAATACGGAACTTCATGAGCGGACAAACGTCAAACCGGCCATCATAGCGTGCCGCTAGTGTAAATAGTATTCAACGCATGGCTGATTGCATTGATAATGAAGCAGAGTTTAGAGTTCGTTCAAGGGACCTAAATACCATTAAAAAACAATTTCATACTATTCAAGGTAAAATTGAAAAAAGTTTAGCAAAAAAAGGTGAGTTTAACCAGGAAGATCAATTAGCCATTCGTGACAAATTCGATAACTTATATTACGTCGTTCAAATTGCATTGGACAATTTAAAAATTAATATCAGAAAAAATAGTATGGCTAATGTAACACCTCCTTTATGTCATAGTCATTCACCGAAGATAAAGTTACCTACAATTTCGCTACCTACATTCAGCGGCGATGTTACTGAATGGAATGCATTCTTTGATTTGTTCAAATCTTTAGTTCATGATAATGAGGAATTATCTGATGTTCAACGTTTTAGGTATTTATTGTTGTCATTGCGTGATGAACCATTGAAGCTTATAAAATCATTTCCGGTAACTGATTCAAACTATTCAAATGCTTTACAAATATTGATAAATCGTTACGAAAATAAGAGAATAATTGCAACTAAACACTTTGATAAGATTTTTGATGCACCACCCGTTAATGATAAATACGTACAACAAAGTTTAAAAAATATTCTTAATATATGCCATGAAAATTTAACTGCTTTAAAATCGCTAGATTTTCCAGTTTTAGAATGGAGTTTCCCACTCTTAAATATTTTACTCCGTAAAATAACTCCCAGTATTCGCAGACGTTTTGAATTATCGTTAAAATCGTCAAGCGAGATTCCACCGGTCAGTGACTTGCTGGATTTTCTTGACAAGGAATTATCCGCGTTAGAAGTGATGTCAGCTGCTAGGGACAGGGCACCCGTTGCAACTACTTCTAGTTCCTCGCGCCACCCTCCTACTGCTGTTCGTCCTACATTCTCTCGTGCGCTTCCTGATACTAGTTCTGCTCGACCTGCGTTTTCTCGTGCGCTTTCTGATACTAAAAATAATTACAATGCGAATACTACACGTCCTACACGCAATGTGACTTTTCACAGTTCTGCTAATACAACTAAACGTACTTGTTGTTACTGTAAAGATGAAGCTCATATATTGAGTAAATGTGACTTTTTTAATAATTTAGATTTGAATGAGCGCTTGAAGTTTATTAAAGAAAACAAGATTTGCGAGAACTGCTTAGGGCACGAATCTGGGACCTGTTTCTCTAGATACAGCTGTAGAATCTGCTCACAGCGCCATCACACGTCCATTCATGAAAACAACAGTAATTCGACGCATAACTTACTCACTGTAGTTCCTCAGTGTCCAGAAAATACTATGAATTATTCGACGGTTCTTCTAACCACAGCTTTAATCAATATTAATCAAATCAATTCGAATTCTGTCCACTGTCCAAACATTATACGTGCGCTAGTTGACCAGGGATCACAGGCAACTTTAATTACTGAGTCTTGTGCTCAGCGACTGGGTCTCAAACGATTTTGAACTTCTCCAAGCGCAACTGTTACAGGTATAGGTGACAAAGATAATCAACCTCGTGGCTATGTAATGTGCGAAATAACACCATACAATAGATCAGAACCCAAACTTTTTATTGAAGCGCTCGTTTTGCCAAGAATAACCAGTTATATCCCTACAATTCCTAAGTCATCCGAAAATATTTCCCATTTACACAATTTGCCTTTAGCTGATCCTGATTTAAGTTCGTCCCGACCTATTGAATTATTGTTAGGAGCTGACTATACTGACCGTATCCTACTTCACAATATTATCAAAGGTCCACAAGGTACGCCTGTGGCGATAAACAGTATTTTTGGTTATCTTCTCAATGGTAAAATAGCACCTGCGACCCAAATTTGTGTAAACGTGAGCACATATCAACTAGATATGAAACTACAAAAATTTTGGGAGCTTGAGTCTGTACCTGAAACGAAACCTCTCACCAAAGAGGAAGTTGTTTGCGAATCAATTTTTGTTAATACACACTCGAGAGTTTCAACTGGTAAATATACTGTGTCTCTCCCATTCAAAGATAATGCACCTCCGCTAGGTGATTCCCGTGAAATCGCACTTTCGCGACTTCATAAACTTGAATCTAAACTTTCAAGTAATTCTGTTTTACGAGCAGAATATGTTCAATGCCTCCAAGAGTATGTGGACATGGGCCACATGGAACTTGTTCAAAACTCTTCAAGTACTAGCGCAAAACTTTATTATATCCCACACCATGCAGTGGTAAAAAAATCTTCTGCAACGACCAAGGTCAGAGTGGGCTTCGACGCTTCTTGTAAAACGACGTCTGGACGTTCGCTTAACGATAACCTTTTAATTGGACAAAAGCTCCAACAAGATATCATAGAAGTTTTGTTGAAATATCGTCTCCATAACATTGTCTTCACATCAGATATAAAAATGATGTATCGTTATATTCAAATTCGAAACGAAGATCGAGACTTTCAACGCATTCTTTGGCGAAAGTGTGTTAGTGATCCTGTTCAAGAATATCGCTTATGCACAGTCACATTTGGCGTTGCATCCGCACCCCTCTTAGCATTACGAACACTTCGCCAGCTAGCCATTGATGAAGCATCAACCTTTCCCCTTGCATCACAAGTGTTACTCAATGATGTTTTTGTAGATGATGTGGTTACAGGAGCGGCTACGCTGGAAGATGCATTACTGTTACAGCGTGAGCTCACTGCTCTCTGCAAAGCAGGAACATTTGAACTTCGTAAATGGACTTCTAATAGTACAGAATTCTTGTCCACTATTAGCAGAGATAATCGTAGTAATGACAATGCCATAATTCTGTCTGGCCTTGATGATGATGCTTCCGTTAAGATCTTAGGACTCCAATGGAATCCTAAAACAGATACATTTTCTTATCATGTTGATGTGCCTTCACACAAATGCACTAAACTTATTATGTTGTCCGAGATATCCAAAATCTACGACCCACTGGGTTTTCTTAGTCCAATAATATTGCTCGTAAAACACTTAATTCAACTACTTTGGATTTCTGGAGTAGGCTGGGATGAACAGCCTCCTAAAAGCATATGCGAATTATGGGTTAATTTTATTTCAGAATTTAAACTGCTTGAAAATGTTTCTTTGCCTCGACACATTCTTCGACCTTCATATAAATAAATTCAAATTCACGGCTTCTCCGGCTCCTCGGAAAATGCATATGCTGGTTGCGTCTACTTACGTGTGACTGATCACACAAACAAAATTCATACATTTCTTATTATTGCAAAGACTAAAGTGTCACCACTTAAAAGGATTACCCTCCCACGTTTGGAATTATGTGGTGCTGTTTTAGTATCGAAACTTATTGAAAAGGTACTTATAACCTATGGAAACATCCTACCCTTCGAAAATGTTTTTGCTTGGAGTGATTCTTCGATTACTCTTGCATGGCTCCGATCCCCGTCTCACGAATGGCGTACATATGTAGCCAACCGTGTTACTGAAATAACAAGTCGTGTACCAGCTTCACAGTGGCGGCATGTCCGTTCAGCAGACAATCCTGCTGACGTAGCATCTCGAGGTGTTATGCCTTCGCAATTGAATCATGAAATATGGTTCACCGGTCCGTCTTGGCTTAAACTGCCTCAGCAGGACTGGCCTACATCTCATATAGATCTGCAAACAGATGAAGAACGTCGTAAGCATATCTTGGTGTCCCAAAACGAACCTCAGAAGTTACAATTTCTGGAAAGATTTTCATCACTGTCTGTTTTACTTCGTGTAGTATCTTTGCGTTTCCAATTTTACCATAAAAGTCGAAAAACCAAATCCTATCCTTCCAATCAAATTACAGTCCACGAAACCAAATTTGCTCTCCAACGAGTATTAACACTGGTACAGAATGACCAATTTTCAGAAGATATTTTACACTTAAAAAATAACGAAAACTGTTCTAATCAATTGCAAAGGTTGAAACCTTTTCTAGATAACGCTGGACTTCTCAGGGTCGGCGGGAGGATACAAAACGCTAACATTCCTTATGATGCTAAACATCAAATAATTTTAACTAAAAATCATGTCTTTACTAATTTGCTGATTGATCATTTTCATAAAATTCATCTACACGATGGACCACAAACATTACAATTTTTAATTTCTCAGACTTACTGGATTTTATCAGCTCGAGACGCTATTCGCATGGGTAATACTCTTACCAAAAGGCCTGTAGTCAAGGTAGGTCCCTTGCCTATAGATTAACATTCAATTTTCTATTTCTCTTTTCTTTTTTTTAATATTCATTAAGTTTTATTAGTATAATGTATTTTCCCTTTAAAATAAGCTAGTTATTTTAAGGTCGGCGGCATGTTCCGTAGAATATCAGTTTTTCATTTCTCATTATGTGTGCCAACACAAATTATTTTCTTTATATTACTTTTCCAAATTCTAATTCAATTTCTAAATAAACGAATGTATTTGCACCATTTCCGAACGCACAAATCACGCCAACTTCATACACTTGTCAGTGTCACTTCTGTCAGTGTACTCACGGCGACGCGGTCCAACGAACACGGCTCGAACTACATTTCTTTATAACCGATTTAACCGCCCCTTTTCTCAATTCGGCGCGGCGCGAATTTGCAAACCCAAATTTCTTCCTGAGATAGCCAGACAGTGCACAAACCAGCTGAAGGCCTATGGACTCAAGATTGGGGTACCCCATAGAAGACAACAAAAGCCATCAACGGTAAGTGTTGATACATTCGTGTTTCGGCAAAACTTAACTTTCCACAACACTAATATTTCAAGGAACTGCGAATGCGCAGGTTAAGTGACTTTAGAAGTAGTGTGTAACATTACACTACAAAATCAATATAGTCAAAGAATATTTTACCTTGACACTAATGCCATGAAATGAATAAGATTTTGATCAGCAATTTTTAGACAATCGTACCTCTTATTCACCATGCCGGCTCCCCTCTCTACCTAAGCCCGCGCAGTCCAAAACTGGGACACAGTTCTAATTCAGAATTGCCGGTCTAGTAGTATGCATAGAAGTCTTTCGTCATAAAGAATGGCTGCATTTCCGCGCACAACCAGCTGGGCGATTGCGGAAAACGTGCATCAATCACAACTGGATTGAGACTGTCTCAATCCAGTTTGTTGGCTGAGTTTATAGTGCTCTTGCTGCAACAATGCATTTTAACCAATAGTAAGAGAGCGTCGGCCAATCAGAGGCGATTGCGATGAAATTAAATGAAATGAAACTTTATTTGCTGAATATGAGTACAGTATAGTTAGATGTTATTAACAATGTCATAAAAATTCCTCCATATTCTGCTAAATAGCATGCAAATGTTTAAATTAGGTATCTCTACTCATCATAATTTTGAAAATTTCGATGAGCTCACGATCGACACACTGTAGCTATAATTTTTAGACAATCCCACAGCACATTGATTGTAAGTTTCAATTTAGCTAGAAGTTTATTACAATGATACAAACTTTTGAAATTGGAACGTGATCAGAAAGTAGTTGCACTCTTTTCGCAATTAGCTATCATTGACCTAAAAACCATTGATACATTATTATTGGAACTAGATGTCTCTTAATAATGGCTAAAATTAATGAAAGTGTCCCCATATGTTAGTATTGCAGATCAAAAATCAAAAAGACTATCAAGTACCTAGGTATGAAAATGAAAATATAAGATTTTAGTATGACAGTTTTCTTCATTAAATAAAGCCTTCCTGAACACAATCTATATTTATATACTTATAGTAAAACTGTAACTGGAAGATTTCTGTACATTTAATATATTTTGAAAATTTTAACTGGGGGATGCTTAATTATCGATACTGAGCCCAAAACAGATTTTTATTTAATTTTTATCTGTCTGTCTGTCTGTCCGGGCATCACGCGAAAACTACTGACCAGATTTAAATGAAATTTGGTATACTGGTAGCTGATACTCCGGGTCAACATATGGGATAGTTTTTATCCCGATAAAACATAAGGTTTTTCCAGGATAGGGGATGAAAATTTCTAGTAGGTTTTAGTATCTTTGGTTTGGTAGCTCATACCCAATGTTTTAATAATACATTACAGGTACACACATAGTGTAAGTTCAATAATTGTTGGTGTGAAACATTGGAAACTGCCCGTTATTTATGTCACGTTTTCCGATGCGGTGTGCTGCCTCCACACTGCCTAATAGGGAGTTATGGATTCGATTTATGGTTTACCGAGGTTTATTACGCGTCAAAGACAGGTTTAGCTTTGCTACTTATCGCTTTACTCATGTCTCATAGGAAACTATTATTATTATACTCACCGATTTCACCAACGTAAAATAAGTCTTATCCGAGCGTAAATTTGATATTTTGTCAGTTATTTCAGTACGTAAAAAGAAAAATCGGCCAAGTGCGAGTCGGGCCTCGCTCTTTTAGGGTTCCGTCAAAAAAGTTAAATTATTATATTTCCATGTACCCATGGAAATATTTAATTTTTTTAATTTAATTTAGTTTTTATTATTTGTTGTTATAGCGGCAATAGAAATACATAATATGTGAAAATTTCATCTGTCTATCTATTACGGTTTACGAGATACAGCCCGCTGACAGACGGACGGACGGACGGACGGACGGACGGACGGACAGCGTAGGCTTAGTAATAGGGTTCCGTTGGTACCCTTTGGGTACGGAATCCTAAAAACTGTCAGAACGCCCAATTTATTTCTCGGTAAAACGTCTTTCGACGATGGTGAAATCAGCACTAAGTTATATAATTATTATTTTATTATAATATGATTTATTTTATTCCTTATTATTACTGTTCCGCCACTTCGTCTTCTGAAGTTACGTTTTTAAAAATGCCCCGGGAAAAATAAATCCCGCGATCAAAACTAGTTTATGTCACTCTCACACTCGTCACATCATGTCATCATTACCTTAAATGTCATGGCATGGTGACCTCTAACTTATTTAGAAAAAAAAAGATACTGACTTACATCAAATATTTTTTTTTTGTTTTTGATCTGGCATCAAGAACCGTGGAATTTTTGCGTTGAAGCTATTGCACGAGTATCTTATTATAATTAATCTTAATACGTTACAACCTGTCAAGTTGTTGAAATGAAAAGTCGCCCACACTTCTTACAATGAACGTTCATTCTACCTCACGCCTACGCGTTAATATTTACATTACTTTAATAGTTATTTGTTATACAAGAGTGCAAAGTTGCTTTTTAACCGCGTGCTCAGTTTTGATGACCGAGCAAGCGAAGGATTCTAAAATTGAATCACGAGCGCAGCGAGTGATTCAAAACTTAGAATCCTGAGCGTTAGCGAGGGAATCAAAAGAGCACGAGGTGAAAAATCTTTGCACTCGAGTGCAACACGTAATTTTTCATCTCCCCATTCAAACAATATGACGTGAAAAGAAAATGGCGCGCGCAAAGCAAATTAAAAAAAAGTACACCAAGAAGGTTCCAAGTCTGAGTTTTTAACAAATTAAAAAAGGTTGTATGATAAATTCGGCACCATGGAGGTAGAAGTAAATAGGTTTAATGATGTTTTGAATTCACAAACATAGTGCACACGATGTTCTAAATTCAATTTACTTTATCCTCTAGAGGATAAAAACGGCTTTTACACTCCGATATCGAAGAGCAAAAATACTCTTTCCGAGATGGGGAGATGAAAAAGTATTTTGCTATAATCCGCCAGGCTATTAAAATCACTGCCTGCTCTCTCGAAACTGGAATTAATGTTTTTCTAAACTTTCATAAAACTAAGCGCTTTTAATTGGGTATTTGACTGATATTTGTTATTTATTTAACATAACGTTTTTACTTAATATAACACAATGCCATTTCTCTTTTTTAAGTATCTTTACTAGTTTCGGAATTATAAGCTGTTTTATTGTGACTATATCTGTCTCTTTCTAAAACGAAATTTTCTATGGAGCGTGTAAGGAGCTTTGACATTGTGACAATCCCACTTGACTAGCGCTCTCTCTGTCTAACAGGAAACTTTAAAGCTCTATTTAACTTATTTGTTTTTGGACCGATTTATTTTCTGTTTTTACAACTGTTGTCTTACATGTTACTTTTTCGATTATAAATAATGAATATCAACATTTTGACTACATTCAAATACCCAATTACATCTGTATACCGTATGACGTACAGATTCATCGATAACTCGAACTGCAAATAATCAGCGAGGAAATAAATATTACTCTCCTAAATATTGGATAGAAGCAGGCATTAATTTGCGGAATTCCATGATATTCAAACTAATGGTAAAATTCCTTTGCTATAATCCGCCAAACAGAATAAATCTGAATAAAAAATGTATGATGTTGACTCCACAATGTCTTTGCAATTGTGCATTGTGGAATCAACATCTCCTGATGATGCTCCGGTGTTGGAGCGAAACGTTCTTCGAGTGTTAAAAGATTTATTCTGTTTGGCGGATAATACCAAAGGAAAATTACCTTTATGTTGAATACTCTCTAAAACACAAGGATCGACTCTCTAGGCATTCCAACGCGCTTGCCAAGTCACAGGTAATAGCCCTAAGGATAAGCCGATGTGCATTGAGCAGGATATGTGACGGACGTTCCATGGACGTATGGTTTCCACGTCTGCAAAAAACAAATTGAAGCACAACCCATCTGCTTATCTGAATATTAAGGAGGAAAACTTGACTGACTCATTGACTCACTGACTGACTGACTGACTGATCTCCAACGCACAGCACAAACCACTGGACGGATTGAGCTGAAATTTGGCATACATATAGCTATTATGACGTAGGCATCTAGTAGTTTTATAGTTTTGCGAATTAAAAAGGGGAAGGGGTTAAAATCTGACAGACTAGAAAAATCGCCGCATGTCCTCTCGCCCGTTTTGTCTTTATATTAGTTCAGTTTATAGGTTAGGAGATAGATAGATATTCCCCTTGTCTGAGTACGAGACGGCACTTTATAAGTTTATTATTCTGTTCTGTGCCCTTGACTTCAACGTCAAACGATTTATTTGTTAATTTCGTCGAGACAGCTTTATAGATATTTTAGTTAGTGATTTCGCGATTCGAACGAGAGTGTTTTATTGCTTTGACGCTTCCAACTTATAAACGAGGGGTTGGTTTTTCTTGAAAACTTCAACCTGTATTAACCGCATTATGCAAACATGAACTTAAACTTCTTTACTTAAAGTTGAATTTTGTACAAAGAGTGTTTATAGCAAAAGGTATACGGTGGGTGTATAAAAAGTTTTTCCGTGAGTTTCTCTATCGTATCGTTTCGGAGGCGATGCAAAAATTATACAGCTCTCTTTGTTCTCTGGAAGTATTATAGCGCTTGAAAATGCTGAGGAGAATCCCTATCTTATGTTCATAATATTTGATCTTGGACTTAGCATATCGTTGGTTTTCACCATCTACGTAATATTACTTTTATCACCCAACAAAAAGAGGGGTGTTTTATCAATTTGTCGTGTGAATATGTGTGTCTGTCTGTTCCCTCGTAACTCCCTAGCAAATAGACTGATTTTGATGCGATTTTTCTGTTTGAAAGCTAATGTAATCGAGGTTATATTAACTACACGAGGTTACATTAGCTATAAATTATGAAGATCTGCTCAGGCGTTTGAAGATCATCATCTCATTACTTACCTACTTGATTGGGTCTTACAAACTTTCACTAGCAATAACATAGCCCAGCAAGATCTTTCAAAATTCAAAATTATTTCAAAATAATCATTTTAAAATATTATTATGTAGCTATTTACATTGTAATAAGCTTTTGATACTATCCTGTGGGCAGCTGGATGCCAAGCCGATTTATCCCATGCAACTTGATAGAATAGAATAGATTATTTCCACAATGAGGGGAAGTTCCAAAATTGCGCACTACAATTACACGTTAAGACGGGCAGACAAAAAGCAGCCCCATTCCCGCCGGTGGTACCCGTTCACGAACATGACGCATGATCCAGCCGTTGTTTCGCTCAACCATATTTGACTCGCTTTGCTCGCGCTGACTTTGCGATTCGCTGAGCTATTTTACTTATATTTCGTGGTAACTTTAGTTCTCCGTGTCGTTTACGTGATAACAAATAATTTTGAATTTATTTAAATTTATTTAAATTTATTTAGATTTCTAACCACGCTATTACACAAAAATCTAACGGTGTATTGAAAATTTGCATAAAACAATGTGGGCTTTTAACAGCAATTTGTACAAGAAATAACTTCAAAATTGCCCGTAAGTACATACGCTGCAACGTTTAGTAGCAAGACGTGTCGCATGCGAGATTTATAGCAAAATGAAAATTACGTGCAACAAGCATTAGAAACACGATAACATTTAATTTTTTGTAAAATTCATAAAAAGTTTTTATGTGCTTTTTTTTTGGTTTAAAGAAAATTGCGCTGGCATGTGAATCTAGTACCTAGTTTATTATTAAATCTAAGCAATCTTACGTTCGAAACTTTGTGAAATATAAGTGAAAAGCAAATGTGAAAAGTGACGCAGAAAGAAGCAATAGAATAGAAAAGAAAGAACAATGAGAATACAATGATTATCATTACTGTGAGATAAAAAAAAACACTTTTTTACGAACTTTATTTTAAAAATTGATGAAAAAATATGAATTAATTTGGTACAGCAATAGAAAAGAATAGAGTGGAATAGTAGGTCTTTTATTAAAATAAATTACAAAGTCCTTTTGTACAACTAGGAAGAAAACTTCACGGTTGCTCTTAAATAATTTAAACTAGGTATCTTCTTCTTTGTCAACCGACAGAGGTCCACTGTTGGACAAAGATGTCTTGCATGGACTTCCACAGGCCTCAGTGTTGCGCCGCGTGAATCTAGCGGCTCCCTGCGACTCGTCAGATGTCGTCAGTGCACCTAGTGGGGGGTCTGCCAACACTGCGCTTCCCGGAACGAGGTCGCCACTCCAACAGCTTGGAACCCCAACGACCATCAGCTCTTGAACTATGTGCCCCGCCCATTTCCACTTCAGTTTCGCGACTCGCTGAGCTATGTCGGTGACTTTGGTTCTCCTACGGATCTCCTCATTTCTGATTTGATTTCACAGGGATACACCGTGCATAGCTCTCTCCATCGCCCGCTGAGTTACCCAGAGCCTTCATAAGAGGCCCACAGTTAAGGACCATTTGGATTCGGCGGATGATCTCGTGCTCGAAACTAGGTTATTATAGGTATCTATAATAACCGTCTTATGAATTGCTGGAGTTAGTTTACGTTTTTTATAGATAGTAATTTAAGGGTAATCATCATTCATCATCATTAGCAACCCATCAACGGCTCCCTACTGAGCGCAGGTCTCCTCAGAGAAGGGTTATAGGCCATAATCCACCACGCTGACCCAATGCGAATTGGCGGACTTCACACACCTTCGAGAACATTATGAAGAACTCTCAGGTGTGCAGGTTTCCTCACGATGTTTTCCTTTCACCGTCGAAGCAAGTGATATTTAATTGCTTAAACGCACTTGACTCCGAAAAGTCAGAGGTGCGTACCCGGGATCTAACTTGCGACCCCCCGAATAGGAGACCACAGTCCTAACCACTAGATTCAACGGTAATGATGAATATTATTGTGTATAAAAGGATAGGTAAGTGCCTACTATAGCAAATGAAATACTGAATCCGGTGTCCTTTTGTCAATAGAATTCATTACTGTCCCCCAATTAGGAGACTGAATAGGCAGCGGGCATTGATATATCAGTGTCCATCAATCCAATTACAGTGCGTTCATACATCAATCTCGCAGACAGAACAAATACGCTTGAATCGCGTACGATGAGATAGCGCACAGCGCTTTCATGTTCGTGCCAAAATTGCGTGTTTGCAAGTATTATGAATAGCTTTGCGGAGCGATTCTTTTTTTTTTTTTTTTTCTAATCTTATTTATTTTTAAGGGGCTTTTATAGGTGACCTATATGTCAGCCCCATCGGTACACACAATTTACAAATGATTATAATTAAATCAACAATAATTAAATCTAAAACTATACCAATTTGAGAGAATCACTAATAAATCTTATACAAATCAATACTTTAATAGCCGAAATGCTCAACGGTTTACTAAAAATAGAGTTAAAAATACCAGTATTCATAAAATTTAAATTAAGTTCATACATTAGTGTTTCTCTCAAATTTTGGTTCCGAACACATGCCAATGGCAAGTGTGAAACATAACTTGCGCTTCTTGTTCTTACTATACATTACAAAATATATTAAAGATGTTATTCAAAATGTCACTACCCTTTATTAAATCAAACACTAGCATTTTAATTTCGTCCATAATGACTTTAAAAATCAATTTAATTTTATCCTCAAAGCTTCTTTGTGAGAAGCATACCTCTTTAATTTTCAATAACAATCTTGCAAAATCAAGTCTTTTACGTTTTTTCTCCTGATCGTTATGCTCTCCCTGTTGTCTCTCCCTATCAATATTTTCAGTCATAAATTCATCATCAAAAAATGTTGTGCCTTCTATTTTAGGACTTTTTTTCTTCCTTCTTTTAACTTTATGTGACTCAGTTAATGCCTTTTCAATGTTCTCCTCTTCCTTTTCACTATTTGTTGACATCTCTTTATTTTCATTATGAATTTCAGCTTCAGTAACTAAAACATCTCTGTACGTCTTATTAGAATTTCTTTCATTATAATTAGCGTTATTATTTTTAACTGCATCATTTACCTCATTACTCTTGTCACGCTGTAGTCTATCATTTGGATTCCTTTTATTGTAGTAAATAAGTAGAGCCTTTCTATATGTACAGTTTTCCTGACACATAATCTTTCTGATTTCCTTCTCTTTATGAAATACAGGACAGGCCATCCTGTCAAGGGCCATATGATTCCCATTACAGTTAATGCAAGTATATACTTTGATCTCACAATTAGAGTGTTGTTTTCCACATTTTGGGCATAATACCTTCTTTCCTGGACAAAACTTCTTATAATGACCATAGCGCCAACAAGAGGAGCACTGTGAGACAGGAAATGTGAATGGTTCTACCTTAAATCTGCACCCGTATATAAGTATATACGAGGGTAAGATAGAACTCTTAAAACACACCCTAACTGACTCACTCTCAACCCAATCACCACTTTCCTTAAATCTCTTTAACCTTTTAATAGATAATATTTCATATTCGCTTTCAAAACTTTCCACCATTTCTTCCTCTTTAACATCCAAATCTATATTTCTTACTATACCAAATATCATTTGCAACTCCTGTGTTAATTGACATCTATAATCGGAATCAGCAAACCTTTTATTTGTAAGAAGCTTATTAGCATTTTCTTTGTCACCAAACTCTATCAAAACTTTATACGGACTTTTATATTTAACATTCAAAATGCTTTGTATATTTTCTGCTCGTAATAGTTTTGCTAATGCCATTTGTTTGGGCAAAATTTCCTTAGACGTAACACTCACTTCTATTTTCTCGTTTTCTTGTGTTTGTTTCAACATTTCGATATCATCGTTGAGATCGCTACTACTAGCCCTGCGTAAAGCCAAGCGTTTGGGTCGCCGCCGCGTCACCGTCATAAACCCATCTTCTTCGATACTTCCGCTACTGCTAACGTGTAGTCTTTTCTCTGGCTGTCTGTTCTCGTATTGTACACTTTCGTCAAATACATTTACACACGAAATATTACGATCACATTCGATTTCCTTACTTATTTCACTCATGTTTACATAATATTTAATAAATATAATTTTTTGAAGGTAGGCAAAAAAAAAAGTACCAACTATTGAGTACGCGTCCGCTCCAAAACAGCGCGTTCGCACGAATGCGGAGCGATTCGCTGACCAGAAATTATTGGATAGTGTGTGTTGGCTTTAAAGCCCGCTCCGACCAATGAGACTCCTGAATTTGATTGCAAATATGGTTTCCAGCGTAGGTATGTGTATATTGCTGTGTGATAAAATATATAATACTAGATAACGGTTGATATGTTGAGCTATGGTACCTCTCTGTTATGATATCTATCTATCTATGCATCTGTCGCAGTAAGATAGTTGAGCTGTGATATAACAATAACCCTAAATTTATAGCTATAAACCGAAATATAGATAGATATACGGAAGTGGTTCATAGCCATCTCACAAGGAATATAACTATAATACGAGCACGATCTAGTAATATGCATAACTATCTGACTAATCTAGTGAAATGATTAAAGTATTCTTTGATTTGCATCTATGAATCACTTCCGTATAACTATATTCCGGTTTATAGCTATAAACTTCAAAGTCTTCAACTATCTTACTGCGACGTATCAACACTTCACTCGCTTCACTTAGGGACACACGTGATACTTGACACGTGGTAAGTGTCACTTGCGTACTTCCTTTATCAACCGATAGACGTCCACTGCTGGATGAGGGTATCTTCTTTTGCATGAACTTCCACAGGCCTCGGTCTTTCGCCGCCTCTATCTGATTCCTTGCGACTCACCTGATGTCGTCGGCTCACCAACCAACATTACCAACGACTGTGGGGGTCTGCCAATGCCCAACACTGCAGCGCTGCGCTTTCCGGTGCGGTGAACTTGCATATAAATAAAAATAGGAAACAAAAAATAGGTACGCGTCGAAGAAGCCATCTTAGTGCCGATTTCATCAACGTCGAATAATGTTTAACCGACGATTAAATTGGACGTTCTGACAGTTTTTGTACTGAGAATCTGCTAAAATATCAACGCTCGGATCAGACTTATTTTACGTTTGTGAAATCGGTCCTTAGTCGAGAATTCTGGAATTCTAATAAAAAATTAATTTCATATCTAGAGTTGTTTATGACAAGGCAACTCGAATAACGGAAAAGGTACTTTTGAAGAGTTATTCCCAGAGAACCTTTGATGAGTGCCTTCGATTATATTTATTCATTCACTCCTTTTAAGCGAAGCGATACAATCTCGAGGAGGTTCTTATTCACCGTTGATCGAAATGCAAAAGTTTTCGAGGTAAACGCGAAATTGAAGTAAGTATTGGAAAAGTCTGTAGCTATGAAATGAATGGAAAAAAATTGGTTGTCTGTAAAGTCGGTTTACGGACGATAGTTTTATGTGATATATTGGAATATGTAAATTTTATAATCTATGATTGTCTATGGTGTAAGCCGATGCTCCCTTGTCTTTTCTCTGTGTCATGGCGGACGAAATGTACTGTGTGTTTTTATATTAAATTAAAATCAATCAATTCAAGTAGAATTCTCGTTTGTTATCCGCTGCATAACCCCCTAACAGGTTAAGGGCCCAGTATCGCGGATAAAAACAACGAAGAGCAGTTTGTTTTAGTCGGAATTGATTGTGCTTTGTGGGCGTTGCACGTGGCGCGCGGCTTGCCGCCATCACCAATCGTTTCAATATTGCCTTACAAAAGATATCGCGATGAACGAAAAGGCATTGACTGTGGAAAAGTTCAACGGCGAAAACTTCCGCCAATGGAAGTTTCAAATAAAGTGCGCATTATAGGCAAAAGGAATTGACATAACCAAGAAAATGTCTTCAGCCGAAAGTGAAAGCCAATGGCTTAAAAATGACGGCATGGCAATGTATATCATAACGTCATCGATGGAGCTGAGTCAAATAACTCTCATTGAAAATTGTGAAACAGCATTAGAGGTTATGCAAAAGTTAGAAGCAATATTTGAACAAAAGAGTGAAATAAACAAAATGATATGTCATGAACGTTTTTATCAATATAAAATGACATCAGGTGACAGTATGGCGCAACATATCTCCAAAGTCGAGAACCTGGCGAAGCAGTTAAGAGAAAGTGGTGAAACAATAAGTGATACTGCTGTTATGACAAAAATATTAAGTAATCTACCTGTCAAGTATCGTTCACTTCGCCAAGCTTGGTTATCGTTGGATCCCAAGTTACAAACTATAAATAACCTAACATCACGGTTATTAGACGAGGAAGCTAGCTTGACAAATGAAGATGAGATTGAGACTGCCTTAGTAGCTGACAAACGGTATTCTAACCACAACAGGGTTAAGAAAAATGGTGTACCTGATCAAAAAGATTCATCGGATACTGCTAATTATTCAAAACACAGATTCACATGCTATAACTGTAACAAGAGGGGTCACATTTCCCGGTACTGTAGGGCCCCTAAGAAATCTGGGAAGAAATCTCAAGAGCAAAATATGTTAGCATTTAATGCTGAGTGTGTACAGTCGAACAATGATGCAGATATGTGGATTCTTGACAGCGGGGCCTCTGTGCATATGTCATACAGACGTGACTTTTTCTGTGAGTTTCAAGAGTATAGTAAATGTAACAGTAGCACTGATAGATTAGTAAAGTTGGGAAATAAGAAAGAGCTAGAAGCACGTGGCCAGGGCAAAGTGCTGATAAACAGGTGTGTCAACGGACAGTGGGAGCAAAGTGTTCTAACCAATGTGCTGTACGTACCTGAGTTGCGTAGAAACTTATTTTCTGAGGGGGCAGCTACTAGAAAAGGGTATGTTATTGTCAAGAAGGACTGTCAAGCTATGATATTAAATGACAACAAAGTTGTGATGTCAGCAACATTAAAAGAGAATAATCTCTATGAGCTTAATATTAAATCAGTAGTTAATGAAAGCTGTAACTTAGTGCAATCAAGTTTAAAAGTATGGCATGAACGTTTGGGTCATTTGAATATTAAAGAAGTGCAGAATATGTGCAAAAATGGTGCTCTGCCAGTGAAATTAACTGAAGAAGATAAGAACTTTATCTGTGAAGCATGTCAGTATGGTAAACAAAGTCGATTACCCTTTCAAAAATCTAACAGAGATCTAAACATATTGATGTAAAGTATAACTTCATAAGAGAGAAAGTAGAAGCAAAAATAATAAGTGATCAAACTGTGCCTACCTAGCACATATTGGTAATAATACTTACGATACTTACGCTGACGTCATCCGCAGCTCACCATTTCCCGCCAAAATACCTTTTGTATATACCATACCTTTTCCAAATACCTATTTACCTATTACCTATTTATTTACCTTTTTTTACAAATACCAGGACAGTTACCATGTTACCGATCCCCATTAATATTACCGGGGATCTACCTCAATTACCGGGAGCAAGGAAAGGAATAAGAGAGAAATAAGTACACAAGGAATTCACTTTATTAAAGGAGAGAAATAAAACACAGATTGTATGTAAATAACTTTTTATCGACATCGCTTGTTTCTATACGAACACCATGGATATGGAAGGTGTGAGTTTGCCCTGAAAAGGACAAGAGCTCACGTGGTGAACGTAAAGAAGATGTCGTTTCTTCGTGTAGCAACTGTAACAGGAGCAAGCAGAGTTCATCTCGGAAAAAGGAAAAGGCTCCTCAATGAACCAATCTGCACATTTGTGTGATCATCGATGACACTGAAAGAAAACTCACCTGAGAAGAAGTCACCAGGAAAAATTCTTCAAGTTGGCGCCATCATTCGAAAAAAACATCGCGGGAATTTTCACTTCGAACGAGCGGAGAAGGCGAAGGGGAACACGCGCGCGCCGCCGGGAGCGGTCGGACCGTGACTGCCGACGCGCCAGCGCCCAGCGGTGAGCCGATGCGTGCGCGGCCGGCGTCGCCTCCCCGCGCGTCGCGCCCCTCGCGCGCCGAGTGCCGCCGAGTTATTTAGGATTACGTCATGGCTAAGGAATGCAATTTCTACGAAACAAGATTTGTGTCTAAAAATAGATTTTCCTGGAAGCGCGAACGCCCTAATTGATTTTATGTAAGCGTTCTGATTGGTGGACGAAAATTGTAAATATTTTAATCTTGTTTTTTATTGGTGATTAGTTTTAAGCCTGTTTGTATAAATTGAGAGTGCATTTCCATTAAATTATTATTCGACTCTTCGACATGAAGCAATAAGTGGTTTCTTTACCGACCTGCTCGCAGTACACCGTAACAGTGGTGACCACCGACGCTGGAAAAAAGAAGAATAATCAAGAATAATCAAGAAGCCTGAAACTATGGCCGAAAAAGAAGCCACCGACGTGAAAATCGCCACGGAATCCAAGCTCTCCGACCTGGCAGCAATTTCTGTCCAGTCGAGGCTCCTTCCGTTCTGGCGCACCGTTCCAAGAGCGTGGTTCGTCCAGTTTGAAGCAGTCGTCGATCCTCTCAAGACTTCAGATGACCAAAAGTACCGATACGTCCTGTCGAAGCTGGAACCGGCAGATCTACAGCACATCACCGATCTTCTGTACAGTCCACCGGCAACCGGAAAATACGAAGCTGTCAAGAACCGGCTGCTCACCGTATACGAAAAATCAGAAGTCGAGAATTTTCAAAAGCTCATCAGCGGCCTAGACATCGGGGACCAGAAACCCAGCGTGCTGCTCCGAAAAATGCGAGAACTTAACAACGGACTTATCACAGAAGAGGGTCTGAAGATTGAATGGCTAAATCACATACCAGCCCACTGCCGCTGCGTGCTCTCCGTCAACAAAGAGTCCTCGCTCGATACCCTCGCAGCGATGGCAGACAGGATGATGGAGTACGCTGGGAGCACGTCCGGAAACACCGTAGCAGCAATTTCACACCCAACCCCTCCAGCAGCACCGTCTAACCAGCCAGCATATGCAGAAATATTGTCAAAGCTTGAAAAACTAACGCTAGAAGTAGCGGAACTGCGAGCACGGGAGTCCACGCGCCAAACACCTCGTCGACCATTCCAAGGACGCTACCGTTCACGTTCTCAGTCAAGATCATCATCAGCACGTGTGAAGCCTGGCGACCCTACGTGGTTATGCCGATACCATCACAAGTTTGGGAAGAACGCAAGACGCTGCGAGTCACCGTGCGCTCAACGTAACAAGACGTCGGAAAACTAACATCAACACCGACGGTGGCGGACGTCGGTGTTCCCAAGAACAGCAACCGCCTTTGTGTTCATGAACGCGACACACACGAACGTTTCCTCGTGGACACTGGCGCGGACATATCTGTTTTGGCCGCAACATCAAAAATGAAGAAAAAGGTCGCAAATACCTACAAGCTCTACGCGGCGAACAACTCACCTATAAATACCTACGGAGAGAGAACTATCAAGCTTAACCTAGGACTACGGCGCTGTTTCACATGGACATTCATCATCGCTGACGTGAAGACATCCATACTGGGGGCAGACTTTCTTCGTCATTACAAGCTCCTAGTGGACCTTCACAAGAAGAAACTGATTGACGACGAAACCAAACTCACCATCGACGCCATACAAATATCGACAAAAGCTGAGTCCATTCGCATCGTGAGTTCCGATCAGCAGTACCACGACATTTTGAAGCAATATCCTGGCGTACTGCGACCCATGTCTTTGAAGCAACCAGCCAAGCACGACGTCGTACATCACATAGAAACAACAGGTCCTCCGCTCTCCGCTCGCGCCCGCCCTCTACCGCCCGATAAATACAAAGCCGCAAAAGCCGAATTTGAACGGATGGTGGAACTTGGCATCTGCAGACCATCGAAAAGTCCATGGGCCAGTCCTCTACATGTCGTTAAGAAGAAAGACGGCGGACTTCGCGTGTGCGGCGACTACCGAAGATTAAACTCAGTGACGCAACCGGATCGCTATCCTATTCCGCGAATTCAAGATTTCACGTACTCACTCAACAACAAGAAAATATTTTCAAAACTTGATCTCAAGATGGCATACTACTGGATACCTATGGCGAGCAAAGAAGACGCGCAAAAATCAGCGTTGATCACTCCGTTCGGTTTATATGAGTTCACATGCTTAACTTTCGGGCTTCGAAATGCCAGTCAAACATTTCAACGATTCATGCATCAAGTTCTCCGAGGCATAGAAGACTGCTTTTGTTTTGTTGACGACATTCTCTTATTTTCCGAAGACGAAGAAAAACATCAGAAGCTTCTCCATCAAGTCCTAGAACGTCTCGACAAATACGGCGTCACACTCAACGTCGACAAATGTCAATTCGGAGTAGAAACGATCAACTTCCTAGGCTACGAAGTCTCCGCCAGCGGAATAAAACCTACGAAGGAACGCATCGAATCAATATCTACGTATCCGAAACCGAAGACTGTCGTCGAGTTACGTCGATTCCTAGGCATGATTAATTTCTACCGAGACTGCCTACCACATCAAGCCGAACATCAACACGAACTCAACAAGTTTCTTCACAACAAGAAAAAGAATGACAAAACGCCAATAGAATGGACACCAGAAGCTAACGAAGCCTTCGAAAAATGCCGTCAAAGCATCACCGAAGCAACAACGCTAAGCTACCCTGTTCCTGGCTGCGAACTCGCTATCATGACAGACGCCTCTGATCACAGTTTGGGTGCAGTGCTTCAACAGAAGGTTGAGAACCACTGGAAACCGTTGGCATTTTTCTCGAAAACAATGAGTCCCACGCAACGTCGCTACAGTGTGTACGATCGCGAATTATTAGCTATGTACACAGCTGTAAAGCACTTCAGGAGATTGATCGAGGGATGCGAAGTCACGATACTCACCGATCATAAGCCTCTCTCTTTCGCACTCAGTAGGCCAGCGAGCAGTAGCGACACGCCTAGACGCGAGCGACAGTTACATTTCGTATCACAGTTTTGTTCGAGAATCAAATACATCAAAGGTGAAGAAAATCCAGTTGCCGACGCCCTATCACGCATCGAAGACATCCAGAGCCCAAGCATCTTAGACTACAATCAACTCGCAATAGACCAGAGCAACGATGAAGAATTGGAGAATTTGAAGAAAAAACCTAACTTGAAGTTTGCCGAAATAACTCTTCCCGGACTCGATCGACCAATCACGTGCGAGCTATCCACTGCATCGCCCCGGCCGTACCTACCTAAAGCATACCGCTTTGCTGCATTTAAAGCGCAACACGGTCTATGCCACCCTGGAGTACGATCGACCCGGAAACAAGTAGCATCGAAGTTCTTCTGGCCAGCCATGAACAAAGAAGTAGCAACATGGGCAAAAGCTTGCATCAACTGTCAACGCAGCAAGGTGCATCGCCACGTCGTCACTCCTCTGGCGGAATTTCCACCTTCTCAACGTTTCGAGCATATACACATAGACGTCGTGGGTCCGCTACGATTATCCAACGACTGCAAGTACTGTGTCACCATAATAGACAGATGCACCAGATGGCCTGAAGCTGTACCGGTTCAAGAGGTCACCGCAGAAAGTTTAGCGAAGGTTCTCTATGAGAATTGGATCATCAGGTTTGGCGTTCCAGACCGCCTCACAAGTGACCGAGCCCAGAGCTTTGAATCGAGGCTATTCAACACGCTACTGAAGAAATGGGGAATATCAAGAATACGTACAACCAGTTACCACGCGCAGGCAAACGGCAAGGTCGAACGACTACATCGCACACTAAAAGCAGCACTCATGGCAAGAGGCGCATCGACGACCTGGACAGAAGAGTTACCCACTGTGCTACTAGGTCTACGTACCGCGCTGCGTGAAGAAGATAATCTCAGCCCTGCATTGATGACCTACGGCGCAGCACTACGAATACCATCTGATTTCTTCGTACCTACAAAGTCGAATATTGAAGATGCGGACTACGTACGACGCCTCTGTGAAACAATGAACTCCTTAATACCTACACAACGCGCGATGACATCATCAAGACCTACATTCGTGCACAAGGACCTAGCTACATGCACGCACGTTTTCGTACGGAACGATACAGTCAGACCACCATTAACACCGCCGTACGACGGACCCTATCAAGTTTTGAAGCGCCACGAAAAATATTTCAAGATACAGTTACCCCTACGAACAACTGTGATATCATTGGATAGACTCAAGCCTGCCTACATACTAAACGAAGAAGACTCAAGCGCAAGCGACAAGAATACTACATTAAAAAGCAAGAGCTCGAGTTCAGTGAACCATGACCCAGTTACCAGCGGAACACAGAGTACGAAGGCAACGACCGGCTCAATGAACCCGGCTCAAGCGAGTGTACCTACACCCTACGTCACCACGAGAAGCGGACGCATCGTGAAAAAAAATGTACGCTTCGCTTGATGGGGGATACTGTGCCTACCTAGCACATATTGGTAATAATACTTACGATACTTACGCTGACGTCATCCGCAGCTCACCATTTCCCGCCAAAATACCTTTTGTATATACCATACCTTTTCCAAATACCTATTTACCTATTACCTATTTATTTACCTTTTTTTACAAATACCAGGACAGTTACCATGTTACCGATCCCCATTAATATTACCGGGGATCTACCTCAATTACCGGGGGCAAGGAAAGGAATAAGAGAGAAATAAGTACACAAGGAATTCACTTTATTAAAGGAGAGAAATAAAACACAGATTGTATGTAAATAACTTTTTATCGACATCGCTTGTTTCTATACGAACACCATGGATATGGAAGGTGTGAGTTTGCCCTGAAAAGGACAAGAGCTCACGTGGTGAACGTAAAGAAGATGTCGTTTCTTCGTGTAGCAACTGTAACAGGAGCAAGCAGAGTTCATCTCGGAAAAAGGAAAAGGCTCCTCAATGAACCAATCTGCACATTTGTGTGATCATCGATGACACTGAAAGAAAACTCACCTGAGAAGAAGTCACCAGGAAAAATTCTTCAAGTTGGCGCCATCATTCGAAAAAAACATCGCGGGAATTTTCACTTCGAACGAGCGGAGAAGGCGAAGGGGAACACGCGCGCGCCGCCGGGAGCGGTCGGACCGTGACTGCCGACGCGCCAGCGCCCAGCGGTGAGCCGATGCGTGCGCGGCTGGCGTCGCCTCCCCGCGCGTCGCGCCCCTCGCGCGCCGAGTGCCGCCGAGTTATTTAGGATTACGTCATGGCTAAGGAATGCAATTTCTACGAAACAAGATTTGTGTCTAAAAATAGATTTTCCTGGAAGCGCGAACGCCCTAATTGATTTTATGTAAGCGTTCTGATTGGTGGACGAAAATTGTAAATATTTTAATCTTGTTTTTTATTGGTGATTAGTTTTAAGCCTGTTTGTATAAATTGAGAGTGCATTTCCATTAAATTATTATTCGACTCTTCGACATGAAGCAATAAGTGGTTTCTTTACCGACCTGCTCGCAGTACACCGTAACAAAACGAACTTACCTGAAGTGAAGTTCGATCATTAATAAATGAGTTGCTTCATCCGAAGATATAATTAATTACAAAGGTGGTCACGTTATTCACTCGAGATAACTCCGCGAATTTCACAGATATATACCCTATTTTAAAAATAAATCACCTTGGCAGCACCGTCTTAAGTTTGCTCATTCTTTTTAGAGATGTATACGGTTCAAAACTTTTTTATTTGGGCAGTCAGGGAGGGTGGGTAATTATATCTTCGGATGAAGCAACTCATATAATAATGATCGAACTTCATTTCAGGTAAGTTCGTTTGATCACTTATTATATTTCTTTGCTTCATCCTCAATATAATTAAT
This sequence comes from Oeneis ivallda, assembly GCA_029955525.1. Taxonomy (NCBI): domain Eukaryota; kingdom Metazoa; phylum Arthropoda; class Insecta; order Lepidoptera; family Nymphalidae; genus Oeneis; species Oeneis ivallda. The sequence continues at coordinate 5,244,212 of JARPMR010000018.1, read as the reverse complement.
TACAAAGGTAGTTGTTTAGAGTAAAAAGTTTTGATAAACATGTACGCAATACAGATTTTGTAAATCGTGTATTTTTAATCACTCTCTTACGGAAATACTAATTAATTTGCTTGCGTACACTTTAACAATATTAATATTTATTTATGATATTATTATTATAATATTATTTAATACTATAAATTAGAATATATTTATTTTTGTGATTAGATATAATACATAAATTGATTCACTATTAGATGTGTTAACGCAATTATTATTAAGACCTGTCTTGGCAGGGTCTGGCATAATCTCCCTCATCCGCCATGGATTTAACATTTAAGCAGCGAAAGAATGAGTTCGATGTGTTAGTCCAGCCTGCCGTTTTTCTAATTGTCTCAACGCTCGCCTGAGCGTGAGGTGCTGTGTGCTTGTGTCAACGCTGCTCCCTGATAGCGTTAACTTGATCCACCTGCTGATCGATTGAGGTGCGGCCTTTTTGTAAGGCTTCTTGTAAGTAAATAGCAGGTTATTTGTCCCCTCAGATCTTATATTTTTAGTTCTGGAAATATAGTGTGTGGAGGGGTGTAGCAGGGCAGATGCTCAGATTTTCTTGAAAGTAAGGTAGGAAGAGAGAAAGAGAATAGGCGTGGTATCTGCCCGCAGCGTGTTTTTTTTTTTTAATAATTTACCGTTATTCTAATTTAAACTCCGATTTCAAAAGTAATATTGCTTTCCAATTTAATTGACGGAAGAGTTTGTATTCTATGAGCAGTGCAAATTGCTAGTAAAATGAAAAGTTTCTTAGTGATTTTTTCTAAAGATGAGTGACTATAAGGGAACCAATTTTTAATATAGTTTAAAAAAAGTTGAGGGACCCAAGTACTGGAGTAATAGGGTTTGGTTGATCTTAACTTATAGACACCTTTGAGGAGACGTTTTACGCTCGCTCCAGAAACAATGCTGTTTCTTAGCATAAATTATATTGCAATTCGATAAGGGTTCAAACTCCGTAACAAACGCTGTAAGAGAAGATACCTAATACTGGTATTTGACGGTTTAAATACATTTTTATTATTTAATTTACAAAACTGCCACCGAAGCTTGAGTGTGGTATTATATTGTTTTAAAATACTGTCAGAGAATAATGTTAACATTAGTGACGCTGAGTCTGGGTCGGCGCCTTGTTTTAAGGGAGAGAGGGAGAGAGTCCGGAGAGTCTCGCGACACCCAGGGTAAGTTTCTTGTGCAAGGAATGGTGAAATGAGATTGCAATAAGTATTAATGAGGATTAATATTAAGTAATATCCGAAACTACCAAGCTTTGTAGGAGAGAGTACCACGCTTGTGAAAACCAATTTGAAAAAACTAGGATTCCGTTTGCCTCGTTATCAATGATTTTCCTCAGACACTTTAAAATTAAAGAAAAAGGAGGAAACAAAAATCATAGAAAAACATAAAAGCCCCACAAAGCGTAAATGCATCGACAGCTAAGGCGTCCGGATCTTGTTGTCAAGGCACGGATTTTTTAAATTTAGTATTGTTATTCAAGCAAAACGGACTTAAAGCCTAGGTATCTCAAATAGGTTATAACATCTTTTATGACCTTGATTAAAACACCTGGAGTCACTGCAGATAAGCCGAACAGCCTAACATTAGGTTTAGGCATCAAGAAAATTGAACTCGGAACTAATAGCTCCTATATTTTGTAATAAATTATTATTAATAGCAACCCACATATTAAGTTGGTAAGCTGTTATCTCGCGCCGCAGTGTTACGCCCCCCCCCCCCTCCAGTTCATGACGAGTACCGAAGAGGCGCTCGCCAGTTTTCCTGGTTGCCGGCTGGTCGAGTACCCGTATATAGTTAGGTAAGAACATAGCGTATATTGTCTCGCAGACAATAATTTGTAGTTAATGTACATATATATTCACGATTACACATTTTCTACACAATTGTCATAAGGATATGGCTCATAACTAGCTCGCAGCTAGTTAGGTTATCACAATTACTAATTTCCTTTTGTGGAGTGACAGCTTTAGCAGCTTTAGGATAAAGCTCATGAGTAGCTCGCAGCTAGTTATGTAATCGCAATCGACTCGCAGTCAATACCGATATGTTTAAGGAATCACAGCTTTAGTATGTGATTTATGAGTAGCTCGCAGCAAGTTATGTTATCGCAATTGATTCGCAGTTAATTCCTTTTTATTGTGGAGTTACAGCTTTAGGATTTGACTCATGAGTAGCTCGCAGCTAAGAAGTCACATCTTTAGGGTATGAACCATAAGTAGCTCGCAGCTAGTTATGTTATCGCAATTGACTCGCAGTCAATCCCGATTTGTTTGTGGAGTCACAGCTGTAGGATTTGACTCATGAGTAGCTCGCAGCTAGGAAGTCACATCTTTAGGATATGAACCATAAGTAGCTCGCAGCTAGTTATGTTATCGCAATTGAATCGCAGTCAATCCCGATTTCTTTGTGGAGTCACAGCTGTAGGATTTGACTCATGAGTAGCTCGCAGCTAGGAAGTCACATCTTTAGGATATGAACCATAAGTAGCTCGCAGCTAGTTATGTTATCGCAATTGACTCGCAGTCAATCCCGATTTGTTTGTGTATCTAATAACGTGACTACCATTGTAATTAATTATATTGAGGATGAAGCAAAGAAATATAATATGTATTGATTATGTAAGTACTGTGAATCAAATAGCAGATTTTCTTACTAAAGCTTTGCCGTTGAATAAATTTGTGTCAAATAGAGACCAAGTGTTAAGTAGCTTTGACTAATTTTGTTATTATTTTTAAGTAAGTACTTGAGTATATTATTGTTTCTTTGATTAGGGATGTTAACCTTATAAAATTTAAGTGGGAGTATTGGAATATGTAAATTTTATAATCTATGATTGTATATGGTGTAAGCCGATGCTTCCTTGTCTTTTCTCTGTGTCATGGCGGACGAAATGTAATAGTACTGTGTGTTTTTATATTAAATTAAAGTCAATCAATTCAAGTAGAATTCTCGTTTGTTATCCGCTGCATAACCCCCTAACACTGTAGTAAATATCATTCGTCTATGCCCTAACATGATAACGTCATAAAGAAACATTAATGAATAAATGTGTCACAAGCCAACGCTTGGGCCGATCGTGCCTCTCTTTCGCTTGTTCCGCGCTCTCGCTTGCACGCTCAGGCTTAGGCGGAACGTGACACTTTTTCGTGCGTGCAGCCGGTGTTCATCGATTTATAAGACGTTATCACGTCAAAATAATGGAATTCGCCGACAACCGATTATAATATGAGCTTAATTGAACCAACGTAGGCAATAGTCCACCACGTTGGCCAAGTGCAAATTGGTACAGGTACAGGTTTTCCTTCGCCGTTGAATCAAGTGATATTTAATTGCTTAAACGCACATAACTCCAAAAAGTCAGAGGTGCGTACCCGAGACCAAACCTGCGACCCCCCGAAAAGGAGACCACAGGCCTAACCAGTAGGCTTCATTTCAATTTGCTACTTCCAGCAACGTCACACTTCTATACGCAGCGTCTTACCGGAATAATAAATCAGTCCGTCTTCTCCGGTAAGATGGTAACTAGCCACAGACAAGGCCTCCGATGGGATCAGAACAGAAACGATTTAAAACTTATTTATATTGAATCACGGAATACAATCGAACCTGAGACCTTCCGTTCAGTTCCGTTCCGTCCTAACCCAACCGTCGGGTTAGGTTTCCCAAAGGTTAAAGGTGCAAACTGAAAACTTAAAGGTTGCAGGTTCGACCCCTACCCATTGCAATATTGTCGTACCTACTTCTAACACAACCTTTCCACTTAGATATTTGACTTGCACACAAATAAGCTAAAATTCTGTTTATAAATAAATAAATAGACTTTTATTCACGAATAAAACAGCCACATACCTATTTAACACAAAACAATAGCGCATTTGTAACCTAAAAACTGTATAAAATACAAATATAAAATTATATTTATCTGCTTAAACCACATTTAAACATAATTAATTAGTACCTACTGCGAAGTTGATCCTGATCTTAAACTTTACTTACTGCTTCAACTTCATAATTAATAATATGCGGCAGTAGCCGGTCCTAACCTAGTTATTACTTGAAATTGCTTCGCAAAGTTTCAGATTTCTTGTAATGAAATTACTTAACACATCCTTTTACAAGATACTTTGATAGCTGTTAGCTATTTTATAAGCGCGCGATGCTGCTTTTTGGGGGAAAAATACTTAAAATAGGGCTAAAGACATCCTTAGAACTTAATGTATGCTAAGTTAAGTTTAAGATTTTATCTTAATAATAAATAAATAAATTATTGCTTATCCGCACCTCTGAAGGACGATGCATAAAACAAACTAACACAAGTTCACATTTTTAATATTAGTAGCAATTGTTGATTTCTTAATCAATAAATAAAATAAATTTAATTCGGCAATAAATAAATTTATTAAGGATTAAATTTATTTATTGCCATCTATGTTTTTCTGGGACTAAAATAGCCAGAGATACACTAATAATCTCGTCCTAAACTAAGCCCATGTGAAAATCATCGATCCGTTGCTGAGTCGCTGCGTGATTGAAGGAAAAACCAACAAATGAATTTATAACATTACGGATAGTAAGAAGAAAACGTATTTTACGATATCACAATAACATGGCAAAGAGGTTATCAATCAAGGTTTGATTCAATTTTATGAATAATTTTTCTAATTTCAAATTGAAACTTATATTCACAGTCATAGAGTTTAAGTCGCAATAGGAGAAAGTCGAAATATCTAGTCAAAAGCTTGGGATAACATCGCAGTGCGGTCAACTGTGAAATAAACAAGAGGGCCAAAACATAGTTTTCAAATGGAATTAATTTGTCAAGGTTGACTTTTATATTTCTATTAAAGGGTTTCATTTTTAAAACATTTATCTATTAAAAATACCTAAAGAAAATATTGTAAGCAGTGATAGCCTAGTGGTTACGACTGTGGTCTCCAATTCGGGGGGGTCGCAGGTTCAATCCCGGGTCAAATCAACGCACCTCTGACTTTTCGAATTTAAGTGCGTTTAAGAAAATATCACCTGATGTAACGGTCAAGGAAAAAATCGTGAGGAAACGTGCACACCTGAGAGTTCTCCATAATGTTCTCGAAGGTGTGTGAAGTCCGCCAATTCGGATTTGGCCAGCGTGGTGGACTATGGCCTGTAACCCTTCTCTGAGAGGAGACCTCGCTCAGTAGTGAGCCGATAATGATGATGACGATGAAAGATAATATAGCTATATCTTTTAAGTAGATTAAGATTAAGAAATAAAAATCCTATACTCTAAATTACAAAATACCTACTTAAATAAAATTCTATGGTTATTAAGTGCTTTCTTATGGACACCCAAACTAGTTTCAACTATGATAAATTGTTACTATAATAGAATATAATATATTATTCTCATTAATAGTACAAACTATGCTTGGAGTATCCCTGCGAGATCAAATCAGAATTGAGGAGATCCGTAGAAGAACCAAAGTCACCGACACAGCTCAGCGAGTCACGAAACTGAAGTGGAAATGGGCGAGCCCATAGTTCGAAGAGCTGATGGTCGTTGGGGTCCCAAGGTGCTGGAGTGGCGACTCCGCACCGGGAAGCGCAGTGTTGGCAGACCCACCAATAAATAGGTGGAACGATGACATCAAACGAGTCGCAGGGAGTTGCTAGATTCATGCGGCGCAAGACCGAGACCTGTGGAAGTCCATGCAAGAGATCTTCGTCCAACAGTCGACGTCTTTCAGTTGACAAAGAAGAAGATTAATAGTACATACCTACAAAAATGCTTTTTCATCTCCCCATCTCGGAAAGAGTATTTTTGCTCCTCGATATCGGAGTGCAAAAGCCGTTTTTATCCTCTAGAGGATAAAGTAAATTGAATTTAGAACATCGTGTGCACTAAGTTTGTGAATTCAAAACATCATTATACCTATTTACTTCTACCTCCATGGTGCCGAATTTATCATACAACCTTTTTTAATTTATTAAAAACTCAGACTTGGAACCTTCTTGGTGTATTTTTTTTTAATTTGCTTTGCGCGCGCCATTTTCTTTTCACGTCATATTGTTTGAATGGGGAGATGAAAAATTACGTGTTGCACTCGAGTGCAAAGATTTTACACCTCGTGCTCTTTTGATTCCCTCGCTAACGCTCAGGATTCTAATTTTTGAATCACTCGCTGCGCTCGTGATTCAATTTTAGAATCCTTCGCTTGCTCGGTCATCAAAACTGAGCACGCGGTTAAAAAGCAACTTTGCACTCTTGTATAACAAATAACTATTGTTGCTTAGTTGATTTATTTTTTGTCCTTCAATCACTTTCTACGTGATTTACGTAGAGCGATTTGATTAGATTAGTTAGGCAAACAGTTTAGTTAGGTTCAAGTTATAATCAAAGAGATCAGAGAGAGGTATTGAATACCTAGAACTGATAATTGTGATAATTATAATATCTAATTAATACCTTTGAATTCGCAAACTTCATAGTCGAGGTTCGTAGAAGTTCTATGATATTGCATTTCGCGCCATACCAGTCATTAGTGGAGGTTTACCATTAGGTATTGGGGATTAAGGCCTCAAAGGCTCAATGCTTGACACACGGTGTTTTATGAACCGCTTTTTTCGGAAATGTGCTTTTTTTTTGCAAAAACTTGTAGATTTAACCATTTAAAACGCTAGAGTAGATCCTTCGAGTGCCAAATATGAATAAGTACAGAAAAAAAGGTGAAATTCAATATTTTTTGTCGGTTAATAATTAAAAAACTATACATCACTTTGACAAAGGTGTTAGCAAAGGCCTCTAAAGCTTCACTTTATAGAGCTATGAGCAACCTAACCTAACCTGAGTCTGAATTTTTTTCAGGATAAAAAGTAACCTATGTTACTCTCCGGCCCATAAACTATCTATATGCAAAAAATCACGTCGATCCGTACCTCTGTTGCGGCGTGATTGAAGGACAAACCAACAAACCAACAAACAAATAAACACATTTATATGATTTTTTATTCTACGTTTTTTTTTCTAAGGGGCAATCAACTGCTAGACTGAAACTGAAACCCAAAAGTTCGAAGTTTTAAGCCCGTAAGGTGGCACTACTATTATGGTTAATAAAGGCTTTATCGCATGTTGATCACTTAATTTTCGGAACAGACAACTTTAACATTCTGAACAGTATTCAACTGAACATAAAGTACTTCCAATAATGAAGAATATCAACACCGGAAGCTCTGGCATGACGTTTGTTCTAAAGCATAGATTTTATTATCTAGCTCCACGCGTACCTACGGAGTCGCGTACGGTAGTTTACATAAGGTAGTAGGTACTGTATTCAGACCATATCATCCAGATATAAATACTTTAATCCGCTTCCCCAACATTTTACAGATCTCTAAAAAGAGAAAACGCATAAATAAACATCCTTGATATGGGTGCTATTGCCGTGACTGAATTCAAATTAGAGGGCGACCTCTCTACTACCCGTTCACTTCAAGTTGGCCGTCGTCGACCGTTACAAAATGACGTCATACTGGTAGCGTTGACAAAAAATTACATTTTGTAACAATAAGTTTCTAATACATTAGTTTCGGATCGGGCCGACAGACGGCACTGTATGTAGTTTATATCGCGCTAGCGCTTGTGCACTCTGACGTGCATAAGTACCCAAGTGCGGCAATATTTTGTAACCACGGTTAGGGCTCAAGTAACAGGAGCAGTCGACCCCTCCGGCACTCCTGTGACTGTTAAGTCACAGGAGTGCCGGAGGGGTCGGCTGCTCCTGTTACTACCACACCGCTATCACGGTTTTCCTTGTGTTTGCGGCCGACTCGCCGGCCCTGCACTTTGAAACCATCGGTACCGGTACTTCGTTTATACTTGTGTGTGCTATCACGTATAACGTATTCTGTACTGGAAAATATATTATACTGCCTTGCTACTCGGTGTTTTCTTTGGTGCCCCGGACTCCATTACAACTGGCGTCCAACGTTCGGGGCCAACCTGCGTCGTTGAAAAGCTGGCGAGTTCCGGCTCCGACGACATCTCGGAGACCCCCAAAATCGGAGTAACCTCACGTCCCAGGATCAGAAGGGTCATCCACAACACACCAAGAAGTAGCAAGAAGGGAAGGAAAATGGCATCCGGCAACGCGGTTTCAATGTCATCAGAACAGCTGCAGGAGTTGGTGACGTCACTGACATCGGCGGCGTTACAGGCAATGACGAGTCGAACTGCGTCCGCATCCTTCGCAGACGCGTCCTTTTCTTACGACGGTGCAAGGGACAGCATGCGTGTAGAAGAATTCTTGGCTGCGGCGACAGTCTATAAACAAATGAACAAAATAGCAGAAAACGACGCCATCGCTAGTCTACCCTTAATCCTCGAAAAGGAAGCGGCCACATGGTGGCAAGGCGTAAAGGACAGCGTTAAAACATGGTCAGATTTTGAAAATAGGTTGCGACATGCGTTCGCACCGAAGAAATCCGGCTATATGATCTTCCAAGAAGTATTCGCGCACCGGCAGCAAGAAAATATGCTAACGGAAACGTTTATCGCCAAAAACAGAGCACTGTTGGCCTTACTCCCTGCACCGGGGCTTAACGAAGAGCAACAAATGGATGTTATCTACGGTCAGCTGCATGTGAAGATTCGGGAGAAGGTACAACGCAATTCAGTTAGCACTTTTGAAAAATTGCTAAACTCGGCCCGGAACGTTGAACAATTGCTCAGACCTCCACATCCGTGGCCGACCCGGATAAAGGGAAAATCAAAAAACCGAAGTGTGATTTCTGCCGACACATCGGACATACCGCGGACGTTTGTAGGAAGAGGAATAAACAGCAGTCCAGCCTCTCTAAGAAGATCACCTTTGGAGCGTCCACACAGGCGCCTTCCCCGTCCCAGCCGGCTTACTCATGTTACGGCTGCGGAGCACCGAACGTGGTACGCAGCAAGTGTCCCACTTGCAACCCAGCAAAGCAAGCTATCAAAACTGAATCGCAGGTGGATTTCTGCTCCTTGAATGTGAAGACGGACGTCCGACCGAGGCCCATAGTTGGGATAGGTATATATGACGCAGTAGGGACTGCCTATGTGGACACGTGCGCCAAAACTAATATAGCGTCGTATCAGCTTTACACTCGCCTTAAAGCTAGAGGATGCCAGTTCCTGAAACAGACCGTGACGATTACCCTAGCAGATGGAATAAAACGAAAGGAAAACGTCCTCTTAGCATCAGTACCTGTAAAGCTGTGCGATCGGACAAGGCTAACAACTTTTATGGTGTTCCCCAACTCAAAGGAGAATAAACCCTATTGGGGGTAGGATTTATCCAGGATGTCGGCATGGTGATTAATCTACCGCAGCTCACCTGGCACTTCGTTGATCGTCCGAATGTCATCTACGATCTCCAGCTAGAAGATTTAGAGGACACATCTATTACACCGGTCAGCTATGCAGTCACGAACATAGGATTGGCTGCGCCTACGAATAAAGAAAGACCAATGCAGAGGTGCTATCAAGAAGTCGAATACAGCTTACCACCTAAACGCCCCCGTGTGGCTTTCGATGGTACTCCACCGGATTACACAGAGTTCCTGTATGCAGATGCAGTGAGAAACATAGAAGAAACCCGGGTCAATCTTTCTCCTCGGTCAGCGGCGCTATTTCCTGGGTATATAGGTGATGATATAGGTATCAGTTCTTTTAGCATAGAAGATGACATAGACTTAGGACCTGAATTAAATGAAAAACAGAAGCAGCAAGTTTTAAAGGTCTTAGATAAGGAACAAGAAGTTTTCTTACCGAACCGAAAGCCGACGAGTCTGGCTGAACATTGCATCGACACGGGTCACCATACACCTATAGCGGTACCCCCTTATAGATTATCTCCACCGCGTCGGGAAGTTTTGAAGACTGAAATAGCTAAGATGTTGGAAGACGGAATAATCGAACCCTCCTCGTCTCCGTGGTCTGCACCTATAGTGATGGTCCCCAAGAAGGATGGTTCCGTACGATTATGTATAGACTATCGTCGCCTAAATTCGATCACGATACCCGATGCGTATCCAATGCCGAGAATCGACGATCTGCTGAGTGAAGCCAAGCCAACCCCTTACATGACTACGCTCGATTTACGCGCAGGGTACTGGCAAGTGAAAGTTCGCGAGGAAGATCAAGACAAGACCAGTTTCATAACGCCATTCGGTATTTATAAATTCAACCGAATGCCTTTTGGGCTACGTAACGCTCCGGCGACCTTTCAGCGGCTGATTGATCGTGTAAAAGCATTAGTAGGGAATGTCAAGATGCTGGCATACCTAGATGATCTTATCATTTTATCCACTACCTTTGAAGAGCACCTGGTGGATCTCAGTAATGTACTGCGGATTTTAAAAGAAAACAACCTATCGGTCAACCTTGGTAAATGTCACTTCTGCTGTCCAAATGTAAAATACTTGGGACATTATATCACCTCTCAAGGTCTTCGTGTTGACCCGGAAAAGGTGTCGGTAATCACTGAACTGCACAGACCAAAGAACTTGAAACACTTGCTGTCATTTGTTCAGACCTGTTCCTGGTACCGACGGTTCATTCCTAACTTCTCGGCAATCAGTGAACCGCTCACCAGATTAACCAAAAAGGGCGTGCAATGGGCCTGGGGTGAAGCATTTAAAAAGTTAAAGACCAGCCTCACGACCGCACCAGTTCTGGCTCAGGCCGATGAAACAAAGCCGTACATAATTAAAACAGACGCGAGCAATTACGCGATAGGGGCAGTACTAGTCCAGGGGGAGCAGGAGGAGGAGCATCCCATAGAGTATGCAAGCAGACTGCTAACCCCAACTGAGAAAAATTACAGCACCACAGAGAGGGAGGCGCTTGCAGTTATATGGGCGCTAAACAAATTCCGTGGTTATGTTGAGGGCGTACCAGTCACCGTGGTTACGGACCATCAGGCCCTTAAGTGGTTACTATCCCTGAAGACTCCTACTGGTCGTTTGGCGCGATGGGCATTGATGTTACAAGCTTTTAACATCATGATTAAATACACCCCAGGGAAAACAAACGTCGTGGCCGACGCTTTGTCGCGCCCTAATTGCACAGAGGAGAGCAATAATGACTGTGGTGTGTGCAGCGTTGTAGTTGAAATACCACCACGTAACCCAACCGAAATCCGACAGGAACAGATGAAAGATAGCCACATTGGTAGAATAGTTCAAGCACTGGAAAACGAAACCAGTGAGGATGCCGTTTATTGGAGTGGAAAAGGTTACGTGATGAACCTCGGGGTTCTGTATAAGTACGATCCAGATGGTTCTGGAGAAGAAGCCCAACTTGTAGTACCATAACATGAATGGAAGAACGTGTTAGAGGTCTACCATGATCATCCCTCAGCAGGACATTATGGGGCGGACAAGACTCACCAAAGGATCGCTCGCAGATATTACTGGAAAGGGATGAGAAAATTTGTGGAAGCCTATGTGCGGAATTGTATAGCTTGCCAACGTTACAAACCAACAAACTTAAAACCAGCTGGTCTATTACAGACTATGGTTTCAAACCAACGCTTTGAGACACTATCCTTTGACCTTTTCGGTCCTCTACCAACCACACCTACAGGCAAGAACTGGATACTAATAGTTGAAGATATAGCTAGTGGTTGGGTCGAGTTGTTCGCTTTGGAGAACGCCAATGCTGAAACTTGTGCTACTGTATTTTACATTTTACTGTATTTGTATTGTACATTTGTTAAAAAGTTAAAAAATTTTTTGCTACTGAAACAAAATGAATTTGAAAATTTAGCGGTAGATATATCAGTTATTTAATTTTATATGTTATGTTGAACAATTTAGTTGTCTTTTAAATATTATTGCACTATATTATATAAAATATTTTTATATATGTTATATGTATATAATATGATATGTGTATAAAGCTTCCTCCTTAACACTGGTGATAATACCTTTATATTATTTAATAATGTGATTGTATTTGACAAGACTGCTTACTTACTGCTTCCCTTCGAAATTTGCCATAGATTTAATTTACTGTTGTAACTTTGAAACTGTGACGTCACCTGGGTCACAGCTGAAAATCAGCGCCTGGCATTGTATACATTTCTTTGCATATGACGCAAGGCATAGTGCTGAGCTGTACACCCTTTCTGGGTGGTGTCACAGACGAAATTATATCTTTGTAACTAGTTTTGTCTGTGTCACCATTATAGTGAATAAAGATATTTTCTTTCTTTCTTTTTCTTTGTATTAATGAATGAAGTGTTCTTGCGCTACGGTACCCCAAGACGAATTCACAGCGATAACGGGGTTCAATTTGTCAGTGCGGTAATGCAAAAGATGACTTTCTGCTTGGGAATGAAGCATACATTCACTCCTGTCTACCACCCAGCTGCCAATCCCGTAGAGCGCAAAAATATCTGAAAACGCAAGTAGGCATACTGGTACAAGATGACCATAGGAGCTGGGCGGACAAACTCGCAAGCATACGGTTCGCTATGAATACCGCTGTTAGTGTAGTAACAGGATATACTCCAGCATATCTAACCTTTGCACGTGAATTGAGAACGTTGGATGATAACATGCACGATCTGAAACAAATAGTGCTTTCTGAAAATTTTGTGCCTGAAATTACACCAAAATTGTTGCTTTTGGCTGACACACTGGAAAGAGTGAAAGAAGTTAGGGCCACAAACGAGGAAGCACGGAAAATAAAAGCGGATGAGGCTCGAAGACCCGACCCTGGATATCAACCTGGGGATATGGTACTTGCTAAAGTTCACGCAATAAATAAAGCCTCAGACGGAGTCAGCGCCAAATTCGCTCCTCGCAGAGATGGACCCTACGTCGTCAAATCTCGCCAGGGGGCTTCGTCTTACGTGTTGGCTAGGGTTGATGACCCTGATACCCCTATGGGTACCTTTCATACATCGGCGTTAACTCCATACACTGGTGACACGGCCTCTCCTCCAGTGCCGGTACAGCCCATAAGGAAGCGGAGACGCCCCAAGAAGAAACCCTCTGAACAACCATTAAAACGCCGTGGGCGGCCGAAGAGGCAAAATTAATTAAGAATGATTGCTGTTCCCCTCGTCGGGTCGCCTTCAGGAACAGAGGGGGAGTGTAACAATAAGTTTCTAATACATTAGTTTCGGATCGGGCCGACAGACGGCACTGTATGTAGTTTATATCGCGCTAGCGCTTGTGCACTCTGACGTGCATAAGTACCCAAGTGCGGCAATATTTTGTAACCACGGTTAGGGCTCAAGTAACAGGAGCAGCCGACCCCTCCGGCACTCCTGTGACTGTTAAGTCACAGGAGTGCCGGAGGGGTCGGCTGCTCCTGTTACTACCACACCGCTATCACGGTTTTCCTTGTGTTTGCGGCCGATGTCACTTATGGGCGAGACCATCGAGTGGTCCCCGAAGGCCAAATACCTCGGCGTGACCGTCGACAAGACCCTCTCGATGCGGCCCCACGTGAAGAACGTAGTCAACCAGACGCGCGCCGCACGGAACCTCCTTCGACCCGTGCTGGCGTCCCACCTACCTCTCCGTACGAAGCTGTACATCTACAAGGTGTACGTTCGCACGCGACTCACCTATGCGGCCCCCGCGTGGTTCGCGCTGACCAGCGAGACGGACCGCAAGTCGCTGCGAGCACAGCAGTCGCTGTCACTCCGCACCATCTCCGGAGCACCACGCTTCGTACGGAATCAGGTCATCTCCAGGGACCTGCGCATGGAGAGCCTGGACGACTTCGTTCGCCGCCTGAGTGCCTCTATGTTTGCACGCGCCGACGGAGCGCGATCCCAGCATCTGCATGGCATCGCGCCATACCATCGACGACCGCCGGACATAAGAGGCCTGCCACGCGACCTAGTCACATAGGACACGACTGCTTCCTCGCCGCTGGCTGATGGGCGCTCACCGGTACACTACCGGCGGGCTCGACCTCGCTGAGCGGCGGGCGAAGCCCACCACGGACATACCACCCTGCCGCAGTCCGCAGATCGCCCGCGACACTACGCGGGCTCGATCGCACTGCAGCAGGATAACACCGGATTGACACCCCGGATTTGACACCACGGACCAACCGGTCCCACCCAGTGCCCCGCCTGTAGTTGCAGGCGGCGTTGACACCACTGAAGGGGGCCATCGCCCTGAACAGTTACCCCGAGGCCTGTGAAGGCCTACGCGGAAGACCCCGGATTGGATTTTGTAACCACGGTTAGGGCTCAAGTAACAGGAGCAGCCGACCCCTCCGGCACTCCTGTGACTTAACTACCACACCGCTATCACGGTTTTCCTTGTGTTTGCGGCCGACTCGCCGGCCCTGCACTTTGAACCCATCGGTACCGGTACTTCGTTTATACTTGTGTGTGCTATCACGTATAACGTATTCTGTACTGGAAAATATATTATACTGCCTTGCTACTCGGTGTTTTCCTTGGTGCCCCGGACTCCATTACAATTTTTTATTCTAACTACGACTGTGAAGGAAGTTTTCTTTTCTGGCAATGACGTCTTGAACGTCAAACCGCGTGATATTCTTATTTTTCTCCTCTTCATAAAAAGTCAAGTAATAAATAATCTGCACGATGCAAAACTTTTCCCTCGTAACCAAACAACTTTAAACAAATAGAATAGAATATAAATGTTTTTTATTAAACTTTCTTACAAGTGCTTTTGAATCGTCGATGAGTCTACCACTGGTTCGGAATGCCCTTCCTGCCAAGAAGAACCAGCAAGAAACTCGGCGGTTGCTATTTTCAAAACTAAACTGTCTAAAATTGTCGGACGTTCGGAAAATCTTATTCGATAATGTTGTTGTGAATAGCGTTTGATAGAAGATATCGAACGATAAATACGTCGGTTCGATTCGGTTTCGATTTCGACAAGTTCTCTGTCTATACGATTATTCTGAATTGAAAATTCATCTTATCGTACAATAACAAACAGAATCGATCGATAATTATTTTATCGTAAGGTTCTGAATCGGGGTGCTGGACAGCACTGACGAGGTCTAGGTTGGAGCACGCTTGCCTAGAAAATGCCTATTCACTCTTGCCTTGAAGGTACTGAGGTTATACGTGGCCGGAAACACAGATGTTGGAAGTGCGTTCCACATCTTAGCGGTTTGTTTCAGCAACGTTGAACGTGGTTGAAATGAAGCGTTTCGTGCGAGTAGGTTAGATTGAGTTGATTGTACGCGCACGCGTTTAACCACGCGCTGTATTGTGCCAGCCGACATGAGCTTTTATTGCCAGCGAACAAAGATAAAAGGCAATACTATAAATGTGTAATATGATATTATTACTTACTTTATATTTAACGTAAAGTAATAGGCATATTACACATTTACAGTAGTGCTTAGATTAAATACTCATAGATCGAAAGTTTCTAACAAAGTTCCGCTCCAAACGTAGCGTAGGCTCAAAACAAGCAATGAATGTGCAAGTGCCATGTAATTATTATTAATTACGTTTTTGATAGTTATTGGTATGAATTATGAAACACTTTCACAGGACAGTAAATTATTTTTTAATAATTTTCTGCGAGCTCGTCGTACTAACGCGATGGTACCGCGTCGGTCTTTAAAGGCCGACTAAAAATGCCTTATCACCACGTCGACTAATTCCTTTCTAGGAGTATTTATTCTAAGCAGTAGTGTTACATTTTCTAAATTTTAGAAAGGAGTCAAAATAGCACCAGGCTATTTTACACTTCGTTACCGCTGGCCGGTTAGCTTACATTCATAGAGCATACTGAGATTCGAAATGCGGATATAGTCTGAATATTCCTTGAAATATTTCAACCCACTCAACTTTTAACTCTGTTTCCCTTACTTAGAGTTTATATTTGAAATTGTTCACGTTACTGATAGCCACGTTGCAACCAAGAACACCAATTTGGTTGATTTCATTTATTTAAGCTCGTTAGTACATCGATGCACCTGTGACTCTTGAAACTTTTAGCATAAAATGTACAGACTGTTCAATAACCTAGCCGTATAATACGTCGGAGTTTTTAGGTAAAAACATCCTCGCTTAGTTTATATTTCATAAAGGTAAGTGTAGACAATTTCTTTGTATGTGCAGATGTACATTGATACAGTATCGTATTAGTCGTAAGTACGGAGCGTAATCGTAAGGGTAAGACTCAAGGCTGAGTTCAAACGTGACAGATTGATGGCAGGACATATTTGTGTACAGATTGAGTTGATTGTACGCGCACGCGTTTAACCACGCGCTGTATTGTGCCAGCCGACATGAGCTTTTATTGCCAGCGAACAAAGATAAAAGGCAATACTATAAATGTGTAATATGATATTATTACTTACTTTATATTTAACGTAAAGTAATAGGCATATTACACATTTACAGTAGTGCTTAGATTAAATACTCATAGATCGAAAGTTTCTAACAAAGTTCCGCTCCAAACGTAGCGTAGGCTCAAAACAAGCAATGAATGTGCAAGTGCCATGTAATTATTATTAATTACGTTTTTGATAGTTATTGGTATGAATTATGAAACACTTTCACAGGACAGTAAATTATTTTTTAATAATTTTCTGCGAGCTCGTCGTACTAACGCGATGGTACCGCGTCGGTCTTTAAAGGCCGACTAAAAATGCCTTATCACCACGTCGACTAATTCCTTTCTAGGAGTATTTATTCTAAGCAGTAGTGTTACATTTTCTAAATTTTAGAAAGGAGTCAAAATAGCACCAGGCTATTTTACACTTCGTTACCGCTGGCCGGTTAGCTTACATTCATAGAGCATACTGAGATTCGAAATGCGGATATAGTCTGAATATTCCTTGAAATATTTCAACCCACTCAACTTTTAACTCTGTTTCCCTTACTTAGAGTTTATATTTGAAATTGTTCACGTTACTGATAGCCACGTTGCAACCAAGAACACCAATTTGGTTGATTTCATTTATTTAAGCTCGTTAGTACATCGATGCACCTGTGACTCTTGAAACTTTTAGCATAAAATGTACAGACTGTTCAATAACCTAGCTGTATAATACGTCGGAGTTTTTAGGTAAAAACATCCTCGCTTAGTTTATATTTCATAAAGGTAAGTGTAGACAATTTCTTTGTATGTGCAGATGTACATTGATACAGTATCGTATTAGTCGTAAGTACGGAGCGTAATCGTAAGGGTAAGACTCAAGGCTGAGTTCAAACGTGACAGATTGATGGCAGGACATATTTGTGTACAGTAGTGGTAGCTTAGTGGTTGTGACTGTGGTCTTCTATTCGGGGGGTCGCAGGTTCGATCTCGGGTTCTCTTCACTGACTTTTCAGAGTCAAGTGCGTTAAAGCAATTAAATATCACTTGCTTCAACGGTGAAGGAAAAACATCGTGAGGAAACCTGCACATCTGAGAGTTCTTTTCATAATGTTCTTGAAGGTGTGTGAAGTCCGCCAATTCGCATTGGGCCAGCGTAGTTGACTATGGCCTATAACCCTTCTCTGAGAGGAGACCTGCGCTCAAAAGTGAGCCGTTGACGGGTTGCTAATGATGA
This sequence comes from Oeneis ivallda, assembly GCA_029955525.1. Lineage (NCBI taxonomy): Eukaryota > Metazoa > Arthropoda > Insecta > Lepidoptera > Nymphalidae > Oeneis > Oeneis ivallda. Next base: position 5,226,631 of record JARPMR010000018.1, on the reverse strand, counting down.
TGATGATGATATTTGTGCCTCTTTTAAACTCTATCTTGAGTCTTGAGCAGAGCCAGAGTACGATCTTAGCCTAAGTGTCCTTGTGTGGCGATTCTGTAAAAGCTGCATCAATCATTTTAAAATTATTGCTACAGTCTCAATTGCGGTGATTGGCTAAATTTATCGCAACAATGCATTTTAGCCAATAGTATGATTGAGTATCGACCAATCATAGACGCGATTGCAAACGATACACTGTAGCAATCATTTTTAGAGCAGCCGACACCCGATTGTCTAAAAGTTGCCGATCAAAATCGTATTCAAATGATGGCATTAGCGTCAAAGTAAAATAAACCATAACAGCATTGAATTAGAGATCAATTTCGTGTATGCATTCTTATACGTTTAGGTATGTACGATACGCTCCATAACGCTCCATGTTAAAATCGGTTGAACTGAATTTGTGACTTAAAAAAAATTCTTTTCAAAAAACCGACTTCTAACGCCACTACAAAGTATAAAAATAATTTTAGTTTGTCCACGTTTGTTGAAGTCGGGCGGGCCTAAAATACAAACTATGAAACCGATGCGCGACGCTACAGAATATGATAGACTCGTTTGTAGAAGTCGAGCGAGCATCGCGAGTCGGTTTCATAGTTTGTATTTTAGGCCCGCCCGACTTCAACAAACGTGGACAAACTAAAATTATTTTTATACTTTGTAGTGGCGTTAGAAGTCGGTTTTTTGAAAAGAATTTTTATTTTAAGCTTTTAAGTGTTCCTATGATTGAGGAGCTAGGACCTGGAGCTCCATGATGTAGTCCATACTTGTTACCTACAATATCAATTCGTAATCGAAATTTCCTAAATCGCCATAGTTTTAGCCTGCAGCATCAGGCTTGAGGAGTTGAAGGTTAAAATTTTTATGGGACCGTTTCGCAAACATCCTCTGTCGATTAAAAAAAAAATCACGCGAATCGGTCCAGTAATCCCGGAGAAATCGGTGGACATACATAGAAAAAAAAAAAAAAAAAAAAAGATACCGGCCGAATTGAGAACCTCCTCCTTTTTGGAAGTCGGTTAATCAATACAGTCAAGGAATCATTTAATTTGACGCGAATGTCATCAAATGAATAGGATTTTGATCGGCAACTTTTTGACAATCGGGGGGCTGGTTTCTATGGTAAATCTTTATCACCAGGACAATTACGGCCTGATCATCTCAGTCAAGAGCTAACTTGCCGTCCGTATTTTATCAACAATTACTGCTGAGGCTAATAAAATTTAATAAAAATGTATATTTAATTTACCTAATAAGACCATGAAATTATTATCGCCACTAGTACCTATCAGCGTACGCAATTGTTTAGTTAGGGAATAAGGCGCAACGTACAGTGATTCATATGTATACGAAATATTATTTTCTGCGCAAATTGATTGCCCAAATTGACCCCGCCGGGAATCGAACCCGAGACCTCCCAGATATAAGACAACAGCGCTCACCACTGAGCCAGGGAGGTCGTCAGAAACTCGTCACCGTCGCTGTGCTCGCCTGCGAGCCTCCTGGAGATGGCGATCGCAGAAGCTCCCGAGGCAGTGGCCGCCCGGTCGGTGGTCGGCTGACTAGCGTCGCAGTCGTGGTGCGCTAGTTACCAAAAATTCTTTACAAAATGGCTATCTCACTACCATCTACGCGACGCATTCTACTAGAATGCCTGACAGTGCCACTCTTGAGATGCGCCGTCATTTAAGGGAGAAGACAGACTTTCTACTTTTAGCGGCAGCGATCGTGGCGTTTTTATGGGCTTTAGCGATTTTATGGCGTTTTGCGTGCATCGCATTTCGTGCGATTCGCGTGATTTCGCAATTCTGCGACCGAAAGCCATAAAAACGCAAACGCGTATGAGTCGCGCAAGGCCAGCCTGCCTTCCCCCCAAACGATGTTTGCTACAAAATAAAACAATAATTTCACTATGCGTTGCTCTTTACCCGTGTGACGCAGCGGTTTATAATGAATGGTTTCCGTCGTTAAAACATGTCACGACACGGCTGACTCACTGTCTAAACCACTCACTCAACCACCCCGCTACTGCCACTACCGTGATATTTGTTCACTTATCAACAACGTCAAAAAGACGGATTACTCGTAGCAATATAGTTGTAGCGGGTAAAATATAATACCTACTATAAATAAAATAACTTGAGAGGAGTCAAGGGACACCCGGATGGAACGTAGTACCTTTCGATTACATTGTGTTCGGTATTTTCGCGGTACAACATTGAGTCTCCGTAGCCTAGTGGCTCCGGCAGTCACCTAAAAGTTCAACGTCGATGGTTCGAATCCCAGCTAGACAGACCGAATTTTCCATTTTCTATTTTATTTTAAACAATTTCTACATGTGGAACCTTTCCCTAATTTTTTATCCTACTAATATTATAAAGGCGAAAGTTTGTGTGTATGTTTGTTCCTCCTTCACGCAAAAACTACTGGATGGATTTGGCTGAAATTTGGAATGGAGATAGATTATACCCTGGAATAACACATATGCTACAAATTATCCCGGAAAAATACAAGGTTCCCGCGGAATTTTGAAAAACCACTGATAGATGGCGCTGATTGTACTTAAATCACGCTTACATTATCCGCAGCATCGAGAATAAGTAAAAAATTCCAATTCAACAATCAAGTAGGATAAACACAGTTATTGAAGTTTTTCATTATCAATAGAAAATTTCTTAGGGATTAGGGATGGATTACGAAATAAATTATACAAATAGTACAAGGTATCGATTTGTCCAGTCATAGTGAGTACAATGTACATTGCTAGATATTATAATGACTGATCATGTGTAGATCCTATCCTATTATTCCTATTAATATTATAAATGCGAAAGTTTGTGAGGATGGATGTTTGGATCGATGGATGGATGGATGGATGTTTGTTACTCTTTAACGCGACAACGAATGAACCGATTTTGCTGAAATTTGGCACAGACATAGAATATAGTCTGGAATAGCACATAGGCTTTTTATCCCGGAAAAGCAAACAGTTCCTGCGGGATAGCATCGCTATTTTTTACGCATTTGTCCTTCAAAATACGCGCAATGGAGTTTTAGATTAACGTGATTTTTTTGCACAGGTAAAGTTAAGAGCCTGAAAAATGACAAAGGCTACTTTTTATCTCGGGAAAACAAACGGTTCCTGCGGCATATTAGTATACTACTTTTCACACATTTATCTTTCAATTATGCGCCAATGGAGTAAAAGATTGACGTGGTTTTTTGGATTGGCATAGTTGATGACTTGAAAAGTGACAAAGGCTACTTTTTATCCTGGGAAAGCAAACAGTTCCCGCGGGATATTAGTGTTCTACTTTTCACATATTTATCCTTAAATTAGGCGCCAACGAAGTTACAGATTGACGTGGTTTATTGGATAGGCATAGTTGAGGACTTGAAAAGTGACAAAGGCTACTTTTAATCCCAGGAAAACAAACAGTTCCCGCGGGATATTCGTATGCTACTTTTCACATATTAATCCTTCAATTATGCGCCAACGAAGTTACAGATTGACGTGGTTTTTTTGATAGGCATAGTTGGGTTAGCGTACCACTGGTCATTTTCCTTACTCGTCATTTTCACTAATTCGCCAGTTTACTTATTAGATAGTTTCTGAATTCGCAAATTTCCTTATTTGCCAGTTTCAGTAAGTTGTCAATTTCCCTATTAAGTTGGTTTCCTGGTTCGCAAGTTTCCTTGTTCGTCAGTCAGTTTAGATTGTCAGTTTTGCTATTTCGTCATGTTCCTAACCCGTTACTTTCCTTTCTCGCAAGTTTTCTTGTTCGTCAGTTAGTTTAGATTGTGTTTTACTACTCCGTCGTCTGATGTCATATATTAATGTCCTATGACATTATTTATTACATAAGTTCAGAAAACTAATTTCAGCAATTGTTTTTATCACTCAGGCGTTAACAAGGACGTGGCTTGGACCCTCTAATTGTTTTTGTCACTGACTGTACCAATAAGACTAAATATAATTTATAAAATAATACAAGTGCTTTTGAATGGCCAATGAGTCTACCACTGGTTCGGAATGCCGTTCCTGCCGAGAAGAACCAGCAAGAAACTCGGCAGTTGCTCATTTCACAATAAATTTACAATATAACATAAATATTATGCTATATATGAAGAGTTTCCACAATGAGGGAAAGTTCCGCAAAGGCATACGTAATTACATCTAATTATAATTCAATAAATGTTAAGACGGGCAGACAGAAAGTAGCCCATTCCCTCCGGTGGGACCCGTTCACGAGCATGACGCATGACCCAGCCATTGCTTCGCTCAACCATATTTGAGGGAACGTAAGAACCCGCATCCCACCCAGTAATTGTTGAGAACTCTGCACTCGAAATTGTAGACGATTATATGTATACCTGGGACATAAGTACGGTCCAGCTAGGTAGGTCCAATTTCGAGAAAGAGATCAACCGCCGAATCCAACTCGGCTGGGCAGCGTTCGGGAAGCTCCGAGATGTCTTCTCGTCCAAAATCCCTCAGTGCCTGAAGACTAAAGTCTTCGAACAGTGCGTGTTGCCAGTGATGACTTACGGATCCGAGACATAGTCGATAACTATGGAGAGAGCTATGCTCGGTATATCCCTGCGAGATCAAATCAGAAATGAGGAGATTCGTAGGAGAACCAAAGTCACCGACATAGCTCAGCGTGTCGCGAAACTGAAGTGGAAATGGGCGGGGCACATAGTTCGAAGAGCTGATGGTCGTTGGGGTTCCAAGGTGTTGGAGTGGCGACCCCGCACCGGGAAACGCAGTGTTGGCAGACCCCCCCCCCCGCACCAGGTGGACCGAAGACATCAAACGTGTCGCAGGGAGCAGCTGGATTCAAGCGGCGCAAGACTAAAGCCTGTGGAAGTCCATGCAGGAGATCTTTGTGCAGCAGTGGACGTGTATAGGTTGATAAAGAAGAAGAAGAAGAACCCGCATCACACGACACCACCACAGAAATGTTAAGAGAGCGTGACATACTTAGGCTACCCATCTTAAGGCATCGAATTGAAACTAATATTCAAATCAAATACTCATTAAAAAAGGAAACTAGAAAATTAACGAAACTAAGTCTAGCAAAACTAGTGAACGAGGAAACTGAAGGATTACGAAAACAGCAAACTGGCAAATCTGTCTACCAAGCGTAACTGACGAATAGGTAAACCGTTCGATTAGCGAAGCTGACAAATAACGAAACTAGCAGATCGCAATACTGGCAATTTCACGAAACTGATATCCTAGCAAAACTAGCAAAGGAGGAAACTGAAGAATCAGGAAAATGCCTAACTAGCGAAATTGGCAACCTACCGAAACTGTATAATAAGTAAACTGGCGAATTAGTGAAAATGACGAGTAAGGAAAATGACCAGTGGTACGCTAAACCGCATAGTTGAAGACCTGAAAAGTGAAAAGGCTACTTTTTATCCCGGGAAAACAAACAGTTCCCGCGGGATATTCGTATGTTACTTTCACATACTAATCCTTCAATTTTGCGTCAACGGAGTTTTAGATTGAAGTTTTAGATTATTTTTTAGCGCAGGTAAAATTAAGGGCCTGAAAAGTGACATACATACACACATACTGTAGTAGTAGGTATGTATGAATGTATGTATGTATGTATGAATGTATGTATGTATGAATGTATGAATGTATGTATGGAATGCATGTATGTATGTATGTATGTAGGCATGCATGTATGCGAACATACATACACACATATCTACTACAACTGTATGTGTGTATGTATGTATGTATGCATGCATGCATGTATAAGTGTATGCATGTATTTATGTATGTTTGTATCCTCCTCCTACTAACAATAAATACTTTAATTATATCCTATCCTACTTATTATTACTCATATTATCCCACTAATATTATTAATGTGAAAGTTTGTGATGGATGTATACGGATGTATGTTTGTATAGATGTCGTATACGGATGGATGGATGTATGTTCTCTGAGATAGGGGTTGAACTATTTAGACTGTTATACTCCATAACTTCGTTAAATTTGAACTAATTTTTATTATTACTTTAACCGACTTCAAAAAAGGGAGGAGGATCTCAATTCAACGGAAACATTTTTATGTATGTTCACCGATTACTCGAAGATGCCTGAACCGATTTGGAAAATTCTTTTTTTGTTTCAAAGGGTGGTTTCACTTCCCAGGTAGTCCCATTTAAATTTTATAGAAATCAGTCGAGCGTTTTTAAAAAAATGTACAATAAATTATATACTTTGTAGTGGCGCGGGCGTTTAAATGTATGCTCCCGGGACAAAAAGTAGCCTGTGTTATTTTCCAGGTCGTCAACTTTACCTGTGTAAAAAAAATCAGCCAATTGCGAGTCGGTCCTCGCTCTTTTAGGGTTCCGTTAAAAAAAGAAATTAAAATATTTCCATGGGTACATGGAAATATTTTAATTTAATTTTATTTTTTTTAATTTAATTGAATTTTTATTATTTGTTGTTATAGCGGCAATAGAAATACAAAATATGTGAAAATTTCAACTGTCTATTACGGTTTACGAGATACAGGCCGCTGACAGACGGACGGACGGACAGCGGAGGCTTAGTAATAGAGTCCCGTTGGAACCCTAAAAACCACGTTGACTATATGCACTTACACTTTATATGGTGAAATATTAAAACTGCGAAAGTGCGTTGGTTTGTCCTTCAATCACGCCCCAACAGAGCTACGGATCGACGTGATTTTTTGCAGTGTACCTATAGTTGAGGACGGAGAGTGTCAGGCTACTTTTATCCCGCAAAGTCAGAGTTCCCAAGGCATTTTAAAGGCTAAGTTCACGCAGACGAAGTCGCGGGCATCAGCTAGTAACTTATAAGTTATAAAAAATTAGGGATTTTTTTTTCTAAAGTTTCTCGTTTATCAGAAAAAATAATCAAAAATACCTTTTCACCTCATTACTAAAAGGCGTCGTAAACGAAAGCAAACCGAGAGTCAAAGTAGAGCACAGACGTGGTTTCTTCTAAAAGTTTTGCATGTTTACTTTTATTTAATTTGAATCTTATGCTCTGTGTTTTTGAGTACAATTTAGAGTGCAAATATGTTCTTGATATTAGTTGTTGGTACTCAGTGATCGATACAACACCGCATCGGATGGAGTGAGCCAATTTGGTTGATTTCATTTAGGAAGCCTGTTAGTGCACTTATGCACCTGTGGCATCTCCCCGTTCAATGTAAAGACTACTGGAACTTCAACTACACATCAATTACTTAGCCTATTTGTGAAGTACATTTAAGTGAAAAAGTGTTAATGAAAGACAAATTCTCAGAAAACACATTTTCCTTTCCATTTCAGGTTCAAAACTCGGACTTTATTTGGATAAAACTTGACAAAGTACGTTAAACCTGTTTACGACATACATGTTTGGTCACATATAGGTACGACATGCAATTTTTTTTTTAATTAAGCTAAAATTAAAATTAAAGGTTAAAATTAATTATTCCAATTCATATAGGCCAACCCTAAGAAAAGAAGAAGGTACGAACGTTTTCTAACTTCCTACCTAACTACTAATTAAGAAACTATTTAGTTTCAAAAGTCCCAAGGGAGTTCTTTGATTTTCCGGGATAAAAAGTAGTCTATAGATGGTAGGTGTCATTCGCCCATGCAAAAAATCACGTCGGTCCGCAGTTTTGTTGCGGCGTGATTGAAATACAAACCAACAAACAAACACACTTTCGCATTTATAATATTAGCACAGTATAACAGCTGTCCTTACTCTGTGATATTAGTAAGGAAGTAAGGATACAGGCATTAAATTTTGTTTGTATAGCACACGCTCGAGGAATCGCTCTTAAGTTAAATAGACGCATGTCAATTTGCTAATGAGAAGTAAAATTGGGTCTATAGTCTATACACATTAAATCAACACGTGGGCTGTAGATGTAATCGATATTTACGCCACGTGTCTTGCGAGCAGAGTGCAGGCGCATATTGCGTTAATAGATCGTTATGAACTCGATTTATGGCCTCTGAGAGTGGGTATTTATACGCAAAAGAACGAGCTTTATCGAGCTTTACTAATTATTGTTGCGGAAAAACAAGTTAGCTTCAGTTTGGGCGGTTGTTTATTGGTCTCTAATTGAAAATAACTACGAGGGTGTGGCGGATCCCCACGCAAGAAAATCCGCTGCCGCTTGTGGGACTCGCGCCACACCATACCTAATCCACCAGCATCATATTATTATCGATTGACCGCTGCGCGCTGACGTCACCGCGGCGGCCACATCGTGCTCGGCGAGTGGTATCAATGCAGCTGGCGGCCCCTCGCCCCGCGCCGCACGTGAGGGGCGCGGGGGAAGGTGACCTACCTGCGCGCGCGCCGCGCCCGACAAGCAGCACGACAGTCGACAGTGGATGTTGCAACGGCCCGACGAGTGTGCGCGTGTTTTTATTTTCATTTCTATTCATCATTATTGCGGTTAATAATTGTTATAAGGTATCAGTAATATACCTACCTGCTATCACTACCAATCTAGTTTTATTCCGTGCCGGCCTAACCAGCGCCGCCACATTTGGTGACTCGACGTTCCGAACAGCATGTGAAGAAAGAGGCGGTGGTCCCACCATAAGCGGAGCGGTGAGCGTTTTGTAAAAAAATTTTTTTCTTCAACGAAATGTCGCTAAAAGAGGGACAGGCGAGCGATGATGTCAAAAGCGAGGATCTTGAGGTCTCCGGGGAAGTGTCAAAAATTGGGACACCATTACGATGCCCCCCATTTTGCCCTGAAGAGGCGGCCTTGTGGTTCGCCCAACTCGAGGGTCATTTCATTGTCTCCAAAATAAACAGCGACACCACGAAGTTTTATTTCGTCACCACGCAATTGGAGACGAAGTACGCCCTGCAGGTGAAAGATATCATTACCAATCCGCCTGCCGCCAATAAATATGATAAATTAAAGACGGAATTAATTAATCGCTTATCGGCTTCCCAGGAGAAGCGTATTCGGCAGCTGCTTGTACACGAAGAGTTAGGCGATCGAAAACCGTCACAATACCTTAGACACCTGCAGAACCTCGCTGGACCGTCAGGCGCTTCAGACTTCGTTAAGAGTATATGGACAAATCGCTTGCCTCAAAATATACAAACAGTTATCGCTTCCCAAATAAAAGACCTTGAGGTAGAAAAACTCGCGGAGATTGCAGACAGAGTGCATGAGATAGCTCCAGCAACCCCTCAAGTAGCAAGTACCTCAGCATCCAGCAGCAGTAATGCCGACATAGCACTACAGGTGAGCGAACTAACCAAACAGGTAGCACTACTCGTAACTAGATTGGGCAGAGAAAGAAGACGCTCACGTTCACGTTCTCGCTCAAACCAACGAAGGTATGATCGCTCGAGCTCTTTTAGGTCTAAACAACCACCTTCAAATCATCCGCACTGTTTTTATCACTACACTTTTGGAGACAAGGCGCAAAAGTGTAAACAACCATGCACTTTTCACTCGGAAAACGCTCAGGGCGGTCGCAAGTAGCGGCCAACGACTGTCCTTCTTCAACGGGCCGCATATTTGTCACCGATCACACTTCAAAGATGCAGTTTCTCGTGGACACGGGGTCCGATTTATGTGTTTTCCCCCGGTCCGCCCTAAAAACGCCGTGTAAGAGATCCAACTACGATCTGGTGGCAGCTAATAACACAGTTATTCACACTTATGGCCCAAAACAGCTACAACTTAACCTCGGACTCCGAAGAGCCTACACCTGGAGCTTCACAGTTGCAGATGTTTCACGGCCTATCATTGGAGTTGACTTCTTGAGTTTCTATAATTTGCTTGTGGATTGTAGAAATCAGCGTCTCATTGACAACGTGACATCATTGTCAGTTTCAGCCGCATATGTCCGGTCTTTGGAGGATATCGCATCAGTAAAAGCAGTAATTGGAGAAACACCTTTCCATCAAATACTACGTGAGTATCCAGAAATCACGAGACCTCCAGGTAGACACTCACCAGCTAAGCATAACACACTTCATCATATCAGGACGACAGCAGGACCCCCAGTTTCATGTAAGCCTCGACGCCTCGATCCAGTTCGAATGAAAATTGCTAAAAAAGAATTTGAGGACATGCTCGCAAGTGGCGTAGCTCAACGATCAGAGAGTGCTTGGTCCGCCGCTTTACACCTGGTAAAGAAGAAAGATGACGGATGGAGACCCTGTGGAGACTATAGAGCATTGAATTCTAGAACAATTCCCGACAGGTATCCCATCCGCCATATTCATGATTTTTCTCATCAGCTATCAGGCTGCTCAATCTTCTCAACAATTGATTTGGTTAAAGCATATAATCAAATAGCTGTGAATCCAGAGGACGTTCCAAAAACAGCGATAACGACGCCTTTTGGCCTATACGAGTTCCCATATATGACCTTCGGGTTAAGAAATGCCGCTCAGACATTCCAAAGGTTTATCGACGAAGTTTTACTTGGTCTTGACTTCTGTTATGGGTATATCGATGACATCTTAGTTTTCTCAGCATCTCCAGAAGAACACAAGGCCCACTTACATCAATTGTTTGAGCGCCTGCGACGTTATGGAGTAGTCATTAACTCATCAAAGTCCAACATTGGTCAACCGGAAGTAGTTTTCCTTGGATATCGTGTGTCGTCTGAGGGTACGAAACCTCTTGAATCTAAAATCCAAGCTATAGTAGACTACCCAGCCCCCAAGACGGTGAAAGAGCTACGAAGATTCTTAGGAATGATTAATTTCTACCGTCGGTTTGTCCCCAACTCTGCTCATCTGCAAGCTCCATTGAACGCAGTCTTAGCTGGACCAAAGATAAAAGGATCACATCCGGTCGACATGACACCAGAGCTACTAAAGGCATTTGAAGACTGCAAATTGTCCTTATCCACAGCTACTCTTTTGGCCCATCCAGACGTGTCAGCAGAATTAGCGATAGTGACAGATGCATCGGACTCGGCTATAGGCGCTGTTCTCCAACAGCGGAAAGATGACGTATGGCAACCGCTAGCCTTCTACTCGCATAAACTTAACAACGCGCAGAAGAAATACAGCCCATACGATCGCGAGTTGTTGGCGGTCTATGAAGCCATTAAATATTTCAGGCATATGGTCGAAGCGAGAACTTTCGCAGTTTTCACCGACCATAAACCACTTACCTTCGCCTTCAAGCTAAACAGAGACAAGAGTTCACCAAGACAATTCAGGTATCTCGATTTCATCGGTCAATTTACAACAGATATAAGGTATTTACCCGGAAAAGAGAACGTAGTCGCGGATGCCCTGTCGCGCGTCGAAGAGGTAACACCAGCTATTAACTTTGAGGAACTCGCACGATTTCAGGAGGAAGATCCTGAGCTGCAAGACCTACTTCTTCATGGCTCCACTCTGAAGCTGAAAAAAATAACTACACTGAATAGTAACTTACCTGTTTACTGCGACACTTCTGTGCAAACTCCTCGTCCGTACGTGACGCCACAACTAAGAAGACAGGTGTTCGACTCACTGCATAATCTTCATCATCCGGGAAGTTCTGCTACTGTACGACTGGTCTCTCAACGTTTTGTTTGGCCAGGGATTCGTAAAGATTGTAGAGAGTGGGCTAGGCAATGCTTGCAATGCCAGACTAGTAAAATTTCTCGCCATACTATCTCTCCTCTTTCATCTTATCTCAGTCCTCCTTCCAGATTTTCCCACATCCACCTCGACATCGTAGGACCGTTAACCCCTTCTTCTGATTACAGATATTGCCTCACCGTCATCGACAGATTTACGCGATGGCCTGAGGCATATCCCTTAAAGGATATGACGGCGGAGACCTGCGCAGCTGCTTTGGAAGCCGGTTGGATTTCTCGCTTTGGCTGTCCCGCTCGGCTGACAACGGACCGCGGCCGTAACTTCCAGAGCCATCTCTTCAAGGCCCTTACTTCCCTGATTGGCGCTCGTCACTTTTCCACCACAGCCTACCATCCTGCTGCGAACGGTATCATAGAGCGCCTACACAGACAACTCAAGGCAGCTATCATGTGCCACACCTCTTCACAGTGGACAGAAGCTCTGCCGGTGGTACTCCTAGGCATGAGAAATGCCTGGAAAGAAGATATCCGAACGACGCCTGCTGAACTCGTCTACGGAGAAGCTCTGCAACTACCAGGTCAATTTTTGTCTCCAACCCAAGAATATACCACCGGTGACGTCACGCAATACGCTACCCGTCTCAGGTCTTACATGGCCCAACTCGCCCCCAAACATACTTCTTGGCATACTTCTTCGCCATTTTACATTCCAAAAGATCTAAGTTCGTGTTCACACGTTTTTCTCCGTAGGGACCACGTTCGAAGTTCACTCGAACCTCCATACGCAGGACCTTTCAAAGTCTTAAAAAGACACATTAAATTCTTCTCCATTGATATTCGTGGAAAGCCAAGCAATGTCTCCATCGACAGATTAAAACCGGCGTACATCGCAAGAGAAGCAGAAGCTCCTGAAAAGAACGCCACGACTACCACTCCGACCGCTACTACTACCACCACCACTGAGGAGAAGAGAACAAAAAGTGGCCGTCGGGTGAGGTTCCCAGATGTATATCGACCGTGGTGACGGTCTAGCCGGGGGGAACATGTGGCGGATCCCCACGCAAGAAAATCCGCTGCCGCTTGTGGGACTCGCGCCACACCATACCTAATCCACCAGCATCATATTATTATCGATTGACCGCTGCGCGCTGACGTCACCGCGGCGGCCACATCGTGCTCGGCGAGTGGTATCAATGCAGCTGGCGGCCCCTCGCCCCGCGCCGCACGTGAGGGGCGCGGGGGAAGGTGACCTACCTGCGCGCGCGCCGCGCCCGACAAGCAGCACGACAGTCGACAGTGGATGTTGCAACGGCCCGACGAGTGTGCGCGTGTTTTTATTTTCATTTCTATTCATCATTATTGCGGTTAATAATTGTTATAAGGTATTTTAATATATATATAGCTGCTCGTGCTGATTCACTGATTCACTGACTGATTGATCACCTCTCCTGTAAAATTTTGTATGAAAAATTTTTTTTCCACCGATGGTTTCGTATAGAGGACAAAAATTCATTCGGAGGAAAATTATGGAGAGAGCTGATGATTGAGGATTTCGGAGACGGATGAGGAGCACGGCCAGGGTATTGAAGATAGGTGGGGGGTGCTCGAACAAATGTCACTCGAAACCTCATCCAATTCGCAGTGAGCTGAAAAAAAATTCAAAATGGCGGAAAAAAGATGGCGGCCATACAAATTTCGTCGGTGTCTATCTCGGAGAGTATAAAAGATAGAAGAGTGGTTTCCTGGCAAAAGCTGATCAAGACCCTAAGGTCTACTTGACGAACAGAAAAAAAATTCAAGATGGCGGAATTTTTTTTTTCTTCATACAAAAATATATGGCGAATATTGAAGAGACTAGAAGCCGGGAATCATGCACGACTTTGATACAATTCCTTTTCAAGATTTTTTTTTATTGAAGAATTTTCATTATGACAAATGATGACATATGATGATCGAGGGTTTGGAAGGTGGGTGAGGAGCACGGCCATGGTAATGTAGATAGGTGGGGGTGCTCGAACAAAAGTCACTCGAAATCTCATCCAATTGGCAGTGAGCTGAAAAAAATCCAAAATGGCGGATTCAAGATGGCGGCCATACAAACTTCAACGGTGTCTATCTCGGAGAGTATAAAAGATGGAAGAGTGGTTTTGTGATAAAAAATGATCAGGAGCTGAAAGTCTACTAGACGAGTAGAAAAACCGCGGTCCGCTTGCGGGCCGCGCACCCACGCGCCCTACTAGTTAATATATATATAGCTGCTCGTGCTGATTCACTGACTCACTGACTGATTGATCACCTCTCCTGTAAAATTTTGTATGAAAAATTTTTTTTTCACCTATGGTTTCGTATAGAGGACAAAAATTCATTCAGAGGAAAATTATGGAGAGAGCTGATGATTGAGGATTTCGGAGACGGGTGAAGAGCACGGCCGGGGTATTGAAGATAGGTGGGGTGTGCTCGAACAAATGTCACTCGAAACCTCATCCAATTCGCAGTGAGCTGAAAACAAATTCAAAATGGCGGAAAAAAGATGGCCGCCATACAAATTTCGTCGGTGTCTATCTCGGGGAGTATAAAAGATGGAAGAGTGGTTTCTTGGCAAAAGATGATCAAGACCAAAAGGTCTATTTGATGAATAGAAAAAAAATCCAAGATGGCGGAATTTTTTTTTCTTCATACAAAATATATGGCGAATATTGATGAGACTAGAAGCCGGGAGGCGGGATTCATGCAAGACTTTGATACGGTTCCTTTTCAAGATTTGTTTTTATTGAAGAATTTTCATTATGACAAATGATGACATATGATGATCGAGGGTTTGGAAGGTGGGTGAGGAGCACGGCCATGGTAATAAAGATAGGGTGCTCGAACAAGTCACTCGAAACCTCATCCAATTGGCAGTGAGCTGAAAAAAAATCCAAAATGGCGGATTCAAGATGGCGGCCATACAAACTTCAACGGTGTCTATCTCGGAGAGTATAAAAGATGGAAGAGTGGTTTTTTGATAGACAATGATCAAGACCTAAAAGTCTACTTGCCGAGTAGAAAAACCGCGGTCCGCTTGCGGGCCGCGCACCCACGCGCCCTACTAGTTATAATATATAGCTGTTCGTGCTGATTCACTGATTCACTGACTGATTGATCACCTCTCCTGTAAAATTTTGTATGAAAAAATTTTTTTTCACTGATTGTTTCGTACAGAAGACAAAAATTCATTCGGAGGAAAATTATGGAGAGAGCTGATGATTGAGGATTTCGGAGACGGGTGAAGAGCACGGCCAGGGTATCGAAGATAGGTGGGGGGTGCTCGAACAAATATCACTAGAAACCTCATCCAATTCGCAGTGAGCTGAAAAAAAATTCAAAATGGCGGAAAAAAGATGGCCGCCATACAAATTTCGTCGGTGTCTATCTCGGGGAGTATAAAAGATGGAAGAGTGGTTTCGTGGCAAAAGATGACCAGGACCCAAAGGTCTATTTGATGAATGGAAAAAAATCGAAGATGGCGGAATTTTTTTTTTCTTCATACAAATTATATGGCGAATATTGAAGAGACTATAAGCCGGGAATCATGCAAGACTTTGATACGGTTTCATTTCGAAATAGGTTTTTATAGAAGAATTTTCATTGTGACAAATGATGATAGAAGATGATTGAGGGTTTGGAAGGTGGGTGAGGAGCACGGCCAGGGTATTGAAGATAGGTTGGGTGTGCTCAAACAAAAGTCACTCGAAACCTCAACCAATTGGAAGTGAGCTGAAAAAAAACTCTAAAATGGCGGATCCAAGATGGCGGCCATACAAACTTCAACGGTGTCTATCTCGGAGAGTATAAAAGATGGAAGAGTGGTTATTTGATAGAAAATGATCAGAACCTGAAAGTCCACTTGACGATAGAAAAACCGCGGTCCGCTTGCGGGCCGCGCACCCACGCGCCCTACTAGTCAGTAATATACCTACCTGCTATCACTACCAATCTAGTTTTATTCCGTGCCGGCCTAACCAGTGCCGCCACAAGGGATTTTGGGCAAGAAGCCAGGATACAAACGGCGTAAGACCGACGCCTAAGGAAGTCAATCCAAGGGCACTTCGTCCAGCAGTGGACATCTATCGGTCGATCAAGAAGAAGAAGGATATATGGAAAATATTAGGTACCCATTAAAGTTAAATATATTTTCTTGTACCTACTAGTTCAGTAACAGCTACTATTGACAGATTCAATTGCTTACTTTACTTTCGTGTTTTAATTTTTTCGTGGAAGTAGAATAACAATTTTTAATGGTTTTATTTCTTTTTGTCACACAATTCGATAGGTACATAATAAGACGAGGGTACCTACTTATAGTATAGCACAAAAGCACTGAAGTAGGTATTAATATTTAATGCCATGGAAATCAAACTTTAAATTGAATAGGCACGACGTACACTATTAAAACGTTTCACCTTTATTCTGGAAATGCTTCAAAATTTTATACTAATATATTACCCTCTTACCGACTCTTATGAAATGCTATTATTATAGCTGAGGTGCATAGCTCTGAAAAGCGGTGAACTGTTCTATTAGGGCGTAAAAATCGTCATAAATTATATTCCCCAAGGAAATTGCTCTGTTAAGGCAGTCGCACACGGCCGCAAGAGCTGCAAAAGACGCAAGGCTGCCAGAGCCGCAAGAATAGCAGTAAAAAAATAACAGCGTTTACATTAGGTACCGAAAATATGTGTGACAGGTTCCACCGTATTGAGGCCTTTTATCTCTGACTCTAAACCATAGGCGACGTTTTCGCACAGGCAGCCGCGCGACGCGCGGTGCGTCGCTCGCTCGTTCTCTCTCGCTCTCATGCTCATACCTTGGCCATAACGCGCGACGGCTCGCGCGACACGCCGAACCGCGCGCCGCGCGCCGATTCGCCTATGCGAAAACGTCGCCATAGCGCTAAAGAAAAGAGACAAAATATCTACATTTAAGCAGTTTCCTTATGGTTTCACCTGTGACAGAAGCCGATTGAAGTGATCATTTTATAAGAAGACGTCGTCGTATACATTTCTAATCTTCTGTAGTACTAGTGAAATAAGATGGTGGAAGCCATACGGTATGCACCGTAATATTACTATCCTATGAAAATCCCTTATCATTATGTTTTGATAAATGGAACGCAAAAATAAATACAAGAAACTTAGAGTTTCGTCCAGTTCATCTGTCTATCAATTTGTCTGTAACCGCCATTTAACTCGGAAATTATTAAAGCTGCCAAGTTGTTTGACACAGTTATAACTATATTACCTGTAGATAAATCTGTACAGTTAAAACAGTTAAACCTCATAAAGGAGCTTATCTAATACTGAGCTTATCTGATATGAGTGATAGATTAGACCGCATCGATCGCACTGGAAAGTCGCTCATGTCACCAGTGGTTGGCACTGACGTACTTTCCTGACATAACATTTATATGATAGTGTGGATCCGACTAAATCCGGCATATGCAATGTCAAATAAAAATTCTTTGCATTTCATTGTTACAGATCAAGTCGCTTCTGCGGCTCCTGCGTATCTTATGTACGTTTTTAAGTATGCGATCACCTTAACCTACCCTCGCCTCGACTTTGTATTCAGGTGTGCGTGGCTTCTAACACTTACATGCTTTTAATGAGGCTTTCGTATCAAACCTTGATGGCTTAAGATTTTTTTTTGATAACATTATTCAATAGTAGCTGTTTACCATTACTTCAAATGAGAAGAAAATTGCTTTAAAACTCTTGTTACTTTTTCAGGCATTCACACATCTTTGAGAACTTTATAAAGTTAGAAATGTGTGCCTGGGATTCGAACCCCGGTCCCCTATAAACCATTACCGCTAGGCTATTACCCCTATATATTATACTAGTTTTCATAGCAGTTTCAAGTTTCCATACCACTTATTAATACTCGAGTAACAAAGTGCACTATGAGGACAATCCGTTGAGGTAAACAGCCGTAAACTTATTAGTTACTAGCTGATGCCCGCGACTTTGTCCGCGTGGTTGTAGTTTTTAAAATCCCACGGGATCTCTTTAATTTTCCGGGAAAAAGTAGCCTATGTCACTCTCCAGGTCCTCAACTATACCCATGCAAAAAATCACGGCGATCCGTTGCTCTGTAGCGGCGTTATTGAAGGACAAATCAACAAACAAACCCACTTTCGCATTTATAATATCAGTAGGTAATGATAGTTATAGTAAGTAACTAGTTTTGCGTAGGTATAATATTCCCTATTCTCCCGATTTATTTTTCCTGATAACTCTTTCCAGAATTATAAATCGTGAGTTATGGTGATTATGGTGGAGTTCATACAAAAATCCAATGGAAAAAGGACATTCAGTTTTTCCCAAAGTGTTTTGGGGAACATTTCTGACTTTTCCATCCATAAAACCTACTTAGGATAGTAAGCCTGATTATGTTAAACATTTTGAAATAAAACAATATCTAAATCGGTCCAGCCGTTCCCAAGTGACGCGCTTACCAACGAACCGCATTTAGGTAATTTTTATTTATATACTTAGATTTTTTTTATACGATGACAATAGATCATCCTTGACCGCGATCTCACGTGATGGTAAGCACGATGATGCACTCTAAGACGGTAGAAGGCTAACTTGGAAGTGATATGGAATAGAATAGAATAGAATAGAAATGTTTTTTATTCAAATAAACTTTTTTACAAGTGCTTTTGAATCGTCGATGAGTCTACCACTGGTTCGGAATGCCGTTCCTGCCGAGAAGAACCAGCAAGAAACTCGGCAGTTGATCTTTTCAAAATAAGTTTACAATTCAATAGAATAGTTATACAGTTCAATTACCACCTGCTGTCTCATGAATCGCTGGAAAGAATTATGTCCACGCTTTTTTATCATCTAAATAGTCTTCAATTGCATAATATGCTTTTTTCATGAGATTAGTTTTAACTGATTTCTTAAACTTGTGTAAAGGCAAGTCTAAGATCGACTGTGGAATTTTATTATAAAAAGTCACGCCCATTCCCACAAATGTCTTTCGGACCCTCTTGAGGCGACATCGAGGAATCACGAGCCTGTTTGGATCTCTAACTTGCCTATCGTGTAAATCACCCTTTTTTTTGTAATTCACAATGTTTTGTCTGACAAATATTATATTGTTGTAAATATATTGTGAAGCTACTGTAGTCTGTAAGAATGCCTATTTTTTAAATTTTTCTCAAAGGGAATCCCGCGGTTTTAAATTATAGATTGCGCGAATTGCCCTCTTCTGCAATACAAAAATTTTTCCAATATCGGCTGCTTTACCCCATAATAAGATTCCGTATGACATAATACTATGGAAATATGCAAAATAAACAATTTTTGCAGTTTCTATGTCAGTTAACTGTCGAATCTTCCTAACAGCGTAAGCAGCAGAGCTAAGCTTGCCAGCAAGTGTTGCTATATGGGTGCCCCATTGCAGCTTTGAGTCCAGGGTTAATCCCAAGAACACTGTGGAGTCCTCACTTTTCAAGGGTTCATTACTTATCTTTAAATTTTTACTGACAGTTCTAGTGTTGGGCAATAAAAACTCAACACACTTGGTTTTTTTAGCATTTAAAAGTAGATTATTTGCCGTAAACCATTCAGAAACTTGAGATAATGCAATATTTACATCGTCAAAATTGTCTTTCGTCCTATCGACTTTAAAAATCAAAGACGTATCATCAGCAAATAGTACAATATCGCAAGTATTTTGGACAAAATGTGGTAAATCATTTATGTAAATCAAAAACATGAATGGACCTAGAATAGAACCCTGGGGTACACCCATTACTGAGGCTGATCCGGATGATTTTACATCATTGACACATACTCTTTGAACACGATCACAAGATAAGACGCAATGAGGCTAAGCGCAAAATCTTTAATACCATAGTGGCTCAGTTTAAGCAAAAGGGTCTCGTGATCAACGCAGTCGAATGCTTTTGATAAATCACAGAAAATACCAATGGCATTCTGTGAGTTATTCTATGCATCGAATATGTGTTGCAACAGCGTTGCGGCTGCATCGGTTGTTGATCGACCCTTAGTAAAACCGTACTGCTCAGGGTGAAGAAGTTTATTTAAATTAAAGTGTAGAAGCAGTTGGTTGAGCATAATTTTTTCAAATATCTTGCTGAGAGTTGGCAAAATTGAAATTGGTCTGTAGTTATTCGGGTCACATTTGCTTCCCGATTTAAAAAGAGGTATTAATTTACTACATTTCATCAGGTCTGGAAAAAATCCAGAATCTACAGACTTATTAAAAATTAAAGCAAGATAGGGCGCAATAATATCAATGATATTGTGAATTATTTTAACTGATATTCCCCATAGGTCTCCTGTTTTTTTATTTTGCAATGATTTATGGCACTGAAAGTTCAACCCCTACATGTCATCGTGCCGGAACGCCAAATCGCTTGGCGGCACGTCAGAGTGGTAACTAGCCACTGGCCAAAGACTCCCTCTGACCAGAGACAATTCACAATTTATAAATTCCCAAATTGACCCTGCCGGGAATCGAACCCTAGACCTCTCAGCTACAAGATCAAAGCGCTCACCACTGCGCCAGGGAGGTCATCGAAATATAGTAGATATAAAATAACTAGGTGATGCCGGCAACTTTGTCCGCGTGAATTAAGGTTTTTTAATTCCCGCGGGAACTCTGTATAAAATGAGCCTATGTATAATCTTGGGTATGAGCTATCTCCATTCCAAATTTCAGCCAAATCGGTTCATTCGTTGTGGCGTGAAATAGTAACAAACATCCATCCATCTATCCATCCATACATCCATACATCCATCCATCCATACATCTATCCATCCATCCATCCATCCATTCATACATCCATATATCCATACATCCATCCTCACAAAAATTCGCATTTATAATAATATGAAGTAGGAAGTACGATATCCATATAGATAAGTTTTCTGAAAAGGAAACAGTTAACTACCTACCCTAATCACGTTAATGTTTTCATAAAAGTAGAAAAGTAGATTAGCGTGAGCGAAACAATAAAACGTTGGACGTGTTGCCAGTTAGTGGTTCCGCGTAGCCCTTGTGGGCGACCGAATAAATCACAAAATATGAGTAAACACAAACCTACTCCGATTATAATTATTCGCGTGTAACTGTGAAGGGCGTGAGTCTTGTTGCAGCTAGAAAACCTTCACAAAACACGTGATATTATATTTTGTAACAAAAAGTTTTAGGGCAAAATTAATTCAATTTATTTCAGTTTTTTACCTATTTGCATAACAGAAATGTTTTTGAAACATAATTGGGTATTTTGACTGTTGTCAAAATGTTGATATTCATTATTTATAATCGAAAATGTAACATGTAAGACTAACATTTTGTAAAAACAGAAAATAAATTGGTCAAAAAACAAAGCTAGTAGCTGTTTGACTACGACTGTATCTGTCTTTTTCTAAAATGAAATTTTCTATGAAAAGTGTATGGAGCTTTGAGTTGTGATGTCACACCTCAATAGCGCTCTCTTTGTCTAACAGGTAACTCTAAAGCTTTATATTTCCGAGACTAGTTGAGATATTTAAAAAAGAAAAATAGCATTGTGTTTTAATAGTAAAAAACCTTATTTTCAATAAATAAATAAATAAAAATCAGTCAAATAGTAGTAGGTACACTGTATACTTTTTGAATTATATCCAATAATATTATTTTTTTTGTTTTAAAAATCCCGCGGGAACCTTGGATAAAAAGTAAGCAGCCTATGTCCGTCAAGAGATTCAGTGTTCCGGCATGATGGCATGTAGAAACCGATTAGGGATATGGGTTGAATGTTCACTGCCATACCCCTTCAAGTTAGCCCGCTACCATCTTAGACTGCATCGTCACTTATCATCAGGTGAGATAACAATCAAGAACTATCACGTCATTGAATTAAAAAAAAAATCTCTCTAGATCCTCAACTAGTATATCGAAGGTGTATCAGGTATGTGCCGATAGCAGGAAGATGTGTTAAAGTTTGAACCCTGCGCTCCGTCGAAAAACTAATTATAATTACCTACCACGTCAAATTACCTACTCCTCCACAAAATGATACACTTGGTGAAAAGTTCCCCGCCAGTCAGCGTAATGACTTTCAGCGGTTGAAAGCAATCACAGGATTGTACGGGTTTTATTAATCTGACAGGTTTTAATGCATTGCCGTACTTGATAAGTTTGGCATATTATAAAATCGGTTTCGACTTGTTACTAAAACAACAATTATATACTTTTCAACACACTTGCTCATAAAGTGGCACCTATAATCAAACTGTGACTTTTTCATTACTATTATTCACAAGTGAGTTATAGAGTTTTTTTTTATGGTTTATCGAAACTTTTTAAGAACAAAGCAACTCATGCTTTGTTCTTAAAAAGTTCCGATACAAAAAATAATAGTTTAAAAAAACTAAAAACACGCTTTTTATAGAAAACCAAACTAAAAAATAGAAAATAAATTTTAATAAATTTAAATTAAGAATAGGGTCCAAAAATTTCAATAAATATAAATTAATAATAGTGTAAATTAAAAAAATGAATTTTATTTTAAAAAAAGCGTGGGGTGCATGGTGTCAATAGTTATAAATATTTTATTGACAGATATGAGTAGAGTGATTATCATTTTGATAATATCTTAAAAAGCAAGAAGTCGGTTACAAACAAACAAGTTTTTTTTGTTTTTTTATCAAATTACTGTATTGTCATCGGTCCTCGATAAATCTACAAAGTGTGAACGAAATCTGGCCGTTTAAAGTGGGTCAAACTCGCGCCCAAAGAAGTCGGTTACAAACATTGTTACAAACATACAAGTGAAGCTAATAAAAAGCGTATAAAAAGATCGTGTTCAATTGTACAAATAAATTAATATACCTATTCTTTGCTCATTTCATGCAACTTCATATTTAAATAGATAATTTCAACTTGTACGTGTTTAATAAATAAAAATTTCACTCAAATAATATAAATTTTGTTTTTTCTATAAAAACTTGAAATTCCCCATTTTGTACGTGGCTAAAACGCTATCCGCGAAAAGCTATAAAGAAAGTTACCTCATTCTTTTAGTCTATGGCCGATCGCCAATGGCGCCTCAGCGGCAATCACCTACATTACACACTTGTACCATAATGTACTATTATTCAGGTTACGTGAAATAATAAATCATCATCATCATGAGCAGCCCATTACCGTCTCATTACTGAGCGCAGATCTCCTCTCAGAGACGGTTTATAGGTCATAGTCCACTGCGCTGGCCCAATGCGAATTGGCGGTTTTCCTACACCTTTGAGAACATTTTGGAGAACTTTCAGGTGTGCCAGGTGTGCAGGTTTCCTCACGGTATTTTTCTTCACCGTTGAAGCATGTGATACTTAAATTAATTACTTAATTGTATTGATACTTGATAATATTATTTCATTCAAAAGAGTCCTACAAATTAAATAGGCACAGTGGGAACAAAGAACGCTACTTGGCATCTCATTGACTCCGATTATTTATTATTTACATCTCCTTCAAAAGCGGAGAGATCGAAGGACCCCGAAGGGGTGTTTACTCTGCATTCGAATTCAAAACTTTTCGGGGTCAATGAGAAATGGAAATATTGGAAAACTGAAACGTGAAAAGTATTATGAGGGTTGAATTCGAACAAAATATTTCACTTTCGTATCACGTGGATGAATTTAAGCTGTATTCACACAGAAGTTTAATACCCTTAGAGCATTAACCCCTAACTACCTACCACCTATTTCTGTACCTTCACCACCTACGTGCGGTCCTGGATACCGCTCATGGTAACAACCTTAAATTCCGGTTCTACAGTATTAACAAAGGATTCAAATAAGTAAAATATTTGCTTATACTTTATATATATATTTTGCGTATATTTTAAACCTTTAAGTGACATAAACTAGAATGTCGAGATTTGTTATAATCCTTCAAGAACTAGTACTTTGAACACAAAAAGACACTCTTCTAAAATAATGAGATCTGATAGATAAGAAACTTAAAATATCAACTTGTTTGGATTCATTTCTTTAAACTTAGGATACTAACTATAAAATTCAAGATAAAAACTAAACATTAAACAAAAACTGGTACTGGGGGGTAAGGGAGCGCACCGCCACCTAGCGCTCCAAACGTCAACCTCACCTGCCCGCGGTGCCCCCTGCTAGTCTACTGACGAGGCTATGACGACCGACAAATGGCGGTATAACCATTTCATACTGGCTAAACTGAGCAAATGGCACAGGCTTGTGTTGGGCAGCAGCGACACGGGTGCGATCAGTTTAGCCCTGCGATGACCAACACGCCTGCCCAGCGTGGTCATTATGGGCAAAACCTTGTAATGGATACTTGCACAAGACCATGGCCCCTAGTTCCCGGCGGCCTCGCTATTCCTGACCCTGGCAGCGGTCACGGTAATGGCGGGGCAGGGGGTGCTAAGAATCTCCGGACGAGATTCCGCTGCCAACCCCGACGACTGGACCTGGTGACATATAACGCACGCACTTTGAGGACCGACGAAAAGATCATCGAGCTGGAAGAAGCAGTGAGCAAGTTGCACTGGAATATTATAGGATTGTCTGAAGTCCGTAGAGAGGGGGAGGACTCGATAATCCTCAATTCCGGCAACTTGTTTTACTACCGGGAGGGCGATCAACAGTCCCAGGGTGGTGTCGGGTTCATCGTCCACAAGTCCCTCGTCAACAACATTGTACAAGTCAAGAGTGTGTCGAGTAGGGTAGCGTACCTTATACTCAGAATCACCAAACGGTATTCGCTGAAGGTTATACAGGTCTACGCACCGACATCGACACATTCTGACGAGGAGGTAGAGGCGCTGTATGAGGATATATCAAAAGCCATACACGCCTCTACCACTCATTACAGTGTTGTGATGGGGGATTTCAATGCAAGGCTGGGCGAACGAAGCGGTGCAGAGACGAGAGTGGGGCATTTTGGGTATGGGCGAAGGAACCAAAGGAAGGACTTCATGGAGAAGGAGGGCCTCTTTATGATGAACTCCTTCTTCAGGAAGCGGCCACACAGAAAATGGACATGGTTGAGTCCCGATGGTTCCACGAGAAATGAGATCGACTTCATTATGTCGACCAAGCGGCATATTTTCAATGATGTCTCTGTGATCAATAGGGTGAAAACCGGTAGCGATCACCGGATGGTAAGAGGCACGTTGAATATTAATGTAAAGCTGGAAAGGGCCAGACTGGTGAAGTCCACTCTCCGACCTTCTCGTGCTCATATCCAAAATCCCGAAAACTTCCAACTCGAGCTGCAGAACCGATTCGAGTGCCTAGCAGACTGCGTTTCTGTGGACGATCTAAACAACAGGTTCGTGGAAACTGTCCATACTGTGGGGTCTAAATTCTTTAAGACCCATCGCAGGAAAAGAATCGAAAAGTTCTCTGACCATACTCTCAAGCTAATGAAGGAGAGACAAGAGATGAGGCTGCAGTCATCGGCAGACGCGGCTGCCTACCGGCGGATTAATAGGCAGATCTTTAAGGCACAAACTCGCGACCTCCGTGTCTTTAATACCAAATGTATTAAAGATACCATTGAGCGGAACAAAGGCTCAAAAGTGTTCGCGAGAGATCTGTCTATCGGACAGAGCCAGCTGACGCGGCTGAAAACTGATGACGGCCGTCTCGTCTCTTCTCGACCTGAGGTCTTGGGAGAGGTTGAGAAGTTCTATGGACAGTTATATACCACGACACAAAAACCTGTTGAAGATTTGGCGAAAGATCCCAGAGCCAAACTGACCCGACACTATACTGAAGATATCCCGGACGTCAGCCTATAAGAGATTAGATTGGCTCTCAAACAGCTCAAGGACAACAAGGCGCCAGGTGATGACGGAATAACTGCGGAACTCCTGAAAGCGGGTGGAAAACCGGTACTTAAGATCTTTCAGCGATTGTTCAATTCCGTCATTCACGAGGGCACAACGCCGGAAGCATGGCACAGAAGCGTGGTGGTTCTGTTCTTCAAAAAGGGTGATAATACCTTGTTGAAGAATTATAGACCCATCTCGTTGTTGAGTCATGTTTATAAGTTGTTCTCGAGAGTCATTACGAATCGTCTCGCTCGTAGGTTCGACGACTTCCAGCCTCCCGAACAAGCCGGATTCCGAAAAGGCTTTGGTACCATAGATCACATTCATACGCTGCGGCAGGTTGTACAAAAGACGGAAGAGTATATAACCAGCCACTTTGCTTAGCGTTTGTGGACTATGAGAAAGCCTTCGATTCGGTGGAAACTTGGGCTGTGTTGAGGTCGCTGCAGAGATGCCGGATTGACTACCGGTATATCCAAGTGTTGAAGTGCTTGTATGAAAACGCCACAATGTCAGTACGTATACAGGACCAGACTACGAGGCCAATCCACTTGCAGCGTGGAGTGCGACAGGGAGACGTTATCTCCCCGATAACCTTACCGCTGCGTTGGAGGACGTCTTTAAGCTTCTGGATTGGAACGGGCTTGGCATCAACATAAACGGCGAGTACATCACTCACCTGCGATTTGCCGATGACATAGTAGTCATGGCAGAGACTCTGAGAGACCTCAATACAATGCTCAACGATCTCAGCAGGGTTTCTCAACAGGTGGGCCTGAAAATGAACATGAGCAAGACGAAAATCATGTCCAATGCTCATGCACCGCTCCACCCAGTAATTGTTGAGAACTCTGCACTCGAAATTGTAGACGAGTATATTTACCTGGGACACACAGTCCAGCTAGGTAGGTCCAATTTCGAGAAAGAGATCAGCCGCCGAATCCAACTCGGCTGGGCAGCGTTCGGGAAGCTCCGAGATGTCTTCTCGTCCAAAATTCCTCAGTGCCTGAAGACTCAAGTCTTCGAACAGTGCGTGTTGCCAGTGATGACTTACGGATCCGAGACATGGTCGATAACTAAGGGCCTCATAAGTAGGCTCAGGACCGCTCAGCGGGCGATGGAGAGAGCTATGCTCGGAGTGTCAGTGTCAATCAGAAATGAGGAGATCCATAGGAGAACCAGAGTCACCGACATAGCTAAGCGAGTCGCGATACTGAAGTGGAAATGGGCGGGGCACATAGTTCGAAGAGCTGATGGTCGTTGGGGTCCCAAGGTGCTGGAGTGGCGACCCCGCACCGGGAAGCGCAGTGTTGGCAGACCCCCCACCAGGTGGACCGACGACATCAAACGAGTCGCAGGGAGCCGCTGGATTCAGGCGGCGCAAGACCGAGGCCTGTGGAAGTCCATGCAAGAGACCTTTGTCCAGCAGTGGACGTCTATCGGTTGATAAAGAAGAAAGAAGAAGAAACAAAAACTTGGCAACCCCCAAAGATTCACAATTTTTCGCCGCTTAAGCAGCATATTTTTTTCGCACACCAAACATATTGGTGCCTTGCACATTAAACATAAGTAAGCAGTTGCTCTAGATGGCGATCTTGATTTTGAAGAGACTACCTGTTTGTTCAGGTTGAGATGAACTGCCTTGCACTTAAATTGCATCATTACCCTCGATCTCAAAATTGGATTCACAGTCTTCAACCTGAATAAGATCCTCGGCCAAATTGGGTTCCACGTCACTATAAATTTTGTCTGGCGTATCTTGTTGCGACTGTCTTTCTACAATTTCGTCGTTTTTCTTTAAAAACTTCACTAAAACTTTCAAAATCGTTTGAGTGAAAAAGCGCAACGTAACCACCTACGAGCGGTCACATAGACCGGTGGCGAAATATTTTTACTTACCCTGGCCAAACGCGCCCACTTATATACTCACCGAGCGCAAGCGCGGTCCTGATGGACGTGTAGAAAAGGTAAATAGCCGCGCACTGTCTTACGACACACACAGATCGAAATATTTGAATTTAAAAATACGTTGCGGTCTCAGGAACCGGCGGTAGGTGGTTAAGGGTTAAAAAATAGATCTTTTCGATGAATTCCGATACCTTACCTTAGGACTTAATACCATTGAAAGTACGCACTGTACGTTGTTATTCTCCACAATAGACAACGACCACTATCGTGGGTAAGTACTGAAAATTTCAGTTCAATAAAAATCGTATTCATATTTATGAGATTTTTTTCAAATTGGCCTCTCGATTACGAAAACATTCTCAAGACCTTTTTAAATACATGAGCACCTTTTTTGTATTAGACACTGGATATGCCTTTCAGCGTATTCCGCAATTTTTTTACGGGTATTTATAAGAGATCGCATTATCTTCGCACTGGTGGTCAAAGGCGTCCCTCAGGTACTCATAAAAAGTAGAGCCGGCAAAGCCGCGTTTGAGAAACTATTTAGAGAATCCTTTAAACCCACAGAATGTTTTTTCATTAAGTACTTAGCGTACTGAAAAAAATATGTTTTCATAGGTTACTTGCCTTAAAATAAACTCATAATTTTATTAAAATTTATGTTTCATCTAATGATAATAGATGAAGCACATTTTGGTAATAATGCAAGAAAATCTTAATATTATTATCAATTTATCGGATTATACTCGTACCAACATTTTCAAGGTACCTATAATAGGTATATTGTTTAAATTATTTAACCTATTTCTTAGATTTCTATTTCTTTTTTCCTTGAAACAATTGAAGCCTCAAATACGCAATGATTCAAGCTATGGACGGAGTGAAAACTATTAACGTTCCTACTCCTATCACAAGCGTCATGTTTTATTTTATTATGAGCTATACGTCATAGTAGTTATAATTAGGATGAGATTATTACGTGCTTTTGTATGTAGCTAAGTATTAAACTATCCTTACTAATATTATAAATGCGAAAGTGTGTTTGTTTGTTGGTTTGTTGGTTTGTACCTCAATCACGCCCCAACAGGGCTACGAATCGACCTGATTTTTTGGACGGGTATAGATGAGGACCTGGAGAGTGACACAGGCTACTTTTTCTCCCAGAAAATCAAAAATTTCCCGAGGGATTTTAAAAACTAAATCCACGCGGACGAAGTCGTGGGCATCACCTAGTAGAATAGTAAGCTTAAAGTATTAAGTATTTAACTTTAAAAAATTTAATAGACTCCCTTAAATACTAAACGAGCAAACTTCTGCGACTTAATATAAAGTAACGTTCAAGCAAATTGAGAACTTGCGCAGAACTGATTACTGAGTTGAGGACTTTTTAATAGAATCAACTTTAATTACGTCATCGCCATTAAAGCAAATAGTAGTTTGAGTTTGAGAAATTGACTATTAAGAGAAGTCACCGTTAAGCGCTCTAGAGCATAATATATCCCATACAAACATGATTCTTATTCGAATACCTACTAAGGAATTAAACTGAATACTTAGGGTTCCGTACCAAAATGGTAAAAATGAACCCTTATGGTGAGACTTTCTCCGTCCATCCGTCCGTCCGTCGGTCCGTCACAGTCGATTATTTTAGTAACTATTAAAGATATTGACATGAAATTTGGAATAGTTGTATAAAATAGTGGCCCATCATTGGAATAAAAAAAAATTAAAAATTATTTTTGGTTTAATTAAAAAAGGGGGAAAATCGGGGGGTATGAAATTTCAAAGTAAGAACCTGTACCGAGTGGGGTATCATATGAAAGGGCTTTACTTGTAAATTCTTAAACAGATTTTTATTAATATTAATCGTGCAAAATGTCGAGCAAGTTAAATAAAAGCTTGTAATATATATTAGGATGCCTTGTTCAAAATGTATGTGGTAAAAATTACCAAATTTACCGCATCAACAGAAATAAGGGACGGAGAATTTTTCCATCCCTTTTCCGTCCATACTAAGTAATTGACAGACATACTAATTTGTACACAGTAAAGTAAGCTTGAAAAAATAAAAAAAGGAGATACACTATGACCACAGACTACACATTCACAACTTATTACAGTTAGTAAGTAAAAAGGAACTACGCTTAATTAGTCACAACTTTGTCATTTTTACAGCCTAGCTACATGTACTAGATACCACATAAAAAGGGTTAGAAGTTTATGTCAGACGACTTAGTAATGGGTATAGTCTGAGAGCTAGATACCAAAGAAGTCAAAGAAACATTGCAAAATAAGTAAATTAACTTTAAATTGAGGCCTCAATTGCTTAACGGGACGGAAATTCGTTTGTTTCCGTTTCCGGAAAGTTTGACGATTTGATTTTGATTTGATTGAGTTTGATGAACACAAGCTTTACGCTTAATCTCAAACTCTGAATTGTACTTTTTTCATAATAGTTTTATAAAAATATGTACTAAAATAATTTCACTTTGTCAGCAAAATTTAAGTGCCAAAAAATTTAAAGTATCGACTATTTTATAAAATAAACATGATTGATTGAAATCTTTTAAAATTAACGATCATACAATTTTTTTTAAATAACACACACACTTCAATGTGACTTGCTCTTGGTCTATGGTAATGCATGGGTAATGCGCATTAATCACCCTAGAAAGACACAATTTACTGTTGTTTCTGAACTTCCTCGTATATTTCAGCTCAGATAAGTATGATAATTTTATACTTACTAGAGAGTAGTTTCATTGGCGATTCTATTCGCCAATTCTTTAGGATTAAATCGCACCAGTTAGCATCGATTTGTTTAATATTATCTTTTGAAAATGGTTATATCTATACTTTACTTTATACTTTTTTATTTTTATAATATTATAAAGAGGAAAGATTTGTTTGTTTGTTTGTTTGTACCGAATAGGCTCTGAAACTACTGGACCGATTTTAACCATTTTTTCACCAATGGAAAGCTGAATTATCAGGAAGTAACATAGGCTATAATTTATTGAAAAAAAATTTGAGATCCTTAAGAAAAGTTCAATAATGTAACCCAAAGTAGCAAAATTCATTTTCAATTCATTATTTTGCGTGCGCTGAGAAAAGTATTGATGATACACAAAAATAGTGTTTTACATGATTAAAGTACTCATTATTACCTACAAAAAAGTCTGCGAGGGAATATATCTAACTATGATACTTAAGTCACTATAGTAGCTTTTGTGTTCTTAATTTTAATTATGTGTGACTTGTTCACTTGTCAACGGTGTCAAGATGTGTGACGCGGGTTGTTACGTTCCCTCAAATATGGTTGAGCGAAGCAACGGCTGGGCCATGCGTCATGCTTGTGAACGGGTGCCACCGGCGGGCATGGGGCTACACTATGTCTGCCCATCTTAAGATATATTTCATTGTTAGTAGGTATGTAATTTTGGAACTTCTCTCATTGCGGAAACACTGCATACATAGCATAGTATTTATTGTATTGTAAACTTGTTTTGAAAAGAGAAACCGCCGAGTTTCTTGCTGGTTCTTCTCGGCAGGAAGGGCATTCCGAACCAGTGGTAGTCAGACGATTCAAAAGCACTTGTAAAAAGTTTATTTGAATAAAAAATATTTCTATTCTATTCTATTACGATTATTATTTTAAAAGTGTACCATTTTCAGCGTCCTCTACGGCCTGTAATGTTTCTAGACATAGGTCTCTTGTATGGACTTCTATATGCCTTAGTTTTTTACCGCCGATATCCAGCGGCTCCTTTCAACTCGTCTGATGTCGTCGATTCACCTAAACTAGCGGCACGCTATGAAGGCCGGTTTGACGTTTGTCCGCTCATGAAGTTCCGTATTAATTGATAACGACTTTGAAGGAAATAATTGTATTACTTTATTGACGATAGTGATGTGCAGAGATTCATAAATTTTATCGAATGTAGTTTTAGGTTTAGGACTCAAAATTTATTTATTAAATTGATTTCTAAAATGTATACAAGTGTAGAAAAATCAGTTTGCACCATTTAAGGGGTGAATGTACTTGTGAATATGAACAATTTTCACTATGTGGACAAACCTCTGAAATCGCAAAAAAATATCAGCTGTTTCATACAAAAGGTAAAATTTTTATTTTTATATGATATATACCACAACTCGGCATTTGGTTTTCTAAATTGAAAATTTTTAAAAATGGAATCTAATACTATCGTCACATAGGATCGCTGGCTAGCACAACTACTACCTCCGGCAAACTCGCGTCAATGCTCAATGCAAAACAAAGCAGTTTCGAATTGACGTTGCTTCGAAAAGTATAAACTGTCAGTGCAATGCGATTGTGATATAGTTTTGACCTGGCTTTGGATTTCAAATATTGATACTGCATTACTGTTGACCCTTGCTCGTTAATTTGGACTCTGTTCAAGCCCTTTGTTGTGGATTTCGTCGATATGACCGAACGTACGCAGAGAACTGTTCTAAATAGTCAGACACGTGAGTTCGTAATACGCCTTCGTAACTATTTCGATCGTGAAGCTCAAAATGGAGGGCCAATTTTACCTATAACGTCAGTGGTTGAACGCGTAGCTGATGCGCTTAATATTGGACAACGAACTGTTAGACGGATAACTAAAAAAAAATATGGCGAGACTGGCACAGAAGAAAATAAACTTCACACACCAAAAAAGAGAAAACGAGCAAAACCAGTCGTAGGCATCGATAGCTTTGATGCCGATGCTATCCGAAGACATGTTTACGGCTACTATTTACAGAAGGAGTATCCAACAAGAAAAAAGTTGGTGCATTCACTGAAGGAAGCTGGATTATTCTTCGGTGGGGAAAGTTCTTTAACGAAGATTTTGAAGACCATTGGATTTCGATACAAAAAATGTAACAAACGCAAAATATTGATGGAAAGATTTGATATAGCGATGGCAAGGTATACTTTTTTACGGCAAGTGAAAGAAATCAAAAATTGGCAAAATGTTGTGTTCTTGGATGAAACATGGCTTAATGCTAACCATACTGTAGGCCGTTCTTGGAACGATGACACAGCAGCATCTACTTCCAAAGTTCCTGTAGGAAAAGGATCGCGACTTATAATTTGTCACGCCGGAACCATCAACGGGTTTGTCGAAGGTTCTCTCATGGCTTTTGCGTCAAAAACCACTGGAGACTATCATGAAGACATGAATGGAGAAAAGTTTACTGAATGGTTTACCTCAATGTTGTGTAGCCTCCCTGAACCATCTATTATAATTATGGACAACGCCCCATACCACTCGATGCAAATTGACAAGCCACCTGCCCAATCCCAAAAGAAAGCTGATATCGTCGCATGGCTTCGTAAAAATGGCGTAGATGTAAACATGAATATGTTAAAAGCGGAATTAGTACGTCTTTTAAAAGAAAACAAACCAACCAAGATCCGATACGTCATTGACGAAATAGCATTAGAACATGGGCACAGAGTTATACGGTTACCGCCTTACCATTGTGAGTATAATGCGATTGAGTTGGTGTGGGCTCAAATTAAGGGATATGCTGCAAGACACAATACAGAACCCCCATTTACCACAAAAAAAATGCTAAAATTATTAGAAGAAGCTTGTGAACATGTGACTAAAGGAGACTGGGAAAAGGTTGTGAATAGAACTGTTAAATTAATAAGGGAAGATTATGAAAGAGATGTGAAAATAGATAATATTATAGAAAACGAACATATAATTATTAATGTAGGTGATGATAGCAGTGACGACAGTGAAAATAGTAGTATGGACGAATCTGATTAATTATGGCCTTTTGTGGCACCTTTTTTGGTATCTTTTGTATTCATATGTTTCTTGTGTGCATATAAAGTATGTATATTCATTTTCATTCAAATATTCAGTTCGTTCAAATAAATTAAATAAACATATACATTTTTGTTTTATTAAACCTATTTAATCAGGTACAAAAACAAAACTTAATTGTTTTTTGTTCGAGAATAAATTGACATTCCACATCACTATTGTAATGTGTCAAACCGGCCATCATAGCGTGCCGCTAGTTTAGTGAGCGGTCCGCCAACACTGTGCTTTTCAGTGCAAGGTCCCCATTCCTTTTCTCGTACCTATTTAAAAGTTATCCTCGACACTTTTGTACATTGCCTCTCACTGTCTGTTATTCTGTTTGTAGACCAAACTCTCCGCTGCGTTGCAGACTGTCACTCGTCTGCGGTGACCTTTCAGACTATCACAACTGGATATGTGACTTGTTCACTTGTCAACGGTGTCAAGAAGACTGATTACGATATGTTAAAAGCGTTCCACTTTCAGCGCCCTTTACGGCCCGTAATGTTGGTTAATGACCCGAGGGTGACGATTTACAATTCGGTCAAACACCTCGCGAGTTCTTTTGAGGTTTAATTTGAATGTGCTCAGTAATTGTTATATAATACATCCTTTACACCTGGACGTGTTACGTCCAGGCTTTACATGGGAAATTTTTAGAGTCCTATTAACTTTAAGCATACGCTATAGGGTTGACGATCGCCGTAAATATTATGGACCGGGAGCCAGCACTTTTCAGACCTTCGTTATTTTATAAAAGCTGAAAGTTTATCTGTTGATGCAAGGTATAGTCCTATCTTTGTTCCAAATTTCAGCTAAATCAGACCATTAGTTGTGGCGTGAAGAACTAATGCGTGAATTTCAGGTTTTTAAAGTATTTCTGGAACCATGAATTTTTATGGTATAAAAAGTAACCTATAAGTTGATACAAAGTATAGTCTATCTTCGTTGCAAATTTCAGCTAAATCAGACCATTAGTTGTGGCGTGAAGAAGCACTACGTGAATTTCAGTTTTACAAAATCCTGCGAGAACTATGGATTATAGCCTGGATTAACACGCAGGCTACTTTATATCCCGTAAAAGTTGATGGTTTCATCAAAGTTCGCCTACCTACCTACCTACGGCAGATTTTTAAAGCGTCTGACAGGGCGTAAGAACTATCGGAAGTGTCTGACTGCTGAGGAAACATCTTCTGATAGGTCCCCAAGTAACATAATATATAAAACTCAGCTTTTATACTATGACGAAAGTATACTCATAATTTACTATAGTTTAAGGGTGTCTGACACGGGGAGGAACTATCGGAAGTGTCTGACTGCTGAGGAAACATCTTCTGATAGGTCCCCAAGTAACATATGTAAAACTCAGCTTTTATACTATGACGAAAGTCGAAAGTATACTCTGAATTTATGCACCTTTACTACCTGATATCTCCCAAAGCCACCAAGATCCAAACTTCATAGTCGGGGATCGTTCTGATCTCTATTGGGGACATACACAGAGGAACTTTCAGCTTTTATAAAATAACGAAGGTCTGAAACGTGCTGGCTCCCTCTCTATTAGAATTCTGGTGTAACTTTTCAAATTTACCCTAGATGTGTGTAATTGTGTCAATTACGCCGACTTGCTCTACACTTTTTTAAAAGGATAGTTTGTGTGTTTGTTTGACGGTTTGTTTTTCAATGACGCATCAATATAACAACAACTTGGCTTAATTTTTTGCGTGGATATCGAATAAAGATAGTAAGTAACATAATATTATTAACTTAAGCCTCAATAGTTCATATTATTAACTTAAGCCTCAATTATTTGGAGGGGAGAGGAGAATATTAGTCAACTTCAAATTAAAAAAAAAAAAAAAACTATATATATAAGCTTTAAGTATTGATTATGTTTTAACAATGATTTCGCAACGGTAGAATACGAGTAAAAATTCCAGATACTCGTAGTTCAAACAAACTAAATAAAAACAAGGGTAAAAAAAGTTTAGAGAAACAAAGCCTCCTCACTTGTCAAGAGCTGGAAAATTGTTTTCTGAAACGAGCTTCGAGTTATGAAGTCAGAGAAATTAACTTTTTTCATTAGCATATTCTTTGCAACGGGGTCAGATTAAAGGTTTAACTGAGGGTACTTTGATTGGGTATAAATAAGTATTTGAATTAAATTTCTTGATCAGGCGTCAAAAATATACTGCTCCGTAAGTAGTTAAGGATCTAATCATATAAAAACTAGCTGATGCCCATGACTTCGTCCGCGTGGATTAAGTTTTAAAATTCCCTCGGGAACTCTTTAATTTTCCGGTAAGCCTATGTCACTCTCCAGGTCCTCAACTATACCCATGCAAAAAATTGAAGGACAAACTAACAAATAAACACACTTGCGCATTTATAATATTAGTATGAATTAGTAAGATAAGTAGTGTATTTGGGTTAAGACTATCTCGCAATCTAACATCTTTCGAGATTTAGGTTGCTAGGTTGCCTAGCTCTAATCTCGAACTGTATACTTATGATTTAGATGATGATGAGGATCTAATTATATGTATAAAAATATGTGTATTGTAGTATGGAACTTTAATTAATACTTTTACAACAGGATTTACATTAACCTAGTGGTTAAGCCTCCTTTTCGTGGGGTCTAGATTCAATGCCAGAGATGAATCTATGTTCGGAGTCATGTAAGCATATTTTAAGCAATTGAATACTTTTTGCTTTAACGGTGAAGGAAAACTTTGTGAGGAAACCTAATGCAGGTTTTCACACTCTTCAAGGGTACCATACTTGGCCAGCGTGGTGGCCTTTACCGTTCTAAATCGAGATCAGACTCATGCTCATTAGTGGGATGGCAACGGGCTTAGTTGATGTTGTATTAAAGTCTTCTTAAATCTTTTGAAAGACGAAAATATCACAAGAAAACTCTAAATTTTTTTATCGTTCCAGTCATTCCGTATTTTATTTAATTTTACACTGCAACTTACATTACACACAATTTTTGTTGAGTATTCTTCTTCTTAATCAACCTATAGACGTCCACTGCCAGACAAAGGTCTCCTCCATGGACTTCCACAGGCTTCGGTCTTGCGCCGCCTGAATCCAGCGGCTCCCTGCGACTCGTTTGATGTCGTCGGTCCACCTAGTGGGGGGTCTGCCAACACTGCGCTTCCCGGTGCGGAGTCGAAACTCCAGCACCTTGAGACCCCAACGATCATCAGCTCTTCGAACTATGTGCTCCGCCCATTTCCACTTCAGTTTCGCGACTCGTTAGCACAGTTGAGTTGAGTATACAATGCCGTTGAATCATTTTAATCTAAATCGCATAGTGGGATACCGTATTTTATCTTTATTACAACTAAAAAACTAAAACTAGTTGATATCATGTACAGAGTGTCACCAATGGAAAACGTCAGATGATTAACAAAGTTATCTATTTGTTCTATCTAGTTCATTTGGCTTGTATGAAAATCGCCGATGTTATAAAATGAATTTCAATGTTTACGATCAAAAAACACTGTGAAAATTGTCTCGTGTTAACGATAACTTTAAAGTGCTTTTTACTCAACTACGGCGTAGCCAAAAGGGAGTATTATGGTTTTAGCAGTATATGTATGTAGGTATGTATGATGGACATTAAGGTCCCAAGGTGCTGGAATGGAGTCTGCATAACGGGAGGTGCAAAGTTGGTAGACCCCTTACTCGATGGACGGATGATCGGGCTGGCAGCACTTGGATGCAAACGGCACAGGATCGTGTTCTGTGGCGATTATTTCAAGAGGTCTATGTCCAGCGGTGGACGTGCATTGGTTGAAATTATAATTAAAATAGATATGTTTGATAGACAAATAGATTCATATAATTTTTAATTTTTCACTAAGCATTATTAAAATACATCCTTACCAAGTGAGTAACTTTGTAGTAAAGTACCTATTAAACGTACCACTTAAACGTGGAAATATTAGATACCATAAGGTGTTATATAATTATTATTCAAAGAAAAATGAAATCAACTTTACCAATGGAATAGTATAATGGTAAAGATCATTACCACTCTTACTATAAAAGTACCCAATTTTTGTTTGTCCATAACAAACAGATATTGGGTATACTTTTATAATATTATTATCTCATTTATACTTTATAGATACGGAATACAGGTTCAGAAACCTTTAGCACGAGTTTACAGCTCACAAAGAAGTTAATTTCGCGCATCGAAATAAAAAAATCATCCCAGATTAAAACGAACTCAAAAGTTTAATTTTAAGATCGTCAGTTCAGTAGGTATCTAACTATAGATTTTAAGTCAGTTGTTTCTGCTTGGGTCGTTGGGTAGACTGAAAAAACTTGAGGCTTAAAACAAATCAGTTGCCCATTAACAGCTCACTACTGAGGCGCAGGTCTCCTCTCAGTTAAGGGTTATAGGTCACCACGCAGATCCAATCCAAATTGGCAACCTTCACATGCCTCTGAGACCATTATGAAGAAGGAGAACTCTCAGGCGAGCAGGTTTCCTCGCAATGTTTTCCTTGACAAAATAGTTTTATAATCATCGAAATCTATTAACATTTTCGTAAAAAATAAACTCGTACTAACCCTGCAGAAGAGTATTATTGTCCTCGCGATGTTTATCCTTTATTGCTGTACATAAATTCGTATTTACGACGCCTAATGCCTGCCGATAGCTTGCTCCCTGTGTACCTACTGGGTACATTGAATGCAACTGAATGCTGACTCAATTGTATCGCGCAATTATGTTATACCATCCTATTCTACTAATCCTTATATTCTACTAATCCTTATATCCTACTAATATTATAAATGCGAAAGTGAGGATGGATGGATGGGTGTTTGTTACTCTTTCACGCAAAATCTACTGGACGGATTTTGATGAAACTTCACAATCTAACTTATACATTAGAATAGCATACATAAGCTATATTTTATCCCGGAAAATTAAAGAATTCTCGCAGATATCAAAACAATTGGTATTCTGTAAAGCTGGTTTACGGACGATAGTTTTACGTGATAACGTCATAAAGAAACATTGATGAAAAATTGCATACTTTTATGAATTGAATTGAATTATTATCACTGAATTATCATTATTTTGCTTAATACAAAGAAGGAGTTAATTGAAAATTACAATTGGGATTGGCGGGATATAGTCACAAGCCAACGCTTGGACCGATCGTGCCTCTATATTGTTTGTTCCGCGCTTTCGCTTGCACGCTAGGCTCAGGCGGAACGTGACACTTTTTCGTGCGTGCAGCCGGTGTTCATCGATTTATAAGACGTTATAATAACAAAACGCTTAATCCGAGCGGACGAAGTCGCGGGCAGTCTATTTATGTTTGATAGAGATATAGATTAAATTTTTATTTGCTTACGAATCATTTCCAAAATAAGGTCTGTTATAATTTAAAGAAAGTCTAAAAAGCTTAACGGAGGGAGGTGCGAACTGTAAACTGAAAAGTGGCAGGTAAACGATTCAACCCCCACCCAATCGCTCTATTGTCACTTTTGCAACTAGATGCAGAAAAGTCCGTCTAACCGTTTCATTTTAGGATCGTCATGAACATCGGAATTACTGTCAAACTTTTAGCGGCGCAGTATTTTTGAATGTTTTCACATCGAACAATTGGGGATTGCAAGCGGGAAATTGGAGTTCAGTTTAATTTCCAACGTATAGGAATTCATTTTAACTAACTTTTTGCATTTCATTTTTATTTGGTTGAGCTATCACCATACTTTCTGTATTAATGGCTGACGAAGGTATTATACATCATCATCATCAGAAACCCATCAACAGGTCTGGGCGCAGGTCTCCCTCACTTAAAGGATTAAGCTCACCTTTGAGAACATTACGGAGAACTCTCAGCCGTGCAGGTTTACTCATAAGTTCTCCTTGAGTCCGACACCGTTGAAGCATGCGACATTTAATTGCATAAACTCACATACATAAAGTCAGAGGTGCGTGCCTGGGAGCAGTGTTAGCCTAGCTAGCACTGCGGTCTCCTATTCAGGGGGTCGCAGGTTCGAAGTATTATGTTGCCTTTATGTAAAGATGTCCTACTAGACCTAGTAGTTGACCAACTATGTAATGCGTAGTAGGTAGTAGAAGAACGTACCAGTCCAGTGTCCAGTTTTGCCGAGGGAGTAGGGTCACATGCATAGCGCAACAGGACCCTAGTTGCTGATACAGCGAGTCGCGTGCCGCTATTGAAGTAGGTATATTTTTATAGAGTGTTCATCGGAATATTGCACAGTACACTACACACGCGTTCGAACACGCATTCACGTGAAGTGAATAAAGGAAGCTACAGAAAGGGAAATAATTAAATATTTCGATGTAAAACATTAACGTTGTTGTTGTGTTAAGTACCTGCCAATTCAATTAAAATGTTTACTTATTAGATAGGTACTTCTCATTGACATATTTTATTTTATTTTATATATAATAATTGTGGTTTATTGGCATTATAATTTATAAATAATGAATAGTTAAAGTATGTTGCGCGCCAGGCATTGGCAAACTGTTTAAGCCAACTATATTTTTAAGACCTTTATTATTGTAACAGTTTATGCAACGAATAAATGAAATGAAATGAAATAATTATGTAGGTAACTATAGGCTTGAATACAACGTAAAGGAAATCAACGTATTGAAAGGAAACAGTTCGTTCCGTATCGTGGCTCTGAGACATAGGTCTCTTCCAAGATCGCCACAGAGGACATTGCATCTTATGCTACTTGAATCCATTGGCTCCCTACAACTCGTTTGCAATTCGTCCAATGCGGTTCCCGGTGTTTGGTCCAGCACCTCCAGACCCCCATAACACAAGGCAAATAATACACAAACAAAGCATACTTAGCGAAACACAACCAAAATATGCGTAAATAAAATCAAAGTTATCAGAACACATCTTTTTTATATTTATTTACTTACTAGCGATCCGCCCTGGTTTCGCACGGGTAGTAGAGGATATTCCGAACCAGTGGTAGACTCATCGACGATTCAAAAGCACTTGTAAATAAGCTTATTTGAATAAAAAACATTTCTATTCTATTCTATTCTATTCTATATTACGCCTATGCTTTTCAAACTACTTGCAATGTTACATAGGTTATAATTATCTTGAACAGCATACTAAACAGGACGTAGTAGGTATAAAAGAAGTGCGGCGCGAGGATTTACCTTCCTCGTGAATCACATATCCATTGGTGAAAACCGCATGAAAATCCGTTCAGTATTTTTTGAGTTCATCGCGAAAAGACAGACAGACAGACAAACAGACAGACGCGGCGGGGGACTTTGTTTTATAATATTATATGTAGTGATCAGTGACGCTCAGAACTTGCGCTCAGTAGTAACAATATAGAAAGGGAGAGATTTTAATCGAATTACAATCCCAAAACCTTAAATAACACAAATGATTATCAAGGCCCATTGTTTACGTTTACACGATAACATGATATAGGAGCACCGTGTAACATCTATGCTAAATCAGCACTTGGTATCATTATCAATAATAATGTATTGGTTAGTTTGCCGTAGGGGTGCTCAAAGTTTGAACACATCATGTACGAAACTATGTACGAGTACATCGATGAAAATGGTCCAATATTTATAATGGAATGCCGCATGAAAGGTTAAAACTATACGCCTAAAAATCTCGCTTGAACTTACGAAATTCCCGAAAGTTTAAAAAGCTGAAGTTTGCCTAAAAGCATAAGTTTTAATATTATTATAATATTGAAATTGACGAACGCTCGTTCAAATAGGCTTTCCTAAAAATACAGCATAACTTAGTGGTGTTAGTAACTTGTAACTTAGTGTACAGCATACGAGAGAGGGATGCGAATAAGCCCGTTCGAGATACATAAGTCAAAATATAAAATGCTCTATAGCGAACCTTGCAAGAGACCTGTGACCTCTATCTATTGAAAGCAAGAACGAAAGAACCTTCACCTTGGATGGTGACCCAATTACCTACTAATATTGAGCATTGCATAACTAACTAACCTTTTGTAAACATGATCGCATGAAACTCACCCCACGACCCACCAATATATCGTCCAAATTAAATCATTCAAATTGGTGAAGCATTCAATGCAACGTTGCATCGACTACCGGCCACAAAGAAGCAATTGAAAATGGACTTTAAAACTACGCTCCTAAAGTTCTTTCTTAACAAAATATGTGAGCATTTTAGTAGAAATTTTATTTTCGGATCCGCAGTTTCAGTCTCAGGATACTTTATGAACCTACGCTCGAGACACCACTGGTAACGAACTGTAAAATTGTTTGATACTATTTTGGTACCTCAAGCGTAAGTAATATGGTGCTTATTAGCGTGCCTAGTTTACCTCAATTTTCCGTACAGTTTCCGTTGATTGTAAAATGTATGGTGGAACATAAAGTACGCGGTATGTCTTGCATACAGTTTGATGAATTTTGTAGCGATAGATTTCGGTCGGGGCACGTATTCAACCTATTTCAATTCCGATACCTGAAACTGCATGTACCGTGTACGCTACCTTAAGTTTTACATAACTTTTACGAAGAAAATGTGTCTTTGACAAGTTATTTTGGAATTTTAATTAATATTTTGTTTTTCAGACTTTTTAGAATGTGCTTTAGTCTGCGAACCCGTTCCGCCTAGAGTTAAAAAAATCCTACCCTTTGGTTTTGCGGGATAAAAAGTATCATATTATAAGTAACCTACTCAACAGGTCCAACAACAGGTACAACAGCCCTAACAAAAATCAGGATGATCAGTAAGTAGCTCTGTGGTGGCATGATTGAAGTGCAAACCAGAAAACCAATAAATGGACCCACTATCACATCCTTACTAATATTATAAATGCGAAAGTATGTTTGTTTGTTGGTTTGTTGGTTGGTTGGTTTGTCCTTCAATCACGCTGCAACAGTGCTACGGATCGACGTGATTTTTTGCATGGGTATATTTGAGGACCTGGAGAGTGACAGAGACTACTTTTTATCCCGGAAAATCATAGAGTTCCCTAGGGATTTTAAAAACTAAATCCACGCGGACGAAGTCGCGGGCATCAGCTAGTAATTTCATAAATGCGAAAGTTTGTGAAGATGGATGGATGTATGTTTGTTACTCCTTCACGCCACAACGAATGAACCGATGTGGCTTTGAATATAGAATAATATAGCTCATACCCAGGATTAACACTTATGTGTTAGCACTGCTGTGAGTTTTGTTAGAGCTAAGAAACCCGGATTGGCTTAAAACAAGTCAAGTATACCTACACCAATAAACAAAATCACATTCACACAGCCAAGTCGCTACATAATCATAATTATGAGAGCGTGCTCAGGAACTCAACCTCTCCCCTTTACCACAGAACAGCGAGTAGGCGAGAGCTGGCACCCTTATGCGGTTGACATCTAATGAACACAGGAAACGTTTTCGTTTTACGACTCTAGTTCGAACCGCTAAGGTGTCAAACTTGGGCTCATCCGGTATCCATGTATGTTGTCTTGTATAAGTTAAAATAATCTTCTATG
The DNA here is from genome assembly GCA_029955525.1 of Oeneis ivallda. Lineage (NCBI taxonomy): Eukaryota > Metazoa > Arthropoda > Insecta > Lepidoptera > Nymphalidae > Oeneis > Oeneis ivallda. The sequence continues at coordinate 5,183,877 of JARPMR010000018.1, read as the reverse complement.
CTAGAGTGAATATGCATATCGACACCCCCGTAGGTACAACAAACCAGTAAAGTGCTATTATGGACTTTTTCATGTTTTGTCCAATTTGGAATGTACGAGTTGGGACTTGGGATAGGGGAAAGGGGCCTAAAGCGGATACGTTAAGATTTAGTTTGAAAATCAGTAGCTTGTTAATCGATGTTACTCTAAACTTTTACACAAATGAATAGTGTGTCTAATGGTGCATAAAGTTGTTAATACAGATTAAGATCGGTTGATAAATAATAAAGGTAAAATGAAATTTATAAAAATTAAAGAAAAACCGCTTTGCCCTAGGGGGGGGCCTAAAGCGGTTTTTGGTATTGGGCAAAGCGGACATACCAAAGAAATGCAAAGTAAGTCATATAATCTTTATTGTTTTATAAGAAAAACTTACAAGTAAAATATTTTAATTGAAATGGAGCAAGTTCTAACTCTCCTCTCAACGAAATAATAGACATCTTCTAAATTAATGATGATAATGAAAATATGACAACAAATTTTTGAAAATTAAGTAATAATGAAGCTATTTACATTTAAGATTTAATGGTATCCATTTCCTTTTGGTTTTTTGAGATCAAGCATTAGCAGCCAAATAAACATACAACGTTCATACTTATTTAAAAAATTAACATAAACAAAAACAAATATACTTATCCTCTTCCATTTAACATAAGAAGTGTAAATCTTTACATTACCTACCTAATGACGCATTCAGTCTTTTCTTTAAATCAGCTTTAATCAGTTACTATCTTAAAATAATTGATTCAATATTCTTAAAATTAAATTTCGTGGCACTCATCACAATAATAAGAACCAAGTCCCAAAAATCCCGTACATGCTTCATGTGCCCATCTTTTACAATCTCCACATTGTATCCAATCTTCTATAGGCGGGTCTACATAAAGTTCGATACAAAACATACAATAAACCTCAGGTTCTTGCTTTTTACCCCTCCTGCCATGTACATTTACTTTAGGTAATTGACGGATGTTAGAAGAACTCGCTTTAGATAAATTGGTCCCAATAACTGAACGCTTAGTTTTAGGATTTTTCTCTTCCGAAAGCATGCTTTTAAGATTTTTCTTCACCACATTTTTCACTCCTTTGCTATTTTCCTTTTTGTTTTTTTTGTTAAGTTTTTCTCGTTGTTCGTTTTTAATGGGTGTGCTGGTTAATATCTCTGCTTTTTGTGTTTTTCTCTTCCTGGATGTTTTATTTGGGGCCACAGTTGGCAGGGGTCTGATCATCAATGGACTATGATGAGTATTAATTAAATCTGGCACTATAGATTTCTTAGGATAAGTTGGGGTGCTGGCACGGGGTGAGATATAATCGGTGCAGTCAGATTTAGCAAAACATTCACCAGTTCTAGCGACTTCTGAAGAAGTGATTTTGATAGGTTCTATATTTTCAGCAGATTTATTGGCTGAAGCAATAATCTCTTCAAGCACTGATGGAGATAGAGTCCTATCTAAATCTCCTTCTGAATGAGGGGTAGTTCTGGGGTGCGAGACTTCTAAAGTTTTTGAAATATCTTCAAGCATATTTTCATGGGATCCGGTAACACAAACTTCATCTGGTTGGTCTTGAGGTACGGCCATACGATTTTCAATCGGGATTTCTGTGACAGTTGCGGGCATGAAATCTGTTTCATCAAAAATAAACCTGTCTGTAGGCCAGAGGCCACATGCCTTAAATCCACTGATTGCGTTTTGTGCATTTGCAGTTTTTGAGTAAGCTTCACCAAATAATTTTGCAATATCGCTTTGATTTATGATTCTTCCAGCGTGCCCTTTTTGGAATGTGGCTATGGCACGTTCAAAGTGTGTTTTTAAAGGTCCATAGATGCATCGATCTAGTGGCTGCATTTTGTGGGTCGTGTGAGGCGCCAATGAAATAAAAACAACGTTGTTTTTGCTGGCAAAGTCCAGAGCTGGCAGATATGTGTGCGATTCATGGTTATCAAGGACTAAAATAATCTTCTTTTCTTTAGTCGGTCGCACAGTATCGACAAAAAATCTTAGCCATTCCAGAAATACTGGACCATTTATCCAGCCGTTGTCTGAACATGTACCTTGCGTACCTGGTGGTGCCCCATCCAACAGACGGGCAACAAACTTATTTCTAGCGAAAATCATAAAAGGGGGCAGAAACGATCCTGCAGCATTGCAACAACATACTATTGTTGTTGTTTTCCCGCGTTCTGTGCTGGAAATCTGACCCACTTGACGCTTACCAGTTTTGGTGAGTACTCTAGGTGGTTTATTAGAAGAAGTCTGTACTCCCGTCTCATCCATGTTATATAAACGTGTAGCATCAATACCATATTTCTTTATCTGGTCTTCTAATAGGTCATAAAATCTGTAGACCTGAGGTTTATTAAAACCCCTTGCACGGGCTATCGAAGTAGGCTCTGGTTTTCGCAGCGTTAAGTCTGGGTGCCGTTTCGCAAATCCTTTGAACCAATCTCTTCCTGCAGTGTCATTTTTGAAAGGGTGCGAGATTTTATTACTTTCGGCATATTGGTATACTAATTGAAGGAATTCTTCCTTTGACAGGCCGTAGAAAAGGGCATCCATATGGAACAAATACTCCAGTAGCTCGTTTTCTTGTTCGGAAGTAAAGATCGTGACAAAACGTCCAAGTTTCTTCTGTGCTGATCCTGATTTTAAATGTCTGTGAAGTGTGGTGAGAGGTATACCAAACTTTTGTGCCGCAGATTTCACAGATTTCTTCAGATCTGTAACTTCTTTTAAAGCACTGGCCATGGATTTCTCGTCCCACGCAGCTTGAGCAGTTTTTCGTTTGTATTTATTCACCATCTGAAAGGATACATACACTTGACATAACAGATCTCATTTTATCCTAGTCGTGGGCAAAGCGGTTAGGTAACCGCTTTGCCCGAACCGCTTTGCCCTTTTAGACAATTTATTTTTGCAATCAAAAATAACCTCAAAATCTTACGAGTACATGCAAGTCGGCACTTTCATATCATAGTCAAATACACAAAAGTCAAGATCAATTTATTGAATAGGGCTTACTTTAACTAAAAATAAGGAAAACACACTACACTTACCGCGGTTTTTTTTTCAAAATGCACCCAATTTTGATTTTTTACTGCACCTACTCCTGTACACGTTCTCGCAAAGTCGGACGAATGCCCCAAGGGGAGCGGAGGGAGCACGACGCGCCCGCGCGCTTTGATACACCTAACTATTGGCGCGTTAATTTAAAAAGACAAATCCGCTTTGGGCACCATAACCGCTTTAGGCCCCTTTCCCCTACATCTATGGTTTTTTTTTTCAGATTTTGTATATTAATAACAAAATAATTAATAATCACTGTGATGACACAGAAGCAGTGATAGCCTAGTGGTTAGGACTGTGGTCTCCTATTCGGGGGGTTGCAGGTTCGATCCCGGGTGCGCACCTCTGACTTTTCGGAGTCAAGTGCGTTTAAGCAATTAACTATCACTTCCTTCAACGGTGAAGGAAAACATCGTGAGGAAACCTGCACATCTGAGAGTTCTTCATAATGTTCTTGAAGGTGTGTGAAGTCCACCAATTCGCATTGGGCCAGCGTGGTGGACTATGGCCTATAACCCTTCTCTGAGAGGAGACCTGCGCTCAGTAGAGAGCCGTTGATGGGTTGCTAATGATGATGATGATGATGATGACATTGTTATTGTACGGAAATTCATACTAGTGCTTATGACGACAAAAAATTTTGTATTATACCATTACGAAACTATTTTTGTATTTCTTACTTGGCAAGGTGCTATTACCGGGATAATGGCGTATAAAACATCTTCATGTAGGTACTAATATGTAAGCTTCGTAACTTTATTCTTAGCGTATATATTTTTTTAATTATACCAGTAATAGTATCAATGTTTTACAATGTATTACATATATACAATACGTAGGTATTAAAAATTATTACAAGTCCTTTTCTTTACCTAAGTAACGTTGAACAGTAAGATGTATGCCATTTTCCGCATTTGAGATTTAAGCGTCGACACGGGCGCGTATTGTGTTTCTAAACTATTGCAAATTACATTCAAAAAGTCTGTAATTAACTATTACTGTATCAGACTTTGGTAAAATTTACCACAATAATCTCGTAAGTGACTTTTACGGAAAAATGTTCCTAAGATATTTCCAGCAATATCTTTTTTTCATAAATTTCAGTCTTCTGAAAAAAGGTATTTTAATATTGACCCCAAAGACTTGTGCAATAAAAAATTAGCTTTTATTAATTGATATATCATATAACATGTGCTAAATGGTGTTAGGTAGTTCATAAGTCCATGTATAAATAGTGTCTATGGTCGTAGTGAAAAGAATAAAAATAACTCTCTTGTCTCTGGCTTCAACGTGAACTGAACTAGTCTTTTTATTTCCTTTCCAAATAATATAAAAACATTTATAAAAGAGAACACAACATGGTGTCAGAAGTTTAAAACCTATTAATACGTCGTGCATAATAAAAGTCTTCAGAAAAAACAACGAAAATGTCGCAAACGCCATCAACGATCAAGACGAAATTATCAGAGGACATCATGGCGGGCGCTGGTCAGTCTCATCCACAATCATCTTCGTCACTAATTAACAACATTGAAAAACTCAATATTCATGCTTCAAATATGGCGCTGACCTGGAAAAACTTTGCCACAAATCTAAAAATCTACATGCGGGCGAATAATTTCGAAACTGAATCGGAACAACGTAAGGTCGCCATTTTGTTAGCGTGCATCGGCAGCGAGGCGTTAGAAATATTCTACTCATTTAACGTAGACATCGATGTCATCTCTTTCGAGGAACTCTTAAAGAAGTTCGAAGAATTTTTTCTGCCTACGGTAAACGTCACCATGGAAAGGCATAAACTCTTCAACAGAAAGCAAGGTCAAGACGAAGACATCGCATCTTACGCTACAGATATAAAAAACATTAGCCTACAGTGTTGTTTCGACGAGCTGCGCGACAATATTCTTAAAGATGTGTTTTCTTGGAACCTAAATAGTAAAAATAATTACATTAGGGAAAAACTTCTAACCAATGACCCCAAGACATTTCAGGAGTCACTGGATCTATCCAAAAAATTGGAAACGTCACGACAACAAGCCAAAGTTCTACAAGGGGAACAGTCAACCTCGTCACAGTCATTCGTCGGAAAGGTATTCAGTCAAAAACAGTCAACTAACAAACATTTACACAATTCTAGAAGTTCAAGAAGTATCAGTCCGGATAGAGGTCAGGCAAGAAGCAAGTCCACCAGTCGAGGCTCAGTCAAGCAAAAAGAAGCCAGTCCATGTCATCGTTGTGGTCAAATACACCGTGTCCGTTGTCCAGCCATAGGGGTAATCTGCGACTTATGCAGGAAACCAAACCATTTTTCTAAGGTATGTCGCACCAATAGGAAAATCAATGCCGTCAGTCAGTCAGACTCAGTTTCAGAAATATTTGTAAGTCAAATTTTGTCTTGTGATTCAACAAAGAACAGTGTATTTCAAACTGAACTATTAATAAATAATATTGTCATTAATTTTATATTAGACACAGGTGCAGAAACTAATATTTTATCTCTCAATGACTTTAGAAAATTAAATTTATCTACAAAACTTTTACAAAAAAGTAATCACAAGTTAAGTACATTTAGCGGAGAAGTTATACAAACCGTAGGTATGTGTAGCTTGCCTGTGATATATAACGACCAGTCTTATAATATAACATTTCACATTGTCGATTTGCCATAAAAAATATCATTGGTCAAGAGTCTTGTCAAAAGTTAAAGTTAATTAAAAGAATTCATAATGTCAAATTTCAGTCTAACTTAGAACAAACAGATATTTTATCCAAATATGCTGACTTATTTAATGGAATTGGTTGTTTGAAAGACTATCAAGCTCATCTTGTCCTAAAACCTGATGCCATACCCTCCATTGATCCTTGTAGGAAAGTCCCGTTCCGTCTTGTCGATAACCTAAAAAGGGAATTAGAGTCACTAGAAAGAAAAAATATCATTAAAAAAGTAGAGGAACCTACAGAATGGGTAAACTCATTAGTACTTACCTCACAGAAGAATGGAAAACTTAGATTATGCATTGATCCTAAAAAATTAAATAATGCTCTCATGAGACCTCATTTTCCTTTGCCTACTATTGATGAAATTAGATCCACATTAAGTGGTGCCAAGTATTTCAGTACTTTAGATGCTAATAAAGGTTTTTGGATGATAATGCTAGAAGAAGCATCTTCAAAACTTTGTACATTTAACACTCCTCAGGTGTTTACCCATAGAAATAATTGTGTCTCTCGACATCAGTGTTGAGTCTCGTGATAATGGAGCAAACCGGTATCATTCATATAAATAAAAATAAAATAAAAATAAAAATAGCTTTATTTTCCTCTTACAGTTATTGTTCTTAATACTAATTTACTTACTTACTAAGTTTTAAGGTTTCAGTACAAATCAATAAATGTAGTGTGATACGTAGGTATGTATTATTATATATTGTGTTTTGGGTGTTGTAGTATGTGTAAATATATGTGGTATGTGTAAATGTAATGTGTAGGTAGTGTTGTTGCTCATGTAAGAGGACCGCCTTCCGCGGTGAAAGCCTCCTCCATCCTTTTCCATAAGGCTCTCTGTGTAGCAATTCTGTGCCACGTTTTCCCCGCAACCTTTACAATATCGTCGCTCCACCTTTGAGCTGGTCTGCCTGGTCTGCGCTTTTTATTGATAGGGTACCAGTTCGTTGTGATTTGAGACCATCTTTCATCTGATACCCTCTGAACATGACCGGCCCATTTCCATTTAAGGTGGAGTACTTTCTTGACTACATCCTTGGCTTTCGTAGTTTTTCTTATTTCGATATTTTTTATTCGGTCTTTTAGTTTTAGCCCCAAGTAGCTTCTTTCTATTTTTCTTTGGCATATTTTTAGCTTATTTATATTTGTCTTTGTTAAGGGCCAAGTCTGACAAGCATAGGTGAGGCATGGTAGTAAGCAAACTTCCATTGCTTTAGTCTTAAGATGGATAGGTAGCCGGCTTTTGAAGATCTCTTTCATTGCCCAATATTTATTCCAGGTGCTTTTGATTCTTCTTTGTATTTCACTGTCCGTACAGGTTTTAAATTTTATTAGATGTCCTAAATATACGTACTCATCAACATATTCTAAATCATTTGATGAAGGAGATGTAGAGATAGCCACTCTTTGTCCGTTTGTCATTAGTTTGGTCTTGTCTTTGTTGACTTCCAAACCTACCTTTTTACTTTCTTCACAGAGCGACTCTATCATGTGTTGCATTTCCTCTGGATCTTCTGAAAGAAGTACTATGTCGTCGGCAAATCTTAAATGTGATAGGTACTTTCCGTTTAGGTTTAGTCCTTTATGTTCCCAATTCATTTCCCTAAAGATCTGCTCTAGCACCGCGATAAAAAGCTTAGGAGAGAGTGGGTCTCCCTGTCTACAGCCCCTTTCAATTCTGAAGAGCGGACCTGGTTTTTCTAAGACTATCCTTGCTGTACTCTTTTGGTATATAGTTTTCATCAGGTCTATGAGCTGCTTGTTAACTCCTTGGGTTGATAGAGCTTGCCATATAGAGCTATGAAATATTGAATCAAACGCTTTACAATAGTCTATAAAACATAGATACAAAGGCTTATCATATTCGTTGTATTTTTCTATAATCATTTTAAGGGAGTGGATGTGATCTATAGTCGAAAAATTGCGTATGAACCCGGCTTGCTCTACTGGTTGGCTTTCATCTATGATTTTGCCAAGTCGTCGTAGTAGAGTCATAGAGAATAGTTTATACAGGCATGACATAAGACTGATTGGTCTATAGTTTGCTATTCTGTTGGGGTCACCCTTTTTGAATAGTAAGACTATGTTTGAACTCATCCATTGTTTTGGTATGTCTCCTTTTATTAGTATTTTATTAAATAGATTTGTGAGTGGAGAAACAAGAGTGTCTTTTCCGATTATAAGCATTTCGTTAGTTATGCCATCTGGCCCCGGGCTCTTTTCTAGTTTAAGCTTCCGTATTGAGCTCTCCTCAGGGAAGATATCGTTTCTTAAGGCTACCCTTTGGTATTAATGCAGCCAGTGAAATCTTTCACAGTGAAATGGTTAAAAGATTTAGTGACTTGGAAGGAGTCAAAATAATGATAGATGACATTTTAATATATGCTCCTGACAAAGAAACTCATAACAAACGTCTAGAAAATGTTCTAAAAAGAGCTAGAGAGATCAATATTAAATTTAATAAAGAAAAGTCAGTAATTTGTAAAGAGGAAGTCCGTTACTTAGGTCATATTTTCAGTCAAAAAGGTGTAAAAGTCGATGAAAGTAAAGTCAAGGCAATTTGTGATATGCCTACACCTTGTAATATTAATGAATTGCAAAGATTCCTAGGCATGGTCAATTTTCTAGGTCCATTCATTGATAATTTGTCCCAAAAAACGTCTTGTCTAAGGTCATTATTGTCAAAAAACACAAAATGGTCGTGGTCACATGAACATAATACAGAGTTCAACAATCTAAAAGAAATTATTACAAAAACTCCGGTCTTAACATACTACAATCCTAATAAAGATATTACACTGTCAGTCGATTCGTCAAAAGATGCAATGGGTGCTGTCATTTGTCACAATTCTCAACCTATAGCCTATGCATCAGCATCACTAACTCCCTGTCAACAGTCATATTCTCAGATTGAGAAGGAACTTTTAGCAATATTATTTGGGTGTACTAAGTTTCACCAATACATATATGGTCACCAAACACTAGTCGAAACTGACCATAAGCCAATTGTCTCATTAATGAAAAAACCTCTTTATGATATACCACCTAGATTACAAAGAATCATGTTAAGACTCCAGCCCTATGATCTTAAAGTCTCATACAAACCTGGTAAATACTTATATATAGCAGACACATTGTCAAGAGCTGCTTTGTCAGAACAATCTTTGAAAGAAGTTGATCAAGAATTAGACTTACATATAAACATGCTAATTAGTACATTGTCAGTCAGTCCAGAAAAACTAAAAGAAATTAAAGACAACTCAATCAAAGATGAAGTCCTAAGTCAAATAATTAAATACTGTCAAAACGGTTGGCCTGAACACAAAAGATGTGTTTCACCAGCAGTCAAACCATACTTTGATTTTAAACATCAAATATAACATTGTATTTAAGGATACAAGCATAATAATTCCATTTAACATGCGTAATTACTTACTTAATTTAATTCATGAAGGTCACCAGGGCATAAATAGTTGTATAAGACTAGCTAAAGGTACAGTTTATTGGCACAACATAAACAAAGATATAGAAAAAATTGTCAGTCAATGTCATATATGTCTTAGATTCCGCAAAAATAATAGTAAAGAACCACTAATCTCTCATGATTATAAACTTTTGGCATGGAATAAAGTAGGCATGGATTTGTTTGAAATAAATAATAAGAAATACTTAATCGTTGTCGACTACTTTTCAAAATATCCAGAACTTGCACTTTTAAACTCATCAAATTCCAGCAGTGTTATAACTCACTTAAAGTCTATCTTCTCACGACATGGAATCCCATGTACAGCCATAAGTGATGGGGGTCCTCCGTTCAATTCGAAAGAATTAAGTAATTTTATGAGAGAATGGCAAATTCAACATATAATGTCCAGTCCATATCATAGTCGTTCAAATGGATTAGTTGAACGTTCAATAGGAACTATAAAAAATATCTTAAAGAAATGCTAAGTATTCAGATAAAAAAGATCCCTATCTTGCCATATTACAATATCGAAACACTCCTAAAAGCTGTGGTTATTCTCCAGCACAAATGTGTATGTCACGCAGACTTAGAACTAAGATACCTATCTCAGATTCTAACTTAAAACCTAAATGTATTGATTATAAAAAAATGAAACAACAGATTGATACACAAAAACAAAAAACATCACTTTATTATAATCAACATACAAAGACACTTCCTTCTTTAAAACAGGGTGAAAAAGTTTACTTCAAAAAACAGCCAAACAATGCTTGGATTCCTGGGATTATTTCCAAAATAGGCCCAGAGCCGCGTTCTTATTTAATTTCGAGTCCACTAGGTGAATTTCGTAGAAACAGAGAACACATCCATTCACCAAAACATCAACAAACTGTTCAAATTCCTTCACAGCCATCAGACAATTCACATCATTCTCCATTAAATTCCAATCCAACTTTGTCTTCCAAAACCTCCACTCCAATAAAGTATTCCAAATTTGGTCGTCAAATTCGTCAGCCCGATAGATATAATTAGTATTATAGTAATTTTCATTTGTTTTACTTGCGAAAACACTTATAAAAAGAATAAGACTCAAGAAAAAATGTTAATTTTCATTTGTTTTGATTTCGAAATAAATTGTAAAATCTTATCATGTAACTGTCACTTGTCAAACCGTCAAAGTCAAAATTAAACGTCACTTGTCAGTATGTCAACTTCAAATAAAGATGTCATTAGTTTATAGTGTTGCAAGCATATTGTTTGAATATTAACATTGTATAGACGTATTTTTTTTGTTCGAAGGAAAGATGTAATAGATAAAGTAAGTATCATGTAAAATCTTATACCTACAAGCATTGTAAACGTATTAAAAACTATATAACGTGTATCATGTAACTTAAGCATTTATGTATAAAATAATATTGTCTGTCTATTAATCGTTATTCTGTTTAAAAAATTTCTTTTGTAAGGGAGGTGTTAGGTAGTTCATAAGTCCATGTATAAATAATGTCTATGGTCGTAGTGAAAAGAATAAAAATAACTCTCTTGTCTCTGGCTTTAACGTGAACTGAACTAGTCTTTTTATTTCCTTTCCAAATAATATAAAAACATTTATAAAAGAGAACACAACAAATGGTTCCAAAGTTAGAGCACGAAAGGCGCGCCTCAGTCGCCTACCTAGACCCCAACATGGCTTTATTTATCTACTAAATGATGCCCACGACTTCGTTCGCGTGGATTAAGTAGTTTTTAATTCCCGCGGGAACTTTAAATTTCCAGAATACAATATAGCCTATGTTTTAATCCTGGGCATTACTGGGTATGAGCTATCTGCATTCTAAATTTCTGCCAAATCGGGTAATCCATCAATCCATCCTCACAAACTTTTGCATTATAATATTAGTAACACCGATATTTTGCACCATAATGATGATAATATCCCTTATTTACCTATTAATCTAAGACTGTAGGCACAGTTAAAACGATAGATTTGTTAAAATATTATGTCTTTAACAAAAAAATACGTGTGCACTAGGGGACTGCCGCGGTAAAGCTATTGCATAGCATTTTCTAGTCGCAAGCACACAAACACCGTGCCGAAGTCTGCCGAACTGAAACGACGGTGTTAGGTTTATTTTCGTTACGGAATTTCTTGAAACGGTCGCCGCGCTCAAAGCCCGCGATAAAAGCTTAAAAATATTGTATAATACTTGTTGTTACGGCCCTCCGTTGCCCAGACCAGGGTGGAGAATACTAGGGCCCATCAGTAGCTTTCTCCACGGGCAAAGGAAGGTCGGGCCCAAAATGACCGATGGAAATTCTCTCCACTCCAGAGAGTCCACTCGTATCTTACATCTAGTACTCACCGGAGATTTCCGCGGTGGGTCCTTGCCAGGTGCCTAGAGGCGCCAGTAGGTGTGGTGGATGTGTGGTGAGAGATAGGTGTGTAGTGTGTATTACCCCAGGGCACCCAGTTTAGACCAGTGGGCGGTCGCCCCTATAGATGCTCGGTCGATGCTTCGTGATTCCACTGAGCCTTCCGCCAACTCGTAAAGTAAAACACGTACCACCGTCTGCACTGTACTTGCACTGTATATATTATGGCGTCAATCGAACGTCAATCAATCCCGCACTTAACCGCGATGCAAATATGACGCGTAGTTGTTAACATGAGACACCAACAAACTATAGTTCAAAGATGAGGCTCGATGCCCTCCCAAAAACGTGAATTCACGACGTATAAAAGCGCAGTGTTCCAGATGGCGCTCGCACAGTTAAATTCACAAGTGACCGACGCGGCCCCAATTGTCTTAGTTCCCTCACAGTTCAATCGCGCAATGATCCAAAAATGCGCACGTCGCGTGAACGTAACGAAAACAAAGGTCCTTTCAGACCGCCGCCGAGCGATTTACAAAAAGATTGCAAATTGAGTTGCTTCTTCCAAATATCACACGCGATGCCAAAACCGACCGACGCGTCCGAGTGTTCGAAGTGAATGCTGAGGAATGCGAGGCGCGGCGCGGGCGCGGGGGTCGTTATGATTTAGTTTTAAACGAAACAAATCAACACCGTCGTAGACAATCTAGCCGCGCGGCGGGGGGCGTCGCGCGGGGGACGAGGAACATCCGATTAGCAAGTTTTGTATACAATTTAAATGAATCTCAATTCGAGCGCAAACAAACCCCCGTCCCGGACAGGACATTATGTCCGCGAGCAAATTGGTAAACGGGACAGGGTCGCGACAGCACGTTGCAAGACCGAATCTTCGACCAAAACCTCGGCCACCCTAGGCACTCCATCCGATCCATAAAGCAACTTAACAACGCGCCCTCGGCGCCAGTACAAAGGCAAAGCGTTGGGTTCCTTCACCAACACGAGGTCTCCAACCTGAGGAGGGTCCGTCTTGTCAGACCACTTAACGCGCTGCTGCAAAAGATGTAGGTACTCAAGTGACCATCGGTGCCAAAAACTCTGAGTCATCTGCTGCAGCAGTTCAAATCTGCTCAAACGCGAAGAGGTTACCTCCTTGAAGGGATACTCAGGCAGGGCGTTAAGTGGCTGGCCAATCAGGAAGTGGCCAGGGGTGAGAACCTCCAAATCATTTGGATCGGACGAGAGGGGACAAAGGGGCCGAGAGTTGAGTACCGCCTCAATTTTACAAAAAACAGTGGCGAGCTCCTCGAATGTCAAAATCGTTTCGCCAATAACGCGACGGAGATGCGTTTTTGCAACTTTAACCACCGCCTCGAAAATGCCGCCCCAATGTGGGCAAGCCGGAGGGTCGAATTTCCACTGGATGCCCTTCTTGGCCATCGCAGTACCTAAATAAGTCCTGTTGTTGGACAGAAATTCGACGACCTCTCTCAAATACCTGTCCGTGCCCTTATAATTGGTCCCGCAATCGGACCGGATCAGGTCAGGCAAACCACGACGTGACACGAAGCGGCCCAGGGTGGCCACAAATGCCTCAGTGCTGAGGGCACTTACAAGTTCCAAATGCACGGCCTTAGTGGCGAGGCACACGAAAACGCACAAGTAAGCCTTATGTGAGCGCGCATTACGAAGGTTGGATGCCTTGACGAGGAAGGGGCCAGCAAAGTCCGTTCCGACTCCGGCAAATGGTCGGATGGCCCTGACGCGGTCGGGTGGCAAGTCACCCATCATAGGCGGCGAGGTGGTGGCCTTCAATTTGTAGCATGGTATGCATTTAAAAATGACGCTCCGAATGGTGCGTCGGCCAGCCAAAATCCAAAACTCCCGCTGCAAAATAGCCGACAGAGTATTGCACCCAGCGTGGGCATTCCTAACATGATGGTGAGTCACCAGCAACCGGACAAAGGCGTCGTCTTTGGGGAGCAGTAACGGGTGTCGAGCCCCGTACGGCAGTTGAGAATTTTTCAACCGTCCGCCAACGCGAAGCATCCCAGAGTCGTCCAGGAAGAGGTTCAGGCGGGCCAAAGCGCCCTTGACGACGGAGCCCCGCTTCAAAGTTTCAATCACGGGCTCAAAATGCTCCTCTTGGACCATACGGGTCCAATACATCAAAGACTCGCGGCGCTCGCTAGGGGACAGAACGGAATCCGAGATTCAGTTGGAAGGGTCTCTCGAATTACGGACAAATCGACGCAACCAAGCAGTCACTCCTAAGAGTTTATCGAGAGAACTGTACCGTTCTAGCAGGGAGAAGTCCCGAGTGGGCTTATCCTTGACCACTCCTACTCGGGCTCGTAGGCCAGGCAAATCAATCGGTTCGGAGTATTTATTCTGGGGCCAGGATGACTGAGACTCAGTCAACCAACTAGGCCCCCACCACAGCGGGTGGTCAACCAAAGAAGGGGCTTCACAGCCGCGAGAAGCGCAGTCTGCGGGATTCAACTCCCCTGGGACATGTCTCCAGTTGAGAGACGTCTCAGAGTTCTGGATTTGAGACACGCGATTCGCTACAAATACCTCCAGATTGTGAGGTGCAGCTCTGAGCCAACAAAGTACTATCTCACTGTCCGACCAAGCGTAGACGTCCGTAATATCGATGACGGAATTCAAAGACGAGTGTACGTGGTTGAGGAGTCGCGTGAGAAGAGCGGCTCCGGACAGTTCCAACTTAGGTATAGTCAAGCGGGACCTAATGGGAGCGACCTTGCCTTTAGCAAGTACAAGATGGACAGAAGTATGGCCAGAAGAGTTCACAGTCCGCAAATATACGACAGCCGCATAGTCTTTCTCAGAGGCGTCGCAGAATCCATGTAGGGTAGCCCGGCATTTCCCTGGAGGGAGGAAGCACCTTGGCATGGAGACCCGGTTGATGTCCGGGAGGGAGGACACAATGGAGAGCCACTCTCGCAAGAGAGCGCCGCTAAGAGGCTCGTCCCAACCCAATCCGGATATCCAGAGCTTTTGAAGAAAGCACTTAGCCAGAAAAATGACCGGAATGATCCATCCATTGGGATCGAAGGTGCGGGCTACTGTAGACAGCACGGAGCGCTTGGTCCATGCTTTAGGAGGGGGATCGAGTTTGACTCGATACGTGAAGGTATCCTGAACAGGCTGGTATTGGATACCTAGCACAATCAACAAATTAGGATTTTCAGGGTGCTCGAATAGATGAGGGTCTTGTTGATCCTCTCCTGGGAGGTCCTTCAAAATATGAGGGGAGTTCGACAGCCATTTGCGCAACTCGTATCCTCCGGACTTCAGGATGGCAATCAATTCGTCTCTCAATACAAGAGCATCCTCGACTGTGGAGGCGCCCGTACAAATGTCGTCCATGTAGACCGAAGTCTCCAAAATAGAAGCCCACCGAGCGTATCTCAAACGCTCCTTCTCAGCGAGTTCAAGGAGGGTTCTCATGGCGATGTACGGGCTGGACCGGAGTCCGTAGGTGGTGGTGTTCAACTCGAACACCTGGATCGGATCGCTGGGCTTCTCGCGCCACAATATCAGCTGATATCGACGGTCATCGCGATGGACCACTGACTGTCGAAACATCATCCGAATGTCGGCTACAAAAACCACTTGGTGCCGACGGAAGTGGGTCAAAATGTCGGATATGTCCTTGATCAATTTAGGACCAGAGTGGAGACACTGGTTCAGGGACAAGCCGTTTGACGAAGGAGCGGAGCCGTCAAAAACTACCCGAATTTTACTCCCCGGGGTCCTCAAGACCGCATGGTGAGGGAGGAAGTAGTGCTCCTGTGACCGCCAGTCGAAGTTGGACGGTGACATGTGACCCAGCTCTTGGTACTCGCGCATGACTCGACATATTTGTCACGAAAGGCTGGGTCGCGCCTCATACGGCGCTCTATGGAGAGCAACCTCTTTTCGGCCAGGGTACGAGATTGGCCCAACGGGGGCCGTGAGTCAAGAAAGGGTAAGCGAGTGACAAAGCGGCCGTCAACACGACGGCCGGTATTGTTCTGGTAGAACAACTCGCACTCACGGTCCAGAGGGTTGACTCGAGCCGCGTGTGGCGGCTCCTCCACTTCCCAGAACCGCTGGACGACGTCCGAGAGTGACACGCCCACCACAGAGAGCGGTTCGACCGTCGGAGGGGGTGGAGACCACAGAACTGGTCCAAAGAAACTGTGCCCAAATACAGTGGACATGGCTGATAAGCCATCGGGCTGTAGGACTCGTATCCCACCTAACAGGATGAACCCCAGCACGTCGGCCCCCAGCAACAAATCTATAGGCCCCGGTTGGGACCACTGAGGGTCTGCCGGTCTCAAACCCGACGCACAACGAACCGCGCTGTCATTTATACGGACGTTAGGGAGAAACCCTACAATGTCATCGAGGACATTAACCTTAACTAAAATGTGAAGGTGTTCGCTGGCAGGGCCAAACACCAACTGAGCTTGTCCCCTAGGAGCAGGAGGCTCGGCACCTCCGATACCTACCATCGGACGTGATTCAGAGCTCCAGGGGAGCCCTAGTCTTCCCACCAACCAAGTTGAGGCCACACAGCGTTGTGAACCCGAATCCAATAGAGCGCGAACTGTTAAACAGTCGCCACTCGGGTTGTATACCCTCACTGAGGCCGTCGGCAATAGAACAGTTTGACAATTGGACTGTTGACGGCTCAAAAGATCAGTGGAGGTGGCCGTGGTGGAAGCTAGGGCGGCAGCTACCTAGCTGGAGCTGCCTCCATCGGACCCGCGGTCGAACCGGGGGTCCGGAAAGCGGCATTCCTCCGGCAGCTCCACCAATTGTGGTCGGAAATCGCCGTACGGGCCGACCTGCGGAGCTTCGGGGAACCTTGGAGAGGAGTAGGCCCGAGTCATGTTAAATGTGGTCGGTACCCCGTAATACCGGTACCGATCAAAAGGAGGTAGGTGGTACTCCAGCCGCGGCCGCTCAGCTAACGGGGGTGAGAAGGGTCGGGGTGACCGCTGAGTGGCCGTGAGGTTCCTCTCCACACGCTGAGGGGGGGGTGACGACCCCCCCGCCCCTGGGGGAACGACCCCCCGACTGGTCGGGGGAGGGACCCCCTTCAAAGCCAGGGGCACGGTGGCTGACTGGTGAGCGCCGAGCGTTTGCCGCCAGAGGGCGTGGCTGAGTGCCCCCGCCCGTGGGAGATGCGGGCCCGGCAGAGGCCCTAGAGGAAGAGCCGTCCGCACCCAGGCACAGAATTGCATGATGCATACCCTGGCAGTGCGGACAGGGCCGCCGGTGCGGGCAGTCTCGTTGGAGATGCCGCTCCAAACAAGAGTAGCACCAGCGGCGCTCTTTAGCAATGGTTCGCCTCGCCGGGGCCGGCTTACTCCACAATTTCGAGCAGGATGTCACCCGATGCGGTGCTCGGCAATAGGAGCAGGGGGAAGACTCCTTGGCCGCTAGGCCACTATACGAAGGTAGGGGCCGACGCCCTACCGCGGGAGCTCCACTCGACCTAGGGGGGGTTGGCGAGGTCTTGGCCGGTTGCTGGCGCCTTTCCTTGGGCGCGGCCCGGTTGGCAACCCCGGCATCGTCCGTGGTGCCTGCGGCATTCTCAATTTGCCGGCACTGGCCCTCCAAGAACCTAATCAGGTCCTTGAAGGGCGGAATGTGCGATACACCGTCCCCGCCGTACCTTTCTTCGAAATGGATCCGAAGATCGAGAGGTAGGCGGGACAGCACAATATGAAGCAGCAGAAAGGACCACTGGTCCACCGGCAAATCGAGACGCCGCAAGGCATTGCAGGCTACCAGGATGGGGTTTAGGATGTCCGTACGTAGCCTCGCCCTGTCCTTTAGCAGCGGGAGGTTGAGGAGCCCCCTTACGTGCTCGTCCGCTATGCGTCGGACATTGGCGTACCTTCCGGCGAGGAGGTCTCGGGCGGTCTGGTACGAGTCGTCAGCCAATTTTAAATGACTGACGAATCCCAAAGCCTCCCCTTCCAAGGAAGCCAGAAGGTATGCCATCTTCTGGCTGGGCGTTAGATCTCTCCGGGCGTCCACTAGGCCATCAAACAGTCCTACAAAGGACAGCCACTGCGACATGACTCCGGAGAAACGGGGGAGATCCAATGTGGGTAAACACCCCAGCAGCTCCGGCTGAGTAGGCGGCTTCCGGGGGGACTCCGGCAGGCCGCTCAGCCGCTCCTCCCGAGCTTCCTTGGCGTATTTGGCTCCTGCCTCTATCATTTCGTCCGTAAGCGCGAAAAACTGTTCATAATCCGCGAGGCAGGAGTCCAAGACGCTCTTTTCTACCTCCGAGGCCTCGAGGTCCATATAGGCCTCCTCCACCACGGCCCTACGAGCCGCGACCTGCTCGAGCCGCTTCTGGAGACAATGGACCCGGTCGGGTCGCGCTACCAACAAATGGGCATTCGCGGCCCAACGCAGCTCCGCTTGCAGGCGAAGCGCCGGTGGCTTTTGCGGTGGCATCACGACGCAATTAACTTAAATTTAGAACACAAATACACACACACAGCAGGTCCGCAAGATGCCTCACTAAGGCGACCGACACTTCAAACTAATCTACCTACCCCTAAAGAACAGACGCGTAGGCACCTAACCCTACAGGCGTGGTTCGACTACGATACGCAAACAAAAATCAAAAATAAAAAAAAATAAAAAAACTTTTTTCACGGCCGGGCGTGATTAAAGGACTAATCGCGCAACCACGCTCTGCTACCAGAATGTTACGGCCCTCCGTTGCCCAGACCAGGGTGGAGAATACTAGGGCCCATCAGTAGCTTTCTCCACGGGCAAAGGAAGGTCGGGCCCAAAATGACCGATGGAAATTCTCTCCACTCCAGAGTCCACTCGTATCTTACATCTAGTACTCACCGGAGATTTCCGCGGTGGGTCCTTGCCAGGTGCCTAGAGGCGCCAGTAGGTGTGGTGGATGTGTGGTGAGAGATAGGTGTGTAGTGTGTATTACCCCAGGGCACCCAGTTTAGACCAGTGGGCGGTCGCCCCTATAGATGCTCGGTCGATGCTTCGTGATTCCACTGAGCCTTCCGCCAACTCGTAAAGTAAAACACGTACCACCGTCTGCACTGTACTTGCACTGTATATATTATGGCGTCAATCGAACGTCAATCAATCCCGCACTTAACCGCGATGCAAATATGACGCGTAGTTGTTAACATGAGACACCAACAAACTATAGTTCAAAGATGAGGCTCGATGCCCTCCCAAAAACGTGAATTCACGACGTATAAAAGCGCAGTGTTCCAGATGGCGCTGGCACAGTTAAATTCACAAGTGACCGACGCGGCCCCAATTGTCTTAGTTCCCTCACAGTTCAATCGCGCAATGATCCAAAAATGCGCACGTCGCGTGAACGTAACGAAAACAAAGGTCCTTTCAGACCGCCGCCGAGCGATTCACAAAAAGATTGCAAATTGAGTTGCTTCTTCCAAATACCACACGCGATGCCAAAACCGACCGACGCGTCCGAGTGTTCGAAGTGAATGCTGAGGAATGCGAGGCGCGGCGCGGGCGCGGGGGTCGTTATGATTTAGTTTTAAACGAAACAAATCAACACCGTCGTAGACAATCTAGCCGCGCGGCGGGGGGCGTCGCGCGGGGGACGAGGAACATCCGATTAGCAAGTTTTGTATACAATTTAAATGAATCTCAATTCGAGCGCAAACACTTGTATATTCCAATTTCCAACATACACAATTCGTATAGACATGTATTAAGCCTCGTTACCTACATTTTACATACGTAAAGTGATTATGCGAATCATGTCATCATGAATTTTTCACGCGGCATGATGACGTATTGACATAGGTATTATGATTCTTGAAAAATAATTGGACTCTACTGCACGCTTTCACTAGGTCAAGTATGATATCACGCTGAGACTTATTTTTTAACGTAGTTTTTTAAATTTATTCTTTACTAGCTTTTGCCTGCAACTTCGCTCAAGTTAAGTTCGATTTTAACCGACTTCAAAAAAGTAGGAGGTTATCAATTCGTCGCAATCTTTTTTTATGTATGTCCACCGATTACTCGAGGACGCCTGAACCGATTTGGAAAATTCTTTTTTGTTTGAAAGGGTGGTCTCCAGGTGGTCCCGTATAAATTTTATCGATATCGGTCGAGTGGTTTTTAAAATATCAACAATAAATTAAGTAAATACTTTGTATAGTGTGTGTGTGTGTGTGTAATGTAGTAAAGTGGGAGTTTGAAGTCGGTTGTTTAAAAATCATTTTTTATATTATTTCACACCCCTATTTTATGTCCGGGGCTAAATTTTCAAATAATTCCTTTCTTAGCGAACGGCTACGTTCTAATAGCTGTCTATCTGTATGCCAAACAGCCCGATCCGTCCAGTGATTTCAGTTATGCGTTGATAGATTATTCAGTCATTCAGTCACTCACCTTTTCCTTTTGTAATAAAATATTTAGATTTAGCAGTGATGACCTTTTGGTTAGAGATGCGGTCTCCTATTAGAGGTTCGCGGAATCGATTACGTACACATCACTGACTATCCCGAGCTATGTGCGTTTTAGCAATTAATAGCTATTTATGCAACTGCATCGTAATGAGGGTCATTTTAATTCGAGTGCTGTTTTTTGATACGAGGCTTGCCGAGTATCAAAATAGGATAGTACGAGAATTAAAATGACTAATTACGGTCAGTTGCATACAAGATTTTATCTACGACAAGGAAAATAAAATCATTAACAAAATACGCCGTAGGCTCAATAAAGTAACAAAAAGTAACCCCGCAAGCCGCCACCAGCCGCCTGTGGCGCCTCTGTCAACAAAAAGTAACTCCGTAAGCCGCCACCAGCCGCCTGTGGTGCCTCTGTCATATGAACGGTACAAAAGTGCCAGAACCCAGAGCCTTACCTTTAGGTATCCTATTTTAAGAAGATAACCATTTCGATTCAGCTCCCATACAACGAGCTGCATCGAAATGAGAAGCAAAACCGAAAGAGGGTTCATTTCGATTCAGCTGTCAAATTCGAAATTGGAACTTTTCGATGCTGGAGTAGATAAAATAATATATCACATGCTTCATCAGTGAAGGAAAACATCGTGAGGATACCTGCACGCCTGAGAGTTCACCATTATGTTCTCTAAGTTGTGTGAAGTATGCTTTGCATTGGGGCAGTAGATGGACTATGGCTTATACCTAAACCTTCCCTGAGCAGAGACCTGCGTTCAGTAGTGAGGCGTTAATGGGTTGCTGATTATGATGATTCTGTATTTATATACACTAGTTTATATATACATAATATGTTGCACATGAAAAACATTTCCTATCGTTAAACCAAAAATTCACCATGTATAACGCAATCAATCACTTTATCAAATACGTTTGATATGCTATGAAAATGTGGTGTAAATAATAAAAAGTTGTAATTTTAGTGAAGAGCTTAATTAAAACTTGCGTCGGGCCAAGTTGGATAATTAAAGAAAACTTTGTGAAGCACCAATATTGCAGGCGAAACTCCGGCGGTTCTTACTTAAAATTCTATAGCATTTTACCTACTTAATGTTAATTTAATATAATTATTTTCTTTCATAAAGAACTAGATGATGCCCGCGACTTCGTTCGCGATTAATGTTTTTTGATTCCCGCGGGAACCCTTTAATTTACCGGGATAAAATGTAGCCTATGTGTTAATCCAGGGTATAATCTATCTCCATTCCAAATTTCAGCGAAATCCTTCTAGTAGTTTTTGCGTGAAAGAGTAACAAACATACACACACACACAAACGTTCGCCTTTATAATATTAGTTTGAAGTGTGATATTATGGCCAAGGTAAGCCTGACTAAGCGGAAAAGCTTGTGTTAGGCACTACTAGCTTCCCACTGCACTGGCACGATATTCGACAATTAGTGCAACGGGCTTTGACAATTGAACCTCGTAGAAAATATCATTCGTCTATATGGCAACGGGTGAGGATCGAAGGATGACGCCTTTCAGTTTTCAGTCAGAACCTTTTTTTTAGGTTTCCGTACCCTAAAGGTGCCAACGGGACCCTATTACCTATTACTAAGCCTCCGCTGTCCGTCCGTCTGTCTGTCAGCGGCCTGTATCTCGTAAACCGTAATAGATAGACAGTTGAAATTTTCACATATTTTCTATTGCCGCTATAACAACAAATAATAAAAATTAAATTAAATTAAAAAAATTAGTTTAAAAATTTCCATGGGTACATGGATATATTTTAATTTGATTTTTTTTAACGGAACCCTAAAAGAGCGAGGCCCGACTCGCACTTGGCCGATTTTTTCTTATTGGAATCAAATTACATAATAGCTTTAAACAAATTTAAAATATCTTTTAATAAAACAATTGTTTTGAGTTGTTTGACCAAATACGGCGACCAAACCATTAACTTTAGACAAATTAAATTCATTACCTAATTTTCTAACATAGCTTTATTTGATTTTTTGTACTATGCTTAGTTGCTGTTATTAAATTTTTACTGGACTGTGCTGCAGAAAGTTATTACCTATAATTTTATTAAAAAAATCTTTTTAAAAAACCGACTTCAAACACCCGCGCCACTACAAAGTATATAATTCACTGTTGATTTTTGAAAAAACCGCTCGACAAATTTCGATAAAATTAAATGGTACCACCTGGAAAGTGTACCCTTTCAAATAAAAAAGAATTTTCAAAATCGGTTCTGGCGTTTTCGAGTGTTCGGTGAACATACATTTTCCGATGATTGAGAACCTCCTCCTTTTTTGAAGTCGGTTAAAAATAAAAAGAGAATCAATAAAGGAGTTTGGCGAATTCCTTAGAGTTTCTGACCCAGACGAACTGAACCGTGGGCCTCAAGCCCACGTTCACGAATCAAACTTCTCATGCTTGTTCTAGTAAACCAGTCTAACAAAAAAGTTCATCAAAGTCTATCAAATAAAGTTGTGAGAAAAAATGATATTCACTTGTATTGCCATGTAAAGGTTATTTATAATGTGTACTTGTGAATAATTATATTTTTGAGCCCCATCTTCTAAAAATATCGGGATTACACAGAAAAATACTCTGAAAAATATGAATTAAAATTAAATGATTTCTGAATCTGAACGGTTTTTAAAAAGGCTGGGTCAAAATTCGCCAACCTCCTTTAAAGAAAGAGATAAAATGTATGTGTCATATCAATATAAAAATAAAATATGTACGCGACGACATGAGAACCACCTCCTTTTTTCGTAGGTTCAAAAACAGTTTTGCTATCAAAATGAATGGAATAAACTTGGAGTAAAGCGGAGAGGAAAAATAATTACAGTTTGAACAGATGCAAAGCAAGCGACTGGCGCCACGGTCGCTGACAGCAAATAATGAGCTACGCTATAATCAGCTACGTAATATTTCATATTTTCTTTTGAAGTTGACTGTACCTGAATAATTAATTTGTTACTAGCTGATGCCCGCGACTTCATCCACGTGGATTTAGTTTTTAAAATCCCTCGGGAACTCGTTGTTTGAAAAGTAGCCTATGTCACTCTCCAGGTCCTCAAGTAATCCCATGCAAAAAATCACGGCGATCCGTAGCTCTGTTGCGGCGTGATTGAAGGACAAACCAACAAACAAACACACTTTCGCATTTATAATATTACCTAGTAAGGATTAGTATGACTAGCTTTTAGCTTTTGAGTTTTGTCCCCGGGATAAAAGGTAGATGTCACTCTCCAAGTCCTCAACTATATCATACCTATGTAAACAATCACTTTGGTCCGTTGCCCCGTTGCTGCGTGATTGAAGAACAAACATTTAAATAATATCATAATCCTACTTCCTACCTTCCTACTAATATTATAAATCCTATCTTACTCATCATCATCATCATTTCATTAACAACCCATCAACGGCTCACTACTGAGCGCAGATCTCCTCTCAGAGAAGGGTTATAGGCCATAGTCCACCACGCTGGCCCAATGCGAATTGGCGGACGTCACACATCTGCGAGAACATTGTGAAGAACTCTCAGATGTGCAGGTTTCCTCACGATGTTTTCCTTCACGCAGTGAAGCAAGTGATATTTAATTGCTTAAACGCACTATGACTCTAAAAATTCAGAGGTTCAGGCGTACCCGGGATCGAACCTGCGACCCCCCGAATAGGAGACCACAGTCCTAACCACTAGGCTATCACTTCTTCTTCAAGATAGGAAATCTTACTATCCTACTAATATTAAAAATGTGAAAGTTTGTGAGGATGGATGGATGTAAGGATGGATGAATGTTTGTTTGTTACTCTTTCACGCTACAACGAACCGATTTGGCTGAAATTTTGAAACGAGATAGCTCGTACCCAGGATTAACAAATAAGCTACTTTTATCCCAGAAAATTACAGAGTTCCCGCGGGAATTCAAAAATCTTAATCCACGAAGATGAAGTCGCGGGCATCATCTAGGATTTGTCCCGTATTTTTAATTACCAACTTCCGAAAACCTACTTTATTCTGAACTGACTACCTACCTTACAATAGGTATGTCACAGTTGCCTTTAAAAATAAACAGATTTTGGTAGATGTAGAATCTATCGCGCATCTGAAAACTCAATTCAGAGACGGGATTGCATCTTGGAATCGGCCCGACTGAAGAGTATTTCGTTTTCCGGTTGAGAAATTGTTTGTTTTTAGTTTGCTTTGATTCATCTTATAACTGCTTCGTATATCCGCTATTTGTTGATACAGACTCTTTTATTCTGAGCAAAAAAGTACCTATTGTATACTTACCGATGACTTTTTTGAAAGCAGTGATAGCCGAGTGGCTAGGACTGTGGTCTTGTTTAACTGCGTACGTACTCAATACGGAGTTACATATATAAATATGCGTAGTGCGTTTAAAACCAATCAATGAATATCACATCCTTCAACGGTGAAAGAAAACACATAATGTTCTCGAAGGTCTTGAAGGAAAAATAGGATCTTGTTGTCATTATTTCCTTGATCTATGAAATTCTTGTTTTTGCAACAATTAAATTACTTTTTTATTTAACTCTAACTGCTCAGTGCCTACTGAATAGAAAACTGAGTTGAATTTCTCATATTAGGTAATAATATATAATACTACATCTGTTTAACAAACAATATGTATTTTCAATTCTAAAATGGTTCTCTCCAATGTATTCGATACAAACACCGAACGGATCTAAACTCACCATTTGTTCTTCAAATAGAAAATAAAGTTGTTTACTGTTCTCTCTTTATTTGAGTTCCTTTCAAAAACTTTTCTTTTACACGCGGAGTGCAGCGTTGCATTCGTAGATTCCTGTCCAACATCAACTGACTCGGCTAGGAGTAGACCTGGACCACTTTGCGTCAATCTATTACTGAGGTTCATCTTCATCATCAGCTACCCATCAACAGTTCGCTACTGAGCACAGTTCTCCTATGTGGTTTGTAGGCTTTAGACCACCACGCTGGTCCAATGCGAACTGGCACACTTCACACACCTTTGTTTCCTTCACCGTTGAAACAATTGATAACATTATTCTTAAACGCGCAAAACTCCAAAAAGTTGTACTAATGAGGCTATAATATTGAGGCTTTAACCGTTGGAATATTGTCAGTTGTCACTATGAATACCTACAGTTAAGCCTAATAATCGCAGAAAGAAAATAAGGACAATTATGAGTGTTTCGGAAAAGAACTTTCTTCTCCCTGAAAGAAGAAGCCGCGTTGCTTTTTGCTTAGTTGGCAATGGTACGCTAGCCTTGTTTTGATTTTTTGAAATTTATTTTGGCGCAAGACGTAGTACCCGTCATGCAATATAGTGGCTTAGGTTGGAGGAAGATGGAACTTTGTCAACCGATAGACGTCCATTACTGGACAAAGGTCTCTTGCATGGATTTCCACAGGCCTCAGTCTTGCACTGCCTGCATCCAGCGGCTCCCTGAGACTCGTTTGATGTCGTTGGTTCACCTAGTGGGTGGTCTGCCAAGACTGCGCTTCCCCGTGCGGGGTCGTCACTCAAGCACCTTGGGACCCCAACGACCATCAGCTCTTCGAACTATGTACCCTGCCCATTTCCACTTCAGTTTCGCGACTCGCAGAGCTATGTCGGTGACTTTGGTTCTCCTACGAATCTCCTCATTTCTGATTTGATCTCGCAGGGATACGACGGGCACAGCTCTCTTCATCGCCCGTTGAGTGACCCTGAGCATTCTCAATAAGGCCCATAGTTAGCGAACATGTCTTGGATCCTTAAGTCATCACTAGCAACATGCACTGTTCAACCGCGACGACTAGATTTCCAAGTTACCCAAGCCTTTAAGATTTAAGATATTCCTTTGAAATAACCCTTTTTCAATACATAGACGTCCACTGTTAGACATAGGACTCTAGTAAAGGCTTCCATAGGCCTAGGTCTCATGCCGCCTGTATCCAGTGTCACTACAACTCGTCTGATGTCATCGGTTCCTTTAGTGGGGGGAGGCGTCTTGGTACCTTGTGACTTCATCATCATTAGCAACCCATCAACGGCTCACTACTGAGCGCAGGTCTCCTCTCAGAGAAGGGTTATAGGCCATAGTCCACCACGCTGGCCCAATGCGAATTGGCGGACTTCCGAATAGGAGACCACAGTCCTAACCACTAGGTTATCGCTGCTTGTGACCCCAATGACAATTAATTCTTCGAATTACTGTATAATTTATATGCCCCGCGCATCGCCTCCTCAGCTTCGAAAGTTAATGAGTTCTTCAGCAACTTGGAAACCCAGTTGTACCATAAACACATAGTTCAGAACATATTCCAGTAATATAACAGTTTAGATGCTAAAATATAACAAGTTCTTATTGTATTTGATAGAAAACTCTGAAATGAATGCTTGTAAAGAACTAACCACGATACCATTTGTTCGACGGATTGAAACTGAAATTGTTTACTGATTTCTCTTGCTCCTTTCAAAAGTTCTCTTTCGCTCGCGAGCGCGTCTCTGCACATGATGCGGCTTGTCAGCGGTGCAGACAGCGGTAATAGAACTGCCGGTGGATTTGGGTATACATTTTTGGGGTTAAGATTTTTGAAACGGGAACATATTCGTACTCCCGTACCTGCGTGCTTTTGTTGATTGCTATTGACATTGAAAATTCACTTGTCCAATAAACTATTACCAGCAGAAAACTATTACTCCCTAAATACAATATAGTACTCACGGTATACTCATTGTTATGACTTATGAGTAAACCGTATCAAAAATTGAAATGTTTATACGATAAGCGCAACTAAATACGATGATTGACTTACGTAAAACAAATGACAAATGATATATCACACGTCTACGGCACGCAATATTTGCCGGCCCCATCCAATTTCTTTCTTACTTCACTACATCCGTATCCGAATGAACATCCGCTTCCGCATGAAAATCCGTATTCGCATGAATATCCGCATCCGCATGAACATCTGCATCCGCATGAATCCGCATTGATGATTACGGTTACACCTGTCCAAATCTACGCGGAAGCTCCGCAATTGTGTATGCGGATGCCAATATCCGCAATATCCTTAGTAGGTACTATCCCAGAATTAGAAAGTAGGCAGTGTTTCACCCCCGTGCCTTGGAGAGCACGAAAAACCGCGTCGATGCTACACCTGATCTCTTTTCAGTTCGTCTTTTCAGTTGTGCTGGAACGCTAAATTGCTTGGCAGACAGCACATCATTTCCAGTAGGGTAGTAGCTACGATGCCATGATCAAAAGTCTTCCATCAGGCAAAAGTATCTCTTTAAGCGGATCAGGAGATAGATTTTAATCCATTTGTCTGTGAGTAAGGCACTATAAAGGGCCATTGTTTGGGGGACACTAAATCTGGGAGATATGACAACTAGGCTCGTCTCATCCCACTTGCAAATGGTGGAATTAAATACACCCTTGCCATTGTTAGTTTGGGAATGCCGCTTTTGTTATTTATATTAATTTCATATATTGGCCCGGTGTCGCGATTTTACCAAGCAATTGTGTGTAACCTTCGTATTATTTTGGAGGCCGCTCTTAAATTACAGTTTGTTTGCCAAAAGATATGATACTTAGGTTCTTTGTGAAGAGAAGAGTGTCTGTGAATTAAAAATTATAAAAATCTAATGCTAATAATCGATCCAGATTTACATCATGCAGAGGTAATTTTGGGAATTTATAATTTCGCTAGATTACCACGTTTAAGTAGCACGAGTACGCGATACTTCATAGCAAAAGATTAGGGTATTTGAGTTCAGTGTACTTTAATTAATTATTATCTTAATTATGATTATTTAACGACCATAAAATTTTTATATTATTATGTTTTTAATAATGAGATTTTATTCTATTGAACAAATATTCATACACAAATCGTAAAATTCATTAGGCTCGATTTTCTGTACCATCTCATTGAACCTACCTGCATTTTGGTGAATAAATGATCTCTTTATCTATCTATGTTTCTATAAAACCTTCAGTTAGTTGAGCTTCCATTAATTTATATGCTAGGTTATTTAAAAAAAATACCTACTTCACATACAACAGGGGCATTATATTCGATTTTCTGTACCATCTTATTGTACCTACCTGGATTTTGGGGAACAAAAATGATCTATCTATAAAACCTTCAGTTAGGTGAGCTTCCATTAATTTATCTGCTAGGTTATTTAAAAAAAAATAAACTTCGCATACAACAGGGGCATGGTGGAAAACATAAATGAACACAAAATTTCCTTTGTATTTTTTCAATGAAACAAGCGAGCTGATTAATAAAAATACATATACCGTGGCCTTCGATGAAATAACAGTTTATAAAAACAACATCGCTCCGGTAACTAGTGAACATGCTCCGTTTTATTCTTCCGAGCACGCCATTATGTTTTTAGGGTTCCGTACCCAAAGGGTGCCAACGGGACCCTATTACTAAGCCTCCGCTGTCCGTCCGTCCGTCCGTCCGTCTGTCAGCGGGCTGTATCTCGTAAACTATAATAGGTAGACAGTTGAAATTTTCACAGAGTGTGTATTTCTATTGCCGCTACAGCAACAAATAATAAAAATAAAATAAAGGGGGCTCCCATACATGAAAAAGGAGTCGAAATAAAATTTTATTTTTTACCCCAGCATGTGGGGTGTCATTATCTAGAGCTCATTAAGTAGAGTTCAAATATATTTTTTATTATTTTTTAGCTTCAAAAATGAAGAAATAGGGGGCCGTCAAAGTTGTCGGTTTTAGACCAATTTTGTTAGGGAGATCCCCTAAAAAATTCTCTCAAATCCCCCCCTAACAAAAATCTCGAAAACTAAACTAGTTAGGAATTTGAAATTTCGGTATATTATGTACTATATAGTGTACTTAAACAACAAATACTGAAAACACCGATTTATGATGCGGTTTGCAAGTTGTGACCAAAACAAACAAGCATTTTTTCCCCATATGCTAATTTAGTACTTTCTAAGAACTAAGATATCTAAATATGTATCTAGTTTTAAAAAAAGATTTGGTCGTATGTACGGAACCCTAAAAGAGCGAGGCCCGACTCGCACTTGGCCGATTTTTTTACTTTTTATGTCGGAGTAAAAAACGATAATATAAACGCTGTACCAGTTAACTCAGTCGAAAATGTTGAACGATATTTTAATTGTTTGTTTTAAGGTTAATCAATCAACCAGCCAACAGGCACTCATTACAAAAAGGCTTCAAAAAGGCTTTTACCTATCCAGCTAGTAAATAGAATATGTTTATTTTTGTGAATTAAAAAACTTCAAAACTACTTTACCTTACTGATTCTTGATCTGAAACTAAAGCTCCTATCGATACATTTAGTTTTTTTATTTATAAGAATAGAAATAATTTAAATATAAATTTATAGAATGTGGTGTACGAAAAAAAAAATTTATAAGAATTTGTTTTGAAAGTTACTTGTGTAATTTAATACAACTTGAACGAAATGCGACAACTTTGTGAAAAAATAAACTACTTAAGGAAATACAACTATAAACAATTATAAAACTAGTCAACTTTAGTCTTACTTCACCAAATATTATGTAATAATTAGCAAAATTATTAATAAATAATTATGTAAGAATTAATAAAACTATTAATCTAAAAACCGTACCTTAATTTGTGTTGTTTGGAGGTACCGAAGAAAGCATTTATAAGAAAAACATTTTAATTACCATTAAAAATATTTAGTCAAATATTTTGTCTTAATCCTTCGTAACATCGAGAGTGCATAGAGAGCGCCTCGAGTTTGCAAACAAAATATTGTAATTTAATGCTTGTGTTATCTGAAGCTAACCAGGAACGAGTTCGTGAATACATTCTGCAATAGACCGATAAACTTGCAACACTGCGTCTAGTTTGGAAGTCTCCCTGTAACTACACTTGTTTACAACTTAGAAGTGTTGTTCCGTGTAAGCAATAAAACACTTATCTATCATGAAGTTAAGTTGCGGCGAATAAAGTCGTGAGGCCATAATATCCTACGCCATCGCCCAGTTTTAGAGCCCAGGACAATCAATCGACAACCTTCGACATCTTATAAAAGCTGAAATTTATTTCTCTGCGTATGCCCCCCCAATTAAGATACGAACGATCCCCGACTGCGAAGTTTGGATCATGGTGGCTTTGGGAGATATCAGGTAGCAAAGGTGTACAAACCTTTGCTATTTGGATATTTGCCTTAGATTTGGTGAACCATGGATTTTTACAGGATAAAAAGTATCCTCCAGCCGGGGTTCGATCACAGGCACATTCGATCTGCGACTTGTGGGAGTTATGTGTGTTTTAAGTAATTATATATCACTTGCATTAACGTTGAAGGAAAACATCGCAAGAAAACCTGATAAGAGTTCTCCATAATTTTTTTCAAAGGTGTGTGAAGGTGTGTGTGTGTGTATGTGTATGTGTGGTGGCATGTCTGCCAATTTGCACTGGCCAGCAAGATGGACTATGGCCTAAACTCTGCTCATTTAAGGGGAGACCTGATGCCTAGTTGTGCGATAGCGATGGATTGAGATAAAGATAAATTAATTAATGAAGGTTAGAAAAGGAGTGATAAAGGTTTTACAAAGAAGCGATAAAGGTTTTACAAAGAAACATTTTTGATTATCTTAACCTACGAGAGAACGAAGTCGTGGGCCTCAATTAATTATCTAACTGTCAATTACTAGTTGCTACAATCGTTCAATTCAGTCAAGAATTAAGAAAGAAGAAGAAGAAAACGCTATCAATATTTCTAGTTTAAAAGTATTTCCAGAAAGGTTTTCGTCGTTCAACACAAAAAAGCAGGTAGAAAAGGATAAAGTTAAAATTTCAATATCAGTCCGTTCCAATAGGAAAGGTGGACGTGTAAAAAACTTTCAGCGTGAGAAACTCCATCGTTTCGGATCGTTTGGAAGCGGTGCAAAAAAATATTCAGCACCCTTTATGCCTGTGCCGTGGTGTTTGAATACAGATGGGGACCTGAACTATGTTGCTGTTTGATTTTATGAGGCGCAGTTTGGTCTTTATTGAAAAAGTAGCTTTTGCCCGCGAATTCGTCAGCGTGGAGTTAGGTTTTTGAAAATTCCGAAGGAACCCTCTGTTTTTCAAAACCTGAGGTAGCTCCAAGGCCTCTACTATACCCATGCCAGTAATCACATCGATCGTTGTTCCGTTGCTGTAGTTAAACCAACAAACAAACATACTTTGTTTTATATTGGTTAGGATAAAGATAAGGATTCTAAACTATACGATCAACCGGTCTTCGTGTTGCTTTTGTCTTTGACATGTTTGCGATTATTTGCGACTTAAGAGTGACAGCCGGAATTGTATGCGAAAGGAAAACCTGATAATGCCTTATAGAAGAATCTGGAGGATTGCAGTTAGAGCGTCAGCCCATTCCCACAATGATTTTCGGGATTTCTTATGGCGTAGCTGAGAAATCACGAGCCTATCTTATTTTTTTTCTTTATCAACCGATAGACATCCACTGCTGGACAAAAGTCTCTTGCATGGACTTCCACAGGGCCTTGGTCTTGCGCCGCCTGAATCCAGCGGCTCCCTGCGATTCGTTTGATGTCGTTGGTCCACCTGGTGGGGGGTCTGCCAACACTGCGCTTCCTGGTGCGGGTTGCCACTCCAGCACCTTGGGACCCCAACGAACATCAAACTATGTGTCCCGCCCATTTCCACTTTAGCTTCGCAACTCGCTGAGCTATGTCGGTGACTTTGGTCTCCTACGGATCTCCTCATTTCTGATTCGATCCCACAGGGACACTCCGACCAAAGCTCTCTCCATCGCCCGCTGAGCGATCCTGAGCCTACTTAAATGAGGCCCATAGTTAGCGACCATGTCTCGGATCCGTAAGTCATCACTGGTAATACGCAGTGTTAGAAGACTAGTCTTCAGGCACTGAGGGATTTTGGACGAAAAGACATCTCGGAGCTTCCCGAACGCTGCTCAGCCGAGTTGGATTCGGCGCTTGATCTCTTTCTCGAAATTGTTCCTACCTAGCACGAGCCTATGCGGATTTCTAATTTGCCTATCGTGTAATTTGAAAGCCATTGCTTTGTTACGTAGACTCCTTTATACCACAAACAGTGTTTACAGAAATTGCTCAATTCTGTACAATTAGGAGTACAAACAAAGGCCACAAGTCGCATTATGATGTAAGAGCTTTGATGTGAATTAATTGGCGAAATTAAATACATCGGCCTCCGGGTAGGTTTAATTTTTCGTTTTAATTGTAATAAATTATTGCTGAATTGATAAATAATGAAAATGTTGCGGACGCGTGAAATTAACGTACAAATAATATTAAACAAGGAGTCTTAAAATATAATAAGACTATTCGTATTGAGTTGTTGCTAATATTTTATTTAATAACAAATTTAACAAAAGCCCTACCTGGGTGGCTAACAAAGCTTCCTTTCAGAAGTGATTTACAGGCATTCATAAGACAGTTAATTGATGTTCACAATACAAAATGGTTGTAAAACCTTTACCAAGTGGTTGCCTCTTCAAAAGCATTATAGCGAACATTTCGTTTTGTGCGATAAGAGTTTGTATCAAATACAATAAATCAAAACAAATTCTTAATTTATTTTTAGGCCACTTTTACGCTTTTAAATACAAGTTTTCTTATAATAATATGCGCGGTTTAGACAATTCAAAAATCATCTATACATACAAAATCGGGAGGTTAGGGTGGTTCGTGGAGGGAGGGGGGGGGGGGGGGGTTTGTTGGGGGAACCTAAGTTCTAATTTTTTAATAATAATAACTTCATATATTAATAATAATAGAAATTAAACATGCACGTTACTACACTAGCTAGGTATCATTTTTAGAAAAGTTCGTTTTATCCGTGTTTTCAGGTAATGAAAACCCCCTTAGAATATCATTAGAATACGAAGGTAAATTTCGCCATCATCTATAAATTTCCGATAGCTCGGTAAGTCGGGCCCGAAACCAGAAGACCCCGGTTCAAGTCCAAGACGATTATATTTTCCCCTATGAATTTTATTATTATTATTATTTTTTTATATATAATTTCCAGAAACACGATTTACCAAAAAAAAAACTGAGCAAAGCTCGGTCACCCAGATATTATAATTATGAACAGATCAATATTTTTTGGCAATAGGTGTCAAATTGCACTTACCTATGACAAAAAGTATAATATCAATGTTCAAACAAAACTCTCAGATGTACTGAAAAAGAAAATTATCGAGGATTTCTTCCCTTTTACTTTACCCGCAGTGATGGCTAAGTAATTAGTTTCATTGTGACGGCGCGGCGTGATCTTCGTCCGACAAACAATAAGAGTTATTTAGACCGCAACACTGAAAGAGTCTTCTGGAAAGAAGAAATCTTTATTTGACCTACTTTCAGCGTGGTTAAGCAATACGAAGGCATTAATATAAGTATTCTGTGCATTAATCGTTTCAACGTCTGTTAAATGAATCATTATTTTTTGATGGAGCGTGCCAAGAGCGTGCCATTTAATGAAACTCGCTCATCAGTTCATGAAAATTAATTTAAATTATTTTCATTTCTTTTTTTTATTCCTGACTGCGATTTCTCTTGATAGTGAATGACGATGCAGTATAACTTGGAAGGGGGCATGGTAGTATTTTTAGTAAACCCCATAGCCCATAGCCGTAATCAGTTTCTACCCGCCATCGTGCCAGAACGCTAAATCCTTTGGCAGCACGTTTTTGGTAGGGTAACTAGCCACGGCAAAAACCTCTCTTCATTCACCAATCACCAATAACTATTTCCAAAACAAATAAAAAAATAATTGAAAAATGTCTTGTTTACAATAGACAATAAATTATTACAAATTACTATTAGTGTTTATTACTATTAGTTACAATTAGTGACTTGAAGACGACCATATTTTAGAGATTAAAAGCGAACTGTCCAACTTTTAAAAGAGTTGAAGCTACATTTGGCGTAAAAACTTTTTAAGCAAAAGTTTTCCTTCCTTGAATGACATCTTAAAAAACATAAAAAACTAAGGGTTTTTTCAACGTGGTGAGTGGAGCAGAAACTTATCTTCCTTTTCGATAAACTCAAGTTTGGCTTCTTTGCTTTGGTTACGTGGCATAGCAATGGTAATTCAAAGGGGGCACCAGAGTCCCTTGCTTAACCCCATATAACCATTTCTATCATACACCGTACATAAACGTACGTGTACCTGAAGTAAATAAATTGTAGTTTGAGTAATAATATCTGGTAATCATCGTAAAACCTAGAAGTCAAAATGGAAATCGCCCACCAGTGCAGTAAAATCCCAACCATAACCAATAATGGAAGTGGGTAATATCATGAAGCAATTAAGAGTGCGATGCAAAGAGACGCGCAAAAATATCTTCAACTAGCTTTTACTCCCGACTTCGTCGTGAAGTTAGGTTTTTAAAAATCTCGTAAAAACCTTTAGTTTTTCGGTGTAACAAGCATAAA
Organism: Oeneis ivallda; assembly: GCA_029955525.1. NCBI lineage: Eukaryota > Metazoa > Arthropoda > Insecta > Lepidoptera > Nymphalidae > Oeneis > Oeneis ivallda. The sequence continues at coordinate 5,149,263 of JARPMR010000018.1, read as the reverse complement.
AGTTCAAAAACTGGGTACCAATTGTCTAAAAGTTATTCCATTGATCGTATTCGTATTCGATGACATTAGCGTCAACGTGAAATAATCCTTGATTGTATTGATTTAAAGTCACAAATTCAGTACAACCGTATTTAGAATGGAGCGTTATGGAGCGCATCATACATACCTAAACGTATAAGAATGCATACACGAAATTGCACTCTTATTCAATGCGGTTATGGTTTATTTTACTTTGAAGCTATTGTCATCGAATACGATTACGATCAATGGAATAACTTTAGACAATCGCACCTCTGTAACCCGACTACGTAAAATTGGATGAAACATCCATCATATTCATTTCGTTGGCAGAAAATGTAGCTGATGCCGCCCGGACTATCATAACGAATCGATTTTCACTTCATTCATCAAAATCGGCTCAGTAATTCATTCGTTACGGTAGAACATTCGTAAATAGTCACATACATACATAGACTGCTAAAATTATAACACTTCCTTGTTAGTAGTGTAGTGTTAGTGAGATATACCCGTGCAAAAAACTACATCGACTCATCGCTCCCTTACTGAGGATGAAATCAGTAACGGATAATAATCTTATCTTAATATATATAAATTACGTGTCACGTTGTTTGTCCGCGATGGACTCCTAAACTACTGAACCGATTTTTATCAAACTTCGTAACTATCTGTAATTTGGTCCAACTTAAAAGATAGGACAGTTTTTTTTTTATTGGGATAGTTTATTTGTTTTATTTATATAGATAAGTTGGCGGTACGAAGTTCGCTGGGTCAGCTAGTTTAATATAAAAAATTCTTTTTAAAAAACCAACTTCAAACGCCCGCGCCACTACAAAGTATATAATTTATTGTTGATATTTTAAAAACTGCTCGACCGATTCCGATAAAATTTCAATGGGACCACCTGGAAAGTATACCCTTTGCAACAAAAAAAGACTTTTCCAAATCGGTTCAGGCGTCTTTGAGTAATCGGTGAACAATAACGTACATCAAAAAACAAAGATTCCGACGAATTGAAAACCTCCTCCTTTTTTGAATTCGGTTAAAAAGTAGGGATTTAAACCCCTATAAAATTAGCTATAGTTTCCAACTAAAATGTGAGATAGTTAAAACTGAAAGAAGTCTTATATTGCTAAAATGAGGCCGCTGGAGCTCGCTTTTCACTTTTCCCTCGGCCTGAGCGCCTGTGATAGCCGAGTAATTAGTTTTAGTTTTATTGCGCTGGTGTGATCTCTCTATAGCTCGGAATATTATTTTTAAAATAAAAAGAAACTGGAAGTTTTCTTTTCGCCAGTGTGACAGTTACTTAAACTCCTATTACTATAAGCTTAAAAGTCTCTAAGTTCTTTTAAAATACATAGGTATAGATGAGCGAAGTATATTTAGTTGAGAATGAGTTATTAACTCATTATATCATTAACTCAATGTTCACAATGAAAACAAATTTTTAGTCAGTTTAAAAAGTTCTTTTAACGATAGATCGCACAAGTACAACGAATAAAAAAAATCGGCCAAGTGCGAGTCGGGCCTCGCTCTATTTAGGGTTCCGTTAAAAAAAATTAAATAAAAATATTTCCATGTACCCATGGAAATATTTTAATTTAATTTTTTTAATTTAATTTAATTTTTATTATTTGTTGTTATAGCGGCAATAGAAAAACATAATATGTGAAAATTTCATCTGTCTATCTATTACGGTTTACGAGATACAGCCCGCTGACGGACGGACGGACGGACGGACGGACGGACAGCGTAGGCTTAGTAATAGGGTCCCGTTGGTACCCTTTGGGTACGGAACCCTAAAAACTACCCAATTTGAAAGGTTTTTATAACCTAACATTTTTATTATCCACTTTGGGCAATTGATGAATGTTCTCAAAAGAAGACGTTGAAGAGATTGTAGTTGAGAAGATATAGGGAATTGAGACTTGAGAGGTGAAGAGAGTGAGCCAAATAATTATTTTTAAAGAAAATTAGCTCTGCTGAATTTGACTCATATTCTCCTCTCCCCTCCAAATAAGGGAAAAGCTTGTGTTAGGAGTGGAAGCAACAAAAGTGTAAAGTTTGGGGAACAATCAACCTTATTGTTTGTAATCAATTTCCATTGGGCTAATAATGCATGAAAATTAAATTGACAAAGAAACTTTCTTCGCTAACAATTCGAAGACATTCTTCGAGAACTCGATTTTTCGACGCGTAATCGTTGGTCCGAGTCAAGTTTTAAACTGTCATTAATCATACACAAAACGAGGGTTCATTGTCTGCTATATAACACATTTATCACTAACGGAATCCGTTGAAAAGCTCCACAATGGGAAATGATTTATATAAATTTTCACACGTCCTTTTCAAGCGACATCGGTAATCTGTGCGATGAATACTCCAATCTCTCATTAAATCGTTCGGAAAAAAATCTTTTTTAATTTTTTTATTCATTTATTTATGTACTAGATGATGCCCGCGACTTCGTCCGCGTGGATTAGGTTTTTCTAATTCACGCGTGAACTCTGTAATTTTCCGGAATAAATACAAGTCTAATATCTTTAAACGAGCAATTCTTGTATATACCTATATATATAATCTGAATCTCGGAAACGGCTCCAATGATTTTCATGAAATTTGGTATGCAGGAGGTTTCGGGGGCGATAAATCGATCTAGCAAGGTTTCATTTTTAGAAAACGCCGTTTTATCCATGTTTTCAGGCAATGAAAAACCCCCTACAATATCATTAGAATACGAAGGTAAATTTCGCCATTAATTGTAAAATCCCGGTAGCTCAGTTAGGTTATCGGGCGGTCCCGAAACCAGAAGAGCCTGGTTCGAGTCCAGACGATTATTTTTTCCTCTATGAATTTTATTATTATTATTATTTTTTTTTTTTTTTTTCAATATATAATTTTGAAAAACACACGATTTACCAAAAGAAAATAAAAAATCCGAGCAAAGCTCGGTCACCCAGATATTAGTACCCTATGTGTTAATCCTGGGTATGAGCTATTTCATTTAACATCCATCCTCACAAACTTTCGCATTTTAAAGAATGTAAGGACAAGGAAAAAATATAGGCATGGGCAAGTGCTGTTCCTATGGACGCTTGTACCTGTGGACACAATCGATTGCGTCGAAACTAGCGACCCTAAAATTCTAACTTATACGCGACCGTAAAGCTTTGTCTATGGTTGACAGTTCGCGTTCAAATTAGAATTTTAGGGTTGCTAGTTTCGACGGAATCGATTGTGTTCACAGGTACAAGCGTCCATAGGAACAGCACTTGCCCCTGTACCTACTCTTTTTTCTAAAGAAGTATTTTTCTAAGTGTCAATGTAAAAGTCGGTCACACCTTGCAAGGTAAATCTAAAAACTTAGAAATATATTGCTACAAAAACTTACGGGTAAGTAGTAAGAGATAGTTGAACGTAGTTAAAAGCAACTACACTAGCGGCACGCTATGATGGCCGGTTTGACGTTTGTCCGCTCATGAAGTTCCGTATTAATTGATAACGACTTTGAAGGAAATAATTGTATTACTTTATTGACGATAGTGATGTGCAGAGATTCATAAATTTTATCGAATGTAGTTTTAGGTTTAGGACTCAAAATTTATTTATTAAATTGATTTCTAAAATGTATACAAGTGTAGAAAAATCAGTTTGCACCATTTAAGGGGTGAATGTACTTGTGAATATGAACAATTTTCACTATGTGGACAAACCTCTGAAATCGCAAAAAAATATCAGCTGTTTCATACAAAAGGTAAATTTTTTATTTTTATATGATATATACCACAACTCGGCATTTGGTTTTCTAAATTGAAAATTTTTAAAAATGGAATCTAATACGATCGTCACATAGGATCGCTGGCTAGCACAACTACTACCTCCGGCAAACTCATGTCAATGCTCAATGCAAAACAAAGCAGTTTCGAATTGACGTTGCTTCGAAAAGTATAAACTGTCAGTGCAATGCGATTGTGATATAGTTTTGACCTGGCTTTGGATTTCAAATATTGATACTGCATTACTGTTGACCCTTGCTCGTTAATTTGGACTCTGTTCAAGCCCTTTGTTGTGGATTTCGTCGATATGACCGAACGTACGCAGAGAACTGTTCTAAATAGTCAGACACGTGAGTTCGTAATACGCCTTCGTAACTATTTCGATCGTGAAGCTCAAAATGGAGGGCCAATTTTACCTATAACGTCAGTGGTTGAACGCGTAGCTGATGCGCTTAATATTGGACAACGAACTGTTAGACGGATAACTAAAAAAAAATATGGCGAGACTGGCACAGAAGAAAATAAACTTCACACACCAAAAAAAGAGAAAACGAGCAAAACCAGTCGTAGGCATCGATAGCTTTGATGCCGATGCTATCCGAAGACATGTTTACGGCTACTATTTACAGAAGGAGTATCCAACAAGAAAAAAGTTGGTGCATTCACTGAAGGAAGCTGGATTATTCTTCGGTGGGGAAAGTTCTTTAACGAAGATTTTGAAGACCGTTGGATTTCGATACAAAAAATGTAACAAACGCAAAATATTGATGGAAAGATTTGATATAGCGATGGCAAGGTATACTTTTTTACGGCAAGTGAAAGAAATCAAAAATTGGCAAAATGTTGTGTTCTTGGATGAAACATGGCTTAATGCTAACCATACTGTAGGCCGTTCTTGGAACGATGACACAGCAGCATCTACTTCCAAAGTTCCTGTAGGAAAAGGATCGCGACTTATAATTTGTCACGCCGGAACCATCAACGGGTTTGTCGAAGGTTCTCTCATGGCTTTTGCGTCAAAAACCACTGGAGACTATCATGAAGACATGAATGGAGAAAAGTTTACTGAATGGTTTACCTCAATGTTGTGTAGCCTCCCTGAACCATCTATTATAATTATGGACAACGCCCCATACCACTCGATGCAAATTGACAAGCCACCTGCCCAATCCCAAAAGAAAGCTGATATCGTCGCATGGCTTCGTAAAAATGGCGTAGATGCAAACATGAATATGTTAAAAGCGGAATTAGTACGTCTTTTAAAAGAAAACAAACCAACCAAGATCCGATACGTCATTGACGAAATAGCATTAGAACATGGGCACAGAGTTATACGGTTACCGCCTTACCATTGTGAGTATAATGCGATTGAGTTGGTGTGGGCTCAAATTAAGGGATATGCTGCAAGACACAATACAGAACCCCCATTTACCACAAAAAAAATGCTAAAATTATTAGAAGAAGCTTGTGAACATGTGACTAAAGGAGACTGGGAAAAGGTTGTGAATAGAACTGTTAAATTAATAAGGGAAGATTATGAAAGAGATGTGAAAATAGATAATATTATAGAAAACGAACATATAATTATTAATGTAGGTGATGATAGCAGTGACGACAGTGAAAATAGTAGTATGGACGAATCTGATTAATTATGGCCTTTTGTGGCACCTTTTTTGGTATCTTTTGTATTCATATGTTTCTTGTGTGCATATAAAGTATGTATATTCATTTTCATTCAAATATTCAGTTCGTTCAAATAAATTAAATAAACATATACATTTTTGTTTTATTAAACCTATTTAATCAGGTACAAAAACAAAACTTAATTGTTTTTTGTTCGAGAATAAATTGACATTCCACATCACTATATTGTAATGTGTCAAACCGGCCATCATAGCGTGCCGCTAGTTTAATAAATCTGGACTCGAGCTTATCTCACCTTTTTTGTTTTTTTACTACTTTTCCTAACTTTCACGAGTGAGTAATGTATGGGAGCTTGAGAAAACTTTAAGTATGAATAGATTATAATAAATTACACGTAACTACACTATCTCGTAGCTCTATACCTGGGATACTGTAGACTGTAGAGGAATACCTATGGAAGTGGTAGTATAAAGAAAAATCGAAAATTATTTTTAGTTTTATTAAAAAAGGGGGAAAATCGGAGGTTTGAAATTTCAAAGTAAGATAACTATACCGAGTGGGGTATCATATGAAAGGCCTTTACTTGTGCATTCTAAAACAGTTTTTTATTTATTTCTATATATAATAGTTTTTGATTAATCGGCCAAAATGTCGAAAAAAATACCGTTCCCCCCCCTTATCTCCGAAGTTTACCAATCGAAAAATCTGAAATAATTATGGTCAATAGAGGTTTATGTATATTTTACAGGAAAAATAAAACCAACTCTTTAAATAGCATAGTTTTTTTTTAATTAACAATAAACCTCTACAAACAAAGTTAAAGATAAATAAGGAAATTAATATAATATTATCGTTTTACTTTTACTTTTGGAGTACGGAACCCTCGGTGCGCGAGTCCGACCCACACTTGGCCGGTTTTTTTTTCTTTTTCGCCTCTATTTTTAGTTTAAGTTCGCCTCTATAAAATGTATTATGTTTGTTTTCCGAGCTAGTGTCAACGTTGAATCGATTTTGGCAGACCTTTTAACTGTAACCTGTGGGTTATTAGATTGAAGATAGATTGGCTCACTATTAATTCACACTAATTTATACGTAACTAGCTGATGCGCGCGACTTCGTCCGCGTGGATTTAGTTTTTAAAGTCCCTCGGGAAGTCTTTGATTTTCCGGGATAAAAATACACCTATGTCACTCTCCAGGTCCTCAACTATACCCATGCAAATATCACGTCGATCCGTAGCTCTGTTGCAGCGTGATTGAAGGACAAACCAACAAACACACTATCGCATTTATAAATTATTAGTAAGTATGATATAATGATATAAACATCATTAATTTTGATTTTGTACGTATAGAATGGGTAAGCAGTGATAGCCTAGTGGTTAGGACTGTGGTCTCCTATTCGGGGGGTCGCAGGTTCGATCCCGGGTACGCACCTCTGACTTTTCGGAGTCAAGTGCGTTTAAGCAATTAACTATCACTTGCTTCAACGGTGAAGGAAAACATCGTGAGGAAACCTGCACATCTGAGAGTCCACCATTCGCATTGGGCCAGCGTGGTGGACTATGGCCTATAACCCTTCTCTGAGAGGAGACCTGTGCTCTGTAGTGAGCCGTTGATGGGTTGCTAATGATGATGATGATGATATACTTACTTGCTTATCTTATAATAACTATTAAATTTGTAATTAGGACCCCAGATCATTTTAAAAAGCTTTGAACACGTCTTTATTCAGAGTCCATAATATTATGCAATTTGGTACCTATTTTGTCATTGTTATTTGTCTCAGAATTTGTTAACGTTACCTTAATATTTGGGGAAATGATATTCCGAACTTTTATCGTGGATTACGTGTTTTAAAAAACACGATTGGTGAAGATTTTCTCGATGGTATATTTTTTTGAAAAATACATGTTTTGCATACATTTTGCTATTTATCTCAGGAGGAGCAAACTAATTTGTTGGGTTTTTGTTTTCAAGAAACTTTAGAAGTATTTTTCAATTACATGTTTTAATTTTTCGATTGGTTGTTTAATTAATTAGGTAATAAGCAGTTTTGGAGCTTACGTCGTCAAAAATACGTTGCGCGTCTATCTTTGTATTTCTCACTCACGAGAAAACAATAATAAATTAACCATCCCGCTCGAAGAGGGGCACGACATCCGTATCGTACCGGCGATAAAAATATGGAACAAAAAAACATATGGCACACTCTTAATTAATTCCAAAAGAGAAATAGAGAAAGAGCATGAGAGCTAGATAGAACTACATAATACTTGTAGACAAAAACTAAACATAGGTTACTTATTTAAAAACCTTTATCAATTCGAGAGAAGTCGCGGGCATAATCCAAGTATAGGTATTTAGACATGAAATAAAGACCAATTAATTTAAGCTTGATTTATAACTCCTACTTCAGAAATACGATAAGGAATCTATTGCTAAAGGTTTTGTCACCGATACCTACTCCGTACTCGTGCTATAGTTTTTAGGGTTCCGTACCCAAAGGTTGTCCTATTAACGCTTAAGGCACTAAGGAAGCAAAAAAATATGTACTAATCTATATATATAAAAGAAAGTGGTGTTAGTTACACTATTTATAACTCAAGAACGGATGAACCGATTTGGCTGAAAATTGGTGGAGAGGTAGCTTAGGACCAGGAGACGGACATAGGATACTTTTTATCCCGTTCGACCGCGTTTCCGTCAAGTCACTATAAAACGTGGTATAACAAAAACGCATCTGACATGGAATAACAAAACGCAAATGACAGTGGAATAACAAAACGTAAATGACAGCTAAACGTAATTTTGTCTTTGGTTAAGTATGGTAAAAAATTTGACAATTATAAAAAGTGTTATAATAAAGCATTACCGCGGGATTTTAAAAACTAAATCCATGCGGACGAAGTCGCGGGCATCAGCTAGTTTTAAATAAAATAAATAAATAAAATTACTAAGCCTCCGCTGTCCATCCATCCATCCGTCTGTCAGCGGGTTGTATCGCATGAACAGTAATAGGTAGATACCTACCTACTTGAAATATTCACAGAATTTGTTTTTCTATTGCCGCTATACCAACAAATAATAAAAAACTAATACAAAAAAAAATAATAATAAAGGGAGCAAAAAAATATAGCGAGACGCCGAAAAAATCACGTGATTTGTATTATATACTTAGTATAAAAGGGGGCCTTTTTAAACGACTGCAAAAGAGGAGAAGGTTCTCAATTCGTCGGAATCTTTTTTTTATATCCAATTACTCGAAGACGCCTAAACCGATTTGGACAATTCTTTTTTTGTTTGAAAGGGTATACTTCCCAGGTGGTTTCGTTTATATCTTATCTAAATCGGTCGACCGGTTTTAAAAAAATCGACAGTAAATTATATACTTTGTAGTGACGCGGACGTTTGAAGTCAGTTTTTTAAAAGATTTTTTATATTAAATTAATTATACAAATAGGTATACAAGTCACGTGATTGTTTCGGCTTTTTGCTCGACCTTAACAATCGCTGTTGCGATGGTACGGAACCCTTCATGTGCGAGTCCTACTCGCACTTGGCCAGTTTTATTAGAATCAACACGCGATATTCAAATTTTAACCTTATTTCACTAACTCTATATTGGTACACGCCAAAGTTTCAAAAGTAAACTATGTTATTATATGGTTTTAACATAAAAATGATTTCTCATTCCCGTCCCACGGTCCTGAAGTTTATGGTGAAGTTTGAAAATAATTCTCAAGAAAAAAATCTTTTGCTATAATCCGTCAGACCCTCAAAGGTCAGACCAGAAAAATCCTGCCTGCTAATCGTTTTGTGTTGTATAGTGTACACTGCGGCTTTTCCAGCAAGTATGTAGGTACCTAATACTAGAAATGGAACAAAGCATTGCGTGTGGGTGTTGCGGTGTTCCAGTATTTGGCGGATTACAGCAAAATAATTTTGTTTTTCCTTGATCCAGAGTTACACCTATCTATCCAATATTCAAAAATAGTAACTGGTGATTTTTGCAAATTAAAGAAGGTACCTAATTCTAAGTCGTAACATAGTCGCTAAATTATAATGCGAAAAAGTGTTTGGTTTGATCAATGAATCGTAGTTGAGAATTGTTTCGCAACGTACGTGACGGAAATGTAGTTGTGACTTAAACCATGAATAACATCATCATCATCATCATTATCAACCCATCATCGGCTCACTACTGACGGAGGTCTCCTCTCAGAGAAGGGTTATAGGCCATAGTCCACCACGCTGGCCCAATGCGAATTGGCGAACTTCACACACCTTCGAGAACATTATGGAGAACTCTCAGGTGTGCAGGTTTCCTCACGATGTTTTCCTTCACCGTTAAAGCATGTGATATTTAATTTCTTAAACGCACTGCAATAGGTTATAGGCTATCACTGCACTGAAGCAGTGATATCCTAGTGCTGGTAGTCTCCTATTCGGGGGGTCGCAGTTTCGATCCCGGGTACGCACCTCTGATTATGAATAACATAGAAAGACACAATACAACACGTTTGTTTGTTACCTATACTTCGCTTAGTATTATAGGTACTTAGATCTTTTGTGAACAAAATTAATTACCGTCAAATTAGGACATTGAATAGGCATTGATACGAGTACAGCAGCATCGTCGTCCACCAATCCGATTACTGTTCGATATATCGATACTGATACGATTGAAGCAGTGATAGCCTAGTGGTTAGGACTGTGGTCTCCTATTCGGGGGGTCGCAGGTTCGATCCCGGGTACGCACCTCTGACTTTTCGGAGTCAAGTGCGTTTAAGCAATTAAATATCAGCAAGAAAAGGGTAGAATTATTTTGCTATAATCCGCCAACAGAAAAAATCTGTATAATTGTAAATCTGTATCTGTTGGCGGATTACAGCAAAATAATTCTACCCTTTTCTTGCTAATCATGGACTTCCGCAAAGTAACGCCTGCTTCTATCCAATAATTAAATATCACTTGCTTCAATGGTGAAGGAAAACATCGTGAGGAAACCGGCACACCTGAGAGTTCTTCATAATGTTCTTGAAGGTGTGTGAAGTCGGCCAGTTCGCATTGGGCCAGCGTGGTGGACTATGACCTATAACCCTTCTCTGAGAGGAGACCTGCGCTCAGTAGTGAGTCAAAATTAATGATGTTACATCCAATTTCCATAGTCGGGTTACAGTTTTTAACTGTTATCCTTGCTAAAAGTAAAACCCTCGGGAGCCCTTTGTTTTTCCGGTATAATAAGTAGCCTATATCACTCCAGGTCCTTAGCTTTTGCCCGCGAGACCTACTGATGTTTCAACAACACAAGAACAATAATGTTAAGGGACATTTTTTTCCAGGGGGTTTTGACGACCTCCCTGGCTCAGTGGTGAGCGCTGTTGTCTTATAACTGGGAGGTCTCGGATTCGATTCCCGGCGGGGTCAATTAGGGAATTTATAATTTCTGAATTTTCTCTGGTCTGGTCTGGTGGGAGGCTTTGGCCGTGGCTAGTTACCAATCTACCGTCAAAGACGTGCCACAAAGCGATTTAGCGTTCCGGCACGATGGCGTGTAGAAACCAATTAAGGGTATGGGTTGAATGTTCACTGCCATACCCCTACCAAGTCCAAGTTAGCCCGCTACCATCTTAGACTGCATCGTCATTTACCATCAGGTGAGATCGCAGTCAAGGACTAGCTTGTCATCGAATAAAAAAAAGGGAATAAATTGATTGACAGTAAATCGCCACTAGCTTCTTAGAAAGGCAAGTATTTATTAGTGGTTGGAGATTTCACACCGAAAGCAGTTTGCGATCACGTATCTCTCACTTAACTTCCGTATTCGACTTTAAAGGTACAGCGCAATAACTCACATAAAAGGACTTAATTGTATTACTTTTAAAGTTCAAATTTGAATGAAAATTCTGTTGCTTCTTACCTCTACGTCACGTTATACGAAAGGTTTTAGTTTCGCTTCAAAACTTGTCTAGTTTGATGGACGTAAACTGAGCCTCTATCACTTGATATCGAGTAATTAATCCAGTTAACTTGAGACTTCCTTCAAGTGTACATTCTAAAATTTTGAAAAGGGATAAAATTATCGAACTAAAACGCTTAGAACGGAAGTTTCTAGCAAAGTTCCGCTTCAAACGTAGGTTCACTTCAAAACGACCAATGAATGTGTGAGTGCCATGTAATTATTTTCTGGTACTGGAACTGATAATTACATTTTTAATGGTTATTGTGATGAATTATGACACCCTTTCACAGCACAGTACATCATTTTTTCATTTTTTAAGCTATTGCATAGCTTTTATCGCGGGCTTTGAACTAGGACAAACAGTTTGAGCGCGGCAACCGAATCAAGAAATTCCGTAACGAAAATAAACCTAACACCTTCGTTCAGTAAGCGTTCAAAATTTTAGAGGTTCTTAAGTAGCTCTGTTTGGCGCAGTGGGCGAGCGACCGCCTTCTTTACCATATGGTGTATGATGTCGCAGGTTCGAATCTCACTCGCGAAGTAGTGACAGTGCGCTTTTCTTGTTTGTTTTTTAATTTTTATATTTAAAATATTGCATAAATATTATAATTGCATAAGTTGATAAAAAATGCTATGCAATAGCTTTACCGCGGCAGTCCCCGAGTGCCACTTAATTTTTTATGCTGTGCCCTAGCCCTTCGTATATCGTTGGAAATGGCCTCCTCATCTGCACGACCTTCCTTTCGATCTTATGCCAGTCTCATCCAAGACTAGCCCACAAGTTTGATGACATTCAACAGTAATGACGTCATTCGTGCTTTCAGCTCTACGCCTGTTGCCAATAATGCTGTGAAAATTTCAAGTTTCTAGATTAACTCTTTGATGAAATATTACGTTAATGCCAAGAGCATTGCCAGCCGATGGCCAAGGGGGTGGGGCAAGTTGACAGGGTTCCCACTGAATTTTTAAAAACCTTACGCCATGCGGAAGAAGTCGGGAGCAAAAGCTAGTTAAGTATAAGTTTTTCAGCTTCACAGTTGAAGATTTGGCAGCGGTATCTGGATTTCAATGATGAAGTATGTACTAGTACTATATTTTATACAAATGTAGCTTAGCGCCATCTAGCGCCATTGCTGAGAAAAAGTTCACGTCCCTATTTCGTGGTTCGATTTATAATCCCTACTAGGTCCGGAACACTCAATACGAGAGTATGACTCGCACTTGGCCGGTTTTTTCTATATTGCGCCAATGAGCACTCGCCTTACTGATGACATTTTTATCCTTTCCTCTTTTCCTGACTAGTTTCTTATGTAGGACTCATCTCCACATAGTTTAATTTTGGGAACGAACTGACAACTTGCATCGTTCGCAACAAACTTCATGGAAAATTAAATTACTCCACGCTACCTCAAAGAGCTGTCAAAAGCAGTTTAGCGAAACTTTACATTTGCGCATATCCAGTTATAGAGACGAGGTATTTAATTATAGGATAGCTTAATGGATAGATAGATAGATATAACATCTATCTCCGAAAAATCAGAGGTACGTTAAATATCACATGCTTCAATGTGAAGGAAAACATTGTGAGGAAACCTGCAAGCCTGAGAGTTCTCCATAATATTCTCAATGGTGTATGAAGTCCGGTAACTTGGATTGGGCAAGCGTGGTGAACTATGGCCTATAACCCTTCTCTGAGGAAGAAATCTGCACTCAGTAGTGAGCCGTGATGCTGATGACTATACATTATAACATCTTTTCAATGGAAGACAAACTTTAAATGGGGATAGCAGGGATTTTTTAGTTGGCTAGTATAAGCTCTTGGTCTAGCCCTCGCCAATCTTTTTGATCGGTCTGAATTGCACGGAGAGATCCATCAATCTATAAATAAGCTCCAATTTGTTTGGTAAAATGAGTGGAGTTATGTATTTACCGCTAAATTTTGTATGTCCATGTAACTGTTTCACTTGAGCATTATATAAACCCTTTTGTCACGCTCTCTTTAAACATTTCTGAGGTGGTGTCGTGTGATGCGGGTTGTTACGTTCCCTCAAATATGGTTGAGCGAAGCAATGGCTGGGTCATGCTCGTGAACGGGTCCCACCGGCGGGAATGGGGCTACTTTCTGTCTGCCTGTCTTAACATGTGTTGAATTATAATTAGATATGCTTTTGTGGAACTTCCCCCATTGTGGAAACACTGCATACATAGCATAGTATCTATTATATTGTAAACTTGTTTTGAAAAGAGCAACTGCCGAGTTTCTTGCTGGTTCTTCTTGGCAGAAAGGGCATTCCGAACCAGTGGTAAACTCATTGACGATTCATAAGCACTTTGAAAAAAGTTTATTTGAATAAAAAACATTTCTATTCTATTCTATTCTATTCTATTCTGACAAACTAGTGAAAAAGACGACTGAATACATAATTAATTATTATTATGCAAGTTATGCACACTTTAATAAATTCATGAGCATTGATTTTAGCTCCAGAAGGTTTCGTTACAGTGAAAAGTCGATCTACATTCATTGGCATGGACGGATTCTAAGGAATATTAAGTTTAAAGTTCCATGTAACTTTTATTCAAACTTTCATGTTTAACTGCAGTAACTTAATTATGTTAACAACTAAGTTAACCTAAGTAGTGTGCCATGTCATTATTAATTCAGTGCATCTGCAGTTGGTTGTAATTTTGAGAGTTTATTAACGCTTTGTTGTCATCGACTAAGCTTAAGAGCTTTGCGCATTCTCTTGTCAATATTGAACCAGTACTGAATATAATACTCTTTGATTATACTAGATATAAAAGGCGATGCAAGGCTTTAAAATTGTCAAACTAACCACTGCAAAATATTTTAAGGGCTATTGGGTGACCTGAAGCACCAAAGAGAATGTAATCACTACGTTTTAAGAGTCCGATATACGCCGTTGACCTTGCTCGATTGGGCGTTACCGATGAAAATGCCCCGCGCCAGCCGCCCGCACCTCACAATAATTACGCACAGCGCGGAGTACCTATTTTGTCCGTCGCATCGCAACAAGCGGTCGTTCGCCACAAATACAGGGGTCTTCAACCTTTTTGATTTCAAGGGCCGCTAATTGAATTAAAGTTTAAAATAATTAAGAATTAATGATAATTTACGAAATAATAATAATTACTTAACTATAATATCTAGGTATTTGTAAGTAAAATATGTAAACAACATAATATACACTAATATTATAAAGAGGAACGATATTTTTGTTTGTTTGTTTGTACCGAATAGGCTCTGTAACTACTGGGCCGATTTTAACCATTTTTTCACCAATAGAAAGCTAAGTTATCAGGAAGTAACATAGACTATAATTTATTTTCAAAAAATTAGAGATACTTAAGAAAATTGCAATAATGTAACCCAAAGTAGCAAAATTTTGCCTATAAAATGCATTATTTGGTGTGTGCTGAGAAAACTATTGATACATAAAAATTATGTAGTACATGATCAAAGTACTCATTATTCTCTACAAAAAAGTCCCTGAAGGAATACATCTAACTGTCATATTTAAGTCACAATAGTAGGTTTTGTGGTCTAAAATTTAATTAGATCGCCATTATTATCGTAGTTTTAATTCTCCCTTACTAATACATAATATATGATCAAACGAACTTACCTGTACGTGAAGTTCGATCATTATTATATGAGTCGCTTCATTCGAAGATATAAAATTTATCAAGTAGTCCCTTTGACCTACAAGCAACGACGCACGCTTTAGATACTTCTTATTTTAGTATAATGACAAAACTATCCCACTATACTATCCCCACTCCTCCACCTGTTTACTTGTTCACCATTCTTTCGTCATTTTTTTTAGAGATGTGTTCTTGCAAAAAATACTTTTCGGGATGGGTGGGTAGGGTTATTATATCTTCGAATGAAGCGACTCATATAATAATGATCGAACTTCACGTACAGGTAATTTCGTTTGATCATATATTATATTTCGTCGCTTCATTCTTCAGATATAAAATTTACCAAGTAGATGTTTAGAGATCTAAATTTTTGCAAGAATTGTATCTACAAGTATATGTATGTATTATAAAGTATGGAAGAATAAATTAGCAAATAATTTGTTATTATTACAAATTATACAACATTAGGTTAAAAGAATCAACAAATATAAAGTAAGTGAATACATTCGTAATTTTCAGAGCATATTGCTTTGGCAAATTGATTGTTACCAACTATATTTAATTTGTAAAATCTCGCAAAAGTATGAGAATTTGAACATCCAGCCGTTTTGCGTATTGTGTCGATGCATACACCTATGGAACTGGCTTTTGAGGTGGGTGCATGTCGTGTGCTATGCGCCCTAAAAGTGGCTACGTCTACACCACTTTCTGACAACACCAATTTTATCCAACGACTTATGGTTTGAGAGGTGGCATTTTTGTAGGGCCGTCTAGTTGTAATAATAAGTTTCGTACAGTTTTCGTTACGAAGCTTTTCGGTGCAAGACATACAGTCCAAAAGCACAGTAGCCGGGCAGATACTGAATTTTTCCTTGAAAAACGGCAAGAATAGAAGGGGCTGTTCTCGCCCTGGAGCAGACATTTTTATTATATCCGTTATTGTTATGTTAATGCCATTGGACAAGACTTAGGATACTACTAAGTTTTATGAGTGATAGGGTTTGAACTCTTTGGGCCATGCACAAAGCCAACAAAGCTTCCACTTTCTTAGTCAGTTTTCCAAGACTAAGTGTTGTATTAGGGTACCAATCTGTGATATGATTGAGAACTAGTTTAGGATCCCATGTATATGTGTACTTGGGAGTGGTAGGTTTGAGTTTGAAAGCTCCTTTAAGGACTTACACACTCATCAGAACCTATAATTATTTTTACCTTATAATAAGGAGAGAGCTGACCTGTGTGTATTAAGTGATCCATAACTAGCTCCTTTTATAAATTCTTGCATTAAATATGAAATAACCTGAGCCACTGTACTTTTATAGCTATCTGAATTGTTTCCTTGACAAAAATTCCACCAAAGGTTTACATTATATTGTTTTTGGTGTTATCAAAAGAGATGCAAGCATTAGATCTATGGAGTCCGCCGGTAAACCTTTTCTATTTTGCAGCATAGTTTTAATTAAATTATAAGACTTACTGTCGTCCGACTCCGATATAATCCGACGTCTTCCTTGTCATTTTCTTGATTATTATTATTTTTTTTAATATGTTATTTTTTCTTCTGCTGACCGCTTCGGCATGATTATATTATCTTGAATTGAAGTTCACTAATATATTCACTTAAAATTCATTTATACGTCCGATCGTTGCTACGCACGAAAAAGGAATGACGAAAGAATGGTGAACAGGTAAACAGGTGGAGGAGTGGGGATACTATAGTGGGAGAATTTTGTCATTATACTAAAATAAGAAGTATCTAAAGCGTGCGTCGTTGCTTGTAGGTCAAAGGGACTACTTGGTAAATTTTTTATCTAAAGAATGAAGCGACGAAATATAATTATTATAAATATAAATATAATTATTATAAGTTAATTCCTAGCTCTTAATTTTTTAATTTGCAATGTTAATTTGATAATAATTTTGTTTATCTTTTGTTTGTAATTCTAATAAGTTTTCTATTCCTAGTTCTTAGCTCCTGTTTTAATTATTATAAATGCGAAGGTGTGTTTTTCTTGGTTTGTCTGTCAATCACGCTGCAACAAAGCTACGGATTGACGTGATTTTTGGATAGGTATAGTTGAGAACCTGGAATGTGACATAGGCATCCCGGAAAATCAAAGAGTTCCCGCGGGATTTTAAAAACTAAATCCACGCGGACGAAAATCCACGCGGACGAAGTCGCGGGCATCAGCCAGTATATAATAAAGATAAAATTTAGAGAAATTAGTGTAAATTTGTGTGTGTAGCAGTGTAGTATTTTTAATTTTACGAATTGCACAATAGCTAAAGTAAAATAAAAAACAATTATGGATTGAAACTTATAATGCACACAGTAACAAAATTAATAACAATAATAACAAATTATTATGTACAGCCTTATAATAAGATACCTACCTATAATATACACACTAAAAAAGAATTAATATTTACACTCACAAATAATCCCGCCTACTATTATGAAACGCTAAAACTATACAATATTTTGCAAATTGATCTGCCACTATTGAAAGTCGAAAGTACCTACTGTTAGGGCTGAAAAGTGCACAGGTCCACTCAGCACAACGTCTCGTCCCGCACTGATTTATCGGGCGACAGAGGGGTTGTCCGCGCGAATTGCGAGTATCGATTACGGAAAAAAATCGTTACAAGTAATTAGAAAAGTTATTTACAAAAATAAGCAGAAGGCTACATTGATATTGTATTATTAAATATTATGAGGGCAACAAAAAAATTTTGTGATTGATAGTTTAGGAGTAAAACGGTAATAAGTTCAAAAACAGAGGCTACTTTGCGTATTTATTTATGATATTTCAAATTTTTTTTTAATTTTTTGGAGTAGAAGACGACATTCCATATATAGTATAGATTAACATATATTTTTTCCAAATCTTTCCCGATAGTGATTACGGAGAAAAAAGGTTTTAATTAAGCGCAAGTCACATATATCCACACCTTAAGAGTCCGAACTCCCATACAAAGAAATGAACGTGCGCTAGCAAAGAGCACCAACATAAAAATACTTATTTGTGTTATATGGGGCCAAAGGAATTTTTTGTTCCCCGAGGGCGTTATTTTGAATTCAGAGCGAAGTGAAGGATTCTATAGTAGACTACCGAGCGTAGCGAGGGATTCTAAAGTAGAATCCTGAGCGTAGCGAGGAATTCAATATACGCCGCCCGAGAACAAAAAATTTTGGCCCCGAATTGTCACACTATTTTTCATCATTACCTATGACAAAAAGCTAGGAGTATCAACCTACTATGTATAGAGTATAGACATTACCAATACGTATTGGCTGGGTGCGTAAGGCATAGTGGGGGACACAAAAGTGATATCAGCGCCCGCTGCGGACAATTATAGAACTACGGGTGGCTCTTTATTGACCGAGCGAAGCGAGGTCTCTGAGTTTACTAGAGCGATTTGCCATCCGTTCGTCCGTCTAGGTTATAAGGCTCTGACAGACGCGTCTGTCAGGGCCTTATAACTTTTGAATTACTGAACGTAATTACTTCAAATTTAGATATAATATGTAAACCGATGGCCTCCAGCCGAAAATGGCTTAAAAAGTTATAAAAATCTTTATTTCAGGGGGGCTCTCATAGAAGCGAATGCGAAGTAATTTTTTTTTGCGATTCATAGGGTTTCTGTGTATCATTTTAAAGACAATTTGGAACAGAGTACAAAATTATTTTTTTTTATTTTTTTCCTAAAATTGACGAAATGGGGGGCTTTCAAAGTGGCGATTTAATACGCTCGCTCGCTCGA
This sequence comes from Oeneis ivallda, assembly GCA_029955525.1. Classification (NCBI taxonomy): domain Eukaryota; kingdom Metazoa; phylum Arthropoda; class Insecta; order Lepidoptera; family Nymphalidae; genus Oeneis; species Oeneis ivallda. The sequence continues at coordinate 5,130,430 of JARPMR010000018.1, read as the reverse complement.
AAATTGGCTATATATTTTCAAGCTGTACTTATTTTTTTACTTCACTTGTATCCTGTACTTGAACAACAAATACTAAAATTATATGAATATTATAAAGAAACGAGATTATTTAATTTTTAATGAGCATCAGTAAATTTCACATAGCTTCACAATAATGCTAATAGATGGCGCAGTCATTAACTATTCCATGGAACTAGGAGTCACGACTACGATCTATTCCAAAAACAGTTTTGCGTCGAGCATTATTATTTAGGTACATAATATAATAACATATTATTCAATTAAAATTGTTCTTTAGTTAAATATCAAACTTTAATAAACTATTAATTGCTGCATTTTGTATATTTTCTATTCGCGTCGATAGATGATGATTTGTACAGATGCCCCTAACCTGTTTTCACTCGATAGTACCTACATAATAATTCAATATTTTCACTGACGTTCCCTAACCTTTACGGGCTACCTATGATAAGTTAGGTGATGATTACTGTCAACTTCTTTATCACGATCCTGTACGGTACACCTAAAAGGACATTGGGACGGATGTTAGGACTTAGGATTGTGTTTTGGAGCTACCTACGTAAAGAGACTCTTACTTAGGGGATGATTTAGGTATGTTTGGTGAAAAGGGGCATAATAATAATGTCAGTTTTGGTCGTCATGTATCGATTGAATGAATAATCATGGGATACCGTTACCGCAAGGTCTCAGTTCGGGGCGAACCACTAGTTATCTATGACCATAAAAATAACACGTGTGTCAGTTTAATTATATAAATAAAATAAAATGGGTCATCAAAGTTGTTGTGTAGTCGATTGCAAAAATACTAGTAGAAATAGTAATTGTAAATTTTATAAGGTTCCGGTTGCCAAGTGGAAATTAAATCAGCGATAAAAAACTTGAGAGGTGTCAAGGGACACCCGGGTGGAACGTAGTTCCTTTCGATTAATTTTAGTGAAGGAATTGTAATAAACTAGTGGTGTCATGTAGTATTAAATTGATTAACTACGATGAATTATGTTTAGTTTATTTCTATTGCACTGTTACAAAACCAAAGAGTTACTCTGGTTTTTGAACAGATGGCGTTAGTAGTACAATAAAATTTTATCCAATTTATACAATAAATAATTAGGGAAAAATTCCACATGTAGAAATTATTTAAAATAAAATTGAAAATAGAAAATTCAGTCTGTCAAGCTGGGATTCGAACCATCGACGTTGAACTTTAGGCGACTGACGGAACCACTAGGCCATGCAGACGCCGTGTTATATGGCGAAAATACCGAACACAATGCCAAATTCACATTCAACAAAAAAGTGTCGGTTTCAAAAATGTGTCGAGTGTCGGTTCCTTAATTTTTTCCGTCTAGCCCACTTGCGTACCGCGCGATAAGGAACTACGTTCCAAAATTGTTATTACATTCAATGATGTTGTGTAAGGGGTTGAATTGACTGATGCTTGTCGAATGACGCGCGATTTAATCAAATAACTTTGATTTAATTTTCGATGTTCTTCAACATCTCTCACGTGCTCAGCCAAAACTAAATTTTTACCCTTTATCAAAGTCTGTGGTTGAAAAATAATATTATGTGTGATAGATTGAAAACCCGTTCTTAACACCAATTCCATTTTTTATCTGCAAAATTAAATAAAAAAAATTAAAATTTAAGATACATTCGTAAATTTATAATTATGTTAAATAGAGCTATTTGTTATTTTATATATTATTTTAGATTGTTTTTTAATATTAATTATGAATTTTTATTCAATATTAATTTTACAATAAACATTTTGACAGATTTTAACACTGCTTAACCTAATTCACTTATTGAGACTTGTTTTAGTTGTAATTATTTTACTTACTGTTTTTAGCTGACCCACGGAAAAATTTTTAATTTAATATTGACTCTGTGTTATATATCACATTTAACATTGAAAAAAAAATTTTTTCAAGTTTATTTTATTTTTTCAATAGCTATTTGACATCCAATACATGTTTATTTTCTCAAAAGAGCCACCGTAAGTTGTATCGCTAGATGGCGTTGGGGTCACGCACCCAGCCAATATTGAAAGTTTAAATAAAACACAAATAAATTTTTATGAAATAATTAAACATTAATATTTATGTTGGAAGTATGGGCGTTTAGGTCTTATCGACTAATTTGATCACGTGACTTATCGTAGACAACAGCTTCTCAAACATTTTTGAATTTCGACACATTTTTGAAGTCTCTCTTCTGATTGGTCCGCTTTAGTGATTTAGTATGCTAAAGCACTAACGCGGACCAATCAGAAGAGAGAAATGAAAAGTCCCGTGGGGTTAAAATTAAATTTTGCTCCCGCTGTACTCTGAAGCCAATATTCGTTTTTCGAATAGGTATGATGAAAAACTAATTTTCTATCAACTCTCAAGGACTGGAGGCGAACTCGGTAGGTGCGACAGAGAAAAACACTAGAGTAAGATAAATAATATGTACACATAGTTCGAAGAGCTGATGGTCGTTGGAGTCCCAAGGTGTTGGAGTGGCGACCCCGCACCGAGAAACGCAGTGTTGGCAGGCCCCCCACCAGGTGGACCGACGACATCAAACGAGTCGCAGGGAGCCGCTGGATTCAAGCGGCGCAAGACCGAAGCCTGTGGAAGTCCATGCAGGAGACCTTTGTCCAGCAGTGGACGTCTATAGGTTGATAAAGAAGAAAAAGAAGAAGATAAATAAATAGAGCCGCCATTAAAATTAGCGCACGTTTCATACAAAAAAAAATTCTCTTCGAAGATGCACCAGTCTGTGAAGCACAAATAAAACGATTGTAAATTATAATATTTATCTACCTAATTGTGGAATTCAGTCAGGCATGTGTCAAAGTATGTGGTATTTATTTATACGTCGACCCTTTCCCTGAATACCTTGTTTCGGCTTTGCGACTGACCTCTTGTTTATTTCACAGTTGATCGCACTGCGGTATTTTCTTTACAAAGTTTTCTTTTCTACCACACTTCGATTCTTCTAACTCCCATTGGATTGTCAACTCTATTCTTAAGAGGGTAAGACATATTAAGGAATGTAATGGAATAATAATGTATATTGCCTTGAACCCTTTTCCTTGTTTTCACTGAATCGAATTAAACGTTCGGTGTAACATTATTTGCTTTCTAAAGCCTCATACATAATTCCTATTTTGTATTTATGTAATTGTTTCCTTTGGGAAATGTTATTTGTCGTTTTCAATGTTTTTCTTTCCTTATACGATTTACTTTAAAGTCTTCGATCAGTGCGTGTTGTCAGTGATAACTTATGGATCTGAAACTAGTCGCTAACTATAGGCCTCCTAAGAAAGCTCAAAAACACTAAGCGGACGATGGATAGTGCTACGCTGTACCTAGGTATCCTTGTGAGATCAAATCAGAAATGAGAAGATCTTTAGTCTACCTTACCTGCTAGCTTTGAAAGTCTAATAATAATAATTGGTCGAGACGCGACGATGTATAGAATATTAAATTAGTGTACAACACCTGCGAAGTTTGTTAAGGATGATTCCTGTTATTGTCCCGAAAGCGAATGTTTATCCACCCCTTAAACAATTTCATCCACAAACATTCCTATATTTTCATTTTTGATTAATTTCATCGTTCTGCTTTGATAGAGGCTTTAACTTGTTACTCTTTAATATATTTTTCCATGGACTATGTACGCATAGGTTGGAAAATTAGCGTTAGTAGATACCCCAATTTTTTTCAAATATCTGCCAAGCTGTACCTACTTGATTATTATTCTCCTGTCATCTCCGAATAAGCGGAAAGTGTAAGGACCGTCCCTTCTGATAAATAAGGTATCTTTGCCTCCAAGTACGGCATAAAAATCTCAGAAGAGAAGACCTATAACGCAAACTTCCCAATGAGCTGTTCCTAGACAGTTTAAACCAGTATACCAATCGTGACTGGTATTCTCATGAATCTGAAAATCTATCTGAATTTAACCACATAATACCTATGACGTCAATTTTTGTTAGTGTGATAATTTATTATAAAAAAATATTTTTTAAAAAGCCGACTTCAAACACCCGCGCCACTACAAAGTATATAATTTATTGTTGATTTTTAGGGTTCCGTACCCAAAGGGTACCAACGGGACCCTATTACTAAGCCTACGCTGTCCGTCCGTCCATCCGTCCGTCCGTCCGTCCGTCCGTCCGTCTGTCAGCGGGCTGTATCTCGTAAACCGTAATAGATAGACAGATGAAATTTTCACATATTATGTATTTCTATTGCCGCTATAACAACAAATAATAAAAATTAACATATAATAAAAAAAATTAAATAAAAATATTTCCATGGGTACATGAAAATATTTTAATTTAATTTTTTTAACGGAACCCTAAAAGAGCGAGGCCCGACTCGCACTTGGCCGATTTTTTAAGAGGCCCGACTCGCACTTGGCCGATTTTTTAAAAACCGTTCGATCGATTTCGATAAAATTTAAATTAAAACACCTTGGAAGTATATATACCCTTTCAAACAAAAAAATAATTTTCCAAAACTGTTCAGGTGTCTTCGAGTAATCGGTGAACATACATAAAAAAGACTCCGTCGAATTGAGAACCTCCTCCTTTTTTGAAGTCGGTAAAAAATAAGCTTATCGAAAGAAGATAATAGCCACCACGGACCCAATGTACCTCCAGGTCGCCCCTCGTCAGAGTGGGGTCGCAAGGGTTTTAACTCGAGGGTGGAAGTGTCTAATGGCGTAATAGCGAGGAAACTCACTCGACGAAGTATTCGTCTGATGGTGATATTGGTGCCGCACCTCTCTACACCATAGCTAACCGTAGGGCAGCTTATGGCAAGCTGTTGGAGAGTGGGGACCTCACGGACCCTATCGTCCATGGGCCTTCACCGGTCGGGCGGGGTGGGGCCGCAAGAGAAATATGATCCTGGCTCGTTCAGTGCAACTTATTGATGTATTGAAGGATAAAATTCGGTTGGTGTATTCATCGCCCTTAGCACCCCCTGCCCCGCCATTACCGTGACCGCTGCCAGGGTCAGGAATAGCGAGGCCACCGGGAACTAGGGGCCATGGTTTTCTGTGATTATCCATTAAGGTTTTGCCCATAATGACCACGCTGGGCAGGCGTGTTGGTCATCGCAGGGCTAGACTGATCGCACCAGTGTCGCTGCTGCCCGACACCGGCCTGTGCCATTTGCTCAGTCTAGCCAGTATGAAATGGTTATACCGCCATTTGTCGGTCGTCATAGCCTCGTCAGTAGACTAGCAGGGGGCACCACGGGCAGGTGAGGTTGACGTTTGGAGCGCTAGATGGAGTTGCGCTCCCTTACCCCCCAATCGCCTAATTCCTCAGTGCCTGAAGACTAAAGTCTTCGAACAGTGCGTGTTGCCAGTGATGACTTACGGATCCGAGACATGGTCGCTAACTAAGGGCCTCATAAGTAGGCTCAGGACCGCTCAGCGGGCGATGGAGAGAGCTATGCTCAGAGTGTCCCTGCGGGATCGAATCAGAAATGAGGAGATCCGGAGGAGAACCAGAGTCACCGACATAGCTAAGCGAGTCGCGATACTGAAGTGGAAATGGGCGGGGCACATAGTTCGAAGAGCTGATGGTCGTTGGGGTCCCAAGGTGCTGGAGTGGCGACCCCGCACCGGGAAGCGCAGTGTTGGCAGACCCCCCACCAGGTGGACCGACGACATCAAACGAGTCGCAGGGAGCCGCTGGATTCAGGCGGCGCAAGACCGAGGCCTGTGGAAGTCCATGCAAGAGACCTTTGTCCAGCAGTGGGCGTCTATCGGTTGATAAAGAAGAAGAAGAAGAAGATTCATCGCCCAATTTAGATCAACTCTTTCATGAAGCCTTTACGCGTTGGACCTAATAATATTATTTCCTTGGGCAAACGTATGATTCGGGCTTTGTACACGTGAGAGTACATGATTTTTTTTTATTCGATGACAAGCTAGTCCTTGACTGGCGATCTCACCTGTTGGTAAGTGTAAGTAAGCAGTCTAAGATGGTGGCGGGCTAAATTGGAAGGGGTTTGGCAGTGAACATTCAACCCATACCCCTAATCGGTTTCTACACGCCATCATGTCAGAACGCTAATTCGCTTGGCGGCACGTCTTTGAAGGTAGGGTGGTAACTAGCCACGGCCAAAGCCTCCCACCAGATCAGACCAGAGACAATTCAAAAATTATAAATTCCCAAATTGAACCCGTCGGGAATCGAACAAGAGACCTTGCAGTTATAAGACAACAGCGCTCACCACTGAGCCAGGGAGGTCGTCAAAAAATTGATAATATGAAATAATAAGCTAGTTGAGGTTGGGGAATATAATATAGTTCTGCCTAACCCCTGACTTGCTATCTATCGACAAGAAATTCAGTTATATGGATAACTTGGAAGACAAGCGAATACAAGTCAAAATAGAGTTTTGTGCATTTTTCGCTTTCTTTGTATCATTATGTAAGTTTTTGAAGAACATTCCATCATTCTAACTGCATTGTAACCGACTGAAAACTTCAATGACTAGCTTGTGTGCATATGAAATTTGTACGAATAGGCTTCAATATCTTGAAAATGTAAGCACAAGTAACATTTTAATGATACTTGTGTTTGAAGGTATTCATGTATTGAGGTTCCACATTATGTAAAGGAATCCTCAAGGGTTATTTACTATGACGAGGGATGTCACCATTGTTTCATATCAATATACAATATACATGTAGTTCAAACAGTAAACCTACCATGGGTTCGCTCGTAATAATTTTACGACTCAACTTTAAGGAGGTCAAACTTCCCGGCCCCAAGATTGAATCTGTGCATTCTGTTTGTGTACCTATGTAATTACTAGAGACACCATATTGTTATTTACAAATATTAGATATCTATTCTTATTTATTTATACAACTTTATTACATAAAAGATAAAATATATATATAAGTAAGTAAAGAAACAATGTAATACAAGAGGTGGCGTGTCACTAAATAGTGATCTCTTCCAGTTCCAGGCAACCTATATCCTTGACTATTCAAAGGCCGAAAGGTAAACAAGACAAAACGCTAAGTTAAATCCACCGCATCGCCAAGTAAACTTCAATAAGTGCCGATTTCACCAACTTCGAGTGACGTTTAACCAATGAATAAATTGGGGCAGATTATGGCAAAATTACTTTTTGAGTATCGTGGATGTTCACAAGATTACGCCTGTTTCCTTTCTATCCGATGTAGGTAGGTATGTAGTAGAACAAGTGAATGAAAACATTTCTATGTTTTCATTCACTGACTGTAGCCCAAGTGTCTACATGCATAATATTATGAGAGATCCAATGGAATCCCATTAATATGGAAGTAACAGTAGCAGGGATGAATAGGTAACATGTTAATTAACCCCCTACCTACGAGAATTCACTAAGTCCAGAGAGGTTTACTTTCATTTGTTCCAAAGCTTCTGCAACTATCCCTATCCTTCCCACCGTCGGTCCAATTTGCCCTAAGCCCTGTAATGGCGCCGCCTAAATGGAACGCTCATGCAAAATGCTAAGTAGCTTAAATCGGGCAGGGTAGAATATATTTAGGTACGGCAAGCTTGTCCCGTATACAGGGAAAAATTAAGGTGTTTGTAGGTTTATGATGATAAAGGATTTTTGGGCTTTTTGGAAGTCAATTTTATTGTATTGTATTGTATTGTTTATTTCTTCGATTGAGGCTTACAAAAGCGCTTACGAATGTCAAAAATGTTACATCATTTAAATATTTAAATTACAAAATCTACAAAAATATTAAATCTAGCACAAATAAATAAAATAAATTTGAAGTCACAATTTAAATTAGGTACCTATACTTCTCACCAAATTTTTGTTTGATGAGAAGTGTATTATTACAAGCTTTTATTTAGTTTCACCTGTCCCGATGTTTGTCATCATAATATCATCAACGATGTTTGTCATCAAATTGTCAATTATACAAGAACCCTGGGTATCCAAATCTTCCATCCTGGGGATGAATGCTGCGGGTAAGTTATTATCATACACCAGCGGAATCAGACCCAGGGCCTGCATAGTTTTTAACAAACATACTAACTTTCTGCCTATTCCAGAGCTCTGCACGGACGACCTGGTGGCAGCTTACGTCAATCTCAAAGGGTGGGAGGGGCGAAGGATCATCGTCTGCTCGGCCTACCTACCTGGTGAGATAAACAATCCCGTATTTGATTTGCTTCCAGTAGTTGACTACGCCCGGAAGCACAATGCGGAACTGCTAGTGGGATGCGATGCAAACGCCCACCACGAAGAATGGGGAAGCAGCGACACCAACGAGAGAGGTGAGTATCTCTTTGACTTCCTCATTGCAAACTGTCTTCAGATCCTGAACAAAGGCTCTTCACCTACCTTTGTCACAAAGGCCAGACAGGAAGTTTTAGACATCACCTTCGCAACTACCGATTTAGCCAGGAAGATCTAGACTGGGAGGTAAGTGCGGAGGTATCAATGTCGGATCATAGGCACATACGCTTCGGTCTGACTACCACTTTCAATACAGAAACAGTCACTTATAGGGATCCAAGGTGTACCTCCTGGACTGATTACTACAAGAACCTGGAGGACAACTTGGATGTAGCACCTAAAATATCAAAACGCTAGAGTGTCTTGAGGTTGCGGTGGCGGTTGTTACCGACGGTATGTTGAGAGCCTTCGAGGACAGCTACCCTGTCAAAACCAAGACCTCGAAGCACAAAGTACCATGGTGGAGCTCGAAATTAAAACGACTCCGCGACAAAACTCGAAAGCTATTCAATCGGGCTAAAAGAACTAAAGAATGGGATTCGTACAGGAAAGCCCTGACTGAATATAGCAAAGAGATCAGGAAAGCCAAGCGGGCATCTTGGAGGAGGTTCTGCGAGGAAGTAAACAGTCTGCCTCAAAGTGCGAGACTCTATAAGATGCTTGCCAAAGCCAACCCAAGCCAACTGGGGCTCTTAAAGCGACCAGATGGCTCTTTCACTTCTAATGAAAAGGAGACTTTAGAATTGCTTGCAGCAACTCACTTCCCAGGAGCGATTTCTTCGAACGCTGGGAGCACTCTGGCGTACACTCCCCGCAGGCCCCACCCGGATGACTGGAGGAGGGGCGCCATAGTGTTCAAACCTGGTGTGGTGAGATGGGCCATCAATTCTTTTAACGTAAACAAAACTTGTGGGATTGATGGTGTGACACCTCTCCTCTTACAGAGAGGTGAAAAGCTACTGATCCCACATTTGGTTAAGATCTTCCGGGCGAGCTATGCCTGGGGATATATCCCAGAAATGTGGACCAAAGTTAAGGTCACATTCATCCCAAAAGCGGGGAGGAAGGACTACGGGCTTCCGAAATCCTTCCGACCCATAAGCCTATCCTCGTTTCTATTAAAAACTATGGAAAAGGTACTTGATAGATATATAAGAGATGCGCTTCTCATTGAGAGGCCCATTCATATCACCCAGCATGCCTATTGCAGAGGACGATCTACGGAAACCGCCCTGCTCAGCCTTGTGGACAAGGTTGAAAAGGCCCTGGACGACAAGGAAATTGCTCTTGCAGCGTTTCTTGACATCGAGGGAGCATTTGATAATACTCCAATCCGTACGTTGGTGGGCGGGCTGGTTAATAAACTGGCTGATACGACCACCATCAGATGGGTGGAGGCAATGAGTACCTCCCCGGGGGCTACCCTGGAAGCTCTTCTCAACCTTCCTCCTCTCTTCCTATATTTGAGGAGGGAGGCGAGAATGAGCATGTACAGGATAATCAGCCAACGGAAGGTGAACTGGCTGTCTCAAAACATGAGGGAGCTGGTCGACTCCGTGCTTCAAATTCCAGTTTTGGGGATGCCGTCTGACATGATGACCCCAAAATACCAATTTCACAGGTACTATACTGTGGAAATTCCTGAGAGAATAGACTGGCTCGACAGTCAAATAACTTGGCCATCGGGGAGCCTTAAATGGTACACCGATGGCTCCAAGTCTGGTCAAGACGTAGGTTGTGGAGTCTATGGAGAGAAGCCCAGGGTCAAACTCTGTCGCAACCTGGGCACCCATACATCCATTTTCCAGGCAGAGGTATACGCCATAATAATTTGCGCGGAAACCATCTTGCAAAACAACTACGTTAACAAAACCATCTATATTCACTCGGATAGCCAGGCAGCTCTTTTAGCCTTATCCTCTGAGGTAATCAACTCAAAGTTGGTTGGGAGCTGCATGGATACCCTGAACACCCTAGCGGAATGTAACAGGGTGGTTCTTCGCTGGGTTCCAGGACACGCAGGCATAGTTGGCAATAAAAGTGCTGACAAGCTTGCAAAAACTGGTGCTGGAATGCGGCAGATAGGGCCCGAACCTGTCTGCGGTATTCCTAAAAGCCTGGTTCAGCTTACCCTGTTAACATACTGCTACTATGACACGCTAATTCGTTGGCGTAACTTACCAGGACTAAACCATTCTAAAGCGCTAGTCAGATCCTTCAATAAGAAGGCTGCCAATGAGGCATTAGCGCTTAGTAGGAAAAACCTATGCATTCTGGTGCGAGCTTTGACGGGACATTGTGGACTAAACAGACACATGTTCAACCTCAAGCTCAAGGGCTCAGATATGTGCAGGCTATGCCTGGAGTCGGCGGAAATGCCGCTGCACATTATCTGTAACTGCCCCGCTTTAATGCATAAACGAAGCATTCTTCTAGGGAAACACATCGTACACCCTGAGGAGGCTACACTAATCCCAGCCAAGAGGATGCTGCTGTTTCTGGCGGCAACAAGTATCGGAGGGGAGCTATAAATAGTGGCGAGCACAATAGACCGGCGAAGGTCGACGTGCTACAGGGCACCGAACCTGCATAGCCGCGCAACAGAAGAAGAAGAAGATTGTCATCAAATCTTGCAAATTAAATTTTGATCCACTTTCCGGTTACCGATTGAACTGAAACTCTGCATACATGTGTAAATCGCGTGGCAATGCAATATTATGACAAATGCAATATGACATGGTGCTGATCTGATGATGGAGCTGGAGCGTGGCCATAAGAAATTTGCAATGAAACAACACAACCTCATCGAGTTTGGGCTCGTTTGAATCGTCTTGACGAGTACTTTGTTTTCAGATACTTACCAGGGTCTGATCTGATGATGGAGCTGGAAGGTGGTCATGTCTCTAAGGACTCTAGTCCATGATGATATCCAGGTCTAATGATGTCCATATCCAGCTACTAAAAGCTTGTTTTTTAAAAATAAAATTTTTAATTTATACGCTTGTTTATAGGTTTAAAAAAATTTAAGACTCAAGAACGTGTCACAGTAGCCATGAATAAAATCTTCTAAATATATAAAAGGAAAAGGTGACTGACTGACTGACTGATCTATTAACGCACAGCTCAAATCACTGGACGCTATTATGACGTAGACATCAGGGTATTTGGAAATTCAACCCCTAAGGGGGTAAAATAAGGGTTTGAAGTATCGAACTTAACGTGAGCAAAGCCGCGGGCAAAAGCATGTTTCTTTATAAACTTTATTCTATATAAAGCCTCAGTAAACCAACGGTTAAGACTGGAAAACTGAAAGGTTGACGGTTCCATCCATATCCATTACACTATTGTCGTACCCCTTCCAAACATAAACTTTACGATTATTTGTAGGGGGGAGGAGAATATTAGTCAATTATATTTTTTGAAATTATTTATGTGACTAGCTGATATCCGTGACTTCGTCCGAGTGGATTTAGTTTTTAATATCCCTCGGGAACTCTTTGATTTTACCGGATAAAAAGTTTAGTAGTAGCTTATGTCACTCTCCAGGTCCTCAACTATATCCATGCAAAAAACACGTCCATCCGTAGCTCTTTTGCGGCGCTGAGTGAAAGACAAACCAACAAACAAACCACACTTTCACATTTATAATACTAGTATGACTTTAAAAATCGTCGAAGGCACTATCAAAAACTAGTAATAATGTGATTTTGTATTACAATGATAGTCCTTCATCTTTCGTCACTAGTCAATCTCATGGCTACCTGCTTTATTAAGACACAATATGACGGGTTAGGGGTATTTAGGCGAAGCTTTATTGCGAACAAATCGACCGGCTCCCTACAACGACTGCAAACTACTATGGCCAATTTGAGGGTTAATTGTTAAGCTGAATCACTCGACTTGAATACTTCCCAAATAACTTGAGCTTACAGACTCTTCAGTGTTCCTATTCAAGTTGAACGGGGATTGTAGAATACTTTAACTTTGACGACTCTATAAAAAATTGTTATTCTTTCTTAATTTTTAATTTAAACATCTGAATATTCATGCTTTATGCTATTGATTCCTTTTTGTCCTGGAAAATACGTGCTTTGTCGACATAGTACTATAATATCATCCAATGAGAGCTAAAAACTTAGTACAGACTACAGACTTGAGAAAAAAATTCCCTCTGGAATAAAGTTCCACGCATCAGCTACTTCTATAATAAGTCTAACGTCGTGAAAGACTGTCACTTTCGTTATCTATCCCAGATAACTAGATCTTTATCGATTAACTTTCCTGAGACTTTTTTACTTTTACAATTTTCGTTTGCTTTAATTTGAGGTGTCGACGAATTGAAGACATAACGTAGGTATTTGCGTTGGGTCTACTTCATCAATCGAAAGACGTATGTCGGACGTAGATCTTCAAGTAGATCAAAAGCAGATTAATGTAAGTCAGATGACAGGTTTAGGGCCGGTTTCACCAACGCAGAGTGACTTTAATCCTCTGAATAAATTAAGCGTTGTGACAATTTTTGTATTGAAAATACAGTCGAAATATCAAATTAACGCTCGGCTTATTTTACGTTGGTGAAATCGGCCCTTAGTAATGTAAAAACTTACACTCAGTGGGTCCAGTATTAACTTTTCAAGTTTACGTTAACTCTGCGTAAATCTTTCACTCATCTATCAAGCATGGACGAGAAAGGCATAAAGAATTTTTCAAATTTTTTCAGCACAATAATAATTGACTGCTTCACGCACAGTTAATGTAAGCTTGAAAGTTACACTTGTGATTACTGGATTTACCAAAACGATGAACGACATAGATTAGTATGTCATAACATAACCTATTATATAGATTAGTATGTCATAACATAACCTACTTTAAATTCTCTGTGGTATGGTATTGTCTATAATTTAATATAAAAAAAAATATTTTTAAAAAACCGACTTTAAAGTCCCGCGCAACTACAAAGTATTATATACTTATATTTATTGTTGATATTTTAAAACCGCTCGACCGTACAATTTTCCCAATCGGTTGAGGTGTCTTCGAGTAATCGGTGAACATACATAAAAAAAGAAATTCCTCCTCCTTTTTTGAAGTCGGCTAAAAAATGATTGCATCAGTTGCAATGTGACGATCTCAATAACCTAAAGGTCGCACTAAGCAAGGACTTGAACTGAGACAAATGGATCGTAAAATTGCTCTTAAGTCTTCCGTATTTTCGTTTATCCTCAGAGGTCTCAGTCTTTAACATACGAACGATAAATCGAAGGAGACGCCGATAACAGTCCAACGTAACTTTTGTAGCGAGAACGGACAGCGAAGAATAAAAATCTCTCACATAAATTTCAACTTTATCGTATTTACACAAAGTTCAAAATATATGAACATTCTATTCAAAAAGTATACCTATTAGTAATAGAGGACAGACAAGGACAATAATTTGTCTTATCTGGATTCTGTCGTTTGCGAAATTATCGAACGCTTTAAAAAATAGGCCGGTCGGTATATCTTAAGCGGGGAAAATGTTTACTTGTAATTTTTTCGGTCATCCATATTTTTTTATTATAGAATGGGATATTTTCTATCATTCGCTAGATATTTATAGCCTTAAAATGATAATGAAAATAATAATGATTTTTTGCGGCCCAAATCCATGGTATGCATAAAATGTGAAATAAATTTAAATCCATCATCAAAGTAAGTAGTTACAGACATAAACAGTAGCTTAGGAGGTTCAAGGGAACTATGGCAAAAGTTAGATTTATAATAAAAAAAATACGTGTGGCACTCGGGCACTGCCGCGATAAAGCTATTGCATTGCATTTTCTAGTCGCACGCACACAAACACCGTGCCGAAGTCTGCCGAACTGAAACGACGGTGTTAGGTTTATTTTCGTTACGGAATTTCTTGATTCGGTCGCCGCACTCAAAAAAAAAGCTATGCAATAGCTTAAAATAAGTTAAATAGAATAATTTTAGAAACTGTAACCCGAGTACGGAAAATAGGATATAACATTAATCATATTGAATTTGTTCATATAGAATAGAATAGAATAGAAATATTTTTTATTCAAATAAACTTTTACAAGTGCTTTTGAATAGTCAATGAATCTACCACTGGTTCGGAATGCCTTTCCTGCCCAGAAGAACCAGCAAGAAAATCGGCGGTTGCTCTTTTCAAAACAGATTTACAATACAGTAAATACTATGCTATATATGCAGTGTTTCCACAATGAGGAAAGTTCCAAAAATGCATACAGACTAACTTCTATCTTAAGATGGGCATATATAAAAAATATAGTATATTATGTCACCCGGACCATAATAATGAAGCGATTGACACCTCATTCATCAAAATCGGCTCAGCAATTTAGGCGCTACGGTGGAACAGACATCTTCTTCTTTTCGAGCCTCATGTAATCTATCGTTGGGCATAGGCCTCCTCATGTGCACGCCATTCTGCTCGATGTTGTGCCAATGTTGTAAAATCAGCTGTTCCGATATTAAATTTAATTTTAAAATAGATTTAATTATAATTTACTATTTTAATTATTATAAAAAGTGTTAATTAGTCTTAGATTTACTAATAAGTATCTCCGAAAATCCAACTATCGGTGAAACTCTGTAAAACAAGTCAACTTGATGCTGTGAGGCTGTGACAATTCGACGTGTCCGGCGAGTTCAAAATTTCAATGATTTAAACCCGGGGAGTATTGCTTCTATTTCTTTAATTATTGTTACTTTAAACAGCCCAGTAGTGTACTAGCTTAATTGTCAAACATAATATCACTCTCTACACATTATACGTCCAATCTCGACACTGTCGAGACACGCCTATCTTCACAACGGCAAGAAATTTTCTCACTTTGCTTGACTGGGAGTGGAAGTAAAGTTCAAGAGAACTTGCAGACAACACCAGCATTACCTGCCACATCTCAGGACGCTTAACAGTCCAAGTGCATTACCTACTAACTACTTTATAGCAAGATTCTTAGTACATTAATAAATTGTGAAACTATTATTAACAAATAAAATTTTCTTTTAAAGTTCTAACCAGTCCTCAGTCTGTAAGACTCATAACTGATCTTGTTCACTTCACTCACACAAATTAACCTGTATTTTTCAGGCATAAGAGTTGCACATCTGCATCCACCATGCAAACCAGACGGGCAGCTGCACTCGAACAGCAACAACAACTAAAAAATGCCCTACATGAGTTGAAATTGGTAAAACAACTGAACAAGCAACTATTGAAGGAACAAGAAGACAATGAGAATGAGATACAAGAAATTATTGCCAGAAATTCTCAATTGAAGACCGAGTTGGCCAGCCTGAACAGTGCTCACAATCTGGTGCTAGCGGAACGTGACCAACTTCAGGAGGCAGTCGGCTCATTTAATCAGTGCATACAGACTTATGAGGAAGCTCTGGGAAAAATTACTGTGTTGGAGCATGAATTGAGCAGATCACAAAAAACAATTGATGACCTTCAGTCACAATTGAATAATTATGAAATTCAGCAAACAAATAAATTATATAATGAACTGCTCCCTTCACACTCTACAGCACCAGTGGTGACCATTGATCTGACTTGTGACAGTCCCAGTGCTAACAAGCCACTGCCCAAGCAAAATGTAATCCAATTAAATAGCCATAAAAAAAATTAAAAAATATATTAGAATTAGTAAATTAATTAAAAAAACCAAAAAGTTGATTAAAATTCAAAAGGCCCATACAAAAAATGTATCTTTACGAAAGGAAAGATTTCATTTACTGCAAAAATTGGATACATGTTGCTCTGCTTTGGCTGATATTAGAGGGAAATATGAATAGGACATTAAAAGCCTAAATGAGGAAATTATATCTTTGAACGAATCCCTAAAGAATGTAACTATGCAATATGAGCTGTCGCAGAAACAGATTGATGAACATTTACTTGCAGCTGATGAGCTGTTAGCCTTAGGCACCTATAACTTGGCTCGTTTTGAGTCAATAACTAATAAATGTCAATGCTCCCATAAGGTGCCTATGGTTACCAAAGATAACGACAGTATACTACTCCCTGACAATTTGGGCAGTTGTCCGGAGCAGTGTACTACAGACACAGATAGTCTGGGCACATGTCCGGAGGAGTGCACTATAAAATGTGCTGTAGAAGTTCCATCAGGCTTGAGCAGAAATCTCTCGGATAACCCTGGAAAACAGACTATTATTATTTCCGATAAGTTAGGTAGAGATTTTGGCTCATATATTAGCAATTACATGCAACACTCTGTGATTAATAGATGTTCACCGGGTGCTAGCTTGGACTATCTACTTAATACCTTAAGTGAAGAAAGTTTAGATTCTAATAAAAATGTTATCATTTTGTTTGGGGACAGTCTGAAAGAAAAAGGTCCCAGATTATTAAATGTATAGAAAAGTTAATATTATTAAGTAACAAAACCAAATGTAAGTTCTATATGTGTGCCTTTCCTTATTCCAGCACACTTACTCAAAAACAAAACCAGCATATACATATGTTAAACCTGACTATGTACAACTTGACATACCATCATAGCGATGCTATTTTTTATTTTGACATAAATAAATTTACATCTAAGTTTACATTGACCAGTGAGAGTATGTATCTTCCGAAAAGATGCAAGCTGCTGACTGCAACTGAATCATGTATATTATATGCTAATAGAGAAGCTATGACTTCTCTATTAGCATATAATATACATGATTCAGTTACAAGTGTTGTAACAAAGTCTTTTGACTCATATACAAACAGTACTTTAAGTACTAATAATATTACTATTGTTGACTCAGGTAATAGCAAACCTATTGCTTGTTTAAACTAGATAATAAGACAACAGAGAGGCCCTGTGAATTGAACATTGTACATCAAAATATACAGAGCCTCACTGGCAAAGAACTGGAAATTGAACTATTTCTAGAAAAATGTGATACACATGTTTTATGTTTCACCGAACACTGGCTTGTTAGTCAACAGTTACCAGTGTTAATAAAAAAATTTAAACTGTCAAGTGCGTTCACTAGAAGGTCTGCAATCCATGGCGGATCTTTAATTATGGTACAATCTCAACCAAGTTTTTCCCACAAGCTTGACGATGTCGTCGGACCAGCGCGATGGTTGCCTCCCCACATTTCTCTTGCCGGTACGTGGTCTCCACTCAAGCACCAAGCGGGTCCATCGGTCGTCTGTTGACCTGGCCACATGCCCCGCCCATCTCCACTTTGACCTAGTCACTTTCAAAACAATATCTGTCAGTCCAGTTCTTTCACGGATTGTGGTATTAGGTATCCGGTCAATGAGCGATATACCGAGCATGGCTCGCTCCATTGCCCGTTGTGCTTTTGTAGTTTTGTTATTAATTGTTTTGTCAGTGTCCAGGTTTCCGAACCGTAGGTCATGACGGGTAACACACACTGTTCGAACATTCGACGTTTGAGATAAGTGGGGATCTTCTTGTTTCTTAGGACGTCGGATAGTTTACTGAAGGCAGCCCATCCGAGTTGGATTCGACGTTCTACTTCTCTCATTTGGCTTTGCTTATCCAAGGTCAATATTTGTCCTAAGTATACATATTCATCGACCTTTTCAATCCGTTGGCCTTGGATAGCAATGTGGTCCATATCCGTATGTGCGGAGCAGACATACATGCTGCTAAAATCATAAACTTTTCTTTTGGCTCTGCAGTAGTCGGGTAAAGTGTATCGTATCAGCTAATAACAAGGTTTTTAAAACGTCCATACTCCGGACTCGCTTACTCATTTGCCGCTAGGATTTATGTACCGTTAAGTGTCAACGTCAATACGAGAGGCGACGGCGCGGAAAATAGCCAGCAATTCATTTCCCGGGACAAGAGAGCCTCGGCCGGGAGAAAAGTTAATGACTACAGTCGTAATTACCTTTTAACTCGATTTACCTGACCGCAACTTTTGCACAGGTTAAGAATTCTACCTCATCGAAATTATACCCACAAAAGGGCTTTATGCTATATAATTAATTAAAGTCTTTGCCAATATTTTAAATCGACATAAAAAAAAGGAGGAGGTTATTAAACGACTTCAAAAAAATGAGGTAAGTATCGAAAGAGCACAAATAGATCCGAGGTGATAGCTTTAATACAGAATCTCGTGATTCTAGCTAAGCTATTACTAGTATCCATTTTTATTCGCTATGTACATATTCTAAAATTGTAATAATGCTTAAATTAAAGAAAACAGTGATACAATTGGAAATAGTACATTACACATCTAGGGCAGTAAAATAAGAAATGTCTCAGATCACATGTAATTGTTGTCCGAGGCGAAGCCGAGGTCAATAAACATGTGATCTGAGGCTTTCTTATTTACTGCCCGTGGTGAGTATACTATTTTTCTCCTCGACGGAGGCGGAAAGCGACATTTTCGTTTAGCGCAGCGGGAGGAAAATTGACGCTTTCCGCCCGGAGGTGAGAAAAGTGTATTTTATTAATAAGTTTTTTGGATTAATAAATATTATTATTATTAGTATTATAGCAAAAGGTTATGGCCCTGTGATTAGGTATAGTAGTATAAGTTCAACCAACGCTTCAACTTTTATTACTTACCGTAACTAAAGTAGGAACACGGAAATTGAAAAAGTAGTTAATAGTTTAAGCCGTCGGTGTCGGCTTAGCTGAACGCGCTAACGGGCCGTTAATCAAGCATTTAAGGACAGCGTATAACCTGCTAGTTCGGGATTACTGGAACTTTGATCCGGAGATTACTGTTAGGAGTTTTATAGTGCAGTTTAAGCTGCTGTTTTTTTTAGACGATCACGCTGGCACAGTAGTGAAGGCTTTTTGGTTTTAAAAGTAGATGAACCAAGCTTGATTCCTAGCAAGGACAATTTATGTTAAGTCATCATCATCATCATTAGCAACCCATCAACGGCTCACTACTGAGCGCAGGTCTCCTCTCAGAAAAGGGTTATAGGCCATAGTCCACCACGCTGACCCAATGCGAATTGGCGGACTTCACACACCTTCCAGAACATTATGAAGAACTCTCAGGTGTGCAGGTTTCCTCACGATGTTTTCCTTCACCGTTGAAGCAAGTGATATTTAATTGCTTAAACGCACTTGACTCCGAAATGTTAGAGGTCCTGACCCGGGATTGAACCTGCGACCTCCCGAATAGGAGACCACAGTCCTAACCACTAGGCTATCAATGCTTATATAATTATAAACGTTAAGCGTAGACTAATATTGCCCTTTCCTGTACTGCTCTATATATTCCTACTTAATAGACTATATTATATTTATTGTTGATTTTATAAAAACCGCTCGATCATTTTCTAATTTGAATTTGAAACAAAAAAAGAATTTTCCAAATCGGTTCAGGAGTCTTCGAGTAAGCGGTGAACGAACATAAAAAAAAAGATTGAGACGAATTGAGAACCTCCTCCTTTCTTGAGGTCGGTTAAAAATAAGTCTTATAAAAACTGAAGTAGAGCGTGTTTCCAGTAGATATAGATTCCATCTATCTAAAAAAAAATTCTTGTGTGTGTTCCCACACTCTTAGTAAGCCTCAATAGCCCAACGGTTAAAGGTGCGGACTGAAAACTGAAAGGTCGCAGGTTGAACCCGTTGCACTATTGTCGTATCAACTCCTAGCACAAGCTTTTCGCTTATTTTGCAGGGAGAGGAGGATACTAGTCAACTTCAGCTTGACTAATATATTCTTTTTTATAAAAAAAACTCTGGCACTCTAAGCGGATTCAGATAACAAATATGGCGTTTTCGTGAATAGAACTTATAGCGAGAATTTGTTTGAGACAGAGCTTCACAGTAGCGTATTGCGGTCGCTTCTTAGAGTTAACCAGTGTTGCGTCCTTTGACGTCTACAATAAGGTAGTTAAAGTCGGATTTTTAATTAGACGAAGTCAACTGACGTTTACTGTATTGTCAGTTTTTGATGAAAATAAAATAGTGTTGTCACTAAAGGATCCACATCAATCACTTACTCATTACGTCGTGTACCAAAACACTTATTTTTTTATTTACTAAGAAAATTCTCAAATTGTGTCTATTATAATTGATACAAAAATATTTTGAATAGCAATTATGATCTTATCGAAAATCTGATCTTGTCTCTGTCTGCCTATACTGAGGAAATAAAACAACTTTTAGTACTAAAAATAGATCTTAAATATTTCTATTCGTGCTTTCTTTATTACAGCTTTAAAAAGGTGACCTATATTACTATTTCTATTACATATTATGTGATCTTATGAGATTTATAAAATGAAATGTAATAGTACAGTACTACAGCTATCACTACCTATTGAACTAGAACATCACTATTACAATAAATATGGCAAAATATGGTGACATTAGCAACTGTCAGTTGGTATCGTCTAATTAAAAATCCGACTTTAGGTAGATTTAAAATCCCCCTGTCATGTATAAATTACCTGAAATGTGTGTCGCAAGTAAGCATTACCGTGTACAAGGCGGGTTTAAAATCACTCGGGGTGCAATTTTAAAATGAAAATTACCCGGAACAAGCGCTTACGTGCGATAAGGGAGTTATTATGGTGCAATGCATCGATAGTATACCCATGGTGTAGCATTAAATCACGGAAGTCATTATATTATAGCTGTAGATCGAAAAAAGTGTGGAAGTTCATTCAAGAGACCTTTGTCCAGCAGTGGACGTATATCGGTTGGTAAAGAAGAAGAAGATCGAATAAAATCCTTTAAATACCTTTAAAAATCGGCCAAGTGCGAGTCGGGCCTCGCTCTTTTAGGGTTCCGTTAAAAAAAATTAAATTAAAATATTTCCATGTACCCATTGAAATATTTTAATTTAATTTTTTTAATTTAATTTAATTTTTACTATTTGTTGTTATAGCGGCAATAGAAATACATAATATGTGAAAATTTCATCTGTCTATCTATTACGGTTTACGAGATACAGCCCGCTGACAGACGGACGGACGGACGGACAGCGTAGGCTTAGTAATAGGGTCCCGTTGGTACCCTTTGGGCACGGAACCCTAAAAACTGACTAACCTTAACGCTATATGGGGGAGTTTGCGTGAATCATACTAATATTATGAATGCGAAAGGTGTGTTTGTTTGTTGGTTTGTCCTTCAATCAAGCCGCAACAGAGCTACGGGATCAACGTGATTTTTTTGCATGGGTATAGTTGAGGACCTGGAGAGATAGGCTACTTTATGTCCCGGAAAATCAAAGAGTTCCCGAGGGCCTTTAAAAACTAAATCCACGCAGACGAAGTCGCGGACATCAGCTAGTTATTTATAACAATGCATCTATTGTAGGAACAAAATAATTATAAAGCTTCTCCCCCGCGATATCGTTCTCGTGGATTTATGTTCTTTTTGTTTTAAATCCCTTCGATTTTCAAAACAAAAACAAGCAAACACACTTTTTATTTTATAATCATCATCATCATCATCATCATCATCATCAGCCTGTATTCGTCCACTGCTGGACATAGGCCTTTCCGAGAGCGCGCCACCAAACACGGTCCTCCGCCTTCCTCATCCAACCGCTTCCCGCCACCTTCTTAAGGTCATCGGTCCAAAGAGTTGGAGGTCGTCCTACACTGCGCTTGCCGGTACGCGGTCTCCACTCCAGAACACGTCTGCCCCATCGGCCATCGGTTCTGCGGCAGATATGACCAGCCCACTGCCACTTCAGCTTGCTAATCCTCAGAACTATGTCGGTCACTTTATAATAATCACGTATTTTATAATAATGAAATGTAAATGTAAATAGTAATCCCATATTATTAATATTTTAACTATTTTTAAATGACTTTAAAAAAGGAGGAGGTTCTCAATTCATCGGAATCTTTTTTTTTATGTATGTTCATCGATTACTCATAGACGCCTGAACCGATTTGGAAAATTCTTTTTTGTTTGAAAGGCACTTCTCAGGTGGTCGCATTTAAATTTTATCGAAATCGGTTGAGCAGTTTTTAAATAATCAACAATAGTATTAGTAACAATATAATTGGATAGAAGCAGGCGTTACTTTGCGGAAGTTCATGATTAGCAAGAAAAGGTTAGAATTATTTTTGCTATAATCCGCCAACAGAAAAAATCTGTATGGTCAAACATGCAATTAAAAGCTAAGCACCACTCACCTACCCAGCCAAGCAAAAAAGCCAAGTTCCCAAGCAAGCAATGCCACTACCACTCACATGCACCACCACACAAGACTTTTACACTACTCTCGACGCACGTTTCGCCCCGACACCGGAGCATCCTCAGGAGATGTCGACTTTACAATGCTGTATTGTCTAGTGAAGCTCGTGTCAAATGCGCGGTATTATATACCTTTTTCCTACCCCCACTACTGTTGCCCCGCCCACTACCCCCCGGACCCCCCCACTACCCCCCGGATCCCCCCACTACCCCCCGGATCCCCCCCTCTTTTTTCAAACAAACGAAGCAGTGGTGAACTTGAGACGTTCACTTGTTCATTAAGTAATTTAAACTGATTATTATTATTGTGTTTTATTATTTCTAATTGTTCCAACATGCTCAGTCGAAGTCCTTTATCGCAGGTATGTAAGATTTTATATGAATGATCGGATGATAATTTGTGTCCACTATCAAGGAGATGTTTAGCAAAATGAGACTTTTGGGGTTGGTTGTCCCTAACCGCGGCCATATGTTTTTTGTAGCGTGTTTCAAATTTACGACCTGTTTGACCAATATAAGTGGCTTTACAGTCTGAACATTCGAGTTTATAAATGCCCGATTTTTGTTTGTTGTTTAATTTATCTTTGCCGTTGCAAATATTTTTAAGTGGTATGGTTGTGTCTGTGTATGTGGGTTTCCGGAAAATTCCAAACTGATGTTTATTAATTAATAATTAACCCGCTTCATCCTGTCATCCTTGGCAGCATAAACTCGCAGCGTTCCACAGTTATGTGCATAGGTTGCTCACTATTCCACTCACGAAAGAAAACTATTTAAAAGAATTAAAAGTAATTTACCACATGGCACAGGCAAATGGATACAACAATAATATTGTTAATAATATAATAAAAAAGCAACAATTGATGCGGATCAAAAAGGATTTATATTCATCATCGCCTGATAAAATAAATAAATACAAATCAAGTTTAACTTATTTTGGAACAGTGTCGGAGCGTATTGCGAAGACACTTAAAGCACATGATATACATGTTGCATTTAGGACAAATAATACACTTAAAAATATTTGCAACGGCAAAGATAAATTAAACAACAAACAAAAATCGGGCATTTATAAACTCGAATGTTCAGACTGTAAAGCCACTTATATTGGTCAAACAGGTCGTAAATTTGAAACACGCTACAAAGAACATATGGCCGCGGTTAGGAACAACCAACCCCAAAAGTCTCATTTTGCTAAGCATCTCCTTGATAGTGGACACAAATTATCATCCGATCATTCATATAAAATCTTACATACCTGCGATAAAGGACTTTGACTGAGCATGTTGGAACAATTAGAAATAATAAAACACAATAATAATAATCAGTTTAAATTACTTAATGAACAAGTGAACGTCTCAAGTTCACCACTGCTTCGTTTGTTTGAAAAAAGAGGGGGGGATCCGGGGGGTAGTGGGGGGGTCCGGGGGGTAGTGGGCGGGGCAACAGTAGTGGGGGTAGGAAAAAGGTATATAATACCGCGCATTTGACACGAGCTTCACTAGACAATACAGCATTGTAAAGTCGACATCTACTGAGGATGCTCCGGTGTCGGGGCGAAACGTGCGTCGAGAGTAGTGTAAAAGTCTTGTGTGGTGGTGCATGTGAGTGGTGGTGGCATTGCTTGCTTGGGAACTTGGCTTTTTTGCTTGGCTGGGTAGGTGAGTGGTGCTTAGCTTTTAATTGCATGTTTGACCATACAGATTTTTTCTGTTGGCGGATTATAGCAAAATAATTCTAACCTTTTCTTGCTAACAATATAATTTGTAGTGGCGCGGGTCACGCGGGTGTTTGAAGTCGGTTTTTTAAAAATATTTTTTTTTATATTAAATTATAGGCATCATCTTCAATACGGTGACCATGATTATTTCTCTACAATCGTAGACAAGATATTTTTGAGTGTTATGATTAAACAGCTTTGCGATTGTCGAAAATATATTATTGCTATAGTATGACGATCACGATCATCTCTGATTGGCTGATATTCTCTCGCTTTTGTTTAAAATCAGTTTAAAACGCATTGATGCAGCAAGAATGCCATAAATTTAGCCAATCAGAGATAATGAGATCGTCAAACTCATCTCACTCACTCAGCAGTAATCGTGTTTAGACAATCCAACAGCTAATCTATTTTAACGTGATATTGTTTTATAGGATAGAAGCTTTTAAGCTATTGCATAGCTTTTATCGCGGGCTTTGAGCGTGGCGACCGAATCAAGAAATTCCGTAACGAAAATAAACCTAACACCCCCCACTCCGACCGGCACAGAGGTGCGGCGTTGAAAGCCGTGCATCGTCTAACGTCGTTTTAGTTCGGCAGACTTCGGCACGGTGTTTGTGTGCGTGCGACTAGAAAATGCTATGCAATAGCTTTACCACGGCAGTCCCCGAGTGCCACACGTATTTTTTTTAATTTTCAAACTTCAACCTAATGTTGAACGATCCTATTAACACTTGAAGATAATTTATTATTATTAAGATATTGCGAGTACAAACACTAGTGGCCTAAATCAAATAATCTTCGTAATTTATAGCAGGTAATAATTGTACCTACCCCCCGAAACAACTAGCAGTGAAGTTCATTACTCCGTCGTAAATGTTTGAACCTAATTCGAATTTGAAATAGGCGAGGACTCCCAAGAGAAATACATATTAAACTTCTAGGGCTAATAATATGTTTAATTGCACCTCGTATATTACTGAGGCATAATAAGACAAACTATCTTTAGCACCTACCTTAGCGTTAAACCTATACGTTCCTTATTTATGTACCTACGGTACTAAAAGGTCATAAAAAATTCGTAATGGCTAAATACCAGATCGTTCAGAATTTTTTTCTTCAGAAAGGACTATGGGCGGAATCGTCCCCCCCTATCAACAAGAATTAAATGTAGCGCAATTGATAGACCTTGGCAAGATGATATTTTTTTACTATGGCGACGATGCCCAAATGCATGGGGTTCTCATTGTATCTTACGTTCAAAAAAATATTTCGTTGACGTATTATTGATGACTAATTCCAAAATACCTACTCATTTATCTATTTATCTACTCCCATGCTATAAATCCTCTTTAATAGATTCTGAAACAGTTAGCTTATTGCCAACATTAAAACACCCAATGTCATAATAACCATTATATCATTCAAAAGTATGATATAATGTTGTACTGAATTTCATTATAACACACCTTTGTTTTTTTTCGATCCCTTCTGCAAAAAGGTTTCTCAACAGACAGCCACATTCTTACTGCTCGATGCGTGATAACTGTATGAATTTCAAAAAAAGAACGTCTGACTGAATTTCAAAAATAGTACATTTAAAACACCTAATAGAGGAAAGTGTACCTTTTTAAAAACCCCGTAAAAAAAAACCTGGGTTATTCTAACAGAGTAGAAGTAGTTATTTTTACTGTTATATGATTTTTATACGATAAAATATAGAAAAAATAACAAAAATAAATCAATTTCAAACAAAAAGTTTTTTTTTTTTTTAGAAGAACCCCAGCGATTTTGAAGCTGAAACCAACTATTTACGTCTATTTGGATCCAAATGAACATATTAACATAAATCCGGTGACTGTTGGAGGGTGGGGACGGGGTCCATACAAAATTGCCCATGGTCCTTTGGTCCTGAGGTCACAGGATCGAGAGCAAGTAACTGATGTCATCATCATTATCAACCCATCAACGGCTCACTACTGAGCGCAGGTCTCCTCTCAGAGAAGGGTTATAGGCCATAGTCCACCACGCTGGCCCAATGCGAATTGGCGGACTTCACACACCTTCGAGAACTTTATGGGGAACTCTCGGGTATGCAGGTTTCCTCACGATGTTTTCCTTCACCGTTGAAGCAAGTGATATTTAATTGCATAAACGCACATTACTTCGAAAAGTCAGAGGTGCGTACCCGGGATCGAACCTGCGACCCCCCGAATAGGAGATCACAGTCCTAACCACTAGGCTGTCACTGCTAGTAACTGATGTCAAATACATCTAAATGGTCCAGGTTTTATTGATCTGGCTACTGTTGATTACGTATGAAAACTTAAACCCTATACAAATGCTAACACGCGCAGTTTTGCGTCATCTGCTATAATCACTCACAACTTCATTTTTTTTTTTTTTTTTTTTTTAAATTTATTTAATCATGCTAATTACAAAATGGATCATAAGATATTTTCTCGCCAAACTGGTGGGCCAGTTTGTTGGCGAGGTGGCGCTCTATACTAATAATAGTTACGTTTAATGGTTATTGAATTATTATGTACATACTTTTAACCTTAGAACTATATCCTATACTACTAACTTAATTTTAATAATTTAATAATAAAAAATAAAAATAAAAAATATAAACATAAATAAACCAGTTTAACAAGTCTAATTCTCTAAGTCTAAAGTCTAGTCAGTTAGAGAGTCCCCAAGTAAGTGTTCCTTTAACCTCTTCTTGAGGACTCTCTCACAGACCCTGTCGATATCCTCCCCAACCCAACCGATTGTATTGAATATTTTAGGAACTACATAGGCGCTTATCCTTCTACCGTAGTAGTTATACATTTTTGGCACTAAAAATCTCTCTTTCCTACTCGGTCTAACATTATCTCTCATTTTGCACTTTTTTTTTAAATTATTTGAGAAAAAATGATCTTTTACTATTAAATATTCTACTTTTTTGTCTACAGGTAAAAGTTTCAAATCTTTAAAAATACTATCATAGTTTCCTTTGTATTTTTTTTTCTCTTTTTTCCCTAAAATATGTTTTAAAAGTCTAATTTGTAATTTTTTAATGTTTGTGAGGTAGGTACTAAATGTTTTGCCATAGATACTCAAGCCATAACTCATTACTGAGTCTGCTAACGCATAGTATACTACTAATTTTGTATGTTTACTTAAAACCCGGTCTAGGTGGTAAAATTTGCCTAAAATCGACCTTAGCTTGTTGCACACAACCCCTATGTGAGATTTCCAATTAAAATTTTGATCAATGATCAAACCTAGGTACTTATAATTATCTACATATTGTAGTTGTGGACACATACACAAGTCCTTAGCCCCATGCAAGCATTCATAACTGTGGCCAACTATACCAATATCTTTATGCTGAACCATCTTAGCCCATCTGTTGTATGGCGATTCATCTGTCATTATAATTTTTGTTATGAATTTATAGTTGTTTGCAAGAATATTATATCATTTTCAAGCGAAATAAATGGGAGATGTCGATATCAGTATTGGATGACAGTCACTTTTCTGATTGGCTTTCTAAATAGGTGATAATACCCACCTATTGGTATCGGACTAGTATGATAATAGTCTACTTTACAGTTTTGATAACAATAAAAATACAAGAGCTACTTTAGGGACAAAATATATCCTCGCTGTTGAACAATCATGGCAAATCATCATTGGTAAAGACGTGTGATTTAGGTAGTTTCCATCTCTGTCTGTAAAAGAAGAAGCTAAAATAGTTGCCAAGGATAGACTTGTTGGGTCTGAACAGTTAAGATTAAGAACACTAGAAATATAGGCTTAGTTCACTAGTGTATAAGGATGAAATTCGAATGGTCTCATTTCTCTAGACGTTTACTTTATTGAAGTACAACAGTTACGTTTGTCTGTTATCGGCGCTTCTACGGATTTATTGTTCTAATGTTAAATACTACATCATGTTTTCTTTGAGTGCTAAAATACGAGAAATGGAGCACAATTCTTTTTTATCGTGTACATAACAATTTTCTTTTGATTCTTTAAAGGCAAAATCAAAATTATTTATTTCATTTATGCCAACTTGTGACTCCTAAGACAAGTCGACTCTAACTTCGGCTCGGAAATCAGATTCCGTAGCGAAAAAATTCTAAGTCTATGGATTCTGCAGATGCTTTGAAACTTACTAAAAGATTGCATACCGTGTTAGTTTTCCACCATCAAATCAAAGTTTATTTATTAAATTCACTTACAATACACATTGGTAATAAGTATAATATGAAAGTCACAATAAAAAAAATTAAGTTTGACGATATAATTATTAAGTTTTGAAAACATAAAGGTGTTTCGGGTAATTATTATCAAATTTTAATCATCAATGTCAAAACTAAAGCTGTCAAAAGCTTTAGATACTAATTAATCTGAAATTAATAAATGAATTTCATTGGATTTATACTTGAGTCGATTTAATTACGAAGGGTTAATACAAGATACTTTACCAGTTTATACTCAAATTAATACGACTTTGAAAATAGATTCCGTCTTCGCAACTTCGGTTTCACATTCCTTATAATTTATAACGTGCAATTAATTATGAAAGTAGAGCATGTTAGTGATGACTCATTAGATATTAAATTCCGTTGGCGTGTAAGTTATTACTATTTCTGAACACGTATGACATGAAGGGTTTAGTTATTTCACCATCTCAAAGTAAACTTTAACCGACGATTAAGTTTGACGTTTTAACAGGTTTTAACGTTTAACGTTTTAAGCTTCGATGTTGAATTATATTATATTACCATAACGCCATCTCAAGGCTTTTGTATTTGACGAACCTCGTTTGGGCCGGGGCATTGTGGTTACTTCTGTATCCACAACTTTATTAGCCCTTTCTTCGGTATGACACATACCAAGCAAATACCTACTAGCTAAGTTAGATTTCAGTAGTTACGTATGTCTAAGTATTATTCATATTTATTACCTATGCAGGAAAGTACTCACTAATTCTATCCTTTATTACGTGTTTGATAAACGAATTTAGGTCATTATCATGATCATCACCAACCCATCAACGGCTCACTACTGAGCACAGGTCACCCCTCAGAGAAGGGTTATAGGACATTGTCTACCACGCTGGCCCAATGCAAATTGGCAGACCTCGCACACCTTTGAGAACACTATGAAGAACTCTCAGGTGTACACTGTGTAGGTTTCCTCACGATGTTTTCCTTGTTCACCGTTAAAGCTTTTGATATTTAATTTCTTAAACGCACATAACTTAGAAAAGCCAGAGTTGCGTGCCCGGGATCGAATTTGCGACCCCGCGAATAGGAGACCGCAGTACTAACCACTTAGCTATCACTGTTTCTTAGGTTCTGAATTTAGGTATTCTGTTCAAATTATATCTTATACTTTTCCAGGGAACATAATATTATCGCAACCATTAGCTATGCTTTTACTTATTTACTTAGCGCGAAACTTAGTAGAAAATTGAAAAAGTAAGTTTTAAGCCCCCAGTGATTGTATATTAGCTCAGCTCGCCAACTACTCGTTAATCAACCGTTTAAGTACGGCTTAAACTGTAGTTGGGAATTACTCAAACTTTGATACTGTGTCGGAGAAGGGTTTAGCGGAGTGTTTTATCGCGCAGATTTTCCATCTAGGCGTCTTTTATGCTGGACTAGGACAAAAATACTTGAAACTTCTACTCTTATCTACATGGAAAACTAATAAGTGAAACTCTATTTCCAAAATTTTTTTTTTCATTAATCTCATGTAGATATTAACTACGATAACATGGCTCGTCCCTCCACTCGTGTATCAATGTGTATAGTCACATCCTCATGAAAGAGTTTGTATATTTTAAGTATTCGTCTTCAATCAGTAGCAGGCCGGAACAAATACTTTCAAACGTTTTGAATTTTGGAGGGGCGAGCCATTTTAATGTAGTTAATTTCTACGTATAGACCTCACGTCCACCCAGTGGGGACCGACAACATCAGACCAGTCGCAGGGTCTAATGGCTGAGGCTTGTGAAAGTAAGGACTTTCACAGGCCTCGGCCAGTATCAGTAGCAGGCCGGCACGCACACATGCGTTGTGTGTCTTGGTGGCGCTTCGTAAATACTTTCACAAATACTTTCAAACGTTTTGAATTTTGGAGGGGCGAGCCATGTTAACGTAGTTAATCTCTACGTATAGGCCCCACGTCCACATAGTGGGGACCGACAACATCAGACCAGTCGCAGGGTCTACTGGCCGAGGCCTGTGAAAATAAGGACTTTCACAGGCCTCGGCCAGTAGGCAAGACCTTTGTTCAGCAGTTGATAAAGAAGTGAGAACAAGCAAACTATGATGATCGTTACTGGATAACATTATACAAGAACAGTGGTGGTAATGCAAAACTTAAACAAGTGTAAATTAAAAAATTTATTTTTAAATACAAGCTTTTAGTAGCTACAGACTCTAGATATCATCTAGGATCAGAGTTCTTGTCATGACGAATCAAACGAGCCCAAACTCGATGGGGTTACGTCGTTTTATTACAGAGTTCCGATAGCCATCTTGCATTGTCATCCGATTTACACATACATGCAAATTTCAGCTCAATCGGAAACCGGGAAGTGGTTCTAATTCATCTTGCAAGATTTGACCCAAACAAACAAATAAATAAACTGGTCAAGCTAAATAAAAGCTTGTAAAAAGTAAAATGAAAATAAAATCTGTCCACAATAGGATGAGATTTTATTTTCATTTTACTACTACAGCGACCCCCCGAATAGGAGACCACAGTCGTAACCACTGGGCTATCACTGCTAAAGTAGTAGTAGCAGTCAAAATCCATGTTACGACTGTTCTAGCAGTTAAAACCGACTGCTGTTGTCAATAGCAGCTTCACAGTAACTATGCACCAGCGATCCATGTATTTTGATCAGTAGCTAACCGCTCGAGCTGCCCCTGTATATGCCCGCCTTATGTCAGTATCTCTTTTTCTACTACGGATCTCGTCATTTCTGGTTTAATCTCACTCAACTTACGCCCGTTTTCAATAACTATACTACCAAAATCATTCCCTAAGTAGGAGTATCTTTACGTAGGTAGCCCCTAATGAATGTCATTTTCACCTTTAAATATTCCTTGAAGGCTCGTGAAAACGAAATTGACAAAAAGCGTCACCTAACTTAGCTAAAAACGTTGCTAAAAGTAAGAAAACATTGGTGAAAAAGCATCAGACAACCTAATTTATTAAATCAGGAATCAATACTGTTGCAACAATGACATCATCGTTCAGAAAACATGATTTGAACTGTTACTTGCTTGTTTTTTAGAGTCGGATAAAAGGTATTGTTCCCGAGAATAAATTGCAAGTTATTTTCCACGCCGTCGCCCGCCATATTGACGCAGACACTTAACAGAGTACAAATTCCGTCCGAAAGTTAACAAAATCGCCGAATTGACACGTTTTAGACTTTGTCATATTTTCCGAACTTTGTTAATTATTTTGGACATGTCAGAGGTAGTTGTATCACGTTTTTGATGATACTGTAATACGAAAACTTATCGTAATTAGATTCTGGTCAACATTCCTTTGAACCGAACGTTCCTTATTAGATTTTCATGGGTTGATTTGTAGTTAATCATGACTTTTAAACAAGCCATTTGGGAATTAGGTTTATTTGAATCAAAAGTTAGAGTAGCACCTTAGACGAGTCTCTTCCTAGAGCTTTCATCTTTACAAACGAAAATTTCTTATTTGAATATTAACCAATAATAGTACATGACATTTAGTAGATACACAGTACCCGGTGATATATATTGCACATCGGCCTTTGGAATAAAACGCTATTCTATTCTATTCACAGTTCGACTGCATTTTTTTTATATATATTACGTGATGTGCTCGCCGATTGTGAAGAGATTTCAGTAATTACTACGTGAATTTCTGGCTAGCTTTCCTTGCAATAGAATAGAAATAGCGTTTTATTCCAAAGGCCGATGTGCAATATATATCGCCGGGTACTGTACTCTTGAAATTAATCGTACTTATTAATATTATAAATGCGAACGTGTGTTTGTTAGTTGGTTTGTCCTTCAATCACGCCGCAACAGAGCTACGGATTGACATGATGTTTCGCATGGGTATAGTTGAACACCTGGAGAGTAACATAGGCTACTTGTTATCCCGGAAAATCAAAGAGTTCCCGAGGGATTTTAAAAAATTAAATCCACGCGGACGAAGTCGCAAGCATCAGCTGCTAGTATAATATAAAACTGAAGCCAGGGATTCAGTACATGATTTTGAGTCACTCAGCTTGAATTTTTCATCGATCTTTTTTTCAAAGTTAATTTCAAGAAAAAAATATCAAAGTTATGAAGACTTAATTTTAAATAACAATTACAGTACCCGGCGATATATATTATATTGCACATCGGCCTTTGGAATAAAACGCTATTCTATTCTATTCACAGTTCGACTGCATTTTTTATATATATGTGACGTGATGTGCTCGCCGATTGTGAAGAGATTTCAGTAATTACTACGTGAATTTCTGGCTAGCTTTCCTTGCAATAGAATAGAAATAGCGTTTTATTCCAAAGGCCGATGTGCAATATATATCGCCGGGTACTGTAAGTAATTACTGATTACATCGATTACGTTAAAATTGGCGTATTGCGTTAAATTACTGAAAGTTTATGTCTGCGAGTATTCTCGTATGTATACCTACCTACCTACGCAAACTCTACACAGCACAAATTCCTTCCAGAGAGATACTCCATCTATCTATATGAGATACGCAATCAACATCCGAATCCGAACTATCAGTGTAGAAACGTTATGAGAACTAGTACCAACGCAAATCAAGTACGATTGAGCCGTATATTACACCGAACTTCAATTTACGTCACAACCGTCTATTTTCTAATTTTATGAGGAGTTTCTTTTGAGTGTACTCTATACAAACTAAATCTGATTCTTATTTGAATATTAACTAATTAAACTCGAAGTAATTTGTTGACAACATTTTTAAGTGAATCGGGAAATTCAAATTTTTAAGCTATTGCATAGCTTTTATCGCGGGCTTTGAGCGCGGTGACCGAATCAAGAAATTCCGTAACGAAAATAAATCTAACACCGTCGTTCAGTAAGCGTTTAACATTTTAGAGGTTCACAAGTAGCTCCGTTCGGCGCAGTGGGCGAGCGGCCGCTTTCTTAACCGTATGGTGTATGATGTCGCAGGTTCGATTCTCACTCGCGAAGTAGTGACAGTGCGCTTTTCTTGTTTGTTTGTTTTTTAATTATTTTTTGCATAATTTTTATTATGCAAAAAAAAAAATATTGCATAAATATTATAATTGCATAAGTTGATAAAAAATGCTATGCAATAGCTTTACCGCGGCAGTCCCCGAGTGCCACACGTATTTTTTTTTTACGTAAATCGTATAAAGTACAGATACAAACTGATAAAATATTCAAATGCGCGCCTATAAGTTTTATGGACTTTGATTGTTTACCATTAACCTAAAAAATCAAACTTCGTTTATGTGAGGGCACGCTTTCAAACGCTGAAGAAACACTTCTTTTTCATCAGAAAGTCAATTTTATGACATCCTTGCTATCTTTTGTACGGAAAAAAAAATTAAGTGGCACTCGGGGACTGCCGCGGTAAAGCTATGGCATAGCATTTTTTATCAACTTATGCAATTATAATATTTATGCAATATTTTTTTTGCATAATAAAAAAATTATGCAAAAAATAATTAAAAAACAAACAAACAAGAAAAGCGCACTTTCACTACTTCGCGAGTGAGATTCGAACCTGCGACATCTAAAGAAAGCGGCCGCTCGTCCACTGCGCCAAACAGAGCTAAATGTGAACCTCTAAAATGTTGAACGCTTACTGAACGACGGTGTTGGGATTTTTTTCGTTACGGAATTTCTTGATTTGGTCGCCGCGCTCAAACTGTTTGTCCTACTTAGTTCAAAGCCCGCGATAAAAGCTATGCAATAGTTTAAAAATACACAAAAATTGCGTTGTTTTTGATTTTGTAATTTCTCCGGATAAAATGAGGTATATGTATCAAGTGAAACTGGTACTTGGTATGCGTTATCCGAAATCCCTTAGCCAATTGTATTGCAACTTATACCTTACTACAATGCCAGTTAAATTCCTTCATGCAAATAAGAATAGATTCGTAAAACAATAATAAAAAAATTGCGATATTAAAAAACTATTTATTACAATTCCGTGTGAATGGAGATCGATGAGGAAAAATCTGCTTTTTCAGAAAGCTACTTCACGCACGTACGATGAGAAAAATATCCCTCTCAAATCCTGCAGCTAAATACGAATCGAGAGTAGAAACCTATGAGTGTCGCTAACGAACAAGAGAACCTACTCCTGATATATATACATATATACACATATACGGGTAGTAGACCTGTATCTACTACCTGTATATAGGTATACTGGGTGTTTTTCAACTTTTCTACTACCTCAATAATTTAATATGAAAAAATATTTTTTAAAAATTGTTTTCAAACGCCCGCACCACTACAAAGTATATAATTTATTGTTGATTTTTTTAAAACCGCTCAACTGATTTCAATAAAATTTAAATGGCACCACCTGGGAAGTGTACCCCTTCAAACAAAAATAAGAATTTTCCAAATCGGTACAGGCATCTTCGAGTAATCGGTGAACATACATAAAAAAAAAGATTCCAATGAATTGATAACCTCCTCCTTTTTAAGGGGATGGGTTAGTGGAACAGAAGAAATAGAAACAAACACGGTAAACAAGCCGTAATTCTTTTTTTACCATTATTTTATTTATGTAGAAATTAGTTTCCAAAATCGTTGTTTACAATAGAATCATAAAACGATTTTTTTTCATTTCGCGGACCCCTCCGTTTAGTTTAAGACCTTGAATTTTATCATTTTAATTATTTTCGGAATTGCATTTCAATTTACAAATGGCGCGGCCATTTTGTGACATTGGGCCGCTTCTACCGAGGCACATTGTGGGTGGGCATTTATATATTAAAATCCACTATTTGTCTATTTTTTCATTAAAAAAAACCACAGATTCCAATGCCGTGTCGTATTTTTCATCATAGAGTATGGTTAAAGTTCTTGTTTTGACACAGTTAAAAAACACAAAAAGGTTTTCATAGACTAAAACTGGTCCATCTGTCGATAGGCAAATATTATATTGACGAAGGATCGGCTCCCGCTCTCCCTGCATGGTCTAAGATCCGAACATAACATCGACCTTCACCCATCTGTTTACCGAATGAAACATTTTTTTTATAAAATTCCATACATAGACAAATACGTCTTGTATGTATTGCCTATCAAAATATGTTCATGACTATCATTTATTGAAAAAATATTAATTAAATATTTTTTTTAGCGAGTTTCAACGAAGGCGTCGCTCGCAGCCACTATGGTCTATCCTTCTTTATTACACTAAATAAGCTCGGATTTCTCTCTTGCGCAACTTTACTTCCTTTGATTTTTAAACTTTAAATCCTGGCAATAGTGTTTCATGAACGGTTTATTGCAGGCAATACTATACCATCGCGTTTGTTATTAAATAATCTTTTTTTTGATATATATTTTGATTGGTAAACAAGTGGGTGAAACTCGCTAAAAAAATTTTATTAATATTTTTTTTTAATTAATGATAGCCATGAACATATTTTGATAGGCAATACATACAAGACGTATTTGTCTATGCATGGAATTTTATAAAAAAAATGTTTCATTCGGTAAACAGATGGGTGAAGGTCGATGTTATGTTCGGATCTCGTACTAGCACGAGCGTAAGAATGACAGTGTTCGTTTCCCGCGCCTTCTGCACACTAAGGGTTAAATCTGATGGCTACGTTTCACGTTTTTGGCTAAAAAATGCTTTTTTGCAGTGAAAAAAATCAACCAGTCACAAAAAAGTGGATCGTTTTTTATGTTTCATAGATTTCACATCTTTCAGGGGTCGCATCCCTCAAAATAGTGATTAAAGAAACATATTTTTTTGCGAATATTAATTTTCATACTCGCATCAGCTATAGGTGCTTGCACAATGCAAGCGCAATTATTTGAACAAAAAGTCAACAGCTCAATCAAACACGCCGGCTTTTATAGAGTGTTATCCATATTTGCTCCCAACGAGTGGACCGAATGCTGTTCAGCACGAATCGGCATATTGGAAATCTGCTTCAAGTTATTGAATTTATTAATAAACATAGCTCTTATTTTTATTTCTCAAAATCCATAGCAGGATATTTTTCACTATTCAATGAAGCGGGTGCTATGTAAGTGTCTCTCTCAAGCTTCAACCAATAAAAATAATGTACAAGATATTAATACAGTCGCATAGAAAATTTAAATAAAAAAGTATTTTATTTCTTTATTTATTTAAGGATCCATAGCTCCATATATAAGGTCTCACCTGAGAGACGTTTTCCGTGAACATAAGGGACGCGCAGTGCGTCGTCGTGGTTTACATAATATAAGGAAGAAGAGGAAGACAAACCAAATAAATACCAATAAACCAATACACTTTCGAACAATTGATCTACACTGCTGGTCCGCTTTTAACTTTTTTTTTAAATATAATAATTATAGACTAACGTTTGCCTGCAATCTCACCGGATGGTAAGTGAAGATTCAGCCTAAGATAGAGCGCACTTGCCTAGAAGATGCCTATTCACCCTTGATTTTCAGGTACCCAAGTTAAACTCAGTTGGAAAAACGGAAGCCGATAGGGCATTCCAAATTTTAGCGGTGCGTATTAGGAATGTGCTTAGTGCTTAGTAAAACCGCTTAGTGCGGGACTTAACTTGCGTTTCGACTTGCTTAAAAGTATTCGTTATATAAGCAAGCAATACATATATATGCCGTCTATCCATGCGCTGCGTGGGCCAGCCAACATGAGCTATTGCCAGCGAACGTGAAACATACGTCTGCTTGTGCACATGCTGGTGGCGTCCAGTGCCCTGTCTAGGTGACGGAGGGATATCTGGGCGTAGAATAGAAAGACTGTATTCCACTATTAACTTTATTACGTGAAGTTATTAGAACAAGTT
The DNA here is from genome assembly GCA_029955525.1 of Oeneis ivallda. Taxonomy (NCBI): domain Eukaryota; kingdom Metazoa; phylum Arthropoda; class Insecta; order Lepidoptera; family Nymphalidae; genus Oeneis; species Oeneis ivallda. The sequence continues at coordinate 5,093,148 of JARPMR010000018.1, read as the reverse complement.
TTAACTAGCTTTGTTACACGTGACCACTGTCAATTCATCCACCCGACCGTCCAGTTTGTAATCAAGTTCGTCACTTTTCGGCCCTCCCCTCCGCGGCCATATAGCGCGCGAACCGGTTAGTCCGCGCGACCACTTCAAAATTGCCGCCTAATGTTGAGCGACACAGTCGCTAACATACTCCCGGCGTTGAAGTATCTTCAACAGTAGTAGGCAGGGGGCATATGTTATTGAAGGCTCGTTTCAAGATTCCCTTTTTGGTCTTGATTTCAGCGACTCTGTTAATTCCGTCTCCACCTGGGTACACGCGTACGATACGTCCGAGCAGCCACATTAGAGGGGGACTGCTCTTATCCTTTATGACAACCAAAGTCCCTTCTTTCAAATCGTCCTTTGATTGCAGCCACTTCGTCTTTTGTTGCAATAAGGTAATGTATTCTGTAGAAAAACGACTCCAGAAGTGTTGCTTCAATAATTCGATGCGATGGAACCTTGCGAGAGATGACATTCTACTGCAGGTAATTTGAGCTTGTGGTGCAAACAGTAGAGATCGTCCGATTAGAAAGTGGGCTGGAGTGAGTGGGTATAGATCGGAAGGATCGTCGGACAATGGAGTAATTGGACGGGAATTCAAAATACCTTCTACTTGTACTAACAAAGTGTTCATTTCTTCGTAGTCTAGGTAAGTTAAACCAAGAACTCGTCTAAGGTGATGTTTTACTGATTTCACCGCAGATTCCCATAAACCGCCGAAATGAGGCGTATACGCGGGTATGAATGAGAAATCAATACCGTCTTCGATCGTATCCGCTGGTGAAAGTTGGCTTAGGACCTTAGAAAGCTCATGGAAAGTACCCACGAAAGTACTTTCGTTATCAGAGATAATAGTTTTCGGTTTTCCTTTTCTCGACGTAAATCTATTTAGCGCCGCGATAAAGGCTTCCTTTGTCATGTCCGAAACCAGTTCCAAATGTATGGCTTTAGTTGCTAAACAAACAAACACACAAATGTAAGATTTAATGGGTTTGCATCCTCTACCTTTGCGATTAGCTATCATTACTGGCCCGGCATAGTCTACCCCTGTGTTAAGGAATGGAAATTGTAATTGTGCTCGCTGTTCAGGTAAGTGACCCATTATGGGTTGAACTGTTGTTCCCTTAAGTCTACAACATTTAACACATGAGCGCACGGTGAGTTTAGCTAGATTTGTGCCTCCTAGAGGCCAATAATTGTGTCGAACTGTCGCTAAAAGGAGTTGAGGCCCTGCATGCAAATACTTTATGTGAAAATGTTTGAAGATCAGTCTGCATAAAGGGTGTTTGCTGCTCAGTAAAACCGGGTGTTTCGTGTTGTAATCGTAATTTGTATTACCTAGTCTGCCTCCAACACGAATTAGTCCATTTTTATCAATAAATGGCGACAATGAAAGAAATTTATTTTTATGTGGCATTTTTTTCTGTGACAGAAGTAACTGTCGTTCTTCGGCAAAGGATTCTTCTTGTGCAATTTTTAAAAGAAAATTGTTGGAGTTATTAAGTTCGGTTGTTGTTAACTTACCGACAACCTTTTCTGAGGCATAACGGCAATTTTTTACAAATCTTAGAACGAATGCCGTAATGCGTTGTAATTTTGAGAATGAAGAACAATTCCAATTAGCTCGGAAAATAAGTTAGGTTCTTCAGCAACATGAAAACATTTCACAAGAGTTTCTGGCAAATCAGTAACTTGTGTCTCCTGCTTGGGTTTTTCTGGCCAATTAGTTTGATCAGACTTTAAAAAAGACGGCCCAGACCACCACAAAGATGATTTACCAAGAACGTCGGCCTTTAAACCTCGTGAAGCGAGATCTGCCGGGTTTTCTTTGGAAGGAACGTGGCGCCACTCATGAGCCGAGAAACTTTCCTGTATTTCGGATACGCGATGCCGAACAAACGGTTTCAAATGAGCTGGAGAAGAACTTAACCAACCTAAGACAATCATCGAGTCGGACCATAAGATGCACCTACTGATTGGGAGTGTTAAGGAACTTAATATCTTTATACCAAACCTCGTTCCAAGTAGGGCACTTGAAAGCTCCAGTCGAGGAATTGAGGTAGTTTTAATGGGAGCTACCTTAATTTTGGATGCTAACAAATGAGTGGTGACTGTACCATCGTTGTCCGAACATCTTACATAAACGCATGCACCATAAGCCTTTTCTGAGGCGTCTGTAAAGATGTGCAGCTGTATGTCTGCGGGTAAATTAGATGTAACACATCTGGGAATGTCAAAAGTATTTAATTGTGGTAATGACCTAGCAAAATCAAACCAGGCCTGCCTTATATGTGGAGGAAGTGGATCATCCCAACCACATTTATTTATCCACAATTGCTGCATGATTATTTTCGCTTCCACGATGCAAGGTGAAACAAGACCAAGTGGGTCGAAGACTTGGGCAATTGTTGATAAAATGTGTCTCTTATTCACAGTGACATTTTCAGGAATGTCAATGGAAAATGACAGAGTGTCTGCAGGACATTTCCAATTTAAACCCAATGTTTTAGAAAGGTTGTCACTGCTGAGATCTACAGATCCCGATATCTTCGCCTCACCAGAAATTGCTTGCAGAATATCTCGATGGTTTGAGTTCCATTTTCGCAAGTTCAATTGAGCAGATGATAAGGCTTTTATTACTCCGCGACCTAGAGATATAGTTTCCTCAATGGTCGAATGTCCAGACAGAAAATCATCAACGTAAAAATCGTGGCGAATTGCACGTTGAACATTAGAATCTTCAGCTTCACGACTCAACTGAAGAAGACATCTTGTGGCTAAATAAGGCGCTGAAGCCGTACCATAAGTAACGGTGTTCAGTTGATAGCTTTTAAGAGGATGAGAGGGGTCAGCTCTCCACAAAATTTGTTGAAGGGTGCGTTCTTGTTCGAAGATTTCCGTCTGGCGGTACATCTTCTCTACATCCGCAGTAACGACGTATTTGTGTTGTCTGAAACGCAGCAATATAGACAGTAAATCGTCTTGCACTGTTGGTCCCACTCTTAGAATACTATTAAGTGACTTTCCTGACGTCGTAACTGCAGAAGCATCATAAACTACGCGTAATTTTGTGGTTTTGCTTGACTCCCTTAATACACCATGATGAGGCAAATAACAAGCTTTATAGTTAAGAGAACTTTGCTCTGTCATGTGACCGAGAGTGAGATATTCGTTCATAAAGTCCACATAAAGTTGTTTCATATTAGAATCTCTCCCCAACTTTCGCTCCAAAGACAAAAATCTGCACTTGGCCATCTGATATGAATCCCCTAACACTTTGGGTGATGCCTTCAGAGGCAGTGAGACAATGAATCGTCCATCAGGTTTGCGTTTTGTGGTCTTTAGGAAGTGTTCCTCACATGCTCGTTCTTCTGGGGTCAAATTATGTTTCGGAAAAATTGAATCTAACTCCCAGAAACGCGACAGATCAAACTCTAAGTTGCTACTCAACATGCATGTTTCATTTTTATTATTCTTGTTATTTGTCCACACTGTACCCGAAACTAGCCATCCTAACTGTGTTTCGTAAAGAGTAGGTTTATTTTTACCAAGACTGATGCGATTGGTGCCAATAACGCTCCAAAATATATCAGCTCCTACTAATATGTCTATCGTGGATGGAATATGAAACGAAGGGTCTGCTAAACAAATTCCAGACGGAATTTGTAAATCTCGAAGATTGACAAATGATGATGGCTGTGGTGTGGTAATGTTTGGTAAAACAATGCAATCAATACCTATCCTGAAACCACCAATGTAAGACTCAAATGTGAGTGAGCAAGACTCTGTACTACTGAGTGCTTGACTATTTATACCAGTTACTTTATTTTTGACTGGAACAGTATTAATATTCAGCTTACTACAGAAATCCTTCGTTATAAAATTAGTCGTACTCCCATTATCGAGCAAAATCCTAGCAACATGCGGCTGTCCTTTGCTATCTAGTACCTTTACCAAGGCTGTGGAAAGTAAAACAGTAGAAGTTACAAACGAGGAATCTAGTGATTTAGCTGATAAGGCTACGTTTTTAGCGCTAATGGGTGTAGCGATTGGTTCAGTGTGTAATAATGTGCTATGTTTTTTAGAACAATATTTACAATTAGAAAGTCTACACTTGTTTTTTGAATGACCGAGGCGAAGGCATTTCATACATACTTTGAATTCCAGAGCCTTCTGAATTCGACTCTCAACTGGCAGTAGTCTAAAAGATTCGCATTTATATAGAAAATGTTCCTGATTACACATTGGACATGAATTAGATTTTGGTTTACTCGTAGAAACAACTAGACTTTTTGGTTTATTCGGTAGCTGTTTGGCATTAACTTGTTTGATGTTATCCTGTTTAGTAGTATCCAAAGTTTCTAAAACATTAGCCCTATTTGAAATAAATCTTAAAAAACTATCTAAAGTTGGAGAATCTTTCAATTTGTTTCTATGAGTTTCCCATTCTCTGTTGGTAACATTATCTAATTTACAGGACATTATGTGAATAATTAATATATCCCAATGTTGAACTGAATGGCCTAAGTTAGCTAAAGCTCTTACATTCTTATTAATTGCATCAACTAAATTGCGTAAATCTACGCTAGACTCTTTTTGTAGAGTCTCAATTTTCAAAAGCGAATTTAAATGATGATTTTCAAGCAGTCGTTTATTGTCATATCGATCGCATAGAATTTTCCAAGCTGATTGATAGTTATCTGCACAAAAATCCAATCCTGAAATTGTAGACGCAGCATTCCCCTTAAGTGATGCACGCAAATAATGAAATTTACTAATGGGATCAATGCTTTCGTCAGAATGAATTAACGAATTGAAAGTGTCCCTGAACCCAAGCCAGTGATGATATTCGCCATTAAAATGTGGCAAGTCTATTTTAGGTAGTTTGACAACCTTACGTTTGTGTGAATCTGAGGGATCCTCAGAGTCTGCTGCAACCATGGAGTCGTGGGTTGGGACCGACAGCTTACGATGGCTTGCGATCAATGCCCGAGCAGCAGACACGAGCGAATAGTATTGCATCTCGAACGTATTTCTCTCTTTAAATTCATCCTCGGATGAATCACACAGCTCCTCTATCTCGCTCTGAAAACCGTCAAATTCATCGTATAAAGCTTCTACCTTGTCTAGCCGCAATTGGAGCTCGATTTGAGTTTGGATAGGGTCTGCAGGTTCATCATCACTCTTCAAAGATTTTAAGTAAGTGCTGAAATTGGTAAGCTTCCCTTTAATCGTAGCTCTTTTCTTAATCAATTGCTTTAATTGTCTTTCACTCATTTTGACTTAATACGAAAAAGACTAAAAAAAAGTAAACGAAAAATATCAATCTAGCTAAGTATGAAAAAATTCGACGCCCGTAAAAATTGCAACAGCAATTTCGTTTCGATACAAATTTACTGCAGAAATTTTGATTCTGAAGATGAAATTCAGAATTGCTAATAAATTTTGTAAGGCGTTGAATATTTGCTTAGATGACTTAGGTATCGGCAAAAATATTTATAACTACCGACCTAGTAATGAAAAATAAAATTGAAAACAATGATGCAACAGTTTTAATATACAGTAAATTAGTGACCTGTTGTTAGTTTTAATGAATTATTTTAAGTGATTTACTAATGAATAACGAACAAATGAATCACTTTGTTATGTACACTAATGATACAAAAAGATTACCTATATTACGCAATTAATTATGTGAATTCGGTCTACTTACTATTATGAAATGATAAAGTAAATCATTATTATGGAAATGAATGATAATAAGGATGAATAAGAAGGATAATAATGGAAAGATCTCACGGTTTCCAGGTTTCCTCTTGACAATTCCTTAATTGTTGGCAGTTTTGATGTCCGATTATGTCAGCTGTTATTAACAATGATTCAGCAATGTTCACACCGGGTAACCAAATCTTTGCACAACACAAATATCTTCATTTACTGGTGAATTCTTGATATGTATTGCGTATTTAAACTGGCTTGTCGACGTCTTATGCCGGTACACAATTATTATTATAAATCCACTATCCTTCGGTGTTATAATGATGGCCGAGAATTTCTGCTAGTGTTCTTGATTAGGTACACAGCATTATTTACTCTGAAGAACCACAAATATGTCCAGAAAGAGTTGTGGGAATATTGTGCACGGCGATGACCTTGCGTAACCTCTTGCGTCCTTTTTTCTTGTTCTCTTCACGAACTGATGTTTGGTTCATTAAAGGTGAAAAAGGACCATATGGTGGCGTCCAGTGCCCTGTCTAGGTGACGGAGGGATATCTGGGCGTAGAATAGAAAGACTGTATTCCACTATTAACTTTATTACGTGAAGTTATTAGAACAAGTTTTAACTAGCTTTGTTACACGTGACCACTGTCAATTCATCCACCCGACCGTCCAGTTTGTAATCAAGTTCGTCACTTTTCGGCCCTCCCCTCCGCGGCCATATAGCGCGCGAACCGGTTAGTCCGCGCGACCACTTCAAAATTGCCGCCTAATGTTGAGCGACACAGTCGCTAACACATGCCTCATAGTTAGTGCATGCTTCTATTGCAAGTTTAAACGCAAGTTGAAAGTGTACTTATATAGTTATTCCTCTGCTCTCTACTCGATCAATGTCGCCTTTCTCGTGGACCTTGACTTTTTTCGTTCATTTATTTTTAGCTGACTAAACAATTTCAATTTTCGCTAACTCGTAGTTAGCGAAAAGTGACAATGGAAAAATTTTAAAATCGCGAGTTTAAACTAAATAAAGTAGTCTAGATCTCTCTCTCACTCACTCTAAACCACTGAGCTATATCAACATGAATAGTACACACAAACACTTAAACATTGAATCTAGTTTTGTACTTTGTTGTTATCCCTTCCCTAATACATAGCACGTGTATTAAAAACACGTTATAACAGAGTTAGACGTGATTTTTAGAAGCTGGGTATAGCTGAAATAGAGTCCTGGATAGTGACATAGGCTTTTTATCCTGGAAAACAAAGGGTCTACCTGCCTAATGTGGTTTTGCAAACAAAATTCATTAAAATGAAAGAGTAGTTACTCTACTACTACCAACTTCATTAACACTAAATAGAGATAATTAGATGGCTGCTTACAGACGGAAGGTGTGTTACGTCGTTCTTGTAGTACAGCGTACACGTAAGTGACTTTTTGTTTTGAAACTTTTTGTCTTATTAATATATTTTGTCTTTCCAAGATAATATGAAAGACAAAGATAATTTAGAGGAGCTCTTATACATTGAGAAGTTTCTTCCACGATCTCCGAAGATCCTCATCAGATTTATGCCTGAAGGCGGAAGAAAATCTTTAAATTTTTCGAGTTTCTTACCGGCTCTTCTCAACAGAATCTGCATTCCGAACCGGTGGTAGAGTCTCGACGTGTCATAAGAGCCACAGGCTGGCCTACATGAAATAAATAATTTGTTTTTAATTAGATTAAATTGCAGCCCCAAATAAAAATTAGTGCATGGACATCCAAGAAAGATTATTACCTATTAATACATCCTTATTATGTAATTTAATTAATTATAATCTCAGGGTCACTCAGCGAGCGATGGAAAGAACTATGCTCGCAGTATCCCTGCGTGATCAAATCAGAAATGAGGAGATCCGCAGGAGAACCAAAGTCACCGACATAGCTCAGCGAGTCGTGAAACTGAAGTGGAAATGGGCGGGACACAGTTCGAAGAGCTGATGGTCGTTGGGGTCCCAATATGCTGGAGTGGCGACGGTGGTTGAATAGATTTTGCCTGCGTTTTGCAGTTATTTCAAAAACTGCGCTATTTTTGTTGAGTGACATGTTGCTAGTGTACGTCTCACCCTGGTGAAATTAACTCCAAATTATTTCGTTCTAATCCCCTGCAGGATAATTGGGATGTTTAGCAAATTTCGGAAGGCAAAGTTCGTAGGGAGTTCCGTACGAGGGTGAAATGCATTTGTATACAGGCGCCTTGCGCTTCGTACTTATTCGTAGGTATTATGGAATTGAATTTTAGTTCAGGATAATTAGATTAAGTTCCTATATTAAATTATGAGGTGATAGTTCATTCAATTGTATGATGGAGTTTGGTTGTAGGATAATCAGATCAAGTTTGATATTACTTTACATTACGAGTGTTCGCGCCATAATTCCTTGTTCCATGGTCGATGGCGCTAGCAACCTCTTTGGCTCGCAATGAATTTGACAGATGACACTTGAAAGGAAAAACTTGCCGCGATTTTGGGTGTGGTTTGCAAGATCTTTTTCCTTTTGACAGCTAACTAAGTATTCACAAAAAATTCCGGTCGTCTCGCGCACGTTTTTGCTGTTTTTAGTGTCTAGATTTAGTTATTTTACGTTTTTGTTGCGCCGTTAAGCGGTCGATGTGTCGATCTAGCTATAAGCATCATTGCTAACGGGTTATTTGTAACAAACGGCGACCCCTAACCAGCGGTTCTCGCTCGCCACGCCAAGTGTGAAAAAGTGACTTGGACCACCTCGAGTTGGCCTAACTAGTGACAAACCAAGTGTACCGTGCCACGCCAGCCCAGCGTCTTCAGCAGGCCATAGCTGGCTGCCTGCTCCTGCGAGTGGCCTGAGACGTTCACCAGCACACTTAACCCCACAACACACCCCACATAATCACCACTAATCATAACAATCTCAGGCCCTATACAAGGAGGACTGCAGGAGGCAAGGAAGGTCAGTGCAACCCTACCATTAAGTTACGTTGAGAACAAATCTGACCGCGGAGAAAGGCCCTTAGGGCAGCGACCCTGGACTCAGGTTATAGCTGATGGGCCCCTATATCTCGTGTTCCAGGCCTTGACTCGCTGGCCAAGCCGTTGGCCTCAACATTTGGTAGTCAGAGCGCGGTTAAATTGATTCCGCGGACAGATTTGGCATTACTGTGACTTAACTTGGCCGTTCTAGGGTTAACTCATTTATTGTAAATTAATGGACCTTATAACTTATTAATACACAGGCTTATTGAGTTACTAGTACATAGCCTGCCTTGTCACATGTAGGCCTGTATAATGATTGCAATTATTGAGATTTTGTTTTGTTAATCTTTGTTGATTAATAATTAATAGTATCTAATTGTTGTTTGTGGCCCGTAACTGGCCAACAGTTAGATGTAGATTGTAATAAATAAACTTAATATTAATATAATTTGATAATTGTAGGTCCTTACCAAGCCAATTTGTAATTTGCAGTGCCTAGTATGAGTCTAGTGGCTTAGTACGGGTAATTAAAAACTTAATTTTTCTTTTATCTTAATTTATGTTATTGATTGACTTAACATAAATTATTGATAGCTTAATTTGTATCTTTTGGAACTTTAACCAACAAATACTTTGTTTGTTTACTAGAACCCCTCGTGGTAACAAAGTAGTTTGTTTGATGTATTTAAAATAAATAATTCTTGTTTTAAAGTTAATAATTCTTGTATTCTTAATAAATAGTATTTAAGTAGTAATTTGTTTGTGTTTAAAGTGGGTAATTCTTGTTTGATTATTAATTTGTTTGGTTGAAGTTGAAACATAACTTGTAACAAATAACTTTGTTTTGATTTTGTTATCTATTTGTAGGAGATGTAGTGCCATTTGTTGACGTAGTCGTAATTCCTAGTTCCATGTGTTATCGGTTGGTCTCTGGACGTTTGTGTCATGGTTCATGTCACATTCCCTAATGTTTGTGGTCTATGGTAGAATTGAGATTATTCTAGTGTGTTCATGGTCTATGGTTTTGGAATTCTGCGACGTAGACACGACGTAGATATTGTTCGGTTCGTTTAGGTTGCATTATTTAGTTGGATTGAGGATTATTATAGGATTAGTGATTTAATTGTGATAAAATGTTGGTGTAGAGTGATTATGCAATGGTCGAAGAGTGCTGGTTAGGAGACTACGTAATAATTGCTAGGTTAGCTGTCATGGACAATAGTCCTTGGTTTTGGATGGAGTGTGCTTTTGTCATGGTGCGATGGATTTGGGATCTGGAATGATTTATTGTGTAATTGGTGATGCGTCGGAAAGATTGATCACTCATTGTGGAGTGAGTGAGTGAGTGCTGATTTGGTTATTTGGTGAGTTTGTTGCAATGTATATGCGATGTTAAGGAGTTACTATTCTTTGCCTAGTGATAGGCCATGAGCGGGTTAGACAGGAGTTTTGCTTAGGGTCTTCTTTTGGTGGAGACGGGCAGCTATATTGGGGATGGTGGAGGCTGCGCCTAGGCTAGAGTAGTTAGCCGGGTTTGTCTAGTTAGACATGGAAATATTGGGTTCCATGCTTGTCATGTAAAGATTACAATGTACCTCCTTTGTGGATAGTTATTATCATTGATTAGAAGATGATTGCTGAGAATGATGTTCTGTTCTGAGATAGTGTGTGATTGCCTTTATTAAACGCTCGGCCAGAGGAGAGGTGTCGTCATCAGAAGTGGGATGAACTTCATGCCCACGATTTAGAACTTCATGCCCACGATAAAGAACTTCATGCCCACGATAAAGAACTTCATGCCCACGATAAAGAACTTCATGCCCACGGTAGAATTCCATGCCCACGTTAGAACTTCATGCCCTCGTTAAGATTTCATTTTTGTAAGAATTATTGCAAGCTTTTGATTCGAAGTTGATTGATGTTGAATCCAGGAGTTTGACTAGTTGCTATTGTGTAAAGTTGAGATAAATGGGACAGTAAGTTTCTTGTGTGGTTGAATCACAAGCTTTCTTTTTTTTTTGGAGGGGAAGAGGGAATATAGGTCAAGTATCGGCTTAGATGATATTCCTTAAAACAAAGAAAGGAAAAAAAAACCAAGAACAAAAAATTTTTTGATTGAATGATGAATGTCAATGCAATGAGGTGAACAAAGAATCATTGATGACTATTGTGTAGAGTTAAGATAAAGGGATAATGAGATTCCTGTGTGATCGAATAGCTTGCATTCTTGTGGTTTCGTGGAAACCAGGTGTTGTGTGATCCTTGTGTGGATACACGGTGATTGGTGGAAATTGCATACTTGGATGCATGGTGTCGGGGCGATCCTGTAGGGATGCACGATGACTATGGCGATTCAGTATGTCGATGTGTGAGACTTGAGAAGGTAAAGCTATTGCGATATTTGTGATTAAAAATGAAGTTATTTGACATGATTTTGATTGACGTATGTCAATGCAATGATTCTTTGAGAGGATCCGTGTTTATTATTCTTTGTCAATGATCTTTGGTAGACTTCTTGGTTAATAAAGTTGAGATTAAAGTTGAGCTAAGTTAAGAATATCAATGTGGGACTGTAATCGTCCAGGCCAGACTTACAGACAGTTGATTGAAAGGACTGGAGGACTGGCCTATATGGGTTGACGTTCTCAAACAGACTATGTTTGACCATGACTATGATAATGACGTTGATCAGACCTAGTATCGTACCGGGCCAGACCCTTGAGAGCTGGGTTGGTTGAAAGGACATACTTGTCAGTCTAGATCAGGGTGAGGATCGGGGTGAGACGTTGATCAGACCTAGTATCGTACCGGGCCAGACCCTTGAGAGCTGGGTTGGTTGAAAGGACATACTTGTCAGTCTAGATCAGGGAGACTGTGACGTTTATTGTGACTGTGAGACAGTGGTTGTTGGACAGATGACATGACTTAGACTGGTGGCCTTAGATGAAGTGCAGTGTCAAGGATGGACGAGCGGCTCCAGAGGTCAGGAATGGACGAGCGGGTCCAGAGGTGTACTCCGCTTTGTGTTTTCTATACGGGATTCTCTTAGCGCTGGCAGATGCACGAAGGCAGGAGGACGCACGAGGACGTGCGTATGTCAGGTTTGGCCGTGCAGGAGATGTAGTGCCATTTGTTGACGTAGTCGTAATTCCTAGTTCCATGTGTTATCGGTTGGTCTCTGGACGTTTGTGTCATGGTTCATGTCACATTCCCTAATGTTTGTGGTCTATGGTAGAATTGAGATTATTCTAGTGTGTTCATGGTCTATGGTTTTGGAATTCTGCGACGTAGACACGACGTAGATATTGTTCGGTTCGTTTAGGTTGCATTATTTAGTTGGATTGAGGATTATTATAGGATTAGTGATTTAATTGTGATAAAATGTTGGTGTAGAGTGATTATGCAATGGTCGAAGAGTGCTGGTTAGGAGACTACGTAATAATTGCTAGGTTAGCTGTCATGGACAATAGTCCTTGGTTTTGGATGGAGTGTGCTTTTGTCATGGTGCGATGGATTTGGGATCTGGAATGATTTATTGTGTAATTGGTGATGCGTCGGAAAGATTGATCACTCATTGTGGAGTGAGTGAGTGAGTGCTGATTTGGTTATTTGGTGAGTATGTTGCAATGTATATGCGATGTTAAGGAGTTACTATTCTTTGCCTAGTGATAGGCCATGAGCGGGTTAGACAGGAGTTTTGCTTAGGGTCTTCTCTTGGTGGAGACGGGCAGCTATATTGGGGATGGTGGAGGCTGCGCCTAGGCTAGAGTAGTTAGCCGGGTTTGTCTAGTTAGACATGGAAATATTGGGTTCCATGCTTGTCATGTAAAGATTACAATGTACCTCCTTTGTGGATAGTTATTATCATTGATTAGAAGATGATTGCTGAGAATGATGTTCTGTTCTGAGATAGTGTGTGATTGCCTTTATAAAACGCTCGGCCAGAGGAGAGGTGTCGTCATATTTGTTGTAACTACCTTTATTTAAGTTGTTTTGTACCTACTTAAGATGTCAGCCCACAAAAAATTGAGCGTGCAAATTCAATCAGAGCTGCGTTGGGCTGCGACAGCCAACGCCTTGGTAGGCCGGGAGGACCGGGCATCCGCACTGCTCCAGCGGTGCGAGCAGGTGCGGACCAGGCAGGCGGTCGTCGAAGGGGCCTTCCGAGACCTCATGGCATTGGAGCTACCTCCGGAATCGCTGGAGTCCTCAGTGCGGGACTACGAACAGTTTTTTGAGCTGACAGACGGTCTGGTGGAGGAGGCCGCGAGGCTCAAGAAGGAGGCGAGAATGAGCTCTATTCTTGAGTCTCCCACCAGACCCACCACGCAGCCTGCGTTACAGGGCAAGTTGCCAACAATAAACTTGCCCCACTTTTCTGGCAACCTGAGCGAGTGGCTAGGCTTTCTCAGCCTCTTTGATAGCCTGGTGGACGCGAGAAGAGACCTGTCTCCCTGCCAGAAACTGGCCTATCTACTCTCTTCCCTGCAGGGAGAGGCTCTGGGTTTAGTTAGCCACCTAGACCTCTCCGAGGAGAGTTATACCACCGCGCGGGAACTACTGACTCGGCGGTATGCCAACGTGCGCCGGTTAGCAGACACACACGTGGCACAAATTCTAGCGCTGCCACGTGTCTATGGGGTGTCTCATTTAAGAGAATCGCTCTTAAATCCACTGATTGTAGCCTGCAACGCTCTTAAGCGTTTAGAGCTTCCCGTGGACCAGTGGTCCTTCCTTTTATTACACATTGTGTTGTCCCGCCTACCTCCCGAGTTGAAACTGCGTTTTGAGCAAAGGTATGGTGGGGACGGGGCCAGCTACCTGCCCCCCTTTTCGGACCTTTTAAAGTTCCTTGAGGAAGAGTGCCGGCAGGCTGATAACTCCGGGATTGCTGGTCCTTCAAGGACCCCAGAGCGGCCTGCCCAGCTGAGGAAGGAAAGGGGTCACACTGGCGTCCCTGGTAAAAGGGCCTCCGACCGGAGACCAATGCCCGTTTACACTGGACTTGCTGCCACTGAACCCGCCCCCTGTAACTATTGCAGGCGTCCAGGCCACCGGGTGCTTTCTTGCCCCCAGTTTCTCTCTAAGCGGATCAAGGATCGGAGGGGCATTGCAAGAGACCGCCACTGGTGCTATAGTTGTCTGGGAGCTCACATGCAACGGGACTGCCAACAGCAACGGCCATGCCCAATTTGTAGGGGTAACCACCTGGAGATTTTGTGCGCCAACAAGAATGGTGTTGGTCGCCAGGTGGAGAGTGAGGGCGCGCCCCGCACGGGCGGGGGCGCTCTTACCAATCGCTCCCCGGATTATTTGCGTCGGTCCCCTGATCAGGGCCATGAATCCCGACGCGTCCGGATTTCGACCCCGCCTATGGGGGCTTCACCCCCCCGTGAGGGGGGCGCCAACCCCCCTCGACGTTCTGATGGGAGATTTGTGGCGGCCCCGTCTACGGTTCGACCTACCCGCTATTCACCTCCGCTTCATGAGTGGCCACGCCTCGAACGCCGCCCACCTCGAGCGGGTCGACAGCAGTACTACGACCTACCGACCTCAGCCCGTATGACTAGGCCCGTGCTGCCGCCACGAGATGACGCATGGGTTTACCCAAATGGAGGTCCGTCCCCCTCACCTTTGGAGGTCCCCCCTGAGTCTCAATATGAGATTCCCCGGTCAGAGGACCGGTTTGATGAGGACGACCACCAATAGGTAGTTGCCGCCCTAGCCCCCACCACAGCAACTTCTCCTGAGACCTTGAATCTCCGGCAGTCCGTCTGTCAGACCATTCTTTTGCCGACTGTCTCAGTGAAGGTATTCAACCCGAAGGGTGAATTTTTAATCGTTCGCGCCCTTTTGGATTCGGGTTCACAGCGCTGTATTGCTTCTTCTCGTTTGGTGGGTGAGCTAGGGCTCCCTTGGAGTCCTCGAACAGGACGGGTGATAGGTATCGGGGGTATACCTACCGGGGAAGCGGAATTAATGTTTGGCCCCGTTACGGGCAATTTTAGGGTCTTGGTCAAGGTGTCAGTCCTTGACAATATCTTAGGTCCCCTACCGCAGGTCCGAATAGCTGACGCTGCGGTGTCCTGTGCATCAGGCCTAAACCCAGCTGACCCCCACTGGACTGAACCCGGTCCTACGGACCTTTTGTTGGGTTCCGACGTGTTGGGCCTGGTCTTGTCAGGGGAAATTAGGGTTTTGCAGAAGGACGGCCTATGTGCCATGTCCACTATATTCGGTTCTAGCTTTTTTGGACCCGTGCTATGGTCTTCGGACCTACCGGTGCTGGACCGATTGCAAGCAGCCGGCTTGACGCTGTCGGACGTGGTCCAGCGCTTTTGGGAAGTTGAGGAGCCGCCGCATGCCGCACGAGTTGACCCTCTTGACCTTGAATGTGAGGTGTTTTATCAAAACAACACAGGCCGCCGTGTTGATGGGCGATTTGTAACTCGTTTGCCCTTTCTCGCTTCTCGCCCCCCGCTTGGTCAATCGCGGGCCTTGGCGGAAAAGAGGCTCTTGTCTATGGAACGGCGCATGCGGCGCGACTCCACCTTCCGCTCCAAGTACGTTGAATTTATGCGCGAGTACGAGGGCCTGGGGCATATGTCACCATCCAATTTTGATTGGCGCGCACACGAGCACTACTTCTTACCCCACCATGCCGTCTTGAAGACCCCTGGGGGGAAGATTCGAGTGGTTTTTGACGGCTCCGCGGCCACATCCAACGGGGTGACATTGAACCAATGCTTGCACTCCGGTCCTAAGCTGATCAAGGATATCTCCGATATCCTCACGCATTTCCGCCGGCATCAAATTGTTTTCGTAGCTGACATCAAGATGATGTTTAGACAGTCGATGGTACATCGCGATGATCGGAGATACCAAATGATTCTGTGGCGCGAAAATCCTAATGAGCCAATGCGTGTCTTTGAATTGAACACGACGACCTATGGACTCAAGTCAAGCCCCTATATTGCTATCAGGACCTTGTTAGAACTAGCTAACCGGGAGCGACTGAATTACCCTCGCGCATCAGCCACCTTGGAATCGTCAGTCTATATGGACGATATTTGCACGGGAGCCTCGAGCGTTGAGGAAGCTCTGACTCTTCGCGATGAATTGATTGCAATACTGAAGTCCGGAGGTTATGAGTTGGGCAAGTGGCTGTCCAACTCCCCTCACGTCCTGAAGGATCTTCCGGGAAAGGATCAGCAGGATCCTCATATTTTTGAAAATCCCGAAAATCCCAATTTGCTGACGGTCCTTGGAATACAGTACCAGCCCGTCCAAGACGTTTTCACCTACCGGGTCAAATTAGACCCACCTCCTAAGGTCTGGACTAAGCGTTCCGTATTGTCTACGGTTGCTCGCACCTTCGATCCCAATGGATGGATCACTCCCGTAATATTTTTGGCTAAATGTTTCCTCCAGAAGCTTTGGATTGCTGAACTCGGTTGGGACGAACCACTCCCTGGGAAGTTATTGAAGGAGTGGAACTCCCTTGTGTCTTCACTTCCTGAAGTTAACCGAATTTCCATGCCTCGACGCTTCCTACCAACAGGAAGGTGTCATGCCAGTCTCCACGGGTTTTGCGACGCCTCCGAACAAGGATACGCCGCCGTGGTATATTTGAGGACTGTCGATGTCGCCGGTAAGGTCGCGACGCATCTCGTCTTGGCAAAAAGCAAGGTGGCCCCTATTCGGTCACGGTTAACTATCCCGAAATTAGAATTGTCTGGCGCCGCCCTTCTGGTACGCCTCTTGAACCACGTCCGCTCCTCTTTGGCATCTGCGATCGATCTGACCGACGTTTATGCTTGGACGGACAGTGAGATTGTCCTTTGCTGGCTACGAGCCGCGCCTCACAACTTAGAGGTCTTTGTTGCGAATCGGGTCTCCCAAATTCAGAGCTCTGCAGTACCGGTGATTTGGAGACACGTACCCGGAGAACTGAACCCGGCCGATTGCGCCTCACGCGGCTGTGAGGCCTCTTCACTGGTCCACCATCACCTTTGGTGGGATCCAAGTTGGCTATCCCAATCCGAGACGACTTGGCCTCAAAATAGGTTTTCCGCTCCCGAAGTATTGCCAGGCTTAAGAGTCGGAGTGGTTGAGGATAAACAGATCCCCGACTTGAACTTCCTTTTGAACCGTTACAGTTCCCTTGATAAACTAATTGGTGTTACCGGTTGGATTCGACGTTTTATCCATAATGGGCGGAATTCAGAAAATAAAAATTTGAGTCTTGAACGCCAAGACGCCCGGAACTACTGGGTGCGTGTGGTTCAGGTGGAGCATTTTTCATCCGTGATTGACACTCTAAAGAGAGGTTTAGTTTTGAAGGGCCCCCTTGCTCGCCTAAGCCCTTTTTTGGACAATAACGGAATGCTACGCGTTGGAGGACGCCTCAAGAATTCCAATCTGCCCTATGGTGCTCGCCACCCCCTTTTGCTACCTAAGGACGGCACCTTTGTCAAATTGCTAGTGACACACTACCATCTTAAAAATGCCCACGCTGGTTGT
Source organism: Oeneis ivallda (assembly GCA_029955525.1). NCBI lineage: Eukaryota > Metazoa > Arthropoda > Insecta > Lepidoptera > Nymphalidae > Oeneis > Oeneis ivallda. The sequence goes on along the minus strand of JARPMR010000018.1, from coordinate 5,075,888 downwards.
AATACACTCTCGGCTATTTTACAGCGCGAGTTTTGGATTCTGGCAGGGAGACGCACCATCCGGAACTTCACTTTCAGATGCATTCCGTGTTACCGCTTGAAGGCTAATACTTCACAGCCGATGATGGGTGATCTGCCCTCCGACCGCGTTCTAGCCACTCGACCCTTTGCTGGGGTTGGCACTGATTTTGCTGGCCCGTTTGCCATCAAGAGCTCTAACCTCCGCAACGCCAGATCGCTCAAGGCCTACCTCTGCGTTTTTGTATGTCTCGCTACCAAGGCGGTACATTTAGAACTTGTGAGTGCCTTAAGCACTGAAGCTTTTGTAGCCACGCTAGGTAGATTTGTCTCTCGTCGAGGATTGCCTGACCTGATTCGCACGGATTGTGGCACAAATTATAAGGGCACTGATAGATATTTAAAAGAAATTGTCGAATTCCTGTCTAGCAATAAGATTAGATTAAGTACAGCATTGTCCAAGATGGGGGTAACCTGGAAGTTTGACCCCCCAGCTTGCCCTCATTGGGGTGGAATATTCGAAGCTGTGGTTAAGGTGGCCAAGACTCATCTCCGGCGCGTTATAGGCGAAACTGTTTTAACCTTTGAAGAACTCGCCACCGTGTTTTGCAAAATTGAGGCTGTACTCAATTCTCGGCCACTCTGTCCCCTCTCATCTGACCCAAATGACCTGGAGGTCTTAACTCCCGGTCATTTTCTGATTGGTCAGCCCCTTAACGCTCTACCCAAATACCCCTTCAGGGACGTGAAGGTCTCACGTTTGTCCCGGTTTGAGCTGCTGCAACAGATGACTCAGAGTTTTTGGCACCGTTGGTCACTAGAGTATTTGCATCTTTTGCAGCAGCGGGTTAAGTGGGCTGACAAATCTGATCCACCCAAAGTTGGTGACCTAGTGCTGATTAAGGAACCTAATTTGTTGCCTTTATACTGGCGCCGTGGGCGCATTCTTAAGCTGATCTACGGGTCTGATGGGGTTCCCAGGGTTGCCGAGGTAATGGTCGGAGACTCTGTCTTGCAGCGAACCGTTTGCTCCTTATCACGTTTACCTATTTACTAGTAAGTGGACGTAAATCCTTACGCCCACGGGCGGGGGGATTGTTCGCGCCATAATTCCTTGTTCCATGGTCGATGGCGCTAGCAACCTCTTTGGCTCGCAATGAATTTGACAGATGACACTTGAAAGGAAAAACTTGCCGCGATTTTGGGTGTGGTTTGCAAGATCTTTTTCCTTTTGACAGCTAACTAAGTATTCACAAAAAATTCCGGTCGTCTCGCGCACGTTTTTGCTGTTTTTAGTGTCTAGATTTAGTTATTTTACGTTTTTGTTGCGCCGTTAAGCGGTCGATGTGTCGATCTAGCTATAAGCATCATTGCTAACGGGTTATTTGTAACAAACGGCGACCCCTAACCAGCGGTTCTCGCTCGCCACGCCAAGTGTGAAAAAGTGACTTGGACCACCTCGAGTTGGCCTAACTAGTGACAAACCAAGTGTACCGTGCCACGCCAGCCCAGCGTCTTCAGCAGGCCATAGCTGGCTGCCTGCTCCTGCGAGTGGCCTGAGACGTTCACCAGCACACTTAACCCCACAACACACCCCACATAATCACCACTAATCATAACAATCTCAGGCCCTATACAAGGAGGACTGCAGGAGGCAAGGAAGGTCAGTGCAACCCTACCATTAAGTTACGTTGAGAACAAATCTGACCGCGGAGAAAGGCCCTTAGGGCAGCGACCCTGGACTCAGGTTATAGCTGATGGGCCCCTATATCTCGTGTTCCAGGCCTTGACTCGCTGGCCAAGCCGTTGGCCTCAACACTTTACATTACGAGAGTAAAAATAGGTGCTCTACTAAATTAAAAACGAGGATTATGGAACTACAATATAGTTCCTACTAATCTACTAATATTATAAATGCGAAGTGTATTTGTTTGTTAGTTTGTTGGTGTGTCCTTCAATCACACTGCAAAAAGCTACGGTTCGACGTGATTTTTTTCATAGTTATAGTTGAGGACCTGTAGAGTTACATAGGCTAATTTTTATCCCGGAAAATCAAAGAGTTCCTGAGGGATTTTTAAAAAACATCCAGTCGCGGGCATCAGCTAGTTATTGAAATAGATATTTAAAATCATACATCATGCATGTACTACACAATGAATGCAAAGTAGAGGGCACCTGAGAGCGAGGAAGGTTGGCCGTTGGCTATATCGACCAAATTAAGTCCGCTGTGGACGGTCCATTGCACGAGGGTACCAGGCTGTCGGCTAGCAGGGGAAAGAAGTGTATGCTCGTGAGGCAAATTACATCTGCCGCTTAAGACGTCACTTCGTTATTACCACGACCGTTACGAGTGTCATGAAGAAGAAGACATGTGCATGTAGCACGCGCTATCGTCTGTCTTGTATATCGTCTGTCCTCAAATATGGTGGAGCGAAGCAATGGCTGGATCATGCGTCATGCTCTTGAACGGGTGCCACCAGCGGGAATGGGGGCTACTTTCTGTCTGCCCGTCTTAACATGTGTTGAATTATAATTTGGTATAATTTTGTGGAACTCATTGTGGATACATAGCATAGTCTCTATTGAATTGTAAACTTGTTTTGAAAAGAGCAAACGCCGAGTTTCTTGCTGGTTCTTCTCGGCAGGAAGGGCATTCCGAACCAGTGGTAGACTCATTGTCGATTCAAAAGCACTTGTAAAAAAGTTTATTTGAATAAAAAACATTTCTATTTTATTCTATTCTATTCTGTTCTATTCTATTCAGTTCTATTCTATTCGGTTCTATTCTATTCTATTCTTTTTACGTGGGAATAAGCCAACCAAGCAAGGTGTAACTTGTTGGATAAGTATACACGGAATGTAGAGGTATCTTAAATTGGAGAGAGGACTCTCGTGATAAGAGGTTGTTGTACCCGTCAGCGTGCGTATCACTTAAGCATTCTTCAAGGGGCCTTAACGATTCTCCGATCGTCCGGAAGATGTGCGCTCCCCTGATTCGACAGTAATCCCATTTTCCGGCCGGCTGGCTTTAGTTAATAAGCTACACGTTTAACTTGCCTTTTATCCTACGTAGGTAAGACCGCTGGGCCACAACCGTGTTGATCATAGACGTACAGTCTGATTCAAACTTTATGACTTCTCGGACTTTGTGCGTTTCGATGCGCAGAATTCAATAATCGGTACCACGAACCTGGCGAACCTGCGCGAACCTACACTCGCGGCTAACATCCGTGTGGACATAAAGTTTGAATCGAACTGTACGTATATTTACTATCGTAAGAAGACATACAAAAGCGTGAGGAGTGAAAAAATCTCTTATGGCAATACCTAAAGATAGAAAAAGAAAGCGAATTTGATATCGCTGTAACCAGATTTCAAAGAAAAATTGGCCACATTCGCTTTTGCAAATAAATAGTCGTGGCCCGACAGCCAGTGAACCTAATAGTTAGAAAAAAAATCTAGTAGCTTATAAACATTGTAATTATCTAGACAGGGCTGTGAAATAAGTTTGCTTTTATTAAAAATAGGCCAAGTGCGAGTCGGGCCTCGCTCTTTTAGGATTCCGTACATATGATCAAATCACTTTTCTAGTCTAACTAGATATTTAAATATTATCTTAGTTCTTAGATAGTACTAAATTAGCATATGGGGAAAAATGCTCGTTTGTTTTGGCCACAATTACTTATAAACCGCATCATAAATCGGTGTTTTCAGTATTTGTTGTTTAAGTACACTATATATTATATAATACACAGAAATTTCAAATTCCTAAGTAGTTTAGTTTTTGAGATAGACTCCGTAACAAAAGTGGTCTAAAACCGAAAACTTTGACGGCCCCCCATTTCTTCATTTTTGTAGCTTAAAAATAATAAAAAATATATTTGAACTCTACTTAATGAGTTCTAGACAATAACATCCCACATGCCAGGATAAAAAAATAATAATTTTATTTTATTTTTATTATTTTTTGTTATAGCGGCAATAAAAATACACACTCTGTGAAAATTTCAATTATGTACCTATTACGGTTTACGAGATACAGCCCGCTGACAGACGTACGGACGGAAAGCGGAGGCTTAGTAATAGGGTCCCGTTGGCACCCTTTGGGTACGGAACCCTAAAAACTGTTAAACAAGTAATTAACTTTTCTTTTTTTTCAATGTTGGGTTCTAAGTAATTTATTATTATTTTTAAAGTAGCTGATGCCCGCGTCTTTGTCCTCGTGGGTTTAGTTTTAAAGTCCGTCAGGAACTCTTTGATTTTCCGGGATAAAAATATCATATGTCACATAATTCATAGCATATATTAGCATATATTCATAGCATGAGTTCATAGCATAATATCTTCGAAACATAGCTTACAAAATCAAAAAAGATGTAACTTGTTATAATTAATCTTTCTCTCTTCTGCCCTATTTAACCAACTTTTCTAAATACGGGCTACCTAAGCTAAATTAGGTGACGGCTTCTCTCAATTTCTTTTTCACTTAGACGTAGTCGTAATTCCTAGTTCCATGTTTTATAGGAGTCACGAACTTATAGGAGAGTATAATAACATCAATGTCATTTTTGTCCTTATCCGTGTTGTGGTCTCGTGTGATGCGGGTTATTACGTTCCCTCAAATATGGTTGAGCGAAGCAATGGCTGGGTCATGCGTCATGCTCGTGAACGGGTTCCACCAGCGGGAATGTGGCTGCTTTCTGTCTGCCCGTCTTAACCTGTTGAATTATAATTAGGTATGCTTTTGTGGAACTCATTGTGGAAACACTGCATACATAGCATAGTATCTATTGAGTTGTAGACTTGTTTTGAAAAGAGCAACCGCCGAGTTTCTTGCTGGTTCTTCTCGGCAGGAAGGGCATTCCTAACCAGTGGTAGACTCATCGACAATTCAAAAGCACTTGTAAAAAAGTTTATTTGAATAAAAACATTTCTATACTAATCTATTCTATTCTACCCAAGTAAGGGATTGTATTAAGGGCTACCTACGTAAGGAGACTCCTACTTAGGGGATGCTTAGTAAGCCCGTAAAAGTTTGGGAACGTTGGTGAAAACGGGCATAAGTTATAGAAAGCCTCCATGGGAAATCTAAAGTTTCTAGACCCAACGATTTGAGCTAAGTTTTCAGTCGGTACTTTCACACATAATAATAATTATTGTAACTTAGTTAACACAATGTTACCGCAACCACACAAAATGAAAGTATTATCATATCATGCGTCAGCTATAATACAGAAGGTTTCTTCCTATCCCACTCTCCCCTAACTCTGCCCCCCATAACCATCATGACAGAATTTTATTGGGATACTAAAATTTTAACTCGCACGAATAAAACATTTAATTTAGGTCAGCTAATGTATATTTTATGTGACATTTGGACTCGAAAGCCTATGGAAAAATTTGAGCAAGTGCTTGAAACTTCGTAAAAGTCTGAAGGTTCCTTCTGCGTCCTTCATCTCCCTTCAGCTGATCCCAACTAATTTTTTTATTTAGAAACCCGAAAATAGTTTTTCGCGTTAAGGCGCTGTGTTCAGTCTCAATATTCATTCGTGAGCCGAATCACGAGCCGAATGAAGATCGTCTTATTTAAAATCTATGGATCATAATATTATGAAAAAAAAGTAGTTATAATTGATCGTATTTCTGACCTGATGGCTTTTTCTTAAAAACGATGATGCAAACTTTTCTCGATAGAAAAAAATTGCAAAGTTGACTCTGTAAATACATAAACTCCCATCGTTCTCTATTATGCATACATTTATTTTGGTAAAATTAAGTACAATTGTTTTTCATATGTTACTACAACAAATGGCTGTAAAATTAAAACAGTCGCAATAAATAAAATCTAAAACAGCCATTTGTTGTAGTAAGATATGAAAAACAATTGTACTTAATTTTACCAAAATAAATGTATGCATAACAGAGAACGATGGGAGTTTATGTATTTACAGAGTCAACTTTGCAATTTTTTTCTATCGAGAAAAGTTTGCATCATCGTTTTTAAGAAAAAGACATCAGGTCAGAAATACGATCAATTATAACTACTTTTTTGTTTCATAATATTATGATCCATAGATTTTAAATAAGACGATCTTCATTCGGCTCGTTATTCGGCTCACGAATGAAGATCGTGACTGAAACACAGCGCCTTAACGAGTAACCGTCTTAAGAATTAATCTCCAAAAAATTTAATCAAACATTAATACATGGAATTTACTACTTTTCTAGATGTACACCCGGCGCATGGTGGCTTAGCTCCACTATGTTAATTACATTTGTGACTCGCGAATCTATCAAGGACCAAGCTGACAGATTTAGTATGCCCAATTTAAATCGTATTAATTACGCTTCCACTTACATCTTTATTTAGTACTACTGGACCCGCCCCGGCTTCGCACGGGTAGGCTACAAAACAAACACAACGGTATAATCATCTAGGGCCTGGTGGTTAATGATAAAGTCTATGTCTATGGCTAAAACCCTCATATAAATATGGAATGCCTGTATTCGATCGTTGTCCTTTATGTGAGTGACTTTTGCTGCTACCCGTGAAGCATTATGTCCTCTATATCCTATAATATTTATCAGATCTTCATAAAAATTAGACAAACTATGCCTGATTTTATACACTTTTAAATAAAAAAAAATTATTAAAATCGGTTCAAATTTGACGGAATTATGAAGTAAAATCGATAAAAACTTTCATCCCCTATCCTGGAGGAACCTTATTGTTTATCAGGATAAAAACTATATTATAATTTGACCCGGAATATCACCTACTACTATACCAAATTTGATACAATTCCGTTCAGTAGTTTTTGGGCGATGCCCAGACAGACAGACAGACAGATAGACAGACATACGGACAGACAGACAGACAGACAAAAATTAAATAAAAATCTGTTTTGGGATCAGTATTGATAATAAAGCATCCCCCGGTTAAAATTTTCAAAATAGATTAAATGTACAGAAATCGTCCAGTTACAGTTTTATTATAAGTATAGATTTATCAAGCATCACTTCAAAGTTTCCTACAGTCTCTCGGGCTATAGTGGTATGTTAACGTGTCGTAAAAAGTTAATCCAAAATGACAAAGTGTGAAATTGGCCTTAGGAAATCTCTTTGAAGTAATATGTTTTTAATAAGACCATTAGGTAGAACATAAATGTCTATAAACATTGTAATTAGGATTGTAACATAACTTTTGGAGTGTGTTTTATAATTTATGGATTTGAATTTTGTGCTCTATCACTCAATAATATTAAGCTAATGGAAAGACTATTGCCTTAATTAGTGTTTAATGGTGTTGATATCAAAATGTTAAAATATTCACGCCCAGTAGAAGTAGAAATTGGTTTCGTTTAATACCAATAGGTAAATTTGTAAAAAAAATATTTTTAAATCCAAAGAATTTAGCTCAGTTACACAAGGAGAGTTTTTCGAATGCGAACGACATTTTTGACGCATTGCAGCATCTGATCATTAACTGATATGAGTTTTTGTCATAATGTACAATCTTGTTCTTCGTTATCAACCTATAGACGTCCACTGCTGGACAAAGGTCTCCTGCATTTACTTCCACATGCCTCGGTCCTGCGCCACCTGAATCCAGCAGCTCCCTGCGACTCGTTTGATGTTGTCGGTCCAACTAGTGGGGGGTCTGCTAACACCGCGCTTCCCGGTGCGGGATCGCCACTCCAGCACCTTGGGACCCTAACGACCATCAACTCTTTGAACTATGTGCCTCACCCATTTCTACTTCAGTTTCGTTACTCGCTGAGCTATGTCGGCGACTTTGCTTCTCCTACGGATCTCCTCATTTCTGATAAGATCTCGCAGGGATATTCTGAGCATAGCTCTCTCTATCGCCCGCTGAATGACCTGGCCTGAGCCTTCTTATATAATTTACAAATATTGTATAATCGTGGGTGAGAATTGTATGGAGAGTTATTGCACAGCAGCACAATTTTTGCTCGCTTGGGTAAAAATTAATATGGGTAGTCTGATGTATTTTTTATATGATACGCTGTAATGGCCTATTACGATGTCATAAAAAATTAATCTGGAGTGACAGCGTGAAATAGGGGCTCGGTTTTAAATTACCTTTGCACAGAAATAAATCCTTGCATCATCAATCATCATCAGCATCCCATTAACGTCTCACTACTGAGGGTAGGTGAGGAGGTTCGTGGTTGGTACACGAATTCCTACGTATCTAATAGACTCGATCAATAAAAGGCACCGATAAGTATTCCATGTATTGGGCACAACACACAAGTTATAGGAAGCACAGAAAATACAGAAAAGTTAATAGTTAGTTAGAACAATTGAAATATAAACATTACGCGACTCGATTTACAAAGAGGGCAATGGAATGTCATTGCATAGCCGATCGAATGCACTCGGTGAAGGTGCGCCTGGGACTGCAGCGCCACACGCCTAGTAAACCGGCGTGCGGCCGCTTCGCGAAACTCGCATCGGCACTCGAACTTGCCCGAGCGGCGTAAATACTTCGCGATCGATCGTCGCTTGCGCATACTACGGGTTTCGCCCGAGTCTGCGTGTGAATTAAATTTGTTTTTGTGTTAATGTGTTTTTATGAGTATGTATTAATGTTTATGTGATATAAATAGATGAATGTGTAATTACAAGTATGTATGTATGCTTATATATATATGTACACGTATATATTATATTATAAATATTTTTATTTTGTGATATGTAATAAATAAATAGATAATAAAGCTTGTGTGTTGCCCACATCACTCCCCTCCAGAGGCCGTGTCTACGGACGATAATAATCTGGGAACCGTACTCGTCTTCCCGAACGTGTGGTCCGAAATCTGGTATTATCTCCAGCTTGTTGCTGGGGAGGATCTGGAGGTTTGGGTTGGGGAGGATCAGGTGGTTTTGGCCGGTTAGGTTGGTGGAGAGTGTCTTCAGACAATATGTAGGCTGGCTTTAGTCGGTCAATGGATATTGTGACGTTCTTGCCCTTAACATTTATCTTAAAGGTTTTTGCGCCTCTCTTCAAAACCTCATATGGCCCGTTATACGCTGGCTGTAGGGAACCACGTAGCGTTTCTTCCCGAATGAAGACGTGGCTACATGTGTTTAAATCCTTAAATATGAAGGTTTTGGGTTTGGAATGGTGCTGTGTTGGCACAGGTCGTAGCTTCTCGGCAAAGGACTTCAAGCGAGCTGAAAAGTCGGTGATATCGGTGGTGTAACTTGCGACACTGTGACCGAAGAACTCACCGGGTAGTCGCAGAGGTTCACCGTACACTAGATCAGCTGATGAAGCTTTCAGGTCGTCTTTTATGGCACTCCTTATGCCAAGAAGTACAAGGGGTAGAGACTCGGTCCAATTCTCGTCAGCGTGGCACGTTATAGCTGCCTTTAGTTGACGATGAAAACGCTCGACTAGGCCGTTGCACTGCGGATGGTAAGCAGTTGTGCTGCGGTGTGTGAATCCGATAGATTTCGCCAACTGCTGGAAAAGCGCACATTGGAATTGCATCCCGCGATCGGTCACGACATCTATCGGAATTCCAAAGCGTGACACATAGCAGGAAATAAACGTTTTGGCCACCGTCTCAGCAGTTATGTCGGCAATAGGGACAGCTTCCGGCCATCGCGTGAAGCGATCGACGGCTGTCATGCAATACCGATAACCGTTTGAAGGCGGTAATGGGCCGATCAGGTCTAAATGGACATGTTTGAATCGCGCTGAAGGTAATGCAAGCGTACCCAAAGGTGACGACACGTGTCGGCTTACCTTCGTTCGCTGGCAGGACAAACATGCCTTAGCCCATTCGCGGCAATTTTTGCGCATAAGTGGCCAGACAAAACGTTGTGCAACGAGCTTAGCCGTAGCGTTGGGACCAGGATGGCTAAGAGAGTGGAGGCAGTTGAAGACTTGCCTACGACAGCTCTCCGGGACAAAGGGTCTGGGAGTCGGGGTACTGACGTCGCAGTACAATTCAGTACGACTGCCAGGAATTGTCATTTTGGTGAGGCGAAGGGAAGTTTCGCCATTGAGGTAATTCGCAAGCTCGGGATCTGTTGTTTGGGCCTTAGAGAGGACTTCTAAATCGACAGGCATCTGTAGTTCATATATGCGGGAGAGAGTGTCAGCGACGACATTATCTTTACCCGCGATATGTCGGATGTCTGTCGTGAACTGCGAGATGAAATCCAAGTGTCTATACTGCCGTGGCGAGCAGTTACTTTTTCGCTCATGAAAAGCGTAACATAGTGGTTTGTGGTCAGTATAGACAGTGAAGTGATTGGCCTCTAACATGTGGCGAAAGTATTTAATTCCCTCATATATTGCAAGGAGTTCTCGGTCATATGGTGAATATTTGACCTGAGATGGGCTCAACTTGCGTGAGAAAAATGCTAAGGGCTGCCAAGCTCCGTCCACATATTGTTGAAGAGCTGCTGCGATGACTTTGTCTGACGCGTCTGTGACAAGTCCCAACTTAGCATTGGTATTAGGATGCGCTAGTAGGGCTGCATTGCACAAACTCTTTTTGCAGTTTTCGAAAGCTTGCAATGATTCTCCTGTTATGACGACTGGATGGGAAGCTTTGACTGATCCGGTTAGCAGGGCGTTCAGAGGAGCCTGGATTTGGGCGGCGTTGGGCAAAAATCGCCTGTAAAAATTAATCATGCCCAAGAATCGTCTTAGCTCTCTGACGGTCTTGGGGACGGGAATGTCAGCGATGGCCTTGACTTTGCTTTCTAAAGGTTTCGTACCTTCCTCTGAAATTTGGTAGCCCAGGAATGTTACTTTAGGTGCACCGAAGACGCATTTGGCCGTGTTTACAAGCACGTCGTATTCTTGCATACGTGTGAAGAGTTGGCGCAAATGTTCTTCGTGCTCTTCCTGAGTCCTGGAAAATACCAAGAAATCATCGAGGTATGGATAGCAAAAGTCAAGTCCGCGCGTGAGTTCATCCACGAACCTCTGAAAAGTCTGCCCAGCGTTCCTCAATCCGAACGCCATAAAAGGAAATTCGTATAATCCGAAGGGGGTTGATATGGCTGTCTTCGGAATGTCCTCCTCAGCTACAGGGATCTGGTTGTAAGCCTTGACTAAATCTATAACTGAAAAGTACTTACATCCAGATAAGCTGTGGGAAAAGTCATGGATATGACGGATTGGGTTTTTGTCTGGTATCGTCCTTGCGTTGAGTAACCTGTAATCACCGCAAGGACGCCAGCCATTGTCTTTTTTGGTCGCGAGATGGAGTGGGGATGACCATGGACTGTCGGATGGACGAGCGGTACCGTTAGCCAGCATGGTGTCAAACTCCTGTCTGGCAATCTTCAATTTATCTGGAGCCAGCCTTCGGGGTGAACACGACACTGGGGGGCCTGGTGTGGTGCGGATGTGGTGTAGTGTTGTGTGTTTCACTGTACCTGGTGTACCGGCGGGGCGAGTGATATCCGGAAATTCGGACAAAATATCGTGGTACCTGCTGCTGCCGCCAGTCGACACCTTCACACTCGTTACAAGGCTGTCGGGAGTAGAAATATTTACTGCCGCGCTGATACTGGTCAGACTATCGATGAGCTTGTGATTGCTGATGTCAACGATGAGACGGTAGTATGAGAGAAAATCTACACCGATTATAGCTTTAGTGACGTCAGCAATCACGAAACGCCATGGGAAATTTCGGCGTAAACCTATATTCAACGTGAGCTGAATGTAACCATAGGTATCAATAATCGAACCATTAGCAGCGCGGAGGGTAAAAGAGGTTTTACAACGACGCTCATGAAGTGCGCTTATAGGGTAAACACAAACATCACTGCCCGTATCCACAAGGAACTGCACTTTTGTAACGCGGTCCGTGATGAAGAGGCGACCTGGGTTCTTGCAATCGTTGGCCGCCATCACTGATTGCTTCGCCCGTTTCCCGTCGATTTGTTGAAATCGCAGGGCTGGATGCAAGTCTTAGCCGCCGATCCGAACTTATGGTGGTACCAACACGTGGGGAACCGTCGGTGATTCGAATCTGATCGGCGAGAGCGGCTGCGGCTACGTGCACGGGCTCGTCCACGTTCGTTAGGTTGCGACCATTGCGACCGCCGGTTGTCACGGGTGAGGAGGGTGCTGACCTGCTTAGTCAACTCTGCCACCTGTCGCGTGAGCAGGTCTATCGACGTAGATGATGTCGCGACGGCTACTTGTTTGGCTGGTGTCGCGATGTCGTGTATGCGGTCGGCGAGATCTGCCAGCGCGTCGAGTGTCAGGGTTGGTTGTGACGCGACTATCGGTTGCATCTCCGTAGGTAAACGACTGGACCATATAGTCTTTAAAAAGTCTTCAGGGATGTCAGGTCCCGCCAAGTGTTGCAGGTGACGCAAGAACTGTGAGGGCTTGCGGTCACCCATCTGCTCATGAGTCAAAAGCTGTTTAATCTTGTTCTCGCGCGACGCGGATAGCCTTTTGATGAGTTCCGTTTTAAGGCGATTGTAGTCTGGGGGGCCCGTTATAATATCCTCAACTTCTGACGCGTATTGTCTATCAAGGGCCGCAAGAACTTGATAAAATTTTACTTCGTCATCCGTAATTCCGTATGTTTTGAATTGTCCTTCCACTTGCCGGAACCAAATGTTCGGTTTTTCAGCCCAAAATGGTGGTGGCTTGATTTGTTTTGGGTGTGGCACACTCGTAAGGTTATCAATGCTGCTTACTTTTTCTGCCTTTCTTACTCGTCGGCGCGTGTTAACGTGCTGTGTACCGGCTGTGTCACTACCACTGCTCATCTTGTCGGTTGGCGTGTAATTTGGGTCACTATATTAATAAAGGACCAGGGGTCACCACTGAGGAGGTTCGTGGTTGGTACACGAATTCCTACGTATAGACTCGATCAATAAAAGGCACCGATAAGTATTCCATGTATTGGGCACAACACACAAGTTATAGGAAGCACAGAAAATACAGAAAAGTTAATAGTTAGTTAGAACAATTGAAATATAAACATTACGCGACTCGATTTACAAAGAGGGCAATGGAATGTCATTGCATAGCCGATCGAATGCACTCGGTGAAGGTGCGCCTGGGACTGCAGCGCCACACGCCTAGTAAACCGGCGTGCGGCCGCTTCGCGAAACTCGCATCGGCACTCGAACTTGCCCGAGCGGCGTAAATACTTCGCGATCGATCGTCGCTTGCGCATACTACGGGTTTCGCCCGAGTCTGCGTGTGAATTAAATTTGTTTTTGTGTTAATGTGTTTTTATGAGTATGTATTAATGTTTATGTGATATAAATAGATGAATGTGTAATTACAAGTATGTATGTATGCTTATATATATATGTACACGTATATATTATATTATAAATATTTTTATTTTGTGATATGTAATAAATAAATAGATAATAAAGCTTGTGTGTTGCCCACAGTAGGTCTTCTCAGAAACCATTCTCAGGTCCAGCATGCAGGCCCAATGCAAATTGGTAGACTTCACAAACCTTGAGAACATTATGAAGAACTTTCAGGCGTAAAGGTTTCCTCAAGATGTTTTCTTTCACCGTTGAAGCATGTGATATTTAATGACGTCATCAATCATCATCAATTCGCTAGAGATGTTTGAATATTCAACCAACATGCATCCACTATTTGAAAGTAAGTAAGAAACTCTCTTTCAGCCAATGTTTGCATTCCTCGGGGTTTTAAGGTCCTTTGGAAAGTTTAGTGTTAGCAGATCTCCCACTGTGGGCTGACATCATCAGACAATTCACGTGAATTGGGCCAGTGTGGTGGACTATGGCCTATAAGGCATTAAAATAAAATAAATAAATAAAAATAGCCTGTATTGCAGCAACATTTCATTTCAATAAAAATATTAAAATATAAATATTAAAAGTTTTGACTTCTGCGTGTCCCTCGACATAGGCCTCCTCTAAATTTTTCCATGTTGTTCTATCTCTAGCTAGACGAGTTCACATACTTCCGACTAAGTTTCGGATGTCATCCTCCCATCTTTTTGATTGTCTGCTCTTTTTCTATTTCCGTTTCGGGAGTGCATATACGAAATTGAGCTCTAATTCAATGCTGTTATGGTTTATTATACTTTGACGCTAATGTCATCGAATACGATTACGATCAATGGAATAACTTTAGGCAATCGCACCTCGGGTGGGTTTTGTTGTTTAAATATTGCCGAATCGAATGCGCCGACCCGAATAAGTGTGTAGCACGCCTAACTCTTCTCTGATAGGAGACCTGCGCTCATTATTTAGCCTTTTGTGAGTGGCTGATGATGACGTATTTCTAGCAATTTGAGAAACCTAGAAAGCAATCAGTTCAAGTTAATCAAAGGCACTTTGTAATATAAATAAACCCATTTGCAAAAAAAACGGGTGGTTTTAATTTTTTCTCTGTCTTTAAAAAAATGCAATAATAAGAAAGAAGTTTTAATCGTTTGAGTATATTACTGGCACATTGAAAAAGTGTCTAAGTGAATAACTAAGTTTGTTCCAAATTCAAATTTAAGATTTAGACGGATCTTTATAAAAATTGCGGTCAATTGCGTATTGTGACGGGAAGTGTTAGAAGATCGACAGATATCTAGAGTTGTATCTAACTTTGAGATAAATCAACTATTGATGAATTTTCTCATTTCCTTGATATTTTTAAGTCTTGATAACATTATTTAGCGCTCTCTAAGATGGTTGATAGACGAATAACAGCTAGCAAAATTGTAGTGCGGCTTGAAGAAGGTTGTAGTCAATGTTATGTCTCGCAGAGGCTAACTGTGAGTCGTTCGACTGTCCAGAGAACTTGGCAAAGATATCAAGAGACTGTTTATATCAGCAGAAGGCCTGGTTCTAGAAGAAAACCGTGCACAGAAGCTTGAGATGACCGCTTCCATGTCAACCAGGCGCTGAGAAATCGCAAATCTTCTTATGTCGACCTCAAAAAGACTCTCGAGGAAGTGAGAGGTGTGCAAACCAGCCTATGGACGGTCAGGAGGAGTCTTCTCGTTTTGAACGTTTTGCAGAAGTTTCTTTTGAAGAATGAAGTTGCCAATGAAATTGCTTATTTGTCTAGGTGCCCGTTTTTTTTTTGCAAAAGAGTGTATTACTTACCGACCGGTAGATTCACAAATAGTAAAAGCACTTTGTAAATGTTGATTATTTGAATACACTTTTCCATTCTATTCGATATCGATGATAATATTACCATATTAATTATTTGGTAATAATTCCGTACCACAATATCACGCAGACTTAGTGAGGGTATTACCATAAGCCGGTGGTATTATACGCCGTGCCATAAAGACCCCACCGCCCATAAATCATGGTTGATTTTTACTGTAGCGCTAAAAATTTAACACTTATGAATAATACATTTAATTTCGCCCTACTAATGTTGGTACGTTTTATGTGAGATTCAATAACGTCTATTACTCGGTCTTAAAAACCTCAGTAAAAAGTTAATCTTAGATGACAAAGTGTGAACATGTCCCAGCATAACAATGAATTAATGGCTTTATTAGTTAACAGATTAGGTATAATAACTATAAAATAAAGCCGGCCAAGTGCGAGTCGGACTCGCGCACCGAGGGTTCCGTTCTCCAAAAGTAAATGTAAAACGATATTATACTAGTGGTTCGCCCCGAACTGAGACCTCGCGGTAACGGTATCCCATGATTATTCATTCAATCGATACATGATAACCAAAACTGACATTATTATTATGCCCGTTTTCACCAAACATACCTAAATCATCCCCTAAGTAGGAGTCTCTTAACGTAGGTAGCTCCTAAATACAATCCTAAGTCCTAACATCCGTCCCAATATCCTTTTAGGTGTCCCGTACAGGATCGTGATAAATAAGTTGACAGAAAACATCAATCACCTAACTTATAGGTAGCCCGTAAAGGTTAGGGAACGTTAGTGAAAACATTGAATTATTTATCAAACATTGAATTTAACTCGTAGTTCCATGGGAATAGTTACTGACTGCGCCATCTATCAGCATTATTGTGAAGCTATGTTGATGCTATATGAATTACTGACGCCCATTAAAAATTAAATAATCTCGTTTCTTTATAATATTCATATAATTTTAGTATTTGTTGTTCAAGTACAGGATATAAGTGACCTAAAAACATAAAATCAGTTTGAAAATCCATAGCGGATTTTTCTAGAGAGCGTCTTCAAGCGAGCGTATAAAATCGCCACTTTGAAAGCCCCCCATTTCGTCAATTTTAAGGGAAAAATTAAAAAAAAAATATTTTTGTACTCAGTTCAAAATTATCTTTAAAATGATACGTAACAATTTTATGTAACGCGATTTTTTTTTTTTTACTTCGCATTCGCTTCTATGAGAGCCCCCCTGAAATAAAGATTTTTATAACTTTTTAAGCCATTTTCGGCTGGAGGCCATCGGTTTACATATTATATCTAAATTTGAAGTAATTACGTTCAGTAATTCAAAAGTTATAAGGCTCTGACAGACGGACGGACGGACGGACGGACGGACGGACAAGTGCAAATCGCCCTAGTTAACTCAAAGACCTTCGCTTCGCTCGGTCGATTAATTTGCTTATTTATCGTTAACTTTGTTTGTAGAGGTTTATTATTAATATAAAAAAAAAACTATGCTAGTTACAGCGTTGGTTTTATTTTTCCTATAAATTATACATAAACTTCTATTGACAATAATGTTTGACTTTTTTAGAATGCACACGTAAAGGCTTTTCATATGATACCCCACTCGGTATAGTTATCTTACTTTGAAATTTCAAACCCCCGATTTTCCCCCTTTTTTAATCAAACTAAAATAATTTTCGCGTTCCTTTTATTTTTCCTGTAAAATATACCTACATAAACTTCTATTGACCATAATTATTTCAGATTTTTTGATTGGTAAACTTCGGATATAAGGGCGGGGGGGGGAGACGGTATTTTTTTCCACATTTTGGCCGATTAATCAAAAACTATTATATATAGAAATAAATAAAAAACTGTTTTAGAATGCACAAGTAAAGTCCTTTTATATGACACCCCACTCGGTATAGTTATTTTACTTTGAAATTTCAAACCCCCGATTTTTAATAAAACTAAAAATAATTTTCAATTTTTCTTTATTCCAATAATGTTGGGCCACTATTATACATAACTAATTCAAATTTTATGTCGATAGCTTTAATAGTTACTGAAATAATCGACTGTGACAGACGGACGGACGGACGGAGAAAGTCTCACCATAAGGGTTCCATTTTTACCATTTTGATAAGGAACCCTAAAAACTAATGTATACGTATAATAAAACTGTAATTGGAAGATTTCTGTACATTTATGCCCGATTTCACCGACGTAAAATAAGTCTTAACCAAGCATAAATTTGATAATTTGACAGTATTTTCAATACAAAAACTGTCAAAACGCCCAATTTATTCTTCGGTAAAAATTCACTCGACGTTAGTGAAATCGGCACTAAATCTATTTTAAAATTTTTTACCGGCGGATGCATTATTATTTATTATCGATACTGAGCCCAAAACAGATTTTTATTTAATTTTTGTCTGTCTGTCTGTCCGTCTGTCTATCTGTCCGTCTGGTAATGAAATTTGATATAGTGCTAGGTGATACTTTGAGTCAACATATAGGATAGTTTTTATCCTGATATAAAATACGGTTCCACCAGGATAGGGGATGAAAGTTTTTATCGGTTTTACTTTATAACTCCGTCAAACTTGAACCGATTTTAATAATTCTTTTTTTACTTAAAAGTGTATACTGTCAGGCATGTTTTGTCTAATTTTGATGAATATCTGATAAATATAATAGGAGATAGAGGGCATAACTCTTCACGCGTAGCAGCAAAAGTCACTCACATAAAGGACAACGATCGAATACATGCATACCATATTTATATGAGGGTTTTAGCCATAGACAAAGACTAAATATTATACCATTGTGTTTGTTTTGTAGCCTACCAGTGCTAAAAATAAATAATAAAAAAGCCGGGGCGGGTCCACTGGTATAATAATAAAACTAATATATATACTATACTATAATAATATAATAATAAATAAGAGTAGGTAGGTGCAAGTTAATATAAACCTCTCAGCTTCTCATAAAATGACAGAGGCTCGGATAATGGATTTTGTGGGCGGAACCACGTGCAAAATCTAGTACGAAATATTATTATAGTTGCCCCGAGGGGCTGTTATCCAAATTTACATTCCAAGCGAGCGATTCGTATCAAATATTTACAGAGGTTTTATATAAAGTTTTTTTGTCAATTTGTGCTACACTAGATATGGCTAGATGGGAAAAGCGTGAACGCAACATTGTTTTTTTTTGTATTGTTTTCGCATCGTAGGTAGGTATTTGGTGATACCCGCGTCCCGCAACTTCGTCCACACGTATTTAGGTTCTTCGAGATTCCATAGGAATGCTGTGCCTTTCGTTAAGATCCGTTCTCGGGTTAAGCTGTGAAAAGGTAACAAACAGAGAGACCGTTCAATTCAAAGATATATTTTTTTTGTATGCACATGAACATGTATATATTAATAACATGCCGCAAAATAAATATTGTGCTAATAGTTCAGGTTTTCATAACTAAAAGAATAATTGAACAATAATGTTAAATAAAGAGTGGAAAAAGAGACATATTTTTTGCGCTTTTCAAAACCTTACCTTTTGAAAATATTCAAATTCGCGGTATTAAAACTTAGACGAGTAGGTATATTAAGGCTTTAAGATGCGTGAAATAACCTTGAGAAACGGAGCCAACCTAGACTTATTTCAACGTCACCGCCATCTAGCGGCTACGCTCGGTACTTGCTCGAGAACTCAGCAAGTACATGAGAGTACCTCGAAATATATCGACGATAAAATAAACGTGCAGAGGGAACAGTGTTTTATGTTATCCTACCTAGTATGTTTGGGCCTCACTGAGATTGATGTCACGTGCAGGTGTTAAGAGTCTCCATTGCTTTAGCTTCACCTAGTAGGCGCAATGTACCATAACGAGCTTGCAAGTAGTTTATAAGTTCGAGGTAATTAATTCTTTTTGTTGTTATTCTTACCTTAATTATTTTTAATAGGTCTTTTAAAATCATTGTATTCTTTGATAGTTTTTAGGGTTTCGTACCCAAAAGGTGCCAACCCTGTTTTATCAAAAATATTTATTTAGGTAATAAACAAAAAATCGGCCAAGTGCGAATCAGGCCTCGCTCTTTTAGGGTTCCGTACATAATATGACCAAATCACTTTTTTAAAACTAGATACACATTTAGATAACTTAGTTCTGAGTTAGTATTAAATTAGGAAGCAGTGTTAGCCTAGTGGTTAGGACTGTGGTCTCCTATTCGGGGGGGTCGCAGGTTCGATCCCGGGTACGCACCTCTGACTTTTCGGAGTCAAGTGCGTTTAAGCAATTAACTATCACTTGCTTCAACGGTGAAGGAAAACATCGTGAGGAAACCTGCACATCTGAGAGTTCTTCATAATGTTCTCGAAGGTGTGTGAAGTCCACCAATTCGCATTGGGCCGGCGTGGTAGACTATGGCCTATAACCCTTCTCTGAGAGGAGACCTGCGCTCAGTAGTGAGCCGTTGATGGGTTGCTAATGATGAAATGATGATGATGATTAAATTAGGATATGGGGAAAGAATGCTCGTTTGTTTTGGTCACAACTTTGAAGGCCCCTATTTCTTCATTTTTGAAGCTTTTCCATGCATGGGAGCCCCCTTTATTTTTTAATTTAATTTTATTTTTATTATTTGTTGTTATAGCGGAAATAAAAAT
This sequence comes from Oeneis ivallda, assembly GCA_029955525.1. NCBI lineage: Eukaryota > Metazoa > Arthropoda > Insecta > Lepidoptera > Nymphalidae > Oeneis > Oeneis ivallda. Next base: position 5,056,086 of record JARPMR010000018.1, on the reverse strand, counting down.
ACACACTGTGAAAATTTCAACTATGTATTACTGTTTACGAGATATTATAGTCCAGTAAAAAGTTAAATGAAACCATGATCTGACCAGTTTTGGCGCAATGAGTAAAAATGTGTTCATTAATACTTAAATAAAGATATTATGAAAGAAATTTTGATTTAAATTTAGGGGAAAGGGATGAAAAAAATAAAAAAGGGGTTGAAAAATGCCTTTTTTTTAAATAACTTAATAACGGTAGGAAATAGAAAAAAAAGTTTCAAGTAAAAGTTGTAGAGAAAAAAATTCTACACAAAAAAGTTCCTTTTCATTTTTTTGTTATCTGCTTTAGTTTAGCTGCAAAAAATAAAAATTAAATTTGCTTTGTAATTAATTATAAAGATGTATAAAGGCGGGAAACATAGTGCCTATCTCAATTAATTAAGTTTTGAATAACGGTAGTACAGTCAAATTAATAAGGTATTTTTTCGAAATAGAAGATACTTCCGAACATTATCCAACAGTTTTCAAAATCGGTCATCGTAGCTATTAAAACTCTAACCTGCGTGATGTCAGATTTCAGATTGAAACTTTTTCGCTTTCTATATTAAAAAGTTAGACTTTAGACTGTTTGACTTTAATTTGTTTTTAACCAATTTTAAAAAAAGAGGAGGTTCTCAATTCGCTCGCTGAGTCTTCTATTGCAAACTTCAAAAATCTAGATACTCTGATACAAAAATATAGGCCAATTATTTATACCTTTCATCCCATTGTTTATGACAATGGAGATTGGGAAATAATTTGTTAGTTAACAATTGAATAACATTTTGAAAAATGGTGGTTAAACTTTTGTTTCTCCAGGGCTCGATTCTTTCAAGTGTTAAGAAGATACTAGAAGTTTTTCAAATTTTTAAAATCACATCTTATGTTATAAAAAAAATATTTTTATTGCTGAACTCTCTTTAGCGGGGGCGCGCGCATGCTGTAACAGCCGCGCGGAGCCCTATTTTCAACGTCAAATTAAAATTATAAATAATGGAGATAGAATCCCGGGACTTGGGACTTTTTTATTGGAAATTTCCTCCTCTTAACGAGCTTTTTTCAAAATTGCTTAAATGTCAATATTTTTCGAGTTATTAACAAAAAATCGGCCAAGTGCGAGTCGGGCCTCGCTCTTTTAGGGTTCCGTTAAAAAAATTAAATTAAAATATTTTCATGTACCCATGGAAACATTTTAATTTATTTTTTTTAATTTAATTTAATTTTTATTATTTGTTGTTATAGCGGCAATAGAAATACATAATATGTGAAAATTTCATCTGTTTATCTATTAAGGTTTACGAGATACAGCCCGCTGACAGACGGACGGACGGACGGACGGACAGCGTAGGCTTAGTAATAGGGTCCCGTTGGTACCCTTTGGATACGGAACCCTAAAAACGAAATATCATTTTTTTTTTATTTTTTTTATTATAACATATTTTTTATTATGACATTTTGACTTTATACAGTATACTACATTAAACCAATTTTTTATTAAATAATTTTTTTTCATCTTATTTTGTTAATAACAATTGCAATTTTTTACCTGCACCAAAATCCTTCAAAAACATTTTTCTAGAGGTGATTCCGACTCGAATGAGCCATCGCTCATATTTTTAGGACCTTTATCTCTATTTTTCACGTTTTTGAACTTGTTGACTAGACTAATACGTAGGTATGTATTTACGAATTCAAATAAATATTGACGAATTTCAAAACATAACATTGACATAACATTTGACGACCTCCCTGGCTCAGTGGTGAGCTGTGTTGTCTTATAACTGGGAGGTCTCGGGTTCGATTCCCGGCGGGGTCAATTTTGGAATTTATAATTTCTGAATTGTCTCTGGTCTGGTCTGGCGGGAGGCTTTGGCCGTGGCTAGTTACCACCCTACTGTCAAAGACGTGCCGCCAAGCGATTTAGCGTTCCGGCACGATGGCGTGTAGAAACCAATTAGGGGTATGGGTTGAATATTCACTGCCATACCCCTTCGAAGTTAGCCCGCTACCATCTTAGACTGCATCGTCACTTACCATCAGGTGAGATCGCAGTCAAGGACTAGCTTGTCATCGAATAAAAAAAACACTTCGGCGATGAAACTTGACAACATAATAGTGCTGTCAATAAAGAGAACAATTAGTTCAGTTTCTACACTTTTTTGCCAAGTTGTACGAAATTAAAAATCACATCAGTGTGAATTTGCAGTACGCAGGAGGCGTAATATAAAATAAAGAGAACAATTAGTTCAGTTTCTACACTTTTTAGGGTTCCGTACCCAAAGGGTACCAACGGGACCCTATTACTAAGCCTACGCTGTCCGTCCGTCCGTCCGTCCGTCCGTCCGTCCGTCCGTCCGTCTGTCAGCGGGCTGTATCTCGGTAACCGTAATAGTTAGACAGTTGAAATTTTCACAGACTGTGTATTTCTATTGCCGCTACAACAATAAATAATAAAAATTAAATTAAATTAAAAAAATTAAATAAAATATTTCCATGGGTACATGGGTACATGGAAATATTTTTATGTAATTTTTTTTAACGGAACCCTAAAAGAGCGAGGCCCGACTCGCACTTGGCCGATTTTTTGCCAAGTTGTACGAAATTAAAAATCACAGCAGTGTGAATTTGCAGTACGCATGAGGCGTAATATAAAATTCGATCCGTAGTCAACCCAAGTCAGTTGACTTGGGTTGACTACGGATAGAAAAATACCTGAAAAATACGGAGGTATGACAAAATACGAATTTCATACCATATCAAAATACTTTAAGTATATGAGACGTGTCCATGCTTAAAACTAAGTATACAAAAGTCATGTGTTTCATCAAACTATTGTCAGGTTTTGTGCTGTGCAACTCAATCATATTTTTGTATCAGAGTATCTAGATTTTTGAAGTTTGCAATAGAAGACTCAGCGAGCGAGCCCCACACAAATGAAGTTTGATTCTTATTTGATTATGTTATCGAATTCTGTTTGTAACTCTGGAAACTAGTATGTTTGTAGTTTTATTTGTAAAGTATAATAAATGGCCAATTGCGTGTCGGGCCACGCGCAGTGTAGGGTTCCGTAGTTGCCAGTCACAATATTATGCGTATAATTTTAGGCCTATATTGTACACACTTCTAAGTAGAAGTGTGTAAAATATAGGCCTAAAATTAGGCCGATCACTGCCGCTATAATCTATACTAAAAAATACTTTTTAAAAAAACCGACTTCAGACGCCCGCGCCAATACAAAGTGTATTGTTCTTACGGCTGGGTTATAATAGATTAATGAAAATATAGTGAAAACTAGGTATAATATTATGTAAGACTTTAATTATTATAAAATATATATGAGACTCGACATGACGCGGCAAAGGTGCTAGATAATAGACAATAGACATTTTACTCTGACGTTTGACATAACAATTGCCACAGACCTTATACTCATAACATCTCCCTTTTTAATTTTTTTTTTTTTTTTTTTTTTCAAAAACATGAATTTATCTTATAGACTATGATTATTTACTTATTATAGAATATCAAAAGCAACTACATATTAAGTATATCTTAAACATATATTCATATCAAGTCTATTGAAATCTAACAGGGGCTTTGACCTGTCTACCATATTTTGTTCTCTTTATTCCGTCATCTTTACTTTCTTTAACATCTTCCATTCTCACTTCCTTCTCTGGACTGATCTTTTTACTACATACTGGACTTTCTTCCTTATCTTCTTGAATTTCTTTCTTAATTGGAGTTGAACCCTGTGACGACAGTATGTGTTGTCGATTTCTTCGGTATGTTGACCCATCTGGAGCTTCAACGATAAATGATCTAGGTTGTTCACATTCCTTCACAATCTCTCCAGATTGCCATTTTGCCTGTGGTGATTTTTTGAACATTATTTTATCTCCTTTCTTTACACTTGGCAAATTTTTAGCTTTTCTATCATAATAAAACTTTTGTTTATCATTATTTTGTTGTTTTATTTTCCTATAGATCTTATGACTCATTAATTTAGGTTGCAGATGTTTTTCAACGGTGGGTAGAAGTGTTATGAGACGACGGGACATTAGTAACTCAGCAGGAGATGGGAGGTTATTTCTAGGTGTAGTCCGGTACCACGGTAATATTATGTATAGGCAGTATTGTAACTTCATACAAACGGACGAAGCGCGAGCTATGCCTACGCGCCACGATCTCGGTAAGCGCTCGGTACGCAGACAGTCGCGACTGTGCCGCAGTGACGAACGGACGGTGTTATGTTTTTTAACAATAACTGCGCAATTTTTTAACTAAAAATAAGTTCAAGTACATATTTAATATGACGAGGAGGATATATTGTGCTGTTTTTGGTTGCATGAATTCGTCAATAACGCATCCAGAGATAACTTTTTTTAAATTCTTTTTAGTTTAATTAAAAAAGGGGAAAAATCGGGAGTTTGAAATTTCAAAGTAATATAACTATACCGAGTGGGGTATCATATGAAAGGGCTTTACCTGTACATTCTAAAACAAATTTTTATTTATTTTTAAATATAATATTTTTTGAATAATCGGGCAAAATGTCGAAAAATATACCGTTCCCCCCCCTTATCTCCGAAGTTTACCAATCTAAAAATCTGAAATAATTATGGTCAATAGAAGTTTACGTATATTTTACAGGAAAAATAAAACCAACGCGAAAATTATTTTAGTTTAATTAAAAAAGGGGGAAATTCGGGAGTTTGAAATTTCAAAGTAAGATAACTATACCGAGTGGGGTATCATATGAAAGGTCTTTTCATGTACATTCTAAAACAGGTTTTTATTTATTTCTAAATATAATAGTTTTTGAATAATCGGGCAAAATGTCGAAAAAAATACCGTTCCCCCCCTTATCTCCGAAGTTTACCAATCGAAAAATCAGAAATAATTATGGTCAATAGAGGTTTATGTATATTTTAAAGGAAAAATAAAGCCAACGCTCTAACTAGCATAGTTTTTTTTATATTAACAATAAACCTCCACAAACAAAGTTAACGATTAATAAGCAAATTTATATAATATTATCGTTTTACTTTTACTTCTAGAGTACGGAACCCTCGGTGTGCGAGTCCGACTCGCACTTGGCCGGTTTTTTTTAATTAAATCTACCAATCAAAAAACAACACGCATTTTTATCGAACACTTCCTATTTAATTCACAAAGTATTTTATTTGTTTATATAAAAAAAAGTATATTTACAATCACAAAACTAAATGGACACACAAAGTAGGCAAATGTAATTAAAATGCTGGAGGCGGGCAGCCCTATCGCATGATTACGTACCGCGCGGCTGTAGGCATTTATGTCAAAGATACGGCCGAGTTACAATACTGTATACATAATATTACCGTGCCGGTACTGCAGTAAAGCAAGATATGGATCATCACCTGACTCTGCACATGTTGTAAGTATGCGTTTTATTATTTTCACTCCTGACTCAACTAATCCATTAGAACGAGACAGGTATGGACTAGATGTTGTATGTGATATACTCCACGAATCTAAGAACTGCTGGAATTCATGGGAGTTATACGGAGGCCCATTATCAGAGTTAATTTTCACAGGAATTCCATGACGGCTGAATATAGGTTTCAGGGCATTTATCAGTGCTTTAGCTCCTGTTGAACTGACATTAGCAATTTCGATGTAATTTGAATAGTAATCTTCAACAACCAGTATGGTTTGATTTTTGAATTGTAGATAATCTATTCCAACCTTTTCCCAAGGAAAAGAACTTATTTTGTGAGACATTAATGGTTGTGGTGGATTAGCAGTTCTATGTGACAAACATGTTTCACAATTTTCCACACACTCCGGTATATCATGGGACATCAATGGCCAATACACAACTCCTCTCGCAAAATTCTTTGATTTTTCAATGCCTTGATGACCACTGTGTATAATTTTCAAAATTTCTGACCTTAATTTTGTTGGTATAATAAGACTGTTACCTTTCAATAACAAATTTCCGACAGAATGTATTTCATGACGACAGTTCCAGTAAGGTAAGACTAATTCATTAACTTCTGATTTTCTATCAGGCCAACCTTCTCTATAATATTTCTTAAGTAGCTGGAGACATTCATCAGTTTCCGTACCCTCTGTAAGCCACTGAAGACGTTCTTCTGAAACAGGTAAGTTTTTAACTAGCATGTTGACATGTATCATGACATCTTCATCCAACTCATCTTCACTGGACTCGGGTAAAGCTGCACGTGATAATGAGTCTGCTATGTACATTTTAGTACCAGGTTTGTATTCAACTTTTAAGTCATAGCACTGTATTCTCAGCATTAATCTCTGTAGACGTGTTGGAACTTCAGCTAAAGGCTTTTTAAATAAAGTAATTAATGGACGATGATCTGTTTCAACAGTGACTATTTTTCCATAAATATATTGATGAAATCGAATACTTCCGAACACAATAGCATACAATTCTTTTTCAATTTGTGCCATGCGTTTCTGACTTGACGTTAATGTTTTAGAAGCATAACAAATTGGATGTTTATCTTGAAGCAAGACTGCACCGACTGCTGACTGACTTGAATCAACTGACAAGACTACTGACTTTTTGACATGGTAGTGTGACAAGACTGGTGCTTGACAAATAATATTTTTTAGACGTGAAAATGTAGCTTCATGACTCTCATTCCATGACCATTCACTTGACTTTTTTAATAACTGACGTAGAAGTTCAGTTTCCTCGGCCAAATTCTTTATAAATCCTCCCAGATAATTTAAAATTCCTAGAAATCTCTGTAGATCCTTGAGACAGACAGGAGATGGCATATCTTTGATAGCTCTGACTTTATCTGGTTCAGGTGACACTCCATTTTGTGAAAATATATGACCTAAATATTTGACTTGTGTATGACCAAATTTACACTTACTTTTATTAAATTTCAGGTTGACTTCTTGAGCTTTCTTAAACACTCTTTGTAGGTTTTGGTCATGTTCTTGACAGTCCTTGCCATAAACTAGGATATCATCAGCATACACCATAACTCCAGGTAGTACACCAAATGTTTCAGTCATGATTCTATGGAATATTTCGGGGGCACAATTAATACCAAAAGGTAGCCTTTTAAATCGATAGCGGCCAAATGGGGTGTTGAATGTACACAACATTGAACTTTCGAGGTCAAGACGGATAACCCAAAATCCACTGCTGGCATCCAGAGTAGAAAAATATGAAGCACCATGGAGCTTAGACCGCACAATATCTATGGTAGGTATTGGATAATGTGATCTGCATATCGCTTCATTCAAGTTTCTTGGGTCAAGACAGACTCTAAGTTGACCATTTTTCTTCTCTACTAATAAAAGTGAACTCACCCATGACGTTGGCTCAGTAACCTTGGTGATGACATCCAGACTTTCCATTTGGTCCAGTTCTTTCTTCAGTCTCTCGTGTAGAGAGAATGGAATTTTCCGAGGAGGATCAATTTTTGGACGGACATCAGTATTGACAGTAATGTGACACTCACCAGGTATACAGCCCAATCCATTGAATACAGACTTATACTTAGACAAAAGACTCTGTAAATTATTATTTTTATTAATATAATATGACTGAACATGACAATTATTTTCATTTGACTCTGACTGACAATATTTATTTTCATAAGACTGTGACTTAAAATTATTTTCATAACATGACTGGCAATTATTATTATTACTGACAAGACAATTATTATATTCTGACTTTTGACTCTGACTTTGACTAGTGACTAAGTTTGACTCATTAATCTGACAATCATTTGAACTTTCTATATTAAAGACTCTTTTAATAAGACCTAACTCTGAACATGTATTTTTACCTATGACAGTCGGAGAAGACACATTTGCTATAATAAAATTAATAGTTTTTGACTGAGGTTTATTATTTACATAATAAGAACAATGAAGCTTCTGCTGACCTAATATTGGTATACTATTTCCACAGTAAGAAGTGACTTTAGCTTGACAAGGTGAAAAATTTTCAACAATATTTAAAGACTGAAATGAATTATATGACATGACATTAGCATCACTTCCTGTATCTAGAATACACTGCACACTAATGTTATTAATTGTAAAATTAACACACCAATCAGAGTTTGAAGATAGTGCTGAATTTAAATGTCCGACGAACAAATAGTTTGACTCATTACCTTCATCTGTGTTATCCTCAACTTGTACATATTTCACTTTTTTAGACTTACGAAAAGCTTCATAGTGACCTATTATCTTACACTTTCTGCACCTAGCATTGCGAGCTGGACATTTATACCGATGTACTTGACCACACCGAGTACAATTGGTTCTATTTTGAGGCTGTGTACTTGCCCTTGACCTAGACTGAGACGTTGACTGACGTTGATAATAGATATTAGTAGACTCTTTAAACTCAGTTGCATGTGCCTTCGCAGATACTATACTTTTTGACATATTTCTTGCCTTTTCTAGACTTAACTCATCCTCGAGTAAAAGTTTCTCCCAGACATGTTGATAGTTTTCATGCATATTTGTTATATAAATATCTTTTATCATTCTGTCCTCTAAATTTCCAAATTCGCACGACTTGCTTTTATTTATTAAGGTGGTTAAAAAATCTTCTAAGGTTTCATCTACTTTTTGTTTTGTTGTAAAAAATTTGTAACATTCATAGGTTATATTTCTTTTAGGGACAAAATACTCCTCAAATTTTTCTATGAGTTGACTATATGTAATTTTATCTATGTCGACGTTGAAGGTATTAAATATTTCCAAGCACTCACTGCCGATGAAATGTAATAGTACTGCTACTTTTCTTTCATCTGACTCCTCCGAGATGGCACTTGCCCTCAAAAATATGACGAATGCTTGATACCACTTCTTCCAATTACTGGACAGATTCCCTTGTAGGCTCATAGGTTTTATATTGCCCACAATGTTAAGCCTTTTTGCTGACGACATAACCTCGTCTTCCCGCTCGCCACGCGGCACCTTTTTTGACTCCGACATTTTTGACTTTCACTACACTTCTGACACCATGTATTGTTCTTACGGCTGGGTTATAATAGATTAATGAAAATATAGTGAAAACTAGGTATAATATTATGTAAGACTTTAATTATTATAAAATATATATGAGACTCGACATGACGCGGCAAAGGTGCTAGATAATAGACAATAGACATTTTACTCTGACGTTTGACATAACAATTGCCACAGACCTTATACTCATAACACAAAGTATATAATTTATTGTTGTTATTGTAAAAAGCGCTCGACCGATTTCGATAAAATTTAAATGGGACCACCTGGGAAGTATACCCTTTGAAACAAAAAAAAAGAATTTTGCAAATCGGTTCAGGTGTCTTCGAGTAATCGGTGAACATACACAAAAAAAAAGGATTCCGACGAATTGAGAACCTCCTCCTTTTTTTAAATTGGTTAAAAACAAATTAAAGTCAAACAGTCTAAAGTCTAACTTTTTAATATAGAAAGCGAAAAAGTTTCAATCTGAAATCTGACATCACGCAGGTTAGAGTTTTAACAGCTACGATGACCGATTTTGAAAACTGTTGGATGATGTTCGGAAGTATCTTCTATTTCAAAAAAATCGGCCAAGTGCGAGTCGGGCCTCGCTCTTTTAGGGTTCCGTTAAAAAAAAATACATAAAAATATTTCCATGTACCCATGGAAATATTTTATTTAATTTTTTTAATTTAATTTAATTTTTATTATTTGTTGTTGTAGCGGCAATAGAAATACACAATCTGTGAAAATTTCAACTGTCTACCTATTACGGTTACCGAGATACAGCCCGCTGACAGACGGACGGACGGACGGACGGACGGACAGCGTAGGCTTAGTAATAGGGTCCCGTTGGTACTCTTTGGGTACGGAACCCTAAAAATACCTTATTAATTTGACTGTACTACCGTTATTCAAAGCTTAATTAATTGAGATAGGCACTATGTTTCCCGCCTTTATACATCTTTATAATTAATTACAAAGCAAATTTAATTTTTATTTTTTGCAGCTAAACTAAAGCAGATAACAAAAAAAAATCGGCCAAGTGCGAGTCGGGCCTCGCTCTTTTAGGGTTCCGTTAAAAAAAAATTAAATAAAAATATTTCCATGTACCCATGGAAATATTTTAATTTAATTTTTTTAATTTAATTTAATTTTTATTATTTGCTGTTATAGCGGCAATAGAAATACATAATATGTATAGGTTTTGACGACCTCCCTGGCTCAGTGGTGAGCGCTGTTGCCTTATAACTAGGAGGTCTCGGGTTCGATTCCCGGCGGGGTCAATTTAGGAATTTATAATTTCTGAATTGTCACTGGTCTGGTCTGGTGGGAGGCTTTGGCCGTGGCTAGTTACCACCCTACCGTCAAAGACGTGCCGCCAAGCGATTTAGCGTTCCGGCACGATGGCGTGTAGAAACCAACTAGGGGTATGGGTTGCCACTTGTTCACTGCCATACCCCTTCCAAGTTAGCCCGCTACCATCTTAGACTGCATCGTCACTTACCATCAGGTGAGATCGCAGTCAAGGACTAGCTTGTCATCGAATAAAAAAAAAAAAAAAAAAAAAAAATGTGAAAATTTCATCTGTCTATCTATTACGGTTTACGAGATACAGCCCGCTAACAGACGGACGGACGGACGGACGGACGGACGGACGGATGGACGGACGGACAGCGTAGGCTTAGTAATAGGGTCCCGTTCGTACCCTTTGGGTACGGAACCCTAAAAATGAAGTGGAACTTTTTTGTGTAAAATTTTTTTCTCTACTACTTTTACTTGAAACTGTTTTTTCTTTTTCCTACCGTTATTAAGTTATTTAAAAAAAAGGCATTTTTCAACCCTTTTTTAATTTTTTTCATCCCTTTCCCCTAAATTTAAATCAAAATTTCTTTTATAATATCATTATTTAAGTATTAATGAACACATTTTTACTCATTGCGCCAAAGCTGGTCAGATCATGGTTTCATTTAACTTTTTACTGGACTAAAATAGCACAATTTTATTTATTTACCTTATTTAAGGTTAGTGCCAATTAAGATAGACCTCTAAATTGTATGAGCGCCCATACAACTCGGAGGACTATCTTAATTGGCTTCTATTATTTATGTATGGGGACACCCTTTAAAATTCAACTTTTTTATTTTTTGTAATTTTTCCTTTATTTGTGCTGGTAGACCTTGCATTTTGTCAAATTTTGTGATTCTAGGTCAACGAGAACTACCATATAGGTTTTCGACCCAAAACCTATAGAGTAGGTACTTCCGGTTGACCAAGAATTGTCAATTTTGGTTAAAAGCAAGGTAAGACCTATGGTATGGGTATAGTTGAGGACCTGGAGGGTGACATAGGCTACTTTTTATCCCAGAAAATCAAAGAGTTCCCAAGGGAGTTCAAAAACTAAATCCACGCGGACGAAGTCGCGGGCATCAGCTAGTTAAATAATAATTATATATATACTTCTAATAATCCATTTAGTGTCAAAGTAAAATAATCCTTGATTGTATTGATAAAAAGTCACAAATTCAGTAAGTACAACCGATTATGGAGAGTTATGGAGCGTATCATACATAGGTAAATGTATAAGAATGCATACACGAAATTGAGCTCTAATTCAATGCTGTTATGGTTTATTTTACTTTGACTCTAATGACATCGAATACGATTACGATCAATCGCTTAACTATAGACAATTGGACCTGTTACAGTTTTATTATAAGTAGGTATAGATAATACTAGCTGATGCCCGCGACTTTGTCCGCGTGCATTTAGTTTTTAAAGTCCCTCGGGAACTCCTTGATTTTCCGGGATAAAAAGTAGCCTAGATGTTGACCCAATTAATAAGTTACCACGGTATAAAATTTTGTAGAAATCTGTGCGGTAGTTTTTACGTGAAAGAAGGACAAACAAACAGACAAAAATTAAATACAAATCTGTTTTGGGCTCAGTATCGATAGTAAAGCATCCCCCAATTAAAATTTTCAAAATATAGTAAATGTACCTACAGAAATCTTCCAGTTACAGTTTTATTATATGTATAGATTAATTTATAAAAACTAGTTATTTTATGTTAATAAGAGTGAATTGCGAATGTCAACCCCTATCTATATTAAAAATCTCGAGTCACGAAGTATGTTCGGGATAAACTTGAAAACTACTACGCCGATTTTGATCAAACTTCGTAACTATCTGTAATTTGGTCCAACTTCTCGGACGAAGTCGCGAACATATAAGCTATTATCGCGAGCATATAAGTTATTACATGATGTCCTCCCGACCGAATCCGATCACGGCGGCCAACCTCCTATGCTAAAACGTCGCCTTAGAGGACAGCCATCTGCGCGGGAGATATTATAGTGCAGAAGTGTGTGCGCAACCACAGGTGCACTCTCTATTCCCTCACTCTCATAGTCCGATGGTACGGAAATCCGACACGACCGGAGAGAGATCAGGCGCAGGACCGACGGTTTTACGTGCTCCCCGAGGCACGGGGGTGACTAACCAGTAACCACCAACTTCCTAACTCCGGGCCAGTACTGAGAATTTCTTTGGCAGAAAAACGCAATACTTTTTTTTAACGGCCGCAGCCCGACCCGGGAATCGAACCCGGGACCTCGTCATCCGCAGTCGAACAAGCTGACCACTAGACCAACGAGGCAGTTAGTTATTACATGACGTGTTGTCCACAGTAGGTACCTACGTATATCATCTATACTTACCTCAAGCAATTTTTATCAACCTGCCTATGTAATCGAAAAATAACAAATATAAAATATAGGTACTAAATATAAAGTGTAAGTAAATACTCACATATACATTTTTAATTCTCTTGCTCTTTTAACAAGATATTTTTTCTTATGTTTTGGCATTTTTGACCTGCACTATTCACTATTTACAGTGTAAATATTTATAGTGTAAATTTTACAATATTCTTTGACCGATTAAAAAGTTAACTTATTTACAAAACACACACACACAACACACAATTTTAAAGATAAAACTAAACATATTAAATCTATGAATATAAAAATATGTACACATTAGTATAATCCCGGGAATCGAATCCGGGACCTCGTCATCTGTAGTCGAATTTGCTAACCACTAGACCACGTCTTGTATAATACCTATACAACCACTAAATCACAAGATCTACGGTACCCTACAGTCGACAGCTGTTCAATGGTACGAGTGAATTGCGAATGTCAACCCTATTGTTATAGGAATAAGGCACGTTGAAAGTCATACTGTCAGGCTTGACTTGATGTTTTGCTGTTATCCACTGTTATGTAGGTATCTACCTCAAACTTAGACCATTCAAAAAATATGGTCTAAGACCTCAAGCAATTTTTATCAACATGCATATCATCATCATCACCATCATCATCATCATCATCAGCAACCCATCAACGACTCACTACTGAGCGCAGGTCTCCTTTTAGTTATGGGTTAAATAATAGAATAGAAATGTTTTTTATTCAAATAAACTTTTATACAAGTATTTTTGAATCGTCGATGATTCTACCGCTCGCGCTGGTTCGAAATGCCCTTCCTGCCGAGAAGAACCAGCAAGAAACTCGGCAGTTGCACTTTTCAAAACAAGTTTACAATATAATAGATATTATGCTATGTTTGCACTGTTTCCACAATGAGGGGAAGTTCCACAAAAGCATTCCTATAATTCAACACATGTTAAGACGGGCAGACAGAAAGTTTCCATTCCCGCCGGTGGCACCCGTTCACGGGCATGACGCATGACCCAGGCATTGCTTCAGGCCATAATCCACCCAATGCGAATTGGTGGATTACACATACCTTCGAGAACATTATGGAGAACTCTCAGGTGTGCAGGAGTGCAGGATTCCTCACGATGATTTTAATTGCTTAAATGCACATTACTCCGAAAAATCAATGGTGCCCGGGATCGAACCTGCGACCTCCCGAATAGGAGACCACAGTTCTAACCGCTAGGCTATCACTGCTTACATTATTATGCCTAGCATAGGTAATAATCGAAAAAATAACATATTACACTAACTAAAAATTGTAGGTAAATATTCACCAATACATTTTTAATTGTCCACCTGTTTGGCATTTTCGAATTCACTATTCTTTGATTATTTAAGAAGTTTATAAAAGTTTATGTATTTACAAAAAATATTTACAGTTACTGACTTAAAGATTTTATCTAAACTAAGTAAATCTATTAATATAAATATTTAGAAATTGGTATAAACTCCTTAAAAGCTAAAATTAATTTCAACGAAGTCGCTGCAAAACCGATGTGCGGTCTTCCCTCCGCAACGTCCCGGCAGGGACTGTGGATGGGGCTCGCGAGTGTTTATCAGCTCGGATTTAGTTGAATTTCAGGTTAATATTACTATACACGATTGTAATGCGGCGTAAAAATAAAGTTAAATAGCGAAAAGATTCATATTTTTAATACCTTTTTTTGTGTGCAAGAACGAATTAAAAAGCTAGCGCGCTTTTGGAGAAGTTATGCAAATTATGTCAAAAATAGGTACTCTTTCGGGTTTTTTTTACAAGAGGGGGTTGACAAAAATAAACATTTTTAATAGCCAAAACAGTTATTGAATCTTTATCTTTCATTCTTTATTTTTTATTTACGGCTTAAATCAACAATTATGTTGATATGTTGAATTAAACAACCATGGAATTTAGACATTCACGCTTCTTAAGAACTTAATTTTATTTTATAGCTAAGTGTCATGCTCTCTTTAAACATTTCTGTGATGGTGTCGTGTGATGCGGGTTGTTACGTTCCCTCAAATATGGTTGAGCGAAGCAACGGCTGGGTCATGCGTCATGCTCGTGTACGGGTTTAGCCGGCGGGAATGGGGCTACATTCTGTCTACCAATCTTAACATGTATTGAATTGTAAGTAAATATGCATTTTTGGAACTCCCCCTCATTGCATACATAGCATAGTACTTATTGTAAACTATTTTGAAAAGAGCAAGCGCCGAGTTTCTTGCTGGTTCTTCTCGGCAGGAAGGGCGTTCCGAACCAGTGGTGGTAGAATCAGACTATTCAAAAGCACTTGTAAAGGTTTATTTGAATAAAAAATATTTCTATTCTATTCTATTGTTTAATGAATTTAATTGTATCTTATCTTAATATATATAAATTACGTGTCACGTTGTTTGTCCGCGATAGACTCCTAAACTACTGAACCGATTTTTATCAAACTTCGTAACTATCTGTAATTTGGTCCAACTTAAAAGATAGGATAGTTTTTTTGGATTGGGATAGTTTATTTGTTTTTATATAGATAAGTTGGCGGTACGAAGTTCGCTGGGTCAGCTAGTTGTAATATAAAATAGTAACCTTTCGAGTATTTCCTTAAAGTTAAAATTTACATTATTCAAACATGTCTCTATCACAGCTTTAAAAAGAGCAAAATGTTGTATTGACGCTTAATAAAATCAACAAAACAGTATGTAATAAACATTGGAAACGTATAATAAAAGTATACTAACATTGCTAGAATATAAAATTATGGCACATTATGTGTTATTATACGTGAATTCACATGTGAAAGTTTAATTGCATGCATTAAATGGCTCACATTTAGAGGCTATACTTTTCTATAATTTACGTGCTATTTTTTTATTTATTGCAGTAAATCATGGCATAATTCGTTTAGGGAATTTCGCTTGCATGTACACGAAATGCATGGACCTATTCAATAAAAATGCATAATGTGCCGATTTATTCTGTTGCATTACCCATAGAGTCATAGAATCTTAAACAAAATTTTATTTTATTTTTTCAGTTTTCTTTCACTCCCAATTCCATGTTACATTTTGTTTTTCTACTAAGTAGGTCAAAAGCTGCTTCAACGAGCCAATAGGCAGATTTAGAAAAGTTTTATACAAGAATAGATCCATTTAAATGAGACGTAAGCTTTACAATATTCGTGATCAAGTGCTTTGTTTTCCCGAGAAAACTTGAATATTGGAAATAGAAAATAAGAGGTACGTTTTGAAATTCCATCCCTCCAGGGGTGGAAATTTGATAGGAGGGGGAGAGGCAATTTTTTATGGAGAAACATTAACTGGAGCTTAATCCATGTGGATGGTTTTGTGGACATAATTAATGAAAAAATCACTGATACATTGATTAACAACAATTTTTAGGGTTCCGTAGTAAACAAGGAACCCTTACAGTTTCGCCATGTCCGTTCGTCTGTCCGTCCGTCCGCGGTTTATTAGCTCAGAGACTATTGGTACTAGAAAACTGTAATTTGACAAGGGTATAAATAATATTAATCACGCCAACAAAGTAGTGAAATGAAATTCAAATTTAGAGTACCTCCCCTACATGTATAGTGGGGATGAATTGTTTTTTCTCGTCTATCCCATAGTGTGGGGTGTGGTTGAATAGGTCTTTCAAAAATATTGTGGGTGTGGGACCATTTTTCGATTCAGGGATCCGTTTGTGAAATATGATATTTTAAAGTGCTAAATTTTATTAGAGTCAAGGGTCCCCCCAGCTTAGCCTACCAGCTAAATGGTTGCTTATAGGATACATGAAAAAATTCACAGCAGTATATCTTAATATATATAAATTACGTGTCACGTTGTTTGTCCGCGATGGACTCCTAAACTACTGAACCGATTTTTATCAAACTTCGTAACTCTCTGTAATTTGGTCCAACTTAAAAAATAGGATAGTTTTTTTTGGATTGGGATAGTTTTTTTGTTTTATTTATATACGAGTAGATAAGTTGGCGGTACGAAGTTCGCTGGGTCAGCTAGTAGTATATATAAAGAATTTTATAGGAATACTATCACGGCTAACTAGGGTTCATAAGTTAAGGAGTTATATGTATGTTTTTGCTAGGTTAGGTATTAGAGCATAATTTCAGTACATCTTGTATTTTATACCATTGAACTATTTACCACTTGAAGTTCAAATAAAATGACTAAGCAAATTGAAACAGCAAACGTTCACCCAAGATTTACGAAGATAAGGGGGCGCAAACAGGCATATCACGGCGGGGAATCCAACTCCTCACCCTAATTTGATTCCGCCATAAGGACGTCATCTGCAAACTTCTGAGATTATGTCAGCTATCTCTAAATTCACAGAGTACGAAAACAATCGAGATTAACATAATAATTTTTATTATTTTGTTGATGAAAAGTAAATCTAATAATTCAAATGAAACCAATCGAAGTAAGTTATTACTATCACGGAGGCTTTACGAAAAGATAGCGGAAAAAATATTGGGTACCTTCTTTTAATGGTGTAAACATATCACACGCACAGACACGCACACACGTGCGAGCATGCACGCAAATACGAGCACGTACCTACGCACACACATTCTAACACGCTGACCTTTTATTACTAAGGTAAAGTACTAAGTCTCTATCATGCTATCTAATTGTTATAGAGCTGAGCCTTCTAACAAATGTGTTCTTTGTATACTTAAAAGATCTCTAAGGGCTCTATTCTGTACTTTATATTGTAACTGAATACGGTATGATTTTTTTTCTGTGTATGATAAAAGAAGCCATATTAACTGGTAATTTCGGCAACGGATGCAGATACCGAAATGCATTTCGTTTGCTCATTTCAGTTTTACGCTCAACGTTGAAACACCACTTGGGTCAAATAACGTATCAGCCATATTTGTATAGAATTTCTGTGTGCGAGGAATACCGGCGACGAAATGCCGTCAGATGTGTTTCGGTTTATATTTACTCTACGCGCTAGCTAATCTGTGCGCTCAAGTAACAAGCGAGGAAGTGTTAATAAAAGCGTTTTATCTGACCTTCCATCGGTCCTCAAGTTAAATTGCTGGTACCTTAAAGTTACATATCAAGTGTAGTTAAGTTCCGTTTTAAACCTAATGTTTCCCTTCAACGCTTCTTATGTAAATTGTGCAGATTAGACAGAGATAAACGGAAAATATTGTTCTACAATATAGTACATTTCTGTAGGATAACTTTAACAGGTAGATTTAGTTAATCTTATTATAACATCTTACTTCATCGTGTAGTGCGGATGCACTAAGGTTCATCTAAATATATTATTTGTAGGAATTTTCATTCTCATGGGAACTGAGTAGTGGGCATAAAAAGTTTTCCGTGTCTATGATGCAAGCTTTCTTTATGCCTTTTATCAAAATCGGTTCAACGAATATGTTGTGAAAATTTGGTAACCCGGTACCTTATGTACAGTTTTTATTTTTCACGAAGAACCTTTAAATATTTTCTAATAAAAAGTGGACTGAACGATTCTTACTACTATTTGCTTTGGCTTGTATTGAAGATACTGCCTCTTATAAACTCTTGCCAGGTACAAACGAGCCATGAAAATTGATTAGCTTGGACAAAATAAACCAAAAATTACCCACGATAGGAATAACTTTGTGTGGATCCCAAATAACGTATATGTATTTCTTCATTTTTTCAGTTATTTTACAACGTGGTTTTTGGTCATACTACCCAATACCCATAGTTCTAAATTAATCACAAGCAGATATTAATTTTATAATCCTGCAACCCTTTAAAACCTTTTTTTAATCCTGCAACCTTTTAAATTGCCTAATTTGCATCTTTGACAAATTGATACCTACGCAATAAAAAAGTGAAATCGCGACATCTTTACAAAATGTTCGTAATGATCGCAGCATCTGGCGCCCCCTCGAGAAGATTATCTGGCAAAAATGACAAGGCCATGGCGACAAAGAAAATTTGGACGAAATTGTCTTTTTTTTTCACTAGTATAGTATAGTAAAGGTACTAATGTGTAGTGTTGTATATTAGCAATTGGTAAAGAGCTGCAATCTCAACACATACCTAGATTGATTTATTAGTAATAGGCTCTACTGAATATTTAGGAGACCTTCATAGATATACCATCCACGTGCACGGAGCGCTTAAAAGTTCATTTTTGATTCACACAGCCAGATTCTGGAACCTTCTTCCGAGATCTAAATAATAATATCTTTAAAGCAAGAGTGAATAGGCAACTTTTAGGCAAACGCGTTCCACTTTAGACTGAGTTTGTGGACGACGACGGGGTTTGTGGCGTCCGCGCCCGCAGCGGTTGCGTGCCCGCGGCCTCCGTAGAATGCAGATTTGTATGGAAAATGAAGTAGCAATTTCCACGGCGCGGTTTGCGCCCGCGTCGGGCGCGGTAACAGCGATACCGCAACCGCTGCGGGCGCGGAGTGAACCGCGCCGTGGAAACTCAGTCTTAGACCGCGTCATCACTTTCCATCAGGTGTGATAGTGGTCAAACGTGTGCCTATAATGTATAAAAAAATAAAAATAAAAGATTTTTAGATCGGTAGGGTTTCGATTAGAACAGTACAGTACAGTACAGACTACAGTATATCTTTCGATACAGTATTAATTTTCTTTTATAATTCTCAATAGCTATCACTATCAGTTGTTATCTATCATTGCCATTTCTTAACCAGGTTATTATAGATCTTCTTCTTCTTTATCAACCTATAGACGTCCACTGCTGGACAAAGGTCTCCTGCATGGACTTCCACAGGCTTCGGTCTTGCGCCGCTTGAATCCAGTGGCTCCCTGCGACTCGTTTGATGTCGTCGGTCCACCTAGTGGGGGGGTCTGCCAACACTGCGTTTCCCGGTGCGGGGTCGCCTCTCCAGCACCTTGGGACCCCAAGGACCATCAGCTCTTCGAACTATGTGCCCCACCCATTTCCACTTCAGTTTCGCGACACGCTGAGCTATGTCGGTGACTTTAGTTCTTCTACGGATCTCCTAATTTCTGATTTGATCTTATAGGGATATACCGAGCATAGCTCTCTCCATCGCTCGCTGAGTGACCCTGAGCCTTCTTATGAGGTTATTATAGATAAAGTTAAGTTAATTTAAATGTGTCGTTCAATTAAAACGTGTCTCTTAACACCTGCTTAAGCAGCATGTTTCTAATGTTTGTGCCATCTGTCGCCAGTTAGTGTGCTGCGAAGATAATCTGGCGAGACTAATGGGGTGTAAGGAATTGTATTGGGATTATTAAGGCGAAAGAAAGTTGTTAAGGGGAGATTGTGCGAATTTCGGTACAAGCGGTAACTTGAAAAAGTATAAAGACAAATTCAATATAATGTTATGCTTTGCTACTGGGCATCACTATATTATCGACGAAAAAATTCGCATCGATCCGTTACTCTATTGCTGCAACAAACTAACAATCAAAACAAACAGACAACCATAGGTACTTTCGCATATTTTATAATATTATTATAGGGAGGATTTTTGACGACCTCCCTGGCGCAGTGGTGACCGCTGTGGTCTTATAATTGGGAGGTCTCGGGTGCGATTCCCGGCGGGGTCAATTTGGGAATTTATAATTTTTGAATTGTCTCTGGTCTGGTCTGGTGGGAGGCTTTCGTTGGCCGTGGCTAGTTACCACCCTACCGTCAAAGACGTGCCGCCAAGCGATTTAGCGTTCCGGTACGATGGCGTGTAGAAACTGATTAGGGGTATGGGTTGAATTTTCACTGCCGTACCCCTTTCAAGTTAGTCCGCTACCATCTTAGACTGCATGGTCACTTACCATCAGGTGTGATCGCAGTCAAGGGCTACCTTGTCATCGAATAAAAAAAAGGATTTTATTGTAATTATTTACTAAAAGCACTTGGTAAGCATAACTTTGTGCAACTTGAAGCAGCGATAGCCTGGTTAGGACTTTGGTCTCCTATTCGGGGGGTCGTAGGTTCGATCCCTACGCACCTTTGACGTTCCGGAGTTATGTGCATTTAAGTAATTAAATATCACTTGCTTCACTTTGCTTCACCGTTGGTGAAGGAAAACATCGTGAGGAAAGCTGGACATCTGAAAGTTCTCTATAATGTTCTCGAGGGTGTGTGAAGTCCGCCAATTCGCATGCGGCCAGCGTGGTGGACTATGGCCTATAACCTTTCTCTGAGAAGAGACAGCGCTCAGTAGTGAGCCGTTGATGGGTTCCTAATGAAGCATAACTCATCTCTACCAGTATGGATTGGTAGAAAAAAATCCACTCTTCATGGGATTCATTGGAAGAAACTAGTGGAATAGCCCTTTTTTAAGGGTTGGTGCAAATGGGTCCCTAAACGCAACGTCTCTCCAATTTTGTCACGTTTTGTTTGTCAGACATTTATCAAAAAAAAGTTGTCTCTAAAAACAGTCATATTATATTTTTATCTCAGCAGGGCTTCCCCTTAAGTGCATATTTTCATGCAGCATTCGCAACACATCGTTACCGATATTATTGTCTCGGGTTGAGTGATATGAAAAGGATTTGTGAGGAAATACAGGGGGAGATGTAATTGGATAGAAGAATAATGTAAGCGATGGGTAAAAGGAGGTTTATATATTTTTGAATAGTTTTTCTAGCACCAGACTTGTGAATTCATGCCTCCATACTAATTCACGTCCACGTATTTATAAATACGAAAGTGTGTTTGTTGGTTTGTCCTTCAATCCCAATGAAACGGAGCAAAGGATCGACGTGTTAATATTATAACCTAGTTATTATCGGGGAAAACAAAGGGTTCTACTAATATCATGCGATGATGCGAATGTGAAAGTTTGTATTATAAATTCATCATCATCATCATTATCAACCCATCATCGGCTCACTACTGAGCGAGGTCTCCTCTCAGAGAAGGGTTATAGGCCATAGTCCACCACGCTGGCCCAATGCGAATTGGCGGACTTCACACACCTTTGAGAACATTATGGAGAACTCTCAGGTGTGCAAGTTTCCTCACGATGTTTTCCTTCACCGTTATTACCTGCGACCCCCGAATAGGAGACCACAGTCGTAACCACTAGGCTATCACTGCTTCTATTATAAATTAGTAGGTTATAATATGTGTCGTATTTATTCATAAAAAAATATTGTCATTGGGAAAAGTTAACAAAGCATGAGAGTTACAAATCCGTTAAAATTAACATATTATTACCAAAAAATATTTTAAATGGAACATATTCTTTGAAACGGAGATAAAACAAAATAAATGCTCGCAAAGGAATTCTCGTGGGCCAGTGGCCACAGCCCGATTTAATTTCCGGATTTTTATGAAAATATTATACAACATCTGACACCATGACGCTAAAAGGGGAAAACAAATGTTGACTTCAAAACGTATTTGTTTTGGTGAAATTTAATTTGCAATTAAGTTTTAATTAATAAGATTTTACAATCTTCCTTTTCTTTAAATTAATCATGTTTAAATCGTCATTTGAGTCGACAGCCGTGAAATATCTAGAAAATAATATGAAATAAACCGGCCAAGTGCGTGTCGGGCCACGCGCAGTGTAGGGTTCCGTAGCTGAAAGTCTCAAATATTATTGCTGACCTAGGATAGTGCTTTTGTTTTATTTATGAATATTGAATAAATTTTGAGTTCCATGGTTTAAATACTATAATATTCTACAAAATATGCAACTTACACTATGTGTAATACCTAACTTAGAAAAAACAGATATAACTCCTTAACTAATGAACCCTACTAAGCCGTGATAGTTTTCCTTTAAAATTCATTATATATACTACTGCTGTGAATTTTTTTTGTATCCTATATATAACCATTTAGCTGGCAGGGGGGGGGACACTTGACTCTAATAAAATTTAGCACTTTAAAATATCATATTTCACAAACGGATCCCTAAATTGAAAAATGGTGTTCCCACACCCACAATATTTTTAAAAGACCTATTCAACGACACCCTACACTATGGGATAGACGAGAAAAAAAAATTCATCCCCACTTTACATGTAGGGGAGGTACCCTAAAAAAAAATATTTTTCTCAATTTAATTTCACGACTTTGTCGGCGTGATTGATATTTATACGCTTGTCAAATTACAGATTTCTAGTACCAATAGTCTCTGAGCTAAACCGCGGACGGACAGACGGACAGACAGACGGACATGGCGAAACTATAAGGGTTCCTTGTTTACTACGGAACCCTAAAAAGGATTACTTTTCAGGCATATTAATTTGTGATTTGATTTCTTGCCCTACTTAGTGCTGTAATAATAATTAGTTTCAATTGCATTAATTTTAATGTTTAAGCTATAATTAATGTCAACATAATATTTACTATATAGATTCAAATAGATCTTTTCATCGTTCGCAACTCCAATTCAAGGCGCGTGCAAAAATCGGCCGGTATATTGCTATCTCTATTTATCTATACACATCGGCTCCATGCTTGGTGCGACAGCAATATTTATCGTCTGAATTTGGTCTTTTTCCGTAAATACCAAAAATAATGAATGAAAATTTGTTGTGTTTTTCACTTTGTGTTGTTATTTTGTAACTTGACAATATAAGCTATGTTCCTGATCAATTATTAGCTAAGATATCGTTGGTTTTATTATGAAACAAATAAGAAGAAAACATGCCATTTACGTCGTAAAAATATGCAAAACGCAATTCGTTTACATTTCATTTTAGTAAACTATTTTGAAAACATATATATCCAGGTACCTAGATCAATACAATTTGAATCCAAATAATCGCATAATATGATGGAAATATTCTCCAATTACAAATTATTTTGGGTATTACGTTAGGTATTACGTTTGTATGGGCAATTCATTCTCCGCTGGCCTCTTAAAAGCACCTCGTAGCTTTTTTGGTTTGACAGATAAAAAGTCACAATCCTCTCACATTCATTTACTTAATAATATCTATTGAAAAAAAAAATGAAAAAAAAAGTTATTATTGAAAGGAGAATTCTTCACATAAAAGCCGATTTTGCTCATTATCCACAACATATTGAAAGAGATCACAGAAAAAAGGCTTTACAAATTTAACCGAATGTATCATCGTTACAACGGTTTGGCCAATTTACGTGAAAACTCTTAAGGCGCGGTCACACAGATAGCGGGATCGCAGCGACACGCGACAAGGATGGGTACATCACTGAACTCGCTGTTGTACCAAAAAAATTGGTTGTCTGTAAAGTCTGTTTACGGGCGATAGTTTTACATGATAATATCATAAAGAAACATTGACGATGACTGGCGGAACTAAAACTTATTCCATACATAAGACATCATCCAACAAAAAAAAACCCCATTTTAGTCAAAAGACCACCCCTGGTTGCCCCTGTGCAAAAGCCCATCAAGCTCGTGGCATTGCCGCATTAGAATAGAATAGAAATAGAATTGAAGATTCTTTATTGCAGAACAAGAAATAATGGTTGAAATACAACAAAAAGAAAATAAGTACAACGTGCAAAGGCGGCCTTATTGCAAAAGCAATCTCTTCCAGGCAACCCTTGTCTGGAGAGGAAAACGCCAAAGAAAATGGGATAGTGCAAGCTAAGATCGAGGAAAGTTATAAACATTATAGACTATTATTATTATTATTATAGACTATAGTAAAATAAATAATGCCGCATTGTATGGCGAGTGACAGCCTTTGGACCAGGTAAGAGCGTGGATCGCAGTCTCTTTCCCTTAAGCGACGGCCGATGTCGAATAAAAATCGCCTAGCCTCCTCACTCCAGCATCCCATCGTCTTCATCGCCAGAGGGACAAAAAGGTAGCTGCCCAGAAGAGGGGCGTATTTGTCTCTTTTTTTAAAGCAGCGGACTCTGCAGCAGCTCCGGCAACCTGCGCCATCCGGCTGAGATGGTTTGGTGCGAATGTACACATGCACGTCGCGTCACACAACAAGCATTTGCCATTCAATTTGCAATTCTCAGAAATGATTTGTAAATAGATGTTAATATAATTACCAAAACATGCCAATACTCAGATTACTAGAGCATAAGACAGTAAAAAAACAGAAATAGCTTGTTGGTACTTAATAGCCACATTCACAATACAGACACAATGGCCCTTTTTACGGAAAATAGAATCAAGTTAAAAATACCTCGAGTAGCCGCGTTTGACGCCTTGCCATCGCAAGTTGCAACGTCACGCGTTCTTTTTGTCCAAGGCCTTACTGGATTAAATCCACCGGGCCCGGGTCTTGTTACCGAACAAAATAACGGCTGTATCAATTTTTGTGATTGAAATTTTTGGATTGTCCGCTTTGTTCGTTCCGTTTCAACCCAAGGATAACAGGCTAAAACCCCAATTAAGCCCTCGTGAATTTATTTTTACTTGTTTCAGTGTTGTAAAGCTTAGAGATCAAGGAAATAGGCTTTTACAGATAACATAGTTGTTACGCCTATTAAAAAGGCCCTTATTTGTCTGTAAAATTTTTTCTCTATTTTTTTCTTGAATAGTACCTTACTAATATTTTGGCTCTCATTTTTAGGGTTCCGTACCCAAAGGGTACCAACGGGACCCTATTACTAAGCCTACGCTGTCCGTCCGTCCGTCCGTCCGTCCGTCTGTCAGCGGGCTGTATCTCGTAAACCGTAATAGATAGACAGATGAAATTTTCACATATAATGTATTTCTATTGCCGCTATAACAACAAATAATAAAAATTAAATTAAATTAAAATATTTCCATGGGTAAGTACATGAAAATATTATAATTTTTTTTTTAACGGAACCCTAAAAGAGCGAGGCCCGAATCGCACTTGGCCGATTTTTTTACATTTATGTTTTTGATGGGATAGAATATACACAGGTAAAACACTGCACCAAATCTTTTGCTGCAGGTAAATACATTGTGCCTAGAGTACGAAATGACTATGGTAATCGAACATTACAAAAACGCATCCCATACTTATTAAATAGCCTACCAACCCAAATAAGAAATGAACATAATACACGTAAATTTAAAACACTATTAAAATACCATTTTGCCTACATTCTATAATTAATTACCTACTTAATAGAATTCTAAGAAACTACAGTCAAACTGAATACTCAGTTTTGTAGATTTAAGTTAGTTCATAAGATTATTGTACCTATAATTTTTTTTCTAAGAAATACTTAAACAAAAAAAAGATAAGACACAAGAAGATAGTCGGGTCTGCAGCATTAGCAAAACAAGTAGTCCTTTACCAATTTATTATGTTAAAACATTCCCCAATTTACGTTTCAAGCGATTCGAAGCGGAATCGACTTGTAAACAAATTTCGCCAGCAACTTACAAAGTAAATACAAACAACAGCTATTAGTACTGTTATTATGAGAAATAGCTCTATACAAAATCACGATCTTTTGTTTGAATTTCAAGTTACCAGTTACTTTGTGTTTATTACCTCAAATATCTCCTTTAAGAACTTCGATGGCTGAAATCAATAATGCTCTTATGAAAGGGACATCATATTCTCTTCTGCCAAAATATAAGACCACTGGGTCTTGTAGATTATACCCAAGTGGCTACAAAGTTATGCCAGCTTCTTAATCGAACTTGATGTTTGGCACAATGATAACTTGCATCTTGGAGATATAGGCTATTTTTAACCGACTTCAAAAAAGGAAGAGGTTCTCAATTCGTCGGAATCCTTTTTTATGTATTTTCACCGATTACTCGAAGACGCCTGAACCGATTTGGAAAATTCTTTTTTGTTTCAGAGGGCATACTTCCTAGGTGGTCCCATTTAAATTTTATCGAAATAGGTCGAGAGGCTTTTAAAAAATCAAAAATAAATTATATACTTTGTAGTGGCGTGGGCGTTTGGAGTCGGTTTTTTAAAAATATTTTTTTAATAAAGATCATTATCCCCAAAATCTCTCTAAGCAAATCAAATCCATCAAATGCCTCTCAAGATACCAGTTACCTTCTGTTATTACCTCAAAAATGTCGTTCACCTCAGTTTAATTAGAATAAAGAGGGCTGACATCAAACGCCCCCTATAGAAGGGACAAGGAACTAACATATATCGGAAAAATATCGGTTCTTATAAATAACTTACTTTTGCCCGCTGCTTCACTCACGTTAAGTTCGATTTTTTTTAAACCCTATTTGCCCCCCTTAGAGGTGTAGATTTAGGATTGGTAAAACCGCCCTTCCTACAAACAATAACTCCTTCAATGCGGCAACGTAATTTCATAGTTTGGCGTACATACTGTGAATTGCCGCAATTTATTAGTAAACTAGCGGCACGCTATGATGGCCGGTTTGACACATTACAATAGTGATGTGGAATGTCAATTTATTCTCGAACAAAAAACAATTAAGTTTTGTTTTTGTACCTGATTAAATAGGTTTAATAAAACAAAAATGTATATGTTTATTTAATTTATTTGAACGAACTGAATATTTGAATGATAAATAGTTACGAAGGCGTATTACGAACTCACGTGTCTGACTATTTAGAACAGTTCTCTGCGTACGTTCGGTCATATCGACGAAATCCACAACAAAGGGCTTGAACAGAGTCCAAATTAACGAGCAAGGGTCAACAGTAATGCAGTATCAATATTTGAAATCCAAAGCCAGGTCAAAACTATATCACAATCGCATTGCACTGACAGTTTATACTTTTCGAAGCAACGTCAATTCGAAACTGCTTTGTTTTGCATTGAGCATTGACGCGAGTTTGCCGGAGGTAGTAGTTGTGCTAGCCAGCGATCCTATGTGACGATCGTATTAGATTCCATTTTTAAAAATTTTCAATTTAGAAAACCAAATGCCGAGTTGTGGTATATATCATATAAAAATAAAAATTTTACCTTTTGTATGAAACAGCTGATATTTTTTTGCGATTTGAGAGGTTTGTCCACATAGTGAAAATTGTTCATATTCACAAGTACATTCACCCCTTAAATGGTGCAAACTGATTTTTCTACACTTGTATACATTTTAGAAATCAATTTAATAAATAAATTTTGAGTCCTAAACCTAAAACTACATTCGATAAAATTTATGAATCTCTGCACATCACTATCGTCAATAAAGTAATACAATTATTTCCTTCAAAGTCGTTATCAATTAATACGGAACTTCATGAGCGGACAAACGTCAAACCGGCCATCATAGCGTGCCGCTAGTGTAGGTATGCCGACGGTATCTAGTAGTGTGCGAAGCGACTACCAATCCTAAATCTATGACTAGAGGCTGAATTTTCAAAAATCCCTTCTTAGTGAATGCCTACGCCATAATATTCTTATTATCGATCCGTCCAGTGGTTTGAGCTGTGCGTTGATATATCAGTCATTCAGTCAGTCACCTTTTCCTAGCCACAAAACCTAAATATATAATAGCTATTTATGCAACTGCATCGTAATGAGGGTCATTTTAATTCGAGTGCTGTTTTTTGATACGAGGCTTGCCGAGTATCAAAATAGGATAGTACGAGAATTAAAATGACTAATTACGTTCAGTTGCATACAAGATTTTATCTACGACAAGGAAGTAAAATCATTAACAAAATACGCCGTAGGCTCAATAAAGTAACAAAAAGTAACTCCGTAAGTCGCCACCAGCCGCCTGTGGCGCCTCTGTCAACAAAAAGTAACTCCGTAAGCCGCCACCAGCCGCCTGTGGCGCCTCTGTCATATGAACGGTACAAAAGTGCCAGAACTCAGAGCCTTAGTTTTAGGTATCCTATTTTAAGAAGATAACCATTTCGATTCAGCTCCCATACAACGAGCTGCATCGAAATGAGAAGCAAAACCGAAAGAGGGTTCATTTCGATTCAGCTGTCAAACTCGAAATTGGAACTTTTCGATGCTGGAGTAGATAAAATATTTTTATTAGATTTTGTGGCTTACCATGGAGTTAATGACGAGATTAATATGCTCGAGTGGATTAATTTAGTGACTATAAAGTATTGTCAGCCTCAACCGATATTTCCATGTTTTTCTTTTAACTTGCGAGAGCGGTGCAGTGTGACTTCAGAAGTGCGATTGTGTAAGAATAGGCTATTTGACTACTTTTAGAAAATCATCTTAAATTGTTAATAATGCTATGCTGACGCTAACAAAACATATATTTCGGCATAATTTTCATTATTTTTCATAAAAATCGAGAAATAAATTCAAAAAAATAAATTGCCGCCGAAACGTTCCATTTGCTCTCATGACTTAACAGTTCACATTTCAAACAATGACAATTTTATAATATGTATTTAGGCCGCGTGTCGCATACTATTTGGTATTTAATAAAATAGTAACGATGAAAAACAGACGAAATTAGCCTATTACGCCGCACAAACACGTCGAAATGTATTGACAAAATGAGAATTCCATAGGTGGTGTGGACTGTGACGTCATTCGAGATCACGGAACGTTTTCGATCACGTGACCATGGCCAGAATTATAGCAATTTTATTTAATGTTTTCTAATTAAATAAAGCTTTATTTTTTAGTTTTGTCGTATGGAATAATGTTTTTACATAATAATCCTTTAGGATGACACCAGTTGAAACGATATTTTTATTATAGTCAAATACCCTATTTCGGCGTCAAAGTAAAATAAACCATAACAGCATTGAATAAGAGTTCAATTTCGTGTATCCATTCTCAACCGTTTAGGGTATCGTACATACCTAAACGTATGAGAATGGATAAACGAAATTGAGCTCTAATTCAATGCTGTTATGGTTTATTTTACTTTGACGCCGAAATAGGGTATTTGCTCTCATGACTTAACAGTTCACATTTCAAACAATGACAATTTTATAATATGTATTTAGGCCGCGTGTCGCATACTATTTGGTATTTAATAAAATAGTAACGATGAAAAACAGACGAAATTAGCCTATTACGCCGCACAAACACGTCGAAATGTATTGACAAAATGAGAATTCCATAGGTGGTGTGGACTGTGACGTCATTCGAGATCACGGAACGTTTTCGATCACGTGACCATGGCCAGAATTATAGCAATTTTATTTAATGTTTTCTAATTAAATAAAGCTTTATTTTTTAGTTTTGTCGTATGGAATAATGTTTTTACATAATAATCCTTTAGGATGACACCAGTTGAAACGATATTTTTATTATAGTCAAATACCCTATTTCGGCGTCAAAGTAAAATAAACCATAACAGCATTGAATAAGAGTTCAATTTCGTGTATCCATTCTCAACCGTTTAGGGTATCGTACATACCTAAACGTATGAGAATGGATAAACGAAATTGAGCTCTAATTCAATGCTGTTATGGTTTATTTTACTTTGACGCCGAACTTTGACGATTTGATCGGCAACTTTTAGACAATCGGGGGGCTGATCCATACAAATATTATAAATGGTAGTGAATTTGTTTATTATAAAAACGGTAAACCGATATTGATGTAATTTGGCAAAGCTTACATCTTGAAGAAGGAATTAGAATAATTTTAGCGAGGAATAATATAATCAGGATCTCAAATTAATTACAATTTTCCAGGTTTCGCTTCTATAAGGTGTGATCTAGGTACCTATCCAATATCTTTTGATTTTCAATGAGTTTTCCTTAATTTATTCAATTTCATTAGGTAAGAGAAATAAAAAGATATTTGCAAAAGTACCAATTTATTATTTCACATTTTATTAGAATAGTACATGAATGTTAAAATATCTATGGGACTATAATATAATTTTATTATATTTACATTTCAATAAGTATTATAATTTATAATAATATAATATTTTGTATCTAATTGATTAAAACTATATTACGAACGAGGTAAAAATAAATCCTTTGGCAAAATAACAACAATAGTAACTGCTCAAGCTTATAGTTTCAGACAAAGTAAACTTTCACATTGGATGCGACTGGTGTTAGGGTCGAAACACATCTGACGCAAAGTTAGTCACAGATCTTCCGTCGAGTAATTCCTAGTAATTCCATTCAAATATCTCACACACTTATAGTAGGTATTATTATTTCAAATTTGTGTTGACATTTCATACGATGTCTTTAAAGTAAGTTCTAATAGCTATTTATGCAACTGCATCGTATTCGTAATGAGGGTCATTTTAATTCGAGTGCTGTTTTTTGATACGAGGCTTGCCGAGTATCAAAATAGGATAGTACGAGAATTAAAATGACTAATTACGTTCAGTTGCATACAAGATTTTATCTACGACAAGGAAAATAAAATCATTAACAAAATACGCCGTAGGCTTAATAAAGTAACAAAAAGTAGCTCCGTAAGCCGCCACCAGCTGCCTGTGGCGCCTCTGTCAACAAAAAGTAACTCCGTAAGCCGCCACCAGCCACCTGTGGCGCCTCTGTCGTATGAACGGTACAAAAGTGCCAGAACTCAGAGCCTTAGCTTTAGGTATCCTATTTTAAGAAGATAACCATTTCGATTCAGCTCCCATACAACGAGCTGCATCGAAATGAGAAGCAAAACCGAAAGAGAGTTCATTTCGATTCAGCTGTCAAATTCGAAATTGGAACTTTTCGATGTTGGAGTAGATAAAAGCTATTACAGTACTCGGCGAAATATATTGCACATCGGCCTTTGGAATAAAACGCTATTCTATTCTATTCACAGTTCGACTGCATTTTTTTATAAATGTTACGTGATGTGCTCGCTGACTGTGAAGAGATTTCAGTACGTGAATTTCTGGCTAGCTTTCCTTGCAATAGAATAGAAATAGCGTTTTATTCCAAAGGCCGATGTGCAATATATGTCGCCGGGTACTGTACTTGATTAAATTAAAGTAAGTAACATATGGACGCCATTGTATGAAATGTCATCAAAAGGACGTCATTGTATGAAATATCAACAAAATATTGAAATAATATGGTATGTTCCAGATAGCTATGTACTTTGATTTGTTTAATTTCAGACGCAAATCTAGCGACCCGTATATTAAACACATATTAACGGAATTTACGTAGAAATGTAGCAGACGGCGATGTAAATTCCGTCCGATGTGTTTCGGCTCTTATGGTTTATATTTTAAGCAAGCATTAACCACAACTTATATATTTACATAAATCTTTTGATGTTAATCTTTGGTATGTAAGTCATCTTATTTACTTGTAGGTATTAAATAAAGATAAGCAAAAACTTCAAGAAATGGAACATGAAAATTAAAGTCTATCAAACTTAAAGTCTAACACAGTCTTTGATGTAATGTTAAAGTTTCTAAATGCCTTAAGTTATTTACACGAGAATTAATTTAAGCAACCTTAAATAAATACTTAATTAAGAAAATAAAAACATGAAAACTTGATAAAATCTAGCAAGGACGACCAGTTTTTGATCTCAAGTACCTATCCCATTAGATACCATTTAAGCAATTATTGTATTAAGATCAAACCCATTACTATGCAACAATGTAGGTACATGAAATAAATGATTTTGATTTTGATATTTTTTTAATTTGAAATCTATAATCATCGTTTCAGAAAGTCAAAGTTAAATTCAAGATAAAGAAATCAGTTTGATATCTTTTCATATACTTATTTTTTTTTTTTAAGTACCAATGTTGCAATCACACTCTCACGCTGCTTAGACTGAAGACAATTAAAACGAATTTTTTTATGTGAGGGACATAGGACATATTATAAGCCATGACAAAGCATGACCGCTGACTAGTACCTAAGCGAAATTTTTACTTAAATTGAGTATTTATTATAAACGCTATTTTTAACTATAAAGGATTAGGGCACGTTGACATTTCCTAGTAAAGTAATTTAATTTACTTGAAGTTAGTATGTTATATTGCCGAGAAATAACGACGTGTCTTAGTCCTTTATATTATTTTAAAATATCATTTGTAATATGAAACGAAATTTAGGTACAAATGTCGCTTACGACAAGTAGGTCATGGCTCGATTTATTTGTCTTCTCTCTTTACTCTTTAACTCTTTCTTCTTCTTCTCGTTAACCCTTTCTCAAATCCGAGCCAAATCAGAGCACAGTTAACAGAAAATCAGATCGATCCTTTCCTTCATGATTGAATGAGAAACTAATACACACTTTCGCATTTATGAGTTTATCAGACCCTTTATATAGAGAGAAAAAAATGCCAGTAGTTCTGTCGACAGAATCTGGGATTTTTGTCTCATTTTGTGTCTGTAATTTGTAGAATACATCGTAAACTGTGAAAAGTAATTACTTACGTTTTTTTTACTTAAATTTTATTACTTAAATAAAATATATACTGATATTACATTTTATTGCTTGAAACATTCTCACAATATTATCTTCTGAAATCATAATTTATAACATAAGATATATAATGGAACTGACATTATACGGAGATCTTCTGTCCCCTGTCTCCTAGGACCCCTAAAATCTGGCCTGTGTCAGTTTGTTTAATAAGGCCATAACTATTTACATTCCTACAGGGAATAAGATAGGAACAGAAATAACAACTAGTGTGACGTAACCTGTTTCTCATATAGGTATATTTTCTTATTTCAATGTTATTTACCCTATTATCGACTGTACACTTACAGTCACTTAAGGCTTGGACAAACATAAAACACAGCGATAAAACTGGGCACAACGTTACCTAAAACATACCTAATTATGTACGATTTGTAATAGATTATGTTATTATGTTTATTGGACATATAACTAATAGGCATCTGGAAGTCTATTCAAGATGCCTCTCTCTTATAGATGTATACCGTTGGATAAAGAAAAAGAAAGTTGTTGATATGCGAATAATGATATGGTTTTTAATGCATCATGCATGCATTAAAAGCACGTCAAATAAAAGAGACCTATGTCCAAAGGATGTCTATCGGTTGATAAAGAAAAGTAAGAAGATATGTGAATAATAACGTTATAGGTTTTTTATGCATCATGCATGACGCATGCATCCTTTTTGAACCTTCAAGTCGTCCCACTGGAGAGCGCAATGACAACAGCGCGGTTTCTTTGCACTCTCATGTGAATGCATTTTCTTGTCATGGAGCTAGTTTAAACACGTTTCATCACACCAATCTGCCGCCAAGCGTTTCACCTGTCCAAGCCTTAAAATCTCCCGTGAGAATAATTGGAAAGCAGATCTTATCCTAATATAATGTGCTTGAAGGAGATTGCTGTACATTTTGTATGCAAATTTTCTACTTCAATTTTATTTAAAAATTTAAACTCTCTTCTTACATGCTTTGATTCTGCTAGTGAAATAAAATAGACTAACTTTATTTACACTAACTTATTCTATTACTAAACTGAATAGGATTTCAAAGTTCTACGTAACACGAAACAAAGTCTTGTTGAAGTCAGAACAGGACTGCTAACTTAGGCGGGGTATGAAATTTTTTATTATGTTTACTGTACCCGTACCTCTATCGATACCCATTACCCGTATCGTACAGGAACGCTAAATTGCTTGGCATGGCTTGTACGTAACTAGCCACGGATGAAGTCTTATATAGCATATTATTCCACCAGACCAGACGAGAAAAGATTTAGAAATCATAAATTCCCAAATTACTCTTATCGGGAATCGAACCAATGACTCCCCACTTATAAAACTACAGCATTCACCACTGCACAAGCGAGGTTGTCAAAAATATATAACAAATAACTTTTGCCCGCGAACCTACAAACAAACACACATTTGCATCTATATATTTATCAGTAGAATTTAATAAACTACAAGAAATCCAAAATATAAAAGTAAAGTTTTATCATAATTTTATACACTACTACAATTCAAGGCAGACCTTATTTCTACATTGATGGGATGAAAGAACTAACTCTTAAAGATTCTCGAACAAAACTTCAAAATGTTTGCTCACATTTAAAACTTTGTACTACGCTACAACATCTTTGTTAGAGTGCATAATGTTATCAGACACAGGGTTGACGGTAAGCACTTCCCAGAGCCCGAAGTTTTATAATATTTGACTTCGTCTTGCGTGGGCGGGGAGAATGACGCTTCATAGCCAAGTTTGTTAGCGCAGGGAAGCATGTCAACTGGGATTTCCATTAGTCTCCTGCGATACTCGATCTTAGAAACGTCCAGACCATTCTCTTGATCCTGCATAGTGTCATCGTAATTCATATCATCGTCAAAAAGTTCATCTTCTTCATCGCTTTTATCTATATCCTTTTTATTAACAGCAGGTACAACTTTAAGGTTTGTATCACTTTTGGAAGGTTTGATGTTTCCCAAGTTCGCTTTTAGTTTAATGTCCATGATGCAGTTGAGTCGGTCTAAGGAGGCTCTCACTCGTTTGCTTCGAGTTTCGTTACGTAGTTTGTGCAACCATGAAAGCCGGCAGTCACACGTCAGCTTGTTACCTGTTAAAGAACATTTCATATTATTAATAGCGTAATAGTTCAGATTTATTTATAAAGATTACTTAGTTATTTAAAACTTCGATTGCATCGATTAAAACTTCTTAAAAATCTTGTGGGGATACGAATGGGTAACTGTTTCCAAAATGTAAAGTGTCTTTAGTAGGTAGTGGTAATTGAAAGTCAACTACAGACAGAACTGTTATTTTCCCATTTATAGTATCAATATGAATAATATGGATAACAAATACAATATTATGTTATATTTTGTTTGTAACTTGAAATACAATACCTATACGTGGAAACTTTTTCGCGCGATCGTGTTACCGTTAACAATGTATCACTAAGGGTAATCTTTGAAGCTTCGGGAGGCAAGACATTATTATTAATTGTTCATGGAAAGTTTTACGTAAGATCATATTTACCTTAAGCGATGTATGTGTGTAAGCGACATATGCATCTACTACTAACTACTAATGGTAACAAATTTAAACTTCGAGAGGCAGGAAAATAGGAGGATATTATTATTCGTTCATCAAAATTATAAATCCCGTCATAGTCCATGCACTAAGTTTTTCCAGAGACAATAAATTCAGAACTCTACCAAAAAGCAAATTAAAACTAGGATTTTAATCCCAACTACGTAGGTGTTCTTCTAAATCATAACCAACAATGCAAGTGTAGTAACGAGCAATTTTGCGGCAAATATAATATCTCTCGACCGCGAAATACAGTCGCCATTAAAACGTCACAGAGCAACAAACCACCATACATCACCCGCTGATTCATAGACTAGTTGCTACGAATGTATTAAGCTCATGCAGGTACAAACAAAACTCATTTATGGAACTCGTTCAAACGAATTGCAACTCTATATTTAAACTTTTAAAATACATTTTCTTTTGTTTTGGTACGGGATTTTGTCCTTTAATCCGTGGATACGGGCTTGACTTTATGCACCCCTTCATGGGTGTAATAAATTTTTGTACTGCACATTAGCGAGCTAATGAATTTTATAGCGCCATTGTAGTGTGAGGGCCTACTTCACAAACGCCGAGTTGTGTTTAACCGACGAATAAAGTTGACACTTTAACAGCTTTATATTTGAAAACTGTCAAAATGACAATTTTATTCGTCGGTTAAAGCATGGAAATAGGAATTACGACTAGTCTTCCTAATTCCATGGGTTAAAGTGTGTTAAGAAATAATGAAATAGGCCTTAAGAGTTTTATAATTATACTAGCTGATGCCCGCAACTTCGTCCGCGGGATTTAGTTTTTAAAATCCCTCGGGAACTCATTGATTTTCCAGGATAAATAGAAGTCTGTCTCCAGGTCCTCAACTATACCCATGCTAAAAATCACGTCAATCCGTAGCTCTGTTGCGGCGTGATTGAAGGACAAACCATTAAACCAACAAACACACTTTCGCATTTATAATATTAGTATGATAGTTACGTACTTATAAAACTATTGTAGTTGAAATCAAATTACTATAAGTAGCTACCATAAAAGAATGAAATAATTAATGTAAATAACACCAAATGGGCGGGACAAATAGTTCTGAAAAACGATGGTCGATAAAAAAGAATAAAATGAATACCAAATGAATAATTCCTAAAACAAAAAGTCTTCAAAAAATTTCTTTAAGTAGGTAGTATAGAAGTTACACGGGCTCAAATATTTACATACAAATCTTCGAGAGGAGACTCAGAGGAGACTTTTCTTAAAGCATTTATAGTCTTCCAACTCATACTTAAAGAAAAGACAATGTAAGTTACTTCCATTATGAATTAGAACAAAAAAAACTTAGATCCATTTGAAACAAAAGAATCTTAAATTAAAATCTTTAGAAAAGACTACGTCTACGCTTCGTTGAATTTTTATGAGCTTTTAGGAGCTAATTTAGAAAATTGTCTTGATACCTTTGCAAACGGACTTTAGCGCAAAGGTGACTGTTGGTGTTTTGCACTCTCTCTGAGTCGTATTCCTCGTTGTTGACTTGCTGAGGAACTTAATTATATATAATTTAATATAAAAAAATATTTTTAAACAACCTACTTCAAACTCACACATTACACACACACTATACAAAGTATTTAATTTATTGTTGATATTTTAAAAACCGCTCGATCGATATCACTAAAATTTATATGGGACCACCTGGGGAGTATACCCTTTCAAAACATTAAAAATTTTCCAAATCGGTTCAGGCGTCTTCGAGTAATCGGTGAACATACATAAAAAAAAAGATTCTGACGAATTGATAACCTCCTCCTTTTTTGAAGTCGGTTAAAAAGTATCTACTAGCGACCCGCCTCGGCTTCGCACGTCTATAGTAGTGCATCATTATTGTTCCTACATGTTTTTTAGAAGTAAAAATGGGTATATCATCATCATCATCATTATGACTAGGTCCACAAACATCAGGACAGGTGAAACTAAATAAAAGCTTGCAAAAAATATAATAAAGAATTAGTAGATTTGTTTTAGTTTAAATTTTAGAACTATTTTAATACAAAGTAGTGTTATAATTATGTCCAAATTATAGTTTTTATACGCTTTTTATTAGCTTCACTTGTATGTTTGTAACAATGTTTGTAACCGACTTCTTTGGGCGCGATTTTGACCCACTTTAAACGGCCAGATTTCGTTCAAACTTTGTAGATTTATCGAGGACCGATGACAATACACTAATTTGATAAAAAAACAAAAAAAAACTTGTATGTTTGTAACCGACTTCTTTGGGCGCGATTTCACTTGTATGTTTGTAACTTGTAACCGACTTCTTTGGGCGCGATTTTGACCCACTTTAAACGGCCAGATTTCGTTCAAACTTTGTAGATTTATCGAGGACCGATGACAATACACAAATTTGATAAAAAAACAAAAAATAAATAATAGTTTAAAAAAACTAAAAACACGCTTTTTATAGAAAACCAAACTAAAAAATAGAAAATAAATTTTAATAAATTTAAATTAAGAATAGGGTCCAAAAATTTCAATAAATATAAATTAATAATAGTGTAAATAAAAAAAATGTATTTTATTTTTAAAAAAGCGTGGGGTGCTTTTTAAGATATTATCAAAATGATAACACTCTACTCATATCTGTCAATAAAATATTTATAACTATTGACACCATGCACCCCACGCTTTTTTTAAAATAAAATACATTTTTTTTATTTACACTATTATTAATTTATATTTATTGAAATTGTTGGACCCTATTCTTAATTTAAATTTATTAAAATTTATTTTCTATTTTTTAGTTTGGTTTTCTATAAAAAGCGTGTTTTTAGTTTTTTTAAACTATTATTTATCACCCTTGGATGCACGGTTCGGCAAGGATTCCTGAGTTGTTGTAGTTTTGGCAGCGAAACGCTCTTGCTACTTGATAACTCTTGAAGAGTGCCTAGTCTAAACTAGGCCAGTAGACGGCTTAATTATGTCTACACATTATTCAGTTGGTTAAACATTATTTAACATTTATCGATGTTAACAAATTAAATAAATGTCTGTCTCTTTGAGTAATAAACCAGTCTGTCTACTCTCACTCATAGTAAAAATTTTACTCATGGAAGTAGGAATTACGACTACGATCGTGTCTCATTCAGTGCTGAAGTACCTAGATACAAAATAATATAATATTCAAAATGTTTGTTAGCGCACTTAAACATGTTATACAACAGTCTAGAGACAGGTATAATTTTCTAATTCTAAGAACAGTTTTCTCTTTGAAACCTTTCATTAAAAAACGTATTACTTGGACAATTTCGTGACATTAATTTTAATAGACATTTAAGTCCGCTCGCGTTTGAATCGCTTTGGAATAAAGGACTGTAGCGTATAATTCGCTTTATAAAAGACTGTAGTAGACTTCCCGCCTCGAAATAAATAGAGCGAAACCGTTGAATTTCGCTTTAATTTTATTTCGCGGTGGTATGCTACAAGGATTGTTTGAGAGCGTTAGGAATTTAGTGCTTCTTCATTCTATCTTCTTTCTCAACTATAGACGTTCAATGCATGGACAAAGTTTTCTTGCATGGAACGCCACAGGTCTCGGTCTTGCGCCGTCTGTATCCAGAGGCTCCATGCGACTGGTCTGATGTCGTCTGTCCACCTAGTGAGGGATCTGCTAACACTGAGCTTTCGGTGCAGGGTTGCCACTCACATTGGGACCCCAGAATGGCCATTAGTTCTTAGAACTATAAGCAGGTAGGAAAAGTTCTATAGCATATTTCTTTGTGAGGGTAACTAGGGATCATAAAAACTTACTAATATTATAAATGCGAAAGTGTTTGTTTATTGGTTTGTCTTTCAATCACGCAACAACGGAGCAATGAATCGAGGTGATTTTTGCGTGGGGTATAGTTGAGGACCTGGAGAAAGAGGCTACTTTTATCCCGGAAAAACAAAGGGTTCGCGAGGGATTTCAAAAGCCTAACTCCACAGGGACGAAATCGCAGACAAAAGCTGGTTAATCATAAATGCTCATTAATTCGGTTAATTAATTCCACATTGAGTGGCATGGATTCAGTTAATGATAACAGTTTTTGCGGCCGCAGCTTTGAGCTGAGGTTATGTGCGTATTTTCACTGAAGTAAATTAATAAATTCCTTAATTATACCTACGCCCGGGTGTTAATTATTTAGTATTACTCTTGTTTATCGTGTAAATAAAGTGAAAGATAAGTATTCAGTCATGCCAACATCTGGAACCTATCCTGGTGCCAGTATTGTAAACTGAATATAAAAATACGCAAAAAATTTACTGAAAATGGTCCAAAAATGCAATCTGGTTCTGGATTAGTGGGTAGGAGCAATCCTACTCCTACTATAATTTTATAAAAGTGAAAGTTTGTGAGGATGGATGGATGGTTGTATGAATGGATGGATGGATGTTGGTAACTCTTTCAGGCCACAATGAATGTACCGATTTGGCTGAAATTTGGTATGTAGATAGCTCATAACCAGAATTAACACATAGGCTACTTTTATTCCGGAAAATTATATAGTTTCCGCGGGAATTAAAAACCTTAATCCACGCGGACGAAGTCACGGGCATCATCTAGTTATTCTAGTGGGTACATAATTAATTATTTAGCGGGTAAGGAGTCGAGGAGGTCCATATGTTTACTAGTCTAGTGGAATAATAATCCCTACTAATATTATGAATGTAAAAGTGTTTTTGTTTGTTGGTTTGTTCTCCAATCACGACACAAAAGAGCTACGGATCGACTTGCTTTTTGTATAGTTGAGGACCTGAAGAGTGACGTAGGTTATTTTATCCTGAAAAATCAAAAACTCCTTGCGAGCGAAGCTGCCGGCAACATTTATCGCGTCAATCCGTTTCTCCATTGTTGCGTGATTGAAGAACAAAACAGCAAACTAACAAGCAAAAACAATTTCTGATTCATTAGTGATTCTGACGTACTTATATGATGTAGCTTAGTACTTTATTGATTTTTAACGATGATTTAATTTGTGATATTGCCGTATATTATGGTACATCTGCCATATACCTATCTGCTTTTTGACATAACTTTTATATTCTTGATGTTTCTAAATTAGGAATTGTTTTTTGCATTTGTTTACTAAAATTTTGCACGCTATTGGATGGCCATATGTGGTGAAATGTATTATCTATTTTTAACACCTTGTTTGTACCCACATATTTTATTGCAAATAAAGAATTGAAGTGGAATAAAATTAGGTGATATTGGTGAGGATAGTAAGCCTCAATAGCCCAACGGTTAAAGGTGCGGACTGAAAACTGAAAGGTCGCAGGTTCGAATCCCACCCGTTGCACTATTGTTGTACCCACTCCTAACACAAGTTTTCCGCTTAATTGGAGGGGAGAGGAGAATATTAGTTAACGAAACTTGGCTGATATTCTTTTAAAAAAAAATATGGATAACATTTATAAACTTACCATCCAATGATAATAGCGCGTAATTAGTTTTCATGTTTTCAACAACACTCCGTAGAATTTCCTGTTTCAATGTTTCCAAGTTGTTATTCCTCAAATCGAGAACATTCAACTTTTGTATATCATCGAATACCCCGTCATCCAACACTCCTAACTTATTATCAGTTAAAGAAAGTTTCTTGAGTTGAGTCAATCCCCCGAAACCCCGTTCAGAGATAAATTCTATTTCGTTGCCATCCAAGTAAAGTTCCTGCAGACTCCAAAGTTCCGCGAATGCTAAATCGCCTATCATCATCAATTTGTTGTTTCTCATATCCAACATTATCAGATTCGATAGCCCCTGAAAGTTTTCCCTTACGACCACCGTCAACAGATTACTGTTCAGATCCAATTTTATCAAATTATTCAAATGCTTGAAGCATCCGTCGTGCAGTACGCTAATCGAATTCTTCGACAAATATAGCCTTTGTAAATTTGGGAGAACGTAGAAAACGTCCCTTTGTAATTCCGTTATTTGGTTTTCTATCAGAGTAACATTAGCGAGCAATATAAGATGAGCAAACGCCATCCTTTCCAGCTTTGCGATTTTGTTTCTTGGCAGTGCTATGTCTCGTAGCGTGGAAGAGTTTGTGAACGCGAACGACGGGATAGTATTAATGTTCGCGTACTGTATATTTAAGTAGTTCAATCGATCGAGTCTAACAATAACCTTCGCCGGGATGTACGTCAGTCCCCCGTCAGCTCTAACATTAAATGTGAGCCTTTCTATTTTCGGTTGGGAGTAAAAATTTGACCAAAAGGGGTCATCCTCTGCAATACCCCCGTTGAACACCCAGCAGTCCGCTTTTGTAGCTGTCTTCATTTTAACACTTTCACAGTAGCAATGTACT
The DNA here is from genome assembly GCA_029955525.1 of Oeneis ivallda. Classification (NCBI taxonomy): domain Eukaryota; kingdom Metazoa; phylum Arthropoda; class Insecta; order Lepidoptera; family Nymphalidae; genus Oeneis; species Oeneis ivallda. The sequence goes on along the minus strand of JARPMR010000018.1, from coordinate 5,014,175 downwards.
TTGGATACCCGATCCTGAATATCGCAAATGTTAACGTAATGCGAGTATGGGGATTTTTCGGATTTCCATCTCCGTTTATCATTTTGACGACTCTCCGTCAAGTTTATCTCGACGGTAGCGAAGGCAATCATTAGGATTAGGTACTTGAAGTCCATATTTATTGCCCTTCACATTGAGGATATCTGAAACAACAAAAAGCGTATTAGGTATTTTTATTTTTACTTTTTCCTCAAATTTGGCTTAGCGAAGCAACGGCTGGGGCATGCGTCATGCTCGTGAACGGGTTCCACCGGCGGGAATGGGGCTACTTTCTGTCTGCCTATCTTAACATTGTATTGAATTGTAAGTATGCATTTTTAGAACTTCCCCTCATTGTGGAAACATTGCATACACTGCATAATAGCATAGTACTGTAAACTGTATTGAAAACGAGCAACCGCTGACATTCTTGCTGTTTCTTCTCGGTAGGAAGGACAATCCGAACCAGTGGTAGATTCATCGAGGATTCGAAAGCATTTTAAAAAAGTTTATTTGAATAAAAATATTTCTATTCTGTTCTATATTCTATTTGGGTTCAATTTAGTTTTTATTACATTTTTTGAGCGTTGTTTACCCGTGGTTCCATATTAGCCAAGGTGAACTTGATAATAATTCACTCTCCCCTCCAAACAATTTCAAACCTTGTACTAGGGTACGACAAGAGTAGAACTCGAACGGTCGACCTTTAAAGTTTTAGTTCGTACCTAACCGTTATGCGGTTGAGGCTTAATTTGGAAGTAAATTTGTCGGTTTGTCGCAGTAAACAGAAAAGAAAAAAAAAGCAAGTAGACACCTATTTAAATTTTAATGATTAAAATATTATGAATTTAGTTCTAAATATTTATTTACAATAACCGAGAACTGTATTTCAAATAAACACCAAATAAACAAGCATTCGGTGCCTTAAATAAATATAAAATTGGACCAACGTTTTATTCAGTTTAAACTAGCGGCACGCTATGATGGCCGGTTTGACGTTTGTCCGCTCATGAAGTTCCGTATTAATTGATAACGACTTTGAAGGAAATAATTGTATTACTTTATTGACGATAGTGATGTGCAGAGATTCATAAATTTTATCGAATGTAGTTTTAGGTTTAGGACTCAAAATTTATTTATTAAATTGATTTCTAAAATGTATACAAGTGTAGAAAAATCAGTTTGCACCATTTAAGGGGTGAATGTACTTGTGAATATGAACAATTTTCACTATGTGGACAAACCTCTGAAATCGCAAAAAAATATCAGCTGTTTCATACAAAAGGTAAAATTTTTATTTTTATATGATATATACCACAACTCGGCATTTGGTTTTCTAAATTGAAAATTTTTAAAAATGGAATCTAATACGATCGTCACATAGGATCGCTGGCTAGCACAACTACTACCTCCGGCAAACTCGCGTCAATGCTCAATGCAAAACAAAGCAGTTTCGAATTGACGTTGCTTCGAAAAGTATAAACTGTCAGTGCAATGCGATTGTGATATAGTTTTGACCTGGCTTTGGATTTCAAATATTGATACTGCATTACTGTTGACCCTTGCTCGTTAATTTGGACCCTGTTCAAGCCCTTTGTTGTGGATTTCGTCGATATGACCGAACGTACGCAGAGAACTGTTCTAAATAGTCAGACACGTGAGTTCGTAATACGCCTTCGTAACTATTTCGATCGTGAAGCTCAAAATGGAGGGCTAATTTTACCTATAACGTCAGTGGTTGAACGCGTAGCTGATGCGCTTAATATTGGACAACGAACTGTTAGACGGATAACTAAAAAAAAATATAGCGAGACTGGCACAGAAGAAAATAAACTTCACACACCAAAAAAGAGAAAACGAGCAAAACCAGTCGTAGGCATCGATAGCTTTGATGCCGATGCTATCCGAAGACATGTTTACGGCTACTATTTACAGAAGGAGTATCCAACAAGAAAAAAGTTGGTGCATTCACTGAAGGAAGCTGGATTATTCTTCGGTGGGGAAAGTTCTTTAACGAAGATTTTGAAGACCATTGGATTTCGATACAAAAAATGTAACAAACGCAAAATATTGATGGAAAGATTTGATATAGCGATGGCAAGGTATACTTTTTTACGGCAAGTGAAAGAAATCAAAAATTGGCAAAATGTTGTGTTCTTGGATGAAACATGGCTTAATGCTAACCATACTGTAGGCCGTTCTTGGAACGATGACACAGCAGCATCTACTTCCAAAGTTCCTGTAGGAAAAGGATCGCGACTTATAATTTGTCACGCCGGAACCATCAACGGGTTTGTCGAAGGTTCTCTCATGGCTTTTGCGTCAAAAACCACTGGAGACTATCATGAAGACATGAATGGAGAAAAGTTTACTGAATGGTTTACCTCAATGTTGTGTAGCCTCCCTGAACCATCTATTATAATTATGGACAACGCCCCATACCACTCGATGCAAATTGACAAGCCACCTGCCCAATCCCAAAAGAAAGCTGATATCGTCGCATGGCTTCGTAAAAATGGCGTAGATGCAAACATGAATATGTTAAAAGCGGAATTAGTACGTCTTTTAAAAGAAAACAAACCAACCAAGATCCGATACGTCATTGACGAAATAGCATTAGAACATGGGCACAGAGTTATACGGTTACCGCCTTACCATTGTGAGTATAATGCGATTGAGTTGGTGTGGGCTCAAATTAAGGGATATGCTGCAAGACACAATACAGAACCCCCATTTACCACAAAAAAAATGCTAAAATTATTAGAAGAAGCTTGTGAACATGTGACTAAAGGAGACTGGGAAAAGGTTGTGAATAGAACTGTTAAATTAATAAGGGAAGATTATGAAAGAGATGTGAAAATAGATAATATTATAGAAAACGAACATATAATTATTAATGTAGGTGATGATAGCAGTGACGACAGTGAAAATAGTAGTATGGACGAATCTGATTAATTATGGCCTTTTGTGGCACCTTTTTTGGTATCTTTTGTATTCATATGTTTCTTGTGTGCATATAAAGTATGTATATTCATTTTCATTCAAATATTCAGTTCGTTCAAATAAATTAAATAAACATATACATTTTTGTTTTATTAAACCTATTTAATCAGGTACAAAAACAAAACTTAATTGTTTTTTGTTCGAGAATAAATTGACATTCCACATCACTATTGTAATGTGTCAAACCGGCCATCATAGCGTGCCGCTAGTGTAATTCCCTGTTGCCTGTCAGTTTTCACACTAACATTTTAATTGGTACAAATTATTAACGATAAGCTTGAATACTGTAATTTGTGTGAATTTAGTTTTAACGGTTGGAATTGTTTCTACTTCGTTTATTTTCACATAGTAATTTTTAATAATGTTTCTAGCTGAAAAACAATCGATTCTGATCCAGTTTTTTTTTTGGTATTATTGTTGTAGAGTCTTAGAAATACATGTCTTTTATAGAGTTAGCTTTTGACTGCTATTTCACCTGGTGGTAAGTAACGATTCAGTCTAATATGCGGTATCGTACTGGTACACGATATCACTTAGGGGTATATCTTTGATCGCGGGTCGTAACTAGCAACCATCAAACCTTACAGCAAAGCTAACAGACCAGACCTCAACATACTACATAACATAACATCTAGGGCCTGGAAGTCTATGCCTATGACTAAAACCCTCATATAACTTAACTTTCTAAATAAAAAATGATAGCAATGAAATTTCTCAATTTTTTTATAATTTAAATTATTTCAAATGGCCGTACTGTAAAGTTAGTAAAAAGCATATCCGTTGTTGTTCTACGATCATGACTATAAAAGCATGTATTGGATCGTTGTCCTTTATGCGAGTGACTTGCTGCTATCCGTGAAGAGTTATGTCCTTTATCAGAGTTTCATCAAAGTTAAACAAAATATGCGTGATAGTATACACTGTCAATTCATAAAAGAACTTTTAAAATCGGTTTGACGGAGTTATGGAGTAACAACAAAAAGTTTCATCCGCTATCCTGGAAAAACCTTTGTTTTATCGGGATAAAAACTATATGTTGACCCGAAATATCAGCTACCACTTTACAAAATTCATTCAAATCCGTTCAGTAGTTTTCACGTGGTGCGCGAGACAAGTACTAATGTACGTAATAAACACATTAAAAAAATTACAATTAACTTTGCGTCTTTAGGGAAACGCTTGGAGACAAAACAAATATAGAGACAATGGAATTATCAATTACACCCTGAATTTAGAGGAATGAAATGTCAGGTTTAAAAAACAAAAGATCATAAGCTATTTTTTATAGCTACTTATAGCTTATTACAAATAAATATTTTATTTTGAAATATCAGTGTGCAAGGTTCCGTCACGTTGTTTTCCTTCACCGTGATATTTCTTAAATGCACTAAACTTAAGTCAGAGGTGCATACCTGGGATCGAACGTGCGACCCCCGAATAGGAGACCACAGTCCTAACCACTAGGCTAGGTACCACTGCACGAGTCGTCAAGTGTAGGTAAACAATATTTATAGGGTTATACACTAAAAAAAATATTTTATATAAAATAAATCGCACTTTTTATAAGTCCAAAAGAGCAAACGATAACCTTACGTGGGTAGATATCCAGTATCCACCTACTTACACATTAGAGAGTTCTGAATACGTTTGTGAAACCTAATATTAATAAAATTGAATGGATTTGATGCCGATCTCAATATTATGTAAATCCAATATTCTTGCCGTTTCCTTTTCTATCGAGTACGAATATTAATACGACTTTATATATTCCAAATATTATAAGCCCTATTCAAACGCAATCGCAATGTACGCCGCCGCAGCGGCTACGTAGAAACAACGCGCGCCGGAACGCACCTTGTAGGTACTCGGAATCCTTACTAATAGGTAGGTATTATACTTATCCTGACAATTTTGTTTTTTTTTCTCTGTAAGTGTTTTAGTTTTTGTAATTATTTTAGTTTTTTTTTGTTAATTTTTTAGTGATTAATTCTGTTAGTGTATAAATTGTATTTAGATTATAATGGGGCTGACGTGTACCAAGGTACAAAAGCCCAAAGAAAAAAAAATACGAAAGTGTTTGTTTGTTGGTTTGTCCTTCAATCACGCCGTAACAGAACAATCGATTGACGTGATTTTTTGCGTGGATAGTACCCACGCAAAAAATCACGTCAATCGATTGTTCTGTATAATTTTATTATGATACATGTACCTAGATTTTGATAGATAAAAAGGGCGAAAACTACTATTTATTGACTTTTACCGCTCTTATTCTCTATCAAGTACTAGGTAAATGATACTAAAAATATTTCTAAAATATCCGTTATTAAATTGTCGAAGATAATAATTGACCACATTCAATCAAAAGTATCTGAGATTTTTACAATCATTGAAAATATTAGAATAATATGCGAGAGATATGTATATATATATATATACAGTGTGTCCGGACACGAACTAGCGATATTTTAAACACTTATATAACAACTAATTTTAAGTACAAATACACTCTAAACTTGGGCCCAATCCACTTCCCCTCTATGTGGCAGCCATTTTGTTTTTTTGCTGAAATATTCTCTAAGCATGTACAAAAAAAATCATATCTCTCAAGGTTTTGGTCTTACTGAGATAAAAATGGGCTTATTCGAATCGCAACAATACTGTCCTACCGTCTACATTACAAAACAAAGTGTTCACATTTCCATAACCTTTGAAAAAAATATGAAACCCGAAAAAAATTATCGTAAAATCATGCAAATCAACAAATTATTGTAAATAACTGCAAAAACACCCCCGACAACCCTTTTTATTTTTTTACTAGATCAAGAGATTTTGAGCTCAGCTATAATACAACATTTAATTTATAACTGTATGTCTAATACTTTCAGAGTTATTGTTGTTTAAACATAGCGCATACGCATGAATGTTATGTGTTTTTAATGATTTCCTGTTTAGGATTCCGACAAAGGCCTTTTGTGCTTGCGTATGCGCTATGTTCAAACAACAATAACTCTGAAAGTATTAGACATACAGTTATAAATTAAATGTTGTATTATAGCTGAGCTCAAAATCTCTTGATCTAGTACAAAAATAAAAAGGGTTGTCGGGGGTTTTTTTGCAGTTATTTACAATAATTTGTTGATTTGCATGATTTTACGATAATTTTTTTCGGGTTTCATATTTTTTTCAAAGGCTATGGAAATGTGAACACTTTGTTTTGTAATGTAGACGGTAGGACAGTATTGTTGCGCTTCGAATAAGCCCATTTTTATCTCAGTAAGACCAAAACTTTGAGAGATATGATTTATATTGTACATGCTTAGAGAATATTTCAGCAAAAAAACAAAATGGCTGCCACATAGAGGGGAAGTGGATTGGGCCCAAGTTTAGAGTGTATTTGTACTTAAAATTAGTTGTTATATAAGTGTTTAAAATATCGCTAGTTCGTGTCCGGACACACTGTATATATATATATATATATATCTCCCTCTCTCTCTCTCTATATATATAATATCCCTCTATATATATATATATATATATATATATATATATATATATATATATATATATATATATATATAATATAGAGAGGGATGCGAAATGCTCTAGTCCTCTTAATTATAGCTGGTATTTAATCTTGCACGATGGTACGGAAACCTTCGTGTGCGACTCGCACTTGGCCGGTTTTATCTGCCACGTAAGTCTACCACGACTAAGGCCTATGCTTCTCATTCGAGACGAGACCTACGCTCAGTAGTGGGCCGTAAAGTGGGCGTATATCCCGTGACACGCGACACGTGTATTTGACGACCTTCCTGGCTCAGTGATGAGCGCTGTTGGCTTATAACTGGGAGGTCTCAGGTGCGATTCCCGGCGGGGTCAATTTGGGAATTTATGTTTTCTGAATTGTCTCTGGTCTGGTCTGGTGGGAGGCTTTAGCCGTGGCTAGTTACCACCCTACCGTCAAAGACGAGGCGCCAAGCGATTTAGCGTTCCGGCACGATGGCATGTAGAAACCAATTAGGGGTATGGGTTGAATGTTCACTCATACCGCTTCCAAGTTAGCCCGCTACCATCTTAAACTGCATCGTCACTTACCATCAGGTGAGATCGCAGTCAAGGACTAGCTTATCATCGAATAGACAAAAATATTCGAAATATTATTGTGAAAATTTCGATAACCACGAAAACTTTTCAGAATTTCATCATTGTATTTGCTCCGGAAAAGTTTCCTTTTGAAAAGTATTTTGCTGTCGCAACTTCGTGCAACACGTTCCGCTTAAAGTTTATCTCTTACAGTTATTATTATGCAAACATCTGCATCTGCAGATCTGCTTTGTGCTTTTTATAGATGTCCTGTTTTGTTGTTTGAATTCTTACTTTTTGCACAATAGCAACCACCATAGAATTTAAAATAAATAATATTATAGTAGTGGTAATGAAATGAGTTGATTTACAGTGTCTAGTGAAACATCGGTGCGAAAACTTATTCTTCAACTTCATCATCCTCGGCAGCAAGCCATCAACGGCTTCTCTACTAAGGCCGACTTGGACCAAACTGCTTAAAATCATGTTTAGTTAAATTTTTTAATACTGTCACTTTTTGACAATACTATTTCAGAGTTCACATGAGAATGCTGTCCGCATTACAAAGGAGATTGGCGAATTCCATAGAGTTTCTGACCCAGACGAACTAAACCGTGGGCCTCAAGCCGAATTCCATAGAGTTTCTGACCCAGACGAACTAAACCGTGGGCCTCTAGCCCGCGTTCACGAATCAAACTTCTCTTGATTGTTCTAGTAAACCAGTCTAACAAAAAAGTTCATCAAAGTCTGTCAAATAAAGTTGGGAGAAAAAAGATATTGACTTGTATTGCCATGTAACGGTTATTTATAATGTTTACTTGTGAATAATTATATTTTTGATCCCCAACTTCTAAAAATATCGGGTTTACACAGAAAAATACTCTGAAAAATATTAATTAAAATTAAATTATTTCTTAATCTGAACGGTTTTAAAAAATGCTGGGTCAAAATTCGCCAACCTCCTTTAACTAAACATGATTACGCAGTTTGGTGCAAGTTGGCCTAAGCGCAGCTCATTGCTTTCTAGCTGTACAGTGCTTGGTATTCTAGGCGATGTATTCTTTAGCAATAAAACTTGCAAAAGTCAAAAGTTTGGTAAGTCACTTGCACAGTCTACTTACTCACAGCAAGTCTATTTCTCCAAGTTTTGGTTAGTTTAATTTGACTTTTACAAGCAGTTAACTTACCAATGGATACTCCATTTTAGAAATATGTTATTTGTGAGGGAATTCTAAAAAAAATCAGGGACACGGTATTATAGACAGCAAAAAAAAAGATTTAGGGCTGATTTTTCAATCAACAGATAACCTTCCCGGTGCGGGGTCGCCACTCCAGCACCTTGGGACCCCAACGACCATCAGCTCTTCGAACTATGTGCCCCGCCCATTTCCACTTCAGTATCGCGACTCGCTTAGCTATGTCGGTGACTCTGGTTCTCCTACGGATCTCCTCAGTTCTGATTCGATCCCGCAGGGATACTCCGAGCATAGCTCTTTCCATCGCACGCTGTGCGGTCCTGAGCCTACTTATGAGGCCCTTAGTTAGCGACCATGTCTCGGATCCGTAAGTCATCACTAGCAACACGCACTGTTCGAAGACTTTAGTCTTCCCGTAGTAGTCCCGCACCGGGAAGCGCAGTGTTGGCAGACCCCCCACCAGGTGGACCGACGACATCAAGCGAGTCGCAGGGAGCCGCTGGATTCAGGCGGCGCAAGACCGAGGCCTGTGGAAGTCCATGCAAGAGACCTTTGTCCAGCAGTGGACGTCTATCGGTTGATAAAGAAGAAGAAGAAGAAGATAAACCTTATTTGACGAATAAATCTGACGTTTTGACAGATTTACTATATAAAAACTGTTATAGGTACCTCTTTATTCGTCAAAAAAAAATTTATCTGACTGTTGAAAAATCGGCCCTTAATCACCTTTTTTACAATTCAGTATTCACCATATTGTTATAATCAGTTATAATATACATTTATTAGCCCTCATCATATAGCAAGTAGGAAACGCACGCAAGTACATACGGCGGGCTATAATATAGCCTTTATAAATTTCGTTTAACTAGAACTACCGGGCTTCATTATAATAGTTTAACGACCTCTAACAAAGTATTCAGGCCCCAAGAGCATTATGAGTTATGGCCGAAAAACAGCCCGTTCCTCTAGGGGAGGCGCTATAATAACAACTTGTTTAAATTAGTAGACCAATGGGTCGCAAAGTATATTAGAGGATTGAAGTGTCATTGAAGTTAGCGAGAATATATACACAATTTTAGTGACATACCTAATTAACGCAAGTGTCTGAATGAGTGTCATCGAATTGTATGAATTGCCATTTCTATAACGTTCAACATTATGTTCTACAATCTATAACGTATAGTGATACTCAATTTATTTTAATACCCTCTTTTGGAGATGAAACGTCAACTAGGATACTCAAGAACCGTCAAGTATGCAGCAGAAGGATGATCTTCCATCATATTTCAAATCTACAGTCCAACGCTCTAATTTGTACGACACAGTAGTATCTACCTAAACCTATATCAATCAGTCGATAACGGTACTATTTTACCATTTTATATGTAAAAATAAGATTTGTACCTATGTGTAGTTAGTTAGTTTCCCCCATATTTAATGCTAGAACTTCACACGAGAGCACTGTTTCTTTTATAATTAGCTATGCCAAACTTGACTTTCATCTTCCTCTCCCCTCGAAATAAGCGAACAGCTTGTTTAAGGAGTGGCTACAACAATAGTGCAAACCGTGTATATAGTGGGGACCGACCGTCAACTTTTCAGTTTTCAGTCCACACCTGTAACCACTGGGCCATTGAGATGCAACTGTGTCTACTTTGAGACGAGTCACACGTTGAATATGAGTAATGTCGCAACAAAACGCCAGCACAGGGGGTGAGTTTACACGCCCTGTGATATTTAGGCAAATAAAAGGTGTTACGGGCACCACTGTAAATTATTAAAATTACGCATAAATATTCGGTCTGCGTGAAATGTGGGGCGAACGTAGGAGGTGAGGTTCTGTTTATTATTCGCTAGATTTTAACCGTGAAGTCACTTTGTTATGAATGTATAATACGTACATATTAAATGAAGTTTTCTTCAGTTTTCTCGGCAGTTATTAAAAAAGTATTTTATGCTATGAAATTAGGAAATGAAAATATAATGGGCCATATAAAGGTGCAAACACATTAAATGGACGAAGCATGTGATCTGTCACATGCTTCGTCCATTTAATCCGTTCAAGAGAGACGATTGGATTCAAAAAATCCATTGTCATTTTAAATTTATCTGTTTGATACTTTATTACACCTGAACTGAACCAATTTAATAAAAAAATTGGTAAAAGGATAGGAAGGACATAATAAGCATATTTTTTATCTCGGCACATCAAAGAGGTTCCCATGGGGGTTTCAAAACCATAATCTATTTAATTTTAATGTATTTTTTCGATAGTTTTTGAGATCAGTGCTTTTAAACAAAATATATGATTCGATTTAGAAAATGTCATACTAATATTATAAATTCGAAAGTGTGTTTGTTTGTTTTTTTGTTGGTTTGTTAGTTTGTTGGTTTGTCCTTCAGCCACGCTGCAACAGAGCTACGGATCGACGTGATTTTGCATAGGTATAGTTGAGGACCTGGAGAGTGACATAAGCTACTTTTTATCCCGGAAAATCAAAGAGTTCCCGGGGATTTTCAGAACTAAATCCACGCGGACGAAGTCGCGGGCATCAGCTTGTAAACTATAAACACCGTCATGACGCCTGTTTGAAGTACATATTAGATTCGCCAATGTGCAAATTAAAACATTGTTTAAAACACATTTAGTAAACGAAGTTATTAGACAATTAATGAATTTTTAAACGACAAAGTCGCATGGGAGCAATCAGCATTGCATGATGCATCCAGCTGCCGACAAGATAATAACTTGTTTCATTGAAACGGATACGTAATATTGTAACATTTTGTTTAAAAAAAAAACTGCTTCTGAGTTTCTTGTCAGCTCTTCTCAGAAGACTCTGGTTTTGAAACTGATGGTAGACCCTAGAGTTTTGACTTGTCATAAGAGCCAAAGGTTGGCCTACATAAATAAATAGGTTACATCAACAACGTAGTAACACAATTATTTCACACTAGATGATGCCCGCGACTTCCTACGCGTGGATCAAGGTCTTTAAATTCCCGCGTGAACTCTGTAATTTTCCGGGATAAAATGTTGCCTATGTGTTAATCCTGGCTATGATCTATCTCCATTCCTCTCAGCCAAATACATCCAGTGGTTTTTGCGTGAAAGAATATCAAACACACACACACACACACACACACACACACACACACACACACACACACACACACACACACACACACACACACACACGCACACACACACACACACATACCTACAAACTTTCGACTATATTATACTAGATGATGCCCGCGACTTCGTCCGCGTAGATAAAGGTTTTTTGATTCCCCCGGGAACTATGTGATTTTCCGGGATAAAAAGTAGCCTAGATGTGTTTATACTGGGTATGAGCTATCTCCATTCCGAATTTCAGCCAAATCGGTTCGTTCGTTGTGGCGTGAAAGAATAACAAACATCAAACATCCTCACAAACATTTATAATATTTAAGTAGGATTAGAGTGATTTCGAGGAAGTCAAGATGGCTTACAATATAAACGACTCAACATGATACTTGCCGTGACACGAGCGATCCTAATGAAGTAATTAAATTTAATTGCCCGTATGCCAGTATGTTGGCGAGACAAAAGGATTTGACCGTTACAGACCAACGTCACGGTATGGGGTTAACGTCTTTATTAATTAAACTCGCGACTCAGTCCGCGTGTAGTTAGGTTTGTTAAAAATCCCGCGGGAACCCTTTTTTAGGTATAAAAAGGAACTTATATAACTCTCCAGGTTCTCACCTATAACCACGCAAAATTTTACGATTCCTGATGCTTTCCATAATTGATAGTCGCCCAGCACAAGCCTATCTCGAAATAAAAAAATCTCCGAAAATTCAGAGATCGCTTAACCGGGAACATTCCCCAGACTCCACGCAAAGCAGTCTGAAGACTTTACCTCTGGGCTACCACCGCATTCCAAGAATAACTTATACTAAAGAAAAAAAATTGGCCAAGTGCGAGTCGGGCCCCGCTCTTTTAGGGTTCCGTTCATATGAACAAATCATTTTTTTTTAAACTAGATAATTATTTAGGTATCTTAGTTCTTAGAAAGTATTTAATTAGCATATGGGGAAAAATGCTTGTTTGGTTTTGGTTACAACTTCCAAACTGCATTATAAATCAGTTTTTTCAGTATTTTTTGTTTAAATACACTATATAATACATATTATACCAAAATTTCAAATTCCTAACTAGTTTATTTTTTGAGATAGACCCCCTAACAAAATTGGTCTAAAACCGACAAGTTTGACGGCCCCCATTTCTTCATTTTTGTAGCTAAAAAATAAAAAAATTATATCTAAACTCCACTTAATGAGCTCTAGACAATGACATCCCACATGTCAGGGTAAAAAAATAAAATTTTATCCATGTATTTATTATTATTTATTTTTTAATTTAATTAAATTTTTATTATTTCTTGTTATAGCAGCAAAAGAAATACACAATATGTGAAAATTTCAACTGTCTATCTATTAAGATATAAGAGATACAGCCCGCTGACAGACGGACGGACGGACGGATGGACAGCGGAGGCTTAGTAGTAGGGTCCCGTTGGCACCCTTTGGGTACGGAACCCTAAAAAACATCCATTTATTACTTCACCGCAGAAGAGCGAAGTTCTAACAGAATGTTGTAACGTGGCGCGTGGGTGTGACAACTGAAAAGGGAAATAAGGACTTTAAAGCTTATGAGACGTAACAACTAATATCAATTCAATGTACCGACCCTTTAGGGAAAAACCATTTTTCACTCATTTGCAGTAAAAAAATCTCTCTTTACTCCCTTGATGGTTTTTCTGTCAATCACGCAGCAACGCAGCTACGGATTGACGTAATTTTTTGTATGGGTAAAGAATATGTCATTCTCCAGGTCTTCAAAGACCTGGTGAATGACATAGGATTTTTAGGGTTTGCCAACACTGCGTTTATCGGTACGGGGTCGCCACTCCAGCACCTTGGGACCTCGACGACCATCAACTCTTCGAACTATGTGCCCCGCCCATTTCCACTTCAGTTTTGTGACTCGCTGAGCTATGTCGGTGACTTTGGTTCTCCTACAGATCTCCTCATTTCTGATTTCATTTCGCAGGGATACTCCGAGCATAGCTGTCTCCATCGCCCGCTGCGTGAGCCTTCTTAAGTATGATTCTATCCTATTCTATTTGATAGAAATCAGGATCGTTGTAGTCCGCTATAAAATCACAATAATTGAAATGAAAATTCTTGTACACCTTCATCTCTCACTCAAGAGAGATTTGTAAAAATATTCATTATTACATCACCGTCATCATTTCACAGCAGACTCGAATGAAAACGTATCGAAAAATAAAGATGCTCTTTTATCGAAGGCACACTCGTAATAACGTTGAAAACAAAGCTGTAAAGTCTTTAATAACAGAAAAGGCGTCGAAACAGCGGGCCATTGTAAGCTAAACAAAGACATTTAATTTCGGAGGGAACTTTTTTTTGTCGCAGTGACAAGTTCGCCGAAGTTTTAAATGTCACTGACGTGATATTACAGACAGCATGTTGAATCAGATACGACGGTAATTATCGTGAAATAAAGTCTAATTGCTATATTTAAATGTTTGTTTATTAATTCATGAGAACCATGGACGGCCCACAACTGGGCAAAGGTCTTCTCTCGAATGGGAAAGACGGTGTGAATTAATTTATAAATCGCCAACAGAACTTTATCTTAACTATTAACACTTTATTGCGCAACATAGTACAAAATACGAACTTAATGCTAAAGCATTATCTGCCAGTCTATTGGGACGTGCCACAACACGTAATAGGTGTGTATAAATTAAAACTTTTATTTTTAAAAAACAAGCTTTTAGCAGCTGGCTACATCGTCAGACCCTGGCTATCATCTAGAACCAGACTACTTGTCAAGACGAATCAAATGAGCCCAAACCCGATGGGGTTACGTCATTTTATTACAGAGTTGCCAGAACCACCTTCCGGCTTCATCATGAGACCCTGAATATCATTTAGGACCAGACTACTTGTTAACACTAATCAAACGATGACAAACATCGGGACAGGTAAAACTAAATAAAAGCTTGTGAAAAGAGTATGAATGCGAAAGTGTGTTTGTTGGTTTGTCCTTCAATCGCACGGCAATGGAGCAACGAATCGACGTGAGTTTTTGTATTATAGTTGAGAACATAGTCTACTTTATGTTCCGGACACTTTCCGCTGGATTTTTAAAACCTTAATCTATGACAAATCGCGAAAAAAACTTCGATGATAACAAAACTAGAAACTAATTAATGTTAGTTAACTTATCAAAGTTTTTAAACATCAATCAATAATCTCTGAAATCACAACTTTTAGCATTTGTAAATCGTTTTCCCAAAGCTCAATACAAGTAGGTATAGGTAGCTTTAAAGACACTTCTCATATCCATTTCGAAACTTAGGCGACGTTTTAGCATAGGCGTGGCTTTGCGCGGCGCGTGCGGCGTCGTGTCGCGGCGGGCACCGCGGTGGGCACCGAGGCGACGCACAGTGGGTCGAAACTGCTATACTGCTGCTAGTTTCTGTTTCATTCCATACAACAAAAACTGAAAATATTTTTTTCCGGGCAAACTATCAGTTTTAGAGAAAAACGTTTAATAACAATTATTCGCAATTTTTGCAATTATTCGCAACAATTATTCGCAATTTTTAATTTTCGCAAACAATTTGCGCAACATCCGAGAGTGGACAGGAATCGCGAGTGCGGCAGAACTATTTCGCCTCGCGAAGAACAAAATTGAATTTACGAAGCTGACTGCCAACCTTCGCTAGTCGGAGAGGCACGCGAAGAAGAAGAACAATTATTCATCAGAATGACAAGGTCTTTCGATAAGTATCTTTTTAAATGGAATTTGTAACAAAAAATCCTATGTCCTCATATAGCTGTTTCGACCCACTCTGCGTCTCCGCGGTGCCCGCGTCGGCGCCCGCCGCGTGCTCCGCCGCGTTCAACGCCGACGCCTCTCTGTAAACGCTTTCATACTTGGCCATATGTTTGAGTTTCACGCGCGACTCGACTCCGCACGCGCCTCGCAACGCCACGCCTATGCTAAAACGTCGCCTAAGCGTTGTTGCTGTTTGCATGTTTGCGTTTTGCTGAATGCTGATGTCAAATAGAAGCTGCTACGGTTTTTACGGTGTCACGTTAATTGTTAACATTATAATACTGTCCCACTTTTAAAAGTTTTCGTCTCTAAAATAACATGACAATATTATGATCTACAAACGAATTTCTTCTTCGTGGTCAACAGTAGATAATTGGATTATGCTGGTGAAACAACATTGACCTAAGTTTGTGACTGGATGGGTACTGACCATCTTTGGAGGTCTTAATTTGCTTTTTTTTCAGTGACTCGGAAAACACTACAAGTCATCAGTTCCATTTAGTATCATTGACATCTGATAAAATCGCTAGACATAATCTATGTAGAAATCGCAATAGCATCTAAAGAAAACGCATTATCATCTCAAAAAACCCCCTACCTATAATCAGAGAAGCCATGACCCCCATTAATGATGCTAATTTAAAATTACAAACTATAAAACTTTATATACTCGTAGAAGAGGTAAGACCATCCCCGAAGTAATTAATAACCCACTTATCACGCTCGCTACATGTCCAAACAAATAAAGCAGGGCGGTCTTTCCGGCACATAATGCTACCGTGTTCTGTCCGTAAACTCGGGTTAAAACAGCCGTAAGTTTATTATAGTAATTAAAAGTCAGGGTGAAAATAGAAAACTGCGGGAAAACGAGCGCTAGCGTTGGGTATAGCCAAGTATTGTAATGAGTGTTTTCCAAAGGGTCCCCAACTTGAAAACTTCAATTTTGCATTAATTTGCTTGGAAATATTATAGCTTACACTTGTGACTAAAGCTTTTAATAAGCCCCGAAATGACTCTTTAATTTGACAGGATGGACAATGGAAACCAAACTTTCTGCGAGCCATAATGTTAAAAGGTTCCACTTTTGCATTTATTAACCGACTTCAAAAAAGGAGGACGTTCTCAAGTCGTCGGTTTTTTTATATATGGTCACCGATTCCTCGAAGACGCCTGAACCGATTTGGAAAATTCTTTTTTTTTTGAAAAGGTATACTTCCCAGGTGGTCTCATTTAAATTTTATCGATATCGGTCGAGCGGTTTTTAACAAATCAACAATAAATTATATACTTTGTAGTGGCGCGGGCGTTTGAAGTCGGTTTTTTAAAAATATTTTTGTAAATTAAATTACTCGTATAATGTTACTGCTCTGTGATGCGGGCGATTTCGTCAACGTTGATAATTGTCTTCTAACTATTAAACTTTCTTATTTTATTGATTTTGTATCAAACAAATTCAAAATTAGGAGATCCGTAGGAGAACCAAAGTCATCGACATAGCTCAGCTAGTTGCGAAACTGAAGTGGCAATGGGCGAATGAACACCTAAAGGTGAAAATAGACTAACTTTGGGTAAGGGATTGTATTTAGGGGTTACCTACGCTTTCGTACACACCTAACTAGGGGATGATTTAGGTATGGTGAGATGAAAACGGGCATTAAAAACCTATTGTTCTAACTACTAGTGTCCTCAAGACTAGACAGCAGAACAAAATACGTTCCCTCAAATATGGTCGAGCGAAGCAATGGCTGGATCATGCGTCATGCTCGTGAACGGGTGCCGCCGGCGGGAATGGGGCTACTTTCTGTCTGCCCGTCTTTGACATGAATTGAATTGTAGTACGTTTTGTGGAAATGTCATATTTTATTCTAACAAAGATGCACAGGTTAAATCAGCTTGGCATCCAGCTGCCCACAAGATAGTATAAAAACTTATTACAATGTAATAGCTATAGGTCGACCGTTTAACTCGCGTATCGCTTGCGCGGTAAAAAGGGAGCGGAGGGAGATGTTAGAGAATATGTTAAAACTTAAAAATAAATACTTAATTCTTTACCAACAATGTCTATCTCGAGATAAATCTTTTGGATTATTAACTCCGTGTGTAGCGTTACCCGCCCCCGCTCCCTTCTTACCGCGCAGGCGATACGCGAATTAAACGGTCGACCTATACTTATTAATATTGTAAAATGATTATTTTGAAAAGAGCAACTGCTGAGTTTCTTGCCGGCTCTTCTCAGCAGAATCCGCTTTCCGAACCGGTGGTAGAATCTTGACGTGTTATAAGAGCCACAGGTTGGCCTACATGAAATAAATAATTTTGAATTTTGAAAACACACACAGCAATACAAATAAAACAGGACACGCTTTCCGCATTGTGTAACGTCCGTCCCGTCAGCCCGCGTCGGACCGGCGCGCGGCGCGACGTGCTATAATAAAAAGCACGCCGTACCGTGTCCCAGTTACTAGAACACGACGTGTCTGCTACTTCCGATACACCGATGACAGTAGAATAGAATAGAATAAAAATGTTTTTTATTCAAATAAACTTTTGTACAAGTGCCTTTGAATCGTCGATGAGTCTACCACTGGTTCAGAATGCCCTTCCTGCCGAGAAGAACCAGCAAGAAACTCTTTTCAAAACAAGTATACAATTCAATAGATACTAAGCTATGTATGCAGTGTTTCCACAATGAGTTCCACAAAAGCATACCTAATTATAATTTAAAACATGTTAACACGGTTAACACAGGTTAACAAGTGACAGTACCTATTTCATTATCCAAGTAAACTTTAGCGACAAATAATGTCTGGTGGCAAGGTCTGCACGCCTGAGAGTTCTCTATGATGTTCGGATAGGTGTGTGAAGTCTACCAATTTGAATTGGGCCAGCGTGGTGGAATATGTTGTTACATACCATCAGGTGAGATCGTAGACAAGGGCTATCTTGTTATAGAAAAATAATGAATTTTCTCTGTAACAAGATACACAAGATAGCAGGTTTTGACAGATCTTCTAAATTATAAAAGGAAAAGGTGACTGACTGATCTATCAATGCAGAACTCAAATCACCAGGCGGAACAGGCTGAAATTTGGCATACAGATAGCTATTATAACGTAGGCATCCTCTAAAAAAGAATTTTTGAAATTCAAACCCTAAGGGGGTAAAATAGGGGTTTGAAAAATCGTGAGCGAAGTCGCGGGCAAAAACTGGTTTCCAATAAAACTGTCAAAACGTAGACTTTACTCGTTCGTTCAAACAATAGATTTTACAAATTGATAGAGTAATTTTAGGGCCGATAGTTGGTTGCACACTAAGTTACGCGGACTAAGCTAAGTTAATTTAGCTTGTTTTGCTTTAAGCTGCAAAAGGACGCTATGTCTTTGCTTTGATGATAGTGTAATACTTTACTTAGTTGATACAGCAATTCTGAATTACAAGGAGACAGCTACTGTTTTTAATTACAAGTACTATTCTAAGTAATCTAACAACAATGAGCTACTTTAATATATTGTGGCTTTGAAAACGCACTTTTATAGCTTTTCTCATAAAACAAAAACTTCTCCGTAGAAAGCTAATATAACCAGCATTGTGAGTTTTTAAAATGTCTCTTATTTATCTGTATCTACTTAATTAATGACTGTATTATTGTGAAACTATGTCATGAATGTAATACTCTACCTCACTTCACTTCACTCTTTATTTATCACTAGTCTACACTTGAGCGTACTATTCAATCATTCCGCCAATGTCACGTTAAGTTGCGGTGGGAATTGAATCAACGAGCGGCTTTTAAAGAAACTTTTTATCTGAAACGAATTAATTATTTTCTTTTATAGCTTTTTCTCATAAAATAAATACTACTCTGTAGCTAACATAACCCGCAAAATATGTTACATGAGCTACTGAGTAGTTGAGGTGTTGTGAAACTATGTCATTTATGTACATCGCTTCACTCCACTTCTTTACCTATTTATGACTACACTTGTGCGCGCTGCTCAAACATTCCGCCATTATCACGTAAAGTTGCGGTGGGAATTGAATCAACGAGCAACTTTCAAAGCTGTTTCTTATCAGAAACGAATTAATTCTTTTCTTTTATAGCTATTTCGCCTAAAATAAAAACTACTCAGTACCTATAACCTATGCGGGTTGTACTAGCTACTGAGAAATTGTGTTGTTTTGAAACTGTGTCATGAATGTAATACTCTACCTCACGTCACTTCACTCTTTATTTATGACTATACTTGTGCGCGCTGCTCAAACATTCCGCCAATATTACGTAAAGTTGCGGTGGGAATTGAATCAACGAGCGGCTTTTAAAGAAACTTTTTATCTGAAACGAATTAATTATTTTCTTTTATAGCTTTTTCTCATAAAATAAATACTACTCTGTAGCTAACATAACCCGCAAAATATGTTACATGAGCTACTGAGTAGTTGAGGTGTTGTGAAACTATGTCATTTATGTACATCGCTTCACTCCACTTCTTTACCTATTTATGACTACACTTGTGCGCGCTGCTCAAACATTCCGCCAATGTCACGTAAAGTTGCGGTGGGAATTGAATCAACGAGCGGATTTTAAAGAAACTTTTTATCTGAAACGAATTAATTATTTTCTTTCATAGCTTTTTCGTCTAAAATAAAAACTACTCAGTACCTATAACCTATGCGGGTTGTATTAGCTACTGAGAAATTGTGTTGTTGTGAAACTATGTCATGAATGTAATACTCTACCTCACTTCACTTCACTCTTTATTTATCACTAGTCTACACTTGAGCGTACTATTCAATCATTCCGCCAATGTCACGTTAAGTTGCGGTGGGAATAAAATCAACGAGCGGCTTTTAAAGAAACTTTTTATCTGAAACGAATTAATTATTTTCTTTTATAGCTTTTTCTCATAAAATAAATACTACTCTGTAGCTAACATAACCCGCAAAATATGTTACATGAGCTACTGAGTAGTTGAGGTGTTGTGAAACTATGTCATTTATGTACATCGCTTCACTCCACTTCTTTACCTATTTATGACTACACTTGTGCGCGCTGCTCAAACATTCCGCCAATGTCACTTAAAGTTGCGGTGGGAATTGAATCAACGAGCGGATTTTAAAGAAACTTTTTATCAGAAACGAATTAATTATTTTCTTTCATAGCTTTTTCGTCTAAAATAAAAACTACTCAGTACCTATAAACTATGCGGGTTGTATTAGCTACTGAGAAATTGTGTTGTTGTGAAACTATGTCATGAATGTAATACTCTACCTCACGTCACTTCATTCTTTATTTATCACTAGTCTACACTTTAGCGCACTACTCAATCATTCCACCAATGTCAGGTTCAGTTGCGGTAGGAATAGAATCAACGAGCAGCTTTTAAAGAAGCTTTTTATCAGAAACGAATTAATTCTTTTCTTTTATTTGTAGCTTTTTCTCATAAAATAAATACAACTCTGTAGCTAACATAACCAGCAAAATATGTTACATGAGAGTTGAGTTGTTGTGAAACTATGCCATGAATTTACCTCGCTTCACTCCACTTCTTTACCTATTTATGACTACACTTGTGCGCGCTGCTCAAACATTCCGCCAATGTCACGTAAAGTTGCGGTGGGAATTGAATCAACGAGCGGATTTTAAAGAAACTTTTTATCAGAAACGAATTAATTATTTTCTTTCATAGCTTTTTCGTCTAAAATAAAAACTACTCAGTACCTATAACCTATGCGGGTTGTATTAGCTACTGAGAAATTGTGTTGTTGTGAAACTATGTCATGAATGTAATACTCTACCTCACGTCACTTCATTCTTTATTTATCACTAGTCTACACTTGAGCGCACTACTCAATCATTCCACCAATGTCAGGTTCAGTTGCGGTAGGAATAGAATCAACGAGCAGCTTTTAAAGAAGCTTTTTATCAGAAACGAATTAATTCTTTTCTTTTATTTGTAGCTTTTTCTCATAAAATAAATACAACTCTGTAGCTAACATAACCAGCAAAATATGTTACATGAGAGTTGAGTTGTTGTGAAACTATGCCATGAATTTACCTCGCTTCACTCCACTTCTTTACCTATTTATGACTACACTTGTGCGCGCTGCTCAAACATTCCGCCAATGTCACGTAAAGTTGCGGTGGGAATTGAATCAACGAGCGGCTTTTAAAGCAGCTTTTTATCACAAAACCAATTAATTTCGTTGCTAGTAAAGCAGAAAAATAATGTATGCCATTAATAAATTAAAGGGTTTCAACCATAAATATAGTATTGCGTCTTATTACTGTGTTTCAACAAACTTAAACTGGTTTTAAAAACTCGCGCAAAGCCTATCTTTTTAACAGAATCTGCTTTTCGAACCGCCACTGTGCGATGTTAATTGTTATAAGTGCAACAACGTGACGATTACAATGAACTCCGATTGGCTGAATTTATGACGTACTTTCTGCATCAAGGAATTTGAACCAATAATAAATAGTACCAGCCCATCAGAAGTGATTGCGATGTTACACTGATGCAAACATTTTTAGACAATCCGACAGCCGGTGGTATCACGGTAAAAAACGATTCTTTAATCCAAGCAAATATTCGCATATATATGCACCATGCAGTAAATTGACTCCAGTTAAAATATCATATTGCTTTGGATTTCAAAGTAATATTTAATTAAGTAAATAAAAAATACATTCAACCAAAATAATACTGGCGATTTATTGAATGTTATAAAATCTTGAATATAGATTATGATTCTCTTCGTTCTAATGATTGGTTATTGAAAAAATATATAAGACAATCGATTTCTAAACCTAACGTAACGGATGTCTCGTCCTGAACTTTGTTAATCTCAAATTAAGACAATAGATTGTTTCCGATAGGAGTCATGAAGTGATATAATCTTAAACCAAAATAACTATTTTCTTAATTCAAAAAGATTAGTTTTTAGAACACTCTTTGTAAGCTTTTTTTTTCTTTCAGTCAAGGTAGTGGTTCTCTTATTTTGAACTCTGTTAGCTTAAATTAAGGTGACAAATTTTTCAACAGAGAAAATAATGTTTTGTACCTAGAAAATAAGTGTTACGAACAAAAACCAACATATTTCCGATAAAAGTGTGTACGCTTATGCAGAAGAAATTGTAATATTAACTAAATGTTATATTCGATTGATATAAAGTGAAATATATGTTGCTCCGAACTATTTTTTGTTTTATTCAATAATGTTGATGTTTTAGCTCAAAGTATGATCGGGTTCAAAGTAAAGATTTTATTTTTTAACCGACATGCTGTTATATTAGATGAAATTAGATGAAATTAAAATGTGTTCTTAAAGGAAACTGACATACACTCGACTCAATAAAATTTATTAGTTAAGGAAAAAATCCCATTAGGTTAGTACCGTTCAGCATTCCTTACTCATGCATACTGAACATCGGTTTTACGGCATATTGGCACCCGCAACTGTTTGCTGATACATCGTTTAAGCAGATGTGAGTCACAATATGCATAGAAAGTCCAGTTTCAGTATGTATGAGTAAAGAATGCTTGACGGTGCTACCTTATTAGGATTTTTTCCCTAACCAATCAATTCCATGGACTCGAGCACGTGAAGATTCAACTGCTGCTGGAACATAACATAAAATGTTAAAGAATATAGATATATAGTTATATAGATATATAGTTATAAGATGTAGTTATATAGATATAAGAATATAGATATATAGTTCCCCTTTTAAGCTTTATTTGTGTGTAGGGCTTCAAAGATTGATTTGAGAAATAAAAGAGTTTCAATATAGTAATTTGTTATTTATTTAAACTAAATAAACAAATACAAATTATTTATTAAACAAAAATACAAAGTCTTTTTTCATATTTAAAAGGAAAGGCTGCATGGAATGTGATCACTCGGTTTTGGATAACGCGCATTTAAAACATGATATGATTTGAATAGGATGTCGAAAGCTTCTGTGACGGATGTAAAATTATACCTAATTTTGTCTATAACTATATAGGCTTGAAAAACTTTTTGCAGCGTTCCGAGTAGAATGACGTAAGGTTGGACTTGTAATTTCCTTTTTGCAGCTCTATCAATCTGCTTCTGTAGAACGGAGTCAATATCCCCAGGATTCTGAAAAAAATATAATATTAAAGAAAAATTCTGTCCCTGATTGCAATTTTTATGTTGTGGGCTGGTGTCTGACTTATTTTCTCCCTAGCTTATTCTATGGAATAGATGTACCACTATCCTTCGGTAGGATGCTCAGGTGGTTAGACACAGTGTTTAACCCTTACTCCAAGTGCTGCTATTTCTGGCAGCAACGAGTATCGGAGAGGAGCTCTCAATAGTGGCGAGCACAATAGACCGGAGACGGTCAACGTGCCATAGGGACTTCGGGACCTGCATAACCGCGCAACAAGAAGAAGAAGAACCCTTACTACACTCTTACGAAACCCAGAGGAAGAGATGGGGTGATCATATTTTTAATAGGCAACCACACATATAAAGTGTCTATGTATGTCTGTCATGTGTAGTTTGAAAGAAAAACTGAAACTCACCTCCACTATTATCATTATACTGTCCAATCATTCTTGAGTTGAAAACTTTCCAGTTTTAGACACACGCCCTTTTGGTGGAGCAATATTGACAAGTAGGTAATGTCAATTCCAGGGGTAATGTATCTGCAAAAATATACGTATTTCTTATTTGATATAAAATTTTATTTATTATAATTTAGTTTGTTAGTCACATAGTCATTGCGAAATATTTTTTTATACCAGGAAGCTAGCAACCAAGCTGACATGATGGTAAGTGGTAACAATCGCCTATGGCCTAATATCACTTATTACATTACTCAACAGCTACACTGCCTAGTCGCTCTTCAAACCAGAACACAGCTAAGTAAAATAGCTTCTTGGCAAAAATAGGTGAGATAGACCTCTACTCAGACAACTTTTGTACAAATATGATTTTGGGCTTCTCCTATTGGCCAAAACCATGTTTTGACATTGAAAAAGTCCTTTAAGGACAGCGATAAAAGTTACGTGATCGCCCTGCAGAAAATTTTGATAGAGAATTGCAGTCACGTCATTCAATCTACAATGGGGTTGAATGATGGCTCTTAACGCTCTATTAGTCTATTCCATTAGGCAAGTCTTGCATAAAGTCATGACGTCATCTTTGATTAGATATGGGTGGGGCTCACAAAGCTTGATACAGGTTTGTTCTTGTATGAACTTCTATGTTGCTTCTATGTAAGTACAAGTAGGTGCATAACGGAATAACGTCTTTAGAGGCATTGAGTACAGAAACATAAAAGAATTTATATACCTACACTTAACTTCGTAATCGTACGATCTTCCAATGTACCTATGTAGTACGTCTCAAGTACATACATAGGTATGTACCTGAGACGTACTACATAGGTTCATTGGAAGATCGTACGATTACGAAGTAAGTAAGTATATATAGATATAACGGGCATCTAACTTCAGGTACTTTATATACTGACTTTTTCGGGGATAAGATAAGTATATCATCAAATCTGAGCATTAATTACTAAAAAGTAAAATATATTCCAAAAAATTAAAAGAAAATAGGTACTTACTGCGAAATGCTTCTATCACCTCTTCGGGGATCGTCCATTCGGCTAAAAGTAAAATTAAGTCATCGTTTTTGTCTTCCATAATTATTATTAACTACATTACTGATCAACTGATTTACGCGAATTCAACTTACGATATATAAATATAGGAACTAGGAACTTGGAGACTAGAAAAGAGCGTCTTTTCCAGCCCCAAAGCACGGCAAAGACAGGAAGATAGATCTTAGAAATTAGAATTAGAACGCGTCTAGCAGCTAGCACGATGGTCGCACGGAGCACGATCAAGCAATGAAATAAAATGGCCGGCGCGCGGGCCGAGCGGGCCGCGGGGCGTTAAATATGATTAGGGATGCCATGTATGAACATCGATGCAATCTAGTATCGACCGGTATGTACACAGATCATTTAATGTGTTTGATCCATTCGATAAGTGTATTTTAACATCTGCGAATTGATACTGATATTGAATAGGTAATACTTTGGTGGATTGTGATACATACTTAGAGGTTAGGTCGAGAAGAATATAGCAGCAAATTCCCATTAATCTTATGTAATTTAAATAATTCTTCTGTACGTGTGTTAGTCACCTTACTTCTCCTAAACGGCTAGACCGGTTTGGATGAAATTTTGTGTGTATATTTCAATGGGTGGTTTGAAAATACAATTAAACCCGGTAGTAGTAAAGTAAATGGCGTCGTGACCGTGTTTTCATAAAGAACGTAAGGTCAGTACAAAGTAGGTCGGGTCCGCTAGTATTATTATAAATTTACAATGTAGATTACGTGAAAAAAACAACAAGTTACGTACTTCCACCTCTATCGCTTACGGGTTAAACAGAAACTCAGATGATTAAACCCAGAAGCCACCATGTAGTTGGGCTTGTACTCGTACTTGTAAACACTTGTAAAAACTTGCTTGTACTTGTAAACAGGGTGTAAAATAACGTCCGACATTTACTGAAAGGGGTGACTCAATTTGTCAATATGAACATCTTTTTTTATAAAACCAAGGCTACGAAGTAAAAAAATGCACCTTCTCTTTTAGTTTAAAATATTGGTGCTTTTTGTATGGAATAGTCCTTCTTGGCTTTGATTTCTATACGTAATATCGATAAATTACAATGCTATCGATATTATTAAAGAATAATATCGAAATAAGTAGTGTTGGCCTTCGAGGCCAACACTACTTATTTCGAGTCGATCAGTATTCATACTAAAAATTAAAAATAGTTAAACGAAAGAAAAATTTTGATCGGGGTTAAATGCAAAATGTCTCTATTCATTACAATCACACTGTTTCGTCTTTGCAACAAAAACAGTTAAGCTGAGATCATCATGAGATTAAATGGATATTTTATCATCTCCTTTCAATATATTTATCAGTCTTCATCCAAGACAACGAGTATATTTGAGTGAAGAAGAATATTTCCTTGAATTAGGTACAACACCTGTATGTTTTTACTTATTTCAAGTAAATTTTTATATTTGTAACAAAATTCTAATGGTTTGCATTCAAGTAAAAACTCTTAAACGAAAATATAGAGTGTTTTATGTTAAGATATCGTGTATTGAAAGCAAGAAGATTGCTTGGTTTGAACCTAGAGAACCGTTTTCTTGAAGTAAAGTAATATTGCATTGTCATACCATTCTATTAGTTCAGTTGGAATGTATCGCTCATTGACATTGAAGATTACAAAATATTTGATTTGGCTTGATATGTTCTTTAAACAAGCAAATTTGACTGTTGAAACAATAATTTGAGTTATTTTTTGGGAAGGAAGATTTATACTATTGGAGCAATGAAAGGTGCATTAAGTTAAATTAATATTGTTAGATTAAACTGAGAAATTGACGGATTTAATTCAATTTAACATAGCTGTATTTTAAGACGTTTTACTTTGACTTAAGGAAATATGTTTAAAACAATACATTTTCTTAACGGAACAAAATCTCTGGACCCTTTTTTTTCCGTATAGTCTTGAGTCTTGACTTGTCTAACTTGACAGGTTGGCCTCATCATAGACTTATTATATTTACTACCGTAAGGTTGGCCTGCATGAAATAAACAATTTCAAAATTTGACTTTTGAAATAGTATATTACACATCTAGGGCAGTAAAATAAGAAATGTCTCAGATCACATGTAATTGTTGTTCGAGGCGAAGCCGAGGTCAATAAACATGTGATCTGAGGCTTTCTTATTTACTGCCCGTGGTGTGTATACTATTTTTCTCCTCGACGGAGGCGGAAAGCGACATTTTCGTTTAGCGCAGCGGGAGGAAAATTGACGCTTTCCGCCCGGAGGTGAGAAAAATATTTTTCTTCTTTCTTTTCTTTCTATTTATTTATGTAAATCCATGCGGAAGAAGTCGAGGGCAAAAGCTAGTTTTGTATAAAAATAATATCAAAGAAACGACTAATATAAACAAGATTATACATTAACATTTTTAAGTAGAATTTTAAAATTTACAACGAATTTATTTTCATAGGAATTCTTTATTCTACTCTACCTTAACAATTCAAAACAAGAAACAATTATTATCGTTGCATGTGAAAGATGCATTTACCTAAATATTAAAACGTTAAACAATGAGTTCAATAACGTAAATTATACTTGCCGCTGGTAAATAATTAAAAGTTGCCAGATGTAAACATAAAGTTTGTAATTACCCGCGCGGTTACTTTACGAGCCGGATTGATTACAATCTGACGGTAGTTAACGTTTTAAAAGCTTCATTACGTGTGACATTTTTTATTGTGTTATTTTTAATACTGTAAAATTACTGTTATTTTTTTACAATAACTTCAATGCTTTTGTTATATTATATTACCAGCTGATGACTGCGACTTCGTCCGAATGGATTTAGTTTTTAAAATCTCTTTGATTTTCCGGGATGAAAAATAGGCTATGTTAGTCTCCAGGTCTACAACTACACCCATAAAAAAAATCACGTCGATCCGTAGATCTGTTGTAGCGTGATTGAAGAACAAACCAACAAATCAACATTTTCGCATTTATAATATTATTAAGGAATTCTGAGGATATTTTTTGTTGTTTTAAATGATAGATTTGATGTTTTAAATATTTTTAAGAAATTATTAACTGTAATAGATTAAGATCCTGTTTTAACACTTGCTGATAAAGTGCCTGATAGCATATCCACAATATGTGTGACAGATAGCATTCAAATTTCTCTTTTTAGTGTCCGTTAAAACAATCTAGCAGATAAACTCTAAAAAATTTCAAACAGATTTATCTGACAGCTATTTTATCTGTTAGATATATATCAGACACTTTAACGGATAGTGGTGAAACAGTCTCTAATTATTATAATAAAATATTATAAAAAAAAACCTTGAGAGTTGTCAAGGAACACTCGGTTGGAACGAAGTTTCTTTTAATAATAAATTAATAATAAAAATAAAAAAATTAGGGAAAAATTCCACATGTAGAAATTATTTAAAATAAAATAGAAAATAGAAAATTCAGTCTGTCGAGCTGGGATTCGAACCATCGACCTTTATGCGACTGTAGAAACCACAAGGCTACGGAGATCTAATATTGTAGTGTGAAAATATTGAATACAATGCCAAATTCACATTCAAAAAAGTGTCGGTTCAATTTAGTCTTAATTTTTTCCATCTAGCCCCCTTTCGCATCGCGCGATAAGGAACTACGTTCCACTGTTACGAACTTACTGACCACTTCCGGATTCTCAATCTGAGATTTTCAATCTAACTGTAATCTGCAGATAAGTTACCTAGTAACGTTTTGTTAAAAAAAGTCCGTACAATAATTTTTGACTATACTATTGCTTTATTGATAAGTAACTAAACGAGAGATTAGATAGATTGAAATACTTTGATAAAGGTAACTAAACGACAGATTAGATAGAAGAACCATGCTCTATCTCTATAGTCTATTGGAAAACTAAGCCAGAAGCTCGCAAACGGAGAAGTGTCTAGCGAAGCAAGCCCCGACTATTACACTAGCGGCACGCTATGATGGCCGGTTTGACACATTACAATAGTGATGTGGAATGTCAATTTATTCTCGAACAAAAAACAATTAATTTTTGTTTTTGTACCTGATTAAATAGGTTTAATAAAACAAAAATGTATATGTTTATTTAATTTATTTGAACGAACTGAATATTTGAATGAAAATGAATATACATACTTTATATGCACACAAGAAACATATGAATACAAAAGATACCAAAAAAGGTGCCACAAAAGGCCATAATTAATCAGATTCGTCCATACTACTATTTTCACTGTCGTCACTGCTATCACGAGCAAGGGTCAACAGTAATGCAGTATCAATATTTGAAATCCAAAGCCAGGTCAAAACTATATCACAATCGCATTGCACTGACAGTTTATACTTTTCGAAGCAACGTCAATTCGAAACTGCTTTGTTTTGCATTGAGCATTGACGCGAGTTTGCCGGAGGTAGTAGTTGTGCTAGCCAGCGATCCTATGTGACGATCGTATTAGATTCCATTTTTAAAAATTTTCAATTTAGAAAACCAAATGCCGAGTTGTGGTATATATCATATAAAAATAAAAATTTTACCTTTTGTATGAAACAGCTGATATTTTTTTGCGATTTCAGAGGTTTGTCCACATAGTGAAAATTGTTTATATTCACAAGTACATTCACCCCTTAAATGGTGCAAACTGATTTTTCTACACTTGTATACATTTTAGAAATCAATTTAATAAATAAATTTTGAGTCCTAAACCTAAAACTACATTCGATAAAATTTATGAATCTCTGCACATCACTATCGTCAATAAAGTAATACAATTATTTCCTTCAAAGTCGTTATCAATTAATACGGAACTTCATGAGCGGACAAACGTCAAACCGGCCATCATAGCGTGCCGCTAGTGTAGTACGTATTACGCAATATTACGACTAGAAAATTATAACAATTGCAAATTACTTTCAATTGTGGTATATTCTTTTTCAACATTAGTATTTCTGTGCTACGTTTGTTCTGTGAAGATGAGTAATTAAAAAATGTTTCTCAATTATCAAAGAGCACTGTATGACAGTGCTATTTATTTATTCCTCATTTTATATTTCAAATGAGCATCTACGCTGAATACCTGCAAAAACCTTTTGTTTTCCCAGGTTAAAAGTGGCCTACTTTTTAGCCTGGGCACACAGAAGACTTTGGCAACGTACTTTTTTTGGTCTTCATATATATTCAATTCCTTAATTATGAGAATTCTTATGAGATTTTCTTATGGGAATGTTTATTGAAAAAATGTATAACCGTTATCGCGGATATTGATCGTTTGCAGTGTATTAGAATAATAACGATAATAGGTACATTTTTGTATAATTTTTTTTAAATTTACGGCTATTTTAAACTAACGCATACCAAGCTTAATTTAATCCTATAATTATTGTAAACTATTTATAATTCCCATAAAGAGTTTTCAATTCCGCATGACGGGAATTTTAATGTTACCGGCTCCTGTAGGACTGACATGAGCGCCACGAGAAAATTTTGTCTACCCGTTTTCTCGTGAAATCCCTTAGAGATTCGCGAGTAAATGAGTAGACAAAATTTTCTCGTGGCGCGCATCTTAGTCCTACTGGGCTTGGTACTTGCACTGCGTTACCCAAATTTTTGAAAAATAAAGTCTTCTACCTAATTATCGATTTTCACAACAATATTATATGTAGTAGCTTCATACCTAGCGAGAACTACTAAACCTTTACAATCCTCACAGTAGCCCCTCGTATAAGACAAGGGCATACGTATTGTATTCATGAGAGTAAAACCGTCGGATGCAGTAATTAATAAAACCCAATACTCCAAATTTCTATTACCAACCACGGCCACGGTCAAAACATTGTTTGGAATGTATCCAAAATGTATAGTTTAATTGAATTGCGGTTGCATACAGTTTCCGAACCTCTGAACTAGAAAACCCTGCAATTTCGTTGAAATGCACGTTACGTACGTGAGTGTTGTACATACTTAATTATATTATAATATTATATTATATACAAAAATATATTAAAATAGAACGGTAATATCATATTGTTCGAATAAATTGCTTTTGTTGAATATTAACACTCCTTTATGAAAAGAAAAATCGTTTTATTTTTATTTTTTAGCTATTGCATAGCTTTTATCGCGGGCTTTGAACTAGGACAAACAGATTGAGCGCGGCGACCGAATCAAGAAATTCCGTAACGAAAAAAACCTAACACCGTCGTTCAGTAAGCGTTCAACATTTTAGAGGTTCTCAAGTAGCTCTATTTGGCGCAGTGGGCGAGCGGCCGCTTTCGAGCGCCGATGTCGCAGGTTCGAATCTCACTCGCGAAGTCGCGACAGTTCGCTTTTCTTGTTTGTTTTTTTTTTGCATAATTTTTATTATGCAAAAAAAAATATTGCATAAATATTATAATTGCATAAGTTGATAAAACATTTTTTATTGCTAATTGCTTAAATTTAAAGCTATTGCATAGCATTCTATGCAATAGCTTTACCGCGGCAGTCCCCGAGTGCCACTTAATTTTTTTTTCATTAATTGTAACATAGCCCTTAACTGCGATTCACTTGATGGCAGTGACATAACATGGAAGGGGGCATGTAAGTTTTAACTAAACACATACTACCGCTGATCTGGGCCCCGATTCTGTAACTCAGTGCCTATCAAAAAATTATAGCCTGTCATATATTTTTTATCCATTGAAGGTTTGCTAGGAAAATGTTATTTTTATTTCATAGCAAACCTTCAATGGACAAAACCTATATGTCAGTGGCTATCACTTTTTGATAGGCACTGAGTTACAGAATCGGGGCAATGGTGGACAAGGACAAAACAAACAAACACACTTTTTCTTTTAGGTATAATATTAGTAAGAGTTGTATGTCTCTCAACTCCACTCCATTGAACAGGCGTCCTTAATACGAGTCTGCCCGCGAAATTCAAATTTAATTTGGTTTTTCCCATTTTGTAAACTAATACGACAAAGTAGGCTTATGGCATTCTAATTGCGCCAGTAGAATTATCGTCTTCACAGGTTTACATAAAAATCTTTACTTGAAAGTGACCAGTTTAAGAAATTAATCAAAATACCGAGTTGGACGTGAGTTACTCACAAATTAGTCAGTATTTTGATTAATTTCTTAAACTGGTCACTTTCAAGTAAAGATTTTTATGTAAACCTGTGAAGCTGATAATTCTACTGGCGCAATTAGAATGCCATTAGCCTAGTTTGTCGTATTGTTTACAAATTGCGAAAAACCAAATTAAATTTGAATTTCGCGGGCAGACCCGTATAATCATCCTTAAGCTATTCGATTGTGCAAAACGAAAAACATCGATGCAGGCAGTACGACTACATCGATGCTTGCAGCCCACTGAACGAATAGTAGCCCGTTAATGAACCGATTGTGAGTTTCGCAAACGTTTTTGCACTGCAATTAACATCGAAACTCGATTGTGGTTTATTTAATCACGACGCCCGCCCGACTTTGTCGATTACGTTTTTTACGCCAATTAAGTGACGGCCAGTAAGTGCATGTTTTTGCTTCGGCATCGAATTTTCGACGAAAAAAAATTGAACGTTAAAGTAAATTTTTAGTTTTTTAATGCACACAAAAACTTAATCTCTCAATTTCTCTAGATATCCTCCTACTAGATGACGTAACTACCAACCTTTTCTTAAAGAAAATTGTTTTGTCCAGTGATTTTTAGTAGACTACTAGCTGACTCGGCGAACGTCGTACCGCCAACTTACCTATTTAAATAAAACAAATAACTACTAAAACTATCTTATCTTTCAAGTTGGACCAAATTACAGATAGTTACGAAGTTTGATCAAAATCGGTTAAGTACTTTAGGAGTCCATCGCGGACAAACAACGTGACACGTAATTTATATATTATATTAGATGTTGATATGTTGATGAAGTCAATAGACTGTTTGTTTTACTAATTATGTATACATTACCGTTTTTAAAATCGTAAGTAAAACTTTTAATCAGCAGAAAAGTATTTTATTCGTACACCAAATCGAGCGCAACATAGTAATTGGTCCTTTGAACCGGATAGTAGTTAAGCACCGGTTTATAGGGGAACTTTCCGATAATTTTGCACTAAAATTCAAAGCCAAACCTCCATTGATAATAGGTCAAGAGAGAGAGTGATTAGCTAGTAGCTCCAAACTGTCGCCTAAATGGAATTAATTTACACAAAGGAAAGTTCACGGCCCTTCGACCGGCATGGAACTATTGTACAATATCTTCAGTTAAACATACATTTGGATTCGTTCCAAACGTTGTTCAACTTAAATACCGGTACTCAAGTTATTACGAGGTTCTTTGTAGATTGAAATTCTTTTTGTTTTTCAGAAGTCGTCGTGAAACATTATTAGAAAATTATAAAATACTAGCTGATGCTCGCGACTTCATCCGCGTGGATTTAGTTTTTAAAATCCCTCGGGAACTCTTTTATTTTCCGAGATAAAAAGTAGCCTATGTCACTCTCCAGGTCCTCAACTATACCCATGCAAAAAATCACGTCGATCCGTAGCCCTGTTGCGGCGTGATTGAAGGACAAACCAACTAACCAACAAACCAACAAACAAACACACTTTCGCATTTATAATATTAGTAAGGATGTTTGCCTTATGAGGACTATTACATTTATTCATATAACATATATACAATATTTTCAATGATTGCACAAATCTTAGATACTTTTGACAAAATGTGGTCAATTAAATTATTATCTTCTACAGTTAAATTCCTCCTAAATAAAATGTTAGATTCTTACAAACTAATAATTTAAATTAATCATCATCATCAGCAATTCATTAACGGCTTACTACTGAGCGTAGTTCACCTCTCAGAGAAGGGTTATAGGCCATAGTCCACCATGCTGGCCCAATGCAAACTGGCAGACTTCACACACTTTTGAGAACATTATGAAGAACTCTCAAGTGTGCAGGTTTCTTCACGATGTTTTCCTTCACCGTTGAAGCTAACAATTTAAATTCCTAACTTATTTTTATTTCATTTAGTAAATCTTGTGGCTCTTATGACAAGAGAAGACTCTAAGTTGTAACATCGGTTCGGAAAACAGATTCTGTTTTTCTCAACAGCCGGCAAGTCAGAAGTTGCTCTTTTCAAAACAAAAAGTAGGACTAGGACCCTACTACAATTTATTATGTATAGCTATATCGATGTAATACCTAAGTTAATCACGGTCTCTTTGGCAGCAGTGAGCTGTATACAGAACCGATTGCTTTTTTTTATTCGATGACAAGATAATCCTTGACTGCGATCTCACCTGATGGTAAGTGACGATGCAGTCTAAGATGGTAGCGGACTAACTTGGAAGGGGTATGGCAGTGAAAATTCAACCCATACCCCTAATCGGTTTCTACACGCCATCGTGCCGGAACGCTAAATCGCTTGGCGGCACGTCTTTGAGTGTAGGGTGGTAACTAGCCACGGCCAACGAAAGCCTCCCACCAGACAAAATTATACTTCCATACAACTTACTCGTAGTCATGATAATATAATTTGTGTATAATGGATAGAAGCAGGAGTTACTTTGCGGAATTCCATGATGTTCAGAGAAAAATAAATATTCCTTTGCTATAATCCGCCAAACCAGAATAAATCTTTTAAACACTCAACTTAAGTGCATTAAGTATAGCAAAGGAATATTAATTTTTCTTTGAATAACTTGTGTAACAACCTCAACTTAATAAATGGGTTTTTACTTTATACACAATACAAATTTTTCATATTGTATTCTATTTTAGTCCTGTCTGTTATTTTACATATAAATTTATTTAACTTGCCTGTCTTGTATTCTCATAAAGGTAATTTCATAAAGCCGAGCGCGCACTACTTAACGCGTTGCAAGTAACACATTTTACAGTATTTTCATTTGTTTGGAAATTTCAAGTTCAGTGTGAAAAATTTGTTGAGTGTGGCTTACAGAGTGGAGTGTGCTGTGTAATCAACATAATGAACAGCATAACTAACTAACAACATGGAAAGCAAAATAACATTTTCAGAGGCGTTAGTTTTTAGGCGTATAATACAATAACTTTCATAATATAGACATAATTATTTGTAATTTTGAGCCATAAATAAAAAAAAACTGACTTAAAATATCGTAATATGTACTTTAGGATAAAAAATTCAAAAAAAAAAATTCAAAATTATTTATTTCATGTAGGCCAACCTGTGGCTCTTATGACACGTCAAGATTCTACCACCGGTTCGGAAAGCGGATTCTGCTGAGAAGAGCCGGCAAGAAACTCAGCAGTTGCTCTTTTCAAAATAATCATTTTACAATATTAATAAGTAGCTATTACATTGTAATAAGTTTTTATACTATCTTGTGGGCAGCTGGATGGCAAGCTGATTTAACCCGTGCATCTTTGTTAGAATAGAATATGACATTTCCACAAAACGTACTACAATTCAATTCATGTCAAAGACGGGCAGACAGAAAGTAGCCCCATGCCCGCCGGCGGCACCCGTTCACGAGCATGACGCATGATCCAGCCATTGCTTCGCTCGACCATATTTGAGGGAACGTAAAAGGTATCCTATGTAATTCCTCGGGATGCTAGTCAAGTTATGACTTTGACTAGCATCTCAAGGAATTACATAGGATTATTGCAAAACGTCAAAATCAGTTTAGCGATTTGGGCGTAAAAACAGGTAACCTACACAGAAAAGTTTCAATCGCATTCTAAATAATATGTATCTCTATTTCAAATTTCAGCCAAATCGGCTCATTAAGCAAGCACAACAAATAACAAACATTCATGCATCCATAAACCCATCCATTTTCACAAACTTTCGCATTTAATTAGTAGGATAGTAGGAAGTAGGATAAACAGTTAAAAGACTCGTCTTTCAAATCTTTTATTTTGCTATCACTTATCAGCCAATTTTAGCCAGTATTCTAATTCTTAAATAATGTGATCGGCCGGACGAGAACTCGATGATGCGCGTCAAGTTTTAAAATTGCTTAATTATATTTAGTAGGTCAAGCGAGACAGTGATTAGCAAAAAGTGTCATCTAACTGGAATTAATTATACGACGTCAAAGTTCAGGGCACCGTGAAGCCGCTATCTATTCATTTGACAGTAATGAAAATATGCCCCTGTGACATCTTTATCATATCGGTCCATCCGAGGGACGGCAGTGGGCCGATTTATTAAACTACTTCAAAAAGGGAGGTGGTTATCAATTCGTCGGAATCTTTTTTTTTCATGTATGTTCACCGATTACTCGAAGACGTCTGAACCGATTTGGATTTTTTTTTGTTTGAAACCTATATACCCCCAGATGGTCCCATTTAAATTTTATTGGAATCGGTTGAGCGGTTTTTAAAATATCAACAATAAATTATATACTTTGTATAGTGACGCGGGAGTTTGAGGTCGGTTTTTTATAATAAAATATTTTTTTATATTAAATTATTTATAGAATAGGTTAGTAAAAAAAACGAAGGTAGTAAAAAATATTGATAGCCTAGTGATTAAGGTTTCAGACTTCTTTTCTGGGGTCTTGGGTTCGATGCCCATTCCCCGGCACGAATCTCGACTTATGTGCGTTTTAAGCAATTAAATATCATCATGATCATCAGCAACCCATCAACGGCTCACTACCGAGCGCAGGTCTTGTCTCAGAGCAGGTTTATCTAGTTAGATCCAGCTTAATGCAAATTCATAATGTTCTCAAAGGTGTATGAAGTTTGCCAATCTGTACTATGACTTATGTCCAATTGTGGATCAGCTATGGGTTAAGATGAATAATGAATATAATCTTAATAAGGGCTAAGGTTCACTCAGCGAGCGATGGAGAGAGCTATGCTCGGAGTATCCCTGCGAGATCAAATCAGAAATGAGGAGGTCCGTAGGAGAACCACAGTCACCGACATAGCTCAGTGAGTCGCGAAACTGAAGTGGAAATAGGCGGCCACATAGTTCGAAGAGCTGATGGTCTTTGGGGTCCCAAGGTTCTGGAGTGGTGACCCCGCTCCGGGAAGCGCAGTGTTGTCATACCCCCCGCTAGATAGACCGACGACATCAAACTAGTCGCAGGGAGCCGCTGGATGCAGACGGCGCAAGACCAAAGCCTGTGGAGGTCCACGCAGAAGACCTTTGTCCAGCAGTAGACGTTTATATAGTATGCTAAAGAAGAATCTTATTAAGAGGCAATTATTTTGGACAGACAACCAGGCTTTAATTATATGTATTTATTCGAGTTGATTAACTTCAAAATCCTCCCACGATTACAAACTGTAATGCCTATCTAGATGTTTCAGAGCATTACCCAGAACAGACCTTTAGAGATTAGGTTACTTATAAAGCCTAACTGGAGTCAATTTACGCGAAGCTTAAATACAAAGTTCAGGGCCTTTTGAAACAGCACGAAACTACAATTCAGTTAAACATACATTTGGAAACACTCCAAACATTTTACATTTTAAATGCTGTTTCACTGTGGTTGGAAATGATAGAGTGGGTTGGCAATTTTATGAAATTTTCTCTTAACAAACTTATTCTTTTCTCTTATCTTTAAAACTTACTATAGAAATGGTTCAAAATTACATAAAATATCTATCTCTGTCTGACTGACAACGCACAGCCTATATTAATATCAAATGTATACAAAGGATTTAAAATTGAAGAAAAAATAGGCCAACCTGAGCAGAGATTAATCAACTGCGCGGGAAATATTATAGTGCACATGTGTACTGCGTAAGTGCTTACGCACATACACTTGTGCGTGAACCGGGAAATAAATTGGTCGTTCTGACAGTTTTATTTAAATCTGTAAGACTTATTTTACTTTGGTAAAATCGGCCCTTAAGTAGAATCAATAATTCAGTAGACTGAAATGACAGTTGCTAATGTCACTTTGTAAAATAATATTGCCATATTTATTGTAATAGTGATGTTCTAGTACAGTAGGTAGTGATAGCTATAGTACTGTACTTTTACATTTCATTTTATAAATCTCATGAGATCACATAATGTGTAATAGAAATAGTAATCAAGGTCACATTTTTAAAGTTGTAATAATAGAAAGCACGAATAGAAATATTTAAGATCTATTTTTTGTACTAAAAGTTGTTTTATCACCTCAGTAAAGGCCGACAAAGACGAGATCAGATTTTCCATAAGATATTAATTGCTATTCAAAATATTTTTTTATCAATTATAATAAACACAATTTGGGAATTTTCTTAGTAAATAAAAAAATAATTGTTTTGGTACGACGAAATGAGTAAGTGATTGATGTGGATCCTTTAGTCACAACACTATTTTTTTTTCATCAGAAACTGACACCACTGTAAATGTCAATTCAGTCTACTGAATTATTGATTCTACTTTAAGGCACTCTCTATTAACTCTCTATGTACGTTTTAAGCAATTAAATATCACTTAATTTAAGGCTGAAGGAAAACATCGCGAGGAAACCTGAGAAGAGAGAACCATGCCTGAGAGTACTTCATAATGTTCTCGAAGGTGTGTGAAGTTTGTCAATCCAATCCAACGCGGTGGACTATGCGAGAAGTTTTCTTCATTTTAAGAGAACCACGGGGCCCTAAGTGGGACGATAATGGGTTGATGATGATGTAGAGCCTA
Organism: Oeneis ivallda; assembly: GCA_029955525.1. Taxonomy (NCBI): domain Eukaryota; kingdom Metazoa; phylum Arthropoda; class Insecta; order Lepidoptera; family Nymphalidae; genus Oeneis; species Oeneis ivallda. The sequence goes on along the minus strand of JARPMR010000018.1, from coordinate 4,975,694 downwards.
AATATGAAGATCCAAATGTGTTTAACGAAATCCTTGGGCCGTTTGATTAGCAAAGTGCTTTATATTCATGTTTTAGTTCAAAGAAAACTACTTACTTCAATTATTTGATTGTTTTCACTACTTCTAATCAAGTAGGTAAGTGCACAGAAATGGTAATTTAGATAAATTTAGTCACATTTATTATTCATGTAATCCGCCAGCTTTGATTTATGTTTTGGGCGTATTCTAATGACCTCAAAAAGAAGTAATGTTAAAAGTTTACCCGAATTTTGTTGATATTCAATCTTTTAACATTGATGTATGAAATAGTAAGTACTGTAATGTAATGTATTCAAACAAGAAAAACATTATTTACCGATTCATTTGACTTTACTCGTTGGAAACAAATGCACGGAAATGGTAATTTAGATAAAATTAATTAGGTACATTTATTATTCATGTAATTAGTTTGTTTTGATTTATGTTTTGCGGTTACTCAAATGACTTCAAAAAGGCCTCCAAAATATTTTAAAAGCGTTCCAGAATTTTATTAGTGTTAAATGGTAGAAGGTATACCTATCAAAGAGGAACCTTATTGTTTATCAGGATAAAAACTAAACTATAATAATATATTGACTCGGAGTATCAGCTACCATAATAGTCTATAAAAGTTTATTTATTGAACAGAAAAATAATAATACCTACTTAAATTAAAGAAAAATCTTAAACTAATCTAATTACAGAAAAATAAACTAAAAAACTACTACTAATTATATTTACAAAAAACACACGCCGTCCAAGTGATCGCTAATGGGCATGGTGCCCAAACCAAGTCTACCAAGTCAATATAGTCTATACCAAGTTTCATTCAAATCCGTTTGTAAATACCTAAGTTCAAGTGATTGCAAAAATAAGTGATTTCAACAAGTAGATAGTTACAACAAGTTAGATATATTTATAGACCGAGCCTCTCTGATTTAAAGAGAAATTCCACAGCTTTAATACCTACTTTTAAAAGCTTAATACCCTCAACGTTATTTTCTCAAGCTTTTCATCGCCAACAAGACACCTGTCTTCAAACACGAGTTTTCAAACTAAGTGCTGCTCCATGCGGTAACTTAATTGCGAAACAGAAATGTAGAGCTAAAAGAGGGCACGGCACGTCTAATAGAATGGACCAGTTTTTTGTTTAAATAAACTTTACAAAGTGCTTTTGAATCGTCAAAATATAAATCTACCACTGCTGGCTATGGAATGCCGTTCCAATCGACGAATCTCAAATGTTACTGTTAGTCTTTAAAAAACAATAATTATTTTGTGTACAGTTCACAGTTCAGTCTGGAAACTGGAGCGAGTCATATCCACGTTTATTTATCTTTTATCTATGGGACGCCACCCTTTTGGTTCTTGATTTGGATTGACACTAATGTCAAATTTATTATCTACCTACCCTCCAACGTCAATTGCGACGCCATGACACCTAAATCAGTACGAACTTTCTTCTCCGCGAGACGCACGCGCATTTTGTGTCGCCAAACCCAACCGAATAAGTGTGGTGAAAACTCATCGCTGTTGCCCAGCTGAAGCCTAAGATCTTACCCTAGGTGCTCCGGAGTGCCTATCGAGGGGTTGTGCGTGGCCTTCGCTACGAGATCCAGTCCCGGGACGTTACAAGGTTAGTGCACGGAAATCCATAGCTCCTTGATAATAATAAAGGAAAAGGTGACTGACTGATTGACTGAAAATCGAACTTAACGTGAGCAGAGCCGCGGGCAAAAGATATACAATAACAAACTGACTAGCTGATGCCCGCGACTTCGTCTGCGTGGATTTAGTTTTTAAAGTCCCTCAGGAACTCTTTGATTTTCTGGGATAAAAAGTAGCCTGTCCGTTCCGGGATAAAATGTCACTCTACAGGTCCTAACTATATTTTATACCCATGCTAAAATCACTTCAATCTCTAACTCCGTTGCGGCGTGATTGAAACACACTTTCGCATTAATAATATTAGTATGATTTATAATATTCAATTGTATAATTAAGTATGCTTTTTCATTAATATACTTTTTTAGCTTTCTTACACTATAATAAAGGCAAGTCTAAAATTGACTGTGGAATTTTAATACAGAACACACGCCCACAACTGACTTTTCACGTTACATTTTTTGGTCCGATCCGGGAACCAAAGCCGAAACCTCGTCATCTGCAGTCGAACATGCTAACTACTAGACCAACGAGGCAGTTAAAATATTATCACATAGTATGGATGGGAGCTACAAAATAATAGTAGGTAGGTATAGCTACCTGAAAAGGGTTTTAGTTTTGGTGGCAGATGCAAACATGGTACTCTGAGACTAAGTGCTGAAATGGTATCTTAATTGCGAGGGAGAAATACTCCGCTAAAAGCGTACACGTCTAAGACTTTACTGTAAATAGTTTGTCTTGTCTAGGACACGATTTGCACTAAAAAATAATATGGGAATACCTAATACTCTAGTTAAGAAAACATTCATGTTGACCAATATATTGTCATATAATATTATGTTAATGTGAATTTACAGCTCTTAGAGATATGATATGATCCGTTGATTCAAAGTCACTGACATAACTCACAGTTCGTAAAACCAATATAGGTATTAATTAGTACACTGGTGATCAATAATGCGTAAAAACATATTCAATTCATAAATTGAGTCGAGGTTATTACAAAGTTCATTTAACAAAGTTGCATGGAAACAATCGGCTTGGCATTCAGCTGTCCTCAAGACAGTTCATAATAACTTACAATTACAAATAACTAGGTACATATCAATAGTATAACATTATGTTTTGAAATAAATAGATTTTTTTTATACAGCAACTGCTGACATGAAGGTGAATTTTCAAAAAAATCGTAATTGAACGGAACTAAACTTAATAATCAATGTTGTTTTTGTTTCAACTTATAAAATATCCATTCCCAGTAGTTACCGGCCATCAGTTTTAATTAACTTTATGAAGATTTTAATCAATATAAAACGCCCCATTATTAATATAAAAGCCCAGGTGAGTGGGGTCGGAAGTGCATATGGCTAATTAATTGGACACATCTTTTCTGGGGTAGTTATAAAAAAAACGGCCAAGTGCGAGTCGGACTCGCGCACCGAGGGTTCCGTACTCCAAAAGTAAAAGTAAAACGATAATATTATATTAATTTGCTTATTTATCGTTAACTTTGTTTGTAGAGGTTTATTGTCAATATAAAAAAAACTATGCTTGTTAGAGCGTTGGTTTTATTTTTCCTGTAAAATATACATAAACCTCTACTAACCATAATTATTTCAGATTTTTCGATTGGTAAACTTCGGAGATAAGGGGGGGAACGGTATTTTTTTCGACATTTTGGCCGATTACTCAAAAACTATTATATATAGAAATAAATAAGAAACTGTTTTAGAATGCATAAGTAAAGGCCTTTCATGTGATACCCCACTCGGTATAATTATCTTACTTTGAAATTTCAAACCCCTGATTTTTACCCTTTTTTTATTAAACTAAAATAATTTTCGCGTTGATTTTATTTTTCCTGTAAAATATACATAAACCTCTATTGACCATAATTATTTCAGATTTTTCGATTGGTAAACTTCGGAGATAAGGGGGGGGGGGGGGGAACGGTATTTTTTTCGACATTTTGGCCGATTAATCAAAAACTATTATATATAGTGTTGAGGCCAACGGCTTGGCCAACGAGTCAAGGCCTGGAACACGAGGTATAGGGGCCCATCAGCTATAACCTGAGTCCAGGGTCGCTGCCCAAAGCGGCCTTTCACCGCGGTCAGATTTGTTCTCAACGTAGTGGTGACTTAATGATGGTAGGGTTGCACTGACCTTCCTTGCAGTAGTCAATCCTTGTACGGCCTGAGATGGTATGAAGTGGTGAGTAAGTGGGGTGTGTTGTGAGGGTTAAGTGTGAGGTGAACTTCTCAGGCCGCTAGCCGCAGCAGGCAGGCAGCTAGTTAGGGCCTGCAGCTGTGGACGCCGGGCTGGCGTAGCACTGTACACTTGGTTTATCACTTTTTCACACACACTCCCGCCGAGCGCGTGGCGAGCGAAGGCCGGCGGGTTCCAAAAAAAGGCTCCTCGTTACGGACAACAGTCAACAATTATGATTATAGCTAGGTCGACACATAAACGGCCCGACGGCGCAACCAAACCGTAAAATAAACTAAAACTAGACACTTAAAAACAGCAAACGGTGCGCGCGACCCGAGATTTTTACATGTACGTATTAGCTGTCAAAAACAAAAGGAACTTGCAAAAACCACGCCCCAAAACGGCGGGAAGTTTAAAAAAAACTAAGCATCTGTCAACTTCATTGCGAGCCAAAGAGATTGCTAGCGTCACGACCATGGAACTAGGAATTCTGGACAGGTACATGGCGCGAACAACCCCCCCGCCCGTGGTCGTAAGGATTTACGTCCACTTACTAGTAAATAGGTAAACGTGATAAGGAGCAAACGGCTCGCTGCAAGACAGAGTCTCCGACCATTACCTCGGCAACCCTGGGAACCCCATCAGACCCGTAGATCAGCTTAAGAATGCGCCCACGGCGCCAGTATAAAGGCAACAAATTAGGTTCCTTAATCAGCACTAGGTCACCAACTTTGGGTGGATCAGATTTGTCAGCCCACTTAACCCGCTGCTGCAAAAGATGCAAATACTCTAGTGACCAACGGTGCCAAAAACTCTGAGTCATCTGTTGCAGCAGCTCAAACCGGGACAAACGTGAGACCTTCACGTCCCTGAAGGGGTATTCGGGTAGAGCGTTAAGGGGCTGACCAATCAGAAAATGACCGGGAGTTAAGACCTCCAGGTCATTTGGGTCAGATGAGAGGGGACAGAGTGGCCGAGAATTGAGTACAGCCTCAATTTTGCAAAACACGGTGGCGAGTTCTTCAAAGGTTAAAACAGTTTCGCCTATAACGCGCCGGAGATGAGTCTTGGCCACCTTAACCACGGCTTCGAATATTCCACCCCAATGAGGGCAAGCTGGGGGGTCAAACTTCCAGGTTACCCCCATCTTGGACAATGCTGTACTTAATCTAATCTTATTGCTAGACAGGAATTCGACAATTTCTTTTAAATATCTATCAGTGCCCTTATAATTTGTGCCACAATCCGTGCGAATCAGGTCAGGCAATCCTCGACGAGAGACAAATCTACCTAGCGTGGCTACAAAAGCTTCAGTGCTTAAGGCACTCACAAGTTCTAAATGTACCGCCTTGGTAGCGAGACATACAAAAACGCAGAGGTAGGCCTTGAGCGATTTGGCATTGCGGAGGTTAGAGCTCTTGATGGCAAACGGGCCAGCAAAATCAGTGCCAACCCCAGCAAAGGGTCGAGTGGCTAGAACGCGGTCGGAGGGCAGATCACCCATCATCGGCTGTGAAGTATTAGCCTTCAAGCGGCAACACGGAATACATTTGAAAGTGACGTTCCGGATGGTGCGTCTCCCTGCCAGAATCCAAAACTCGCGCTGTAAAATAGCCGAGAGTGCATTACAACCAGCGTGGGCATTTTTAAGATGGTAGTGTGTCACTAGCAATTTGACAAAGGTGCCGTCCTTAGGTAGCAAAAGGGGGTGGCGAGCACCATAGGGCAGATTGGAATTCTTGAGGCGTCCTCCAACGCGTAGCATTCCGTTATTGTCCAAAAAAGGGCTTAGGCGAGCAAGGGGGCCCTTCAAAACTAAACCTCTCTTTAGGGTGTCAATCACGGATGAAAAATGCTCCACCTGAACCACACGCACCCAGTAGTTCCGGGCGTCTTGGAGTTCAAGAGGGGAAAGCACAGGACTCAAATTTTTATTTTCTGAATTCCGCCCATTATGGATAAAACGTCGAATCCAACCGGTAACACCAATTAGTTTATCAAGGGAACTGTAACGGTTCAAAAGAAAGTTCAAGTCGGGGATCTGTTTATCCTCAACCACTCCGACTCTTAAGCCCGGCAATACTTCGGGAGCGGAAAACCTATTTTGAGGCCAAGTCGTCTCGGATTGGGATAGCCAACTTGGATCCCACCAAAGGTGATGGTGGACCAGTGAAGAGGCCTCACAGCCGCGGGAGGCGCAATCGGCCGGGTTCAGTTCTCCGGGTACGTGTCTCCAAATCACCGGTACTGCAGAGCTCTGAATTTGGGAGACCCGATTCGCAACAAAGACCTCTAAGTTGTGAGGCGCGGCTCGTAGCCAGCAAAGGACAATCTCACTGTCCGTCCAAGCATAAACGTCGGTCAGATCGACCGCAGATGCCAAAGAGGAGCGGACGTGGTTCAAGAGGCGTACCAGAAGGGCGGCGCCAGACAATTCTAATTTCGGGATAGTTAACCGTGACCGAATAGGGGCCACCTTGCTTTTTGCCAAGACGAGATGCGTCGCGACCTCACCGGCGACATCGACAGTCCTCAAATATACCACGGCGGCGTATCCTCGTTCGGAGGCGTCGCAAAACCCGTGGAGACTGGCATGACACCTTCCTGTTGGTAGGAAGCGTCGAGGCATGGAAATTCGGTTAACTTCAGGAAGTGAAGACACAAGGGAGTTCCACTCCTTCAATAACTTCCCAGGGAGTATTTCGTCCCAACCGAGTTCAGCAATCCAAAGCTTCTGGAGGAAACATTTAGCCAAAAATATTACGGGAGTGATCCATCCATTGGGATCGAAGGTGCGAGCAACCGTAGACAATACGGAACGCTTAGTCCAGACCTTAGGAGGTGGGTCTAATTTGACCCGGTAGGTGAAAACGTCTTGGACGGGCTGGTACTGTATTCCAAGGACCGTCAGCAAATTGGGATTTTCGGGATTTTCAAAAATATGAGGATCCTGCTGATCCTTTCCCGGAAGATCCTTCAAGACGTGAGGGGAGTTAGACAGCCACTTGCCCAACTCATAACCTCCGGACTTCAGTATTGCAATCAATTCATCGCGAAGAGTCAGAGCTTCCTCAACGCTCGAGGCTCCCGTGCAAATATCGTCCATATAGACTGACGATTCCAAGGTGGCTGATGCGCGAGGGTAATTCAGTCGCTCCCGGTTAGCTAGTTCTAACAAGGTCCTGATAGCAATATAGGGGCTTGACTTGATTCCATAGGTCGTGGTGTTCAATTCAAAGACACGCATTGGCTCATTAGGATTTTCGCGCCACAGAATCATTTGGTATCTCCGATCATCGCGATGTACCATCGACTGTCTAAACATCATCTTGATGTCAGCTACGAAAACAATTTGATGCCGGCGGAAATGCGTGAGGATATCGGAGATATCCTTGATCAGCTTAGGACCGGAGTGCAATTGGTTTCATTGGTTCAATGTCACCCCGTTGGATGTGGCCGCGGAGCCGTCAAAAACCACTCGAATCTTCCCCCCAGGGGTCTTCAAGACGGCATGGTGGGGTAAGAAGTAGTGCTCGTGTGCGCGCCAATCAAAATTGGATGGTGACATATGCCCCAGGCCCTCGTACTCGCGCATAAATTCAACGTACTTGGAGCGGAAGGTGGAGTCGCGCCGCATGCGCCGTTCCATAGACAAGAGCCTCTTTTCCGCCAAGGCCCGCGATTGACCAAGCGGGGGGCGAGAAGCGAGAAAGGGCAAGCGAGTTACAAATCGCCCATCAACACGGCGGCCTGTGTTGTTTTGATAAAACAACTCACATTCAAGGTCAGGAGGGTCAACTCGTGCGGCATGCGGCGGCTCCTCAACTTCCCAAAAGCGCTGGACCACGTCCGACAGCGTCAAGCCGGCTGCTTGCAATTGGTCCAGCACCGGTAGGTCCGAAGACCATAGCACGGGTCCAAAAAAGCTAGAGCCGAATATAGTGGACATGGCACATAGGCCGTCCTTCTGCAAAACCCTAATTTCCCCTGACAAGACCAGGCCCAACACGTCGGAACCCAACAAAAGGTCCGCAGGACCGGGTTCAGTCCAGTGGGGGTCAGCTGGGTTTAGGCCTGATGCACAGGACACCGCAGCGTCAGTTATTCGGACCTGCGGTAGGGGACCTAAGATATTGTCAAGGACTGACACCTTGACCAAGACCCTAAGATTGCCCGTAACGGGGCCAAACATTAATTCCGCTTCCCCGTTAGGAGTCGAGGGCTCTATACCCCCGATACCTATCACCCGTCCTGTTCGAGGACTCCAAGGGAGCCCTAGCTCACCCACCAAACGAGAAGAAGCAATACAGCGCTGTGAACCCGAATCCAAAAGGGCGCGAACGATTAAAAATTCACCCTTCGGGTTGAATACCTTCACTGAGACAGTCGGCAAAAGAATGGTCTGACAGACGGACTGCCGGAGATTCAAGGTCTCAGGAGTGTTTTATAATCACTTTATTGGACGACCATTAGACGAAGACAATAGACAATAGACAAATTACTACATAGACATGACATAGACCATCTTAAGACTAGTACAGACGATATGATTTTGTAATGACATGTTTAGACGATTAGATATTATAACATCTCCCTTTTTTGACAAAGAAATTTACATATAAAATGGAAATTACAAATTAAATTTTTAGTTGACATACATAAGAAAATAAAAATTAATAGAGAATAAGATGTGAGTTGGACAATGACTTACTTAACAATAGACATTAAATTTTTCACTTAATCAATTCTTTTAGGCAATTTAACTTCTCTTCCAGACCTTGTTACATACTTGTAATATTCTTGTTCGTTACTAAATGAATCCATCAATGAATCTCTGTTTGCCTCCATCTGTCTGTCAACTCTTGTTTCATTTTCCCTTTGGACTGGACTTTGGGCTTTTGGAGAACCATTGGATTGCACCTCATCAAACTTATTACAACTTTCGTTTGACAAAAACCTTAAATGAATTCTATTCCTTCTATATCTATTTCCCTTACTATCCTCAATTATGTATGACCTTTGACATTTTAATCTTTCTTTGACAACAGCTGGAAGCCAGTCTGAATTAGGCATTTTTTTAAAACTAACAAAATCACCAGGATGTAAAAGTGGTAAAAGTTTTTTATTCCTATTATAATAATATTTACTTTGTGCCTTGTCTTTTTTAAAACTTTTCTTGTATTCACTAAAAGTAACTACTTTAGGTTTCAACTTTTTATTAGTAACTGGTATATTTGGGTTATAGTGTGCCAAGACAGGTGTATTTGTAATATAATTTTTTAAAGATTGAAAACTGTTTTCACAATTTTCATCCCAGACCCATACGGAGTCTTTTTTTAGAAGATTTCTCAAAATTTTAGTTTTTTCTGACTTATTTTGAATAAAAGGATCTAAATAGTTTATCATACCTAAGACTCTTTGTAGTTCTTTGACATTTGTTGGCGATGGCATATTGACAATTGCCTTGACTTTTTCCTGATCGACCTTAGCACCTTCTCTACTAAAGACATAACCTAAAAAACATACTTCTTTGACTGAAAATTTGCATTTTTCTTTGTTTAATTTTAAATTGACTTCTCTTGCTCTCTGCATGACTTTATACAACCTTTCATTGTGAATTTCTTCTGTCTCTCCGTATACTAAAATATCATCGACAAAAACTAGCACTCCTTCAATATCAGCAAAAATATCGGTCATTACTCTATGAAAAATCTCTGACGCAGCATTAATACCGTAAGGCAATCTTAAATAACGATAGCGACCAAAAGGAGTTTGAAATGTGCACAGATCTGAACTAGCACTATCTAATTTCAACATCCAAAAACCAGAAAAAGCATCAAGATGTGAAAAGTAGGACGCACCTTTTAATATTGACCTAATCTCATCTATACTTTTTAGAGGATAATGCTCTCTGATTATATATTTATTAAGATTCCTAGGATCAAGACAAATTCTTAACTGACCTGACTTTTTGACAGTGACAACAACTGAATTTACCCACTCGGTAGGATATGTGACTTTTTCTATGACGTTCATCTCTGACATGCGATCCAATTCTTCTTTTAATTTATTATACAATCCAAATGGAACTTTTCTAGGTGGATCAACACATGGTACTGCATTTTGCTGAAGCTTCAAGTGACAGACAGGTGGTAGACATCCGAGACCCTGGAAAACATCATTAAATTCTTTTAAAATCTCACATTGAGACATGTTTTTATTGCTCATTGCAAACACTCTTTTTAAGACACCTATGCTAATACATGTAGGTAGACCTAGGACTGTAGCACATTGAATATCTGCAATATAAAATGTTATATACTTTTGACAGTTATTGAAATGACAAATTAAATCACATTGACCTAATATTTTGATTGTTGAGCCATCAAAACTTTTAACCTGAGCTTGACATTTTCTAATTAATGACTGAGACAAGTTTAATTTATTAAATGTAACATATGACATAATATTAATATCAGCACCCGAATCTAAGATGCATTTCACTTCGACACTGTTTATGTACATACTTAGATGCCAAGACGTTTCACTGTTTGAAGAATTATTGTTAAGTTTCACCATTCCTATGAATTGATTTTGTATATCGGATGTCTGCTCCTCCGAATTGACTGTTGACTCTAAATTTCTGACATTGTTTTTATTAAGAAAGCAAAATTTGGAAAAATGATTATAGCGATGACATAAGTTACACTTAACTCCCTGTGCTGGACATTTGAAACGATGACGCTGACCACACCGACCACAGGTTTTATTGTTGACATTCCGTTGACTGAATGGACTCTGACTGCGTTGACTTGAACTTTGACGTTGTGACATACTTTTACTGACTGGACCTCTGGACCTTGACCTTTGTACATACATTATATTATCTTGACTCTGTGTATTGTCCATTTTTTGTGCGTTTTCTTGCGCCATGATGACTGTCTTTGCGAGAGAAATTGTCCTTTCCAAAGAAGGGTTATTTTCTTGAAGCAATCTTTGCTTGACATTTGTAAACTTTGAACTCATATTTGCGATGAATATATCCCTTATCAGTGAGTCTTTAAGCGATCCAAACTCGCATTTATTTGATAAATTTTGCAAGTCGGTAATGAAGTTGTCCAATGTTTCATCGGGTTTCATACCTCTAGTGAAAAATGAATGACGTAACATTGTTAAACTTTTTTGAGGCTCAAAATAATTGTCAAATTTTGTCTTTAACTCGTTCAATGTTATTTTTTCAAGTTCAATGGAAAACGAGTTGAAAATTTCGACGCCATTTTCTCCCACCGTGTTCAAAAATATCGCGACTTTGCGTTTTTCCGACGCGTTCTCGAGGTCTGTGGCCAAAAGAAAAACTTGAAAGCTCTGCCACCACTTCTTCCAGGCTGCAGCATTGCCAAGACTATCAGCTTTTGATATGTTCAGCACGGGAATTCTGTTGAATGAGCACGTTTCTGTTTCCGGCTTGACCTTTTTTTCTTGATACGACATGACGATAAATAATGTAAATATTGTATTTATTTGCTGACGTGACTATTATATTTTAATATTTTAGAATTTATATGACTTTATGAAGACTGATTATAATTATTAATTTCACTTAAACTTCTGACACCATGTTTTATAATCACTTTATTGGACGACCATTAGACGAAGACAATAGACAATAGACAAATTACTACATAGACATGACATAGACCATCTTAAGACTAGTACAGACGATATGATTTTGTAATGACATGTTTAGACGATTAGATATTATAACAAGGAGAAGTTGCTGTGGTGGGGGCTAGGGCGGCAACTACCTATTGGTGGTCGTCCTCATCAAACCGGTCCTCTGACCGGGGAATCTCATATTGAGACTCAGGGGGGACCTCCAAAGGTGAGGGGGACGGACCTCCATTTGGGTAAACCCATGCGTCATCTCGTGGTGGCAGCACGGGCCTAGTCATACGGGCTGAGGTCGGTAGGCCGTAGTAAGGCTGTCGACCCGCTCGAGGTGGGCGGCGTTCGAGGCGTGGCCACTCATGAAGCGGAGGTGAATAGCGGGCAGGCTGAACCGTAGACGGAGCCGCCACAAATCTCCCATCAGAACGTCGAGGGGGGTTGGCGCCCCCCTCACGGGGGGGTGAAGCCCCCATAGGCGGGGTCGAAATCCGGACGCGTCGGGATTCATGGCCCTGATCAGGAGACCGACGCAAGTAATCCGGGGAGCGATCGGTAAGAGCGCCCCCGCCCGTGCGGGGCGCGCCCTCACTCTCCACCCGGCGGCCAACACCATTCTTGTTGGCGCACAAAATCTCCAGGTGGTTACCCCTACAAATTGGGCATGGCCGTCGCTGTTGGCAGTCCCGTTGCATGTGAGCTTCCAGACAGCTATAGCACCAGTGGCGGTCTCTTGCAATGCCCCTCCGATCCTTGATCCGCTTAGAGAGAAACTGGGGGCAAGAAAGCACCCGGTGGCCTGGATGCCTGCAATAGTTACAGGGGGCGGGTTCAGTGGCAGCAAGTCCCGTGTAAACGGGCCTTGGCCTCCGGTCGGAGGCCCTTTTACCAGGGACGCCAGTGTGACCCTTTTCCTTCCTCAGCTGGGCAGGCCGCTCTGGGGTCCTTGAAGGACCAGCAATACCAGAGTTATCAGCCTGCCGGCACTCTTCCTCAAGGAACTTTAAAAGGTCCGAAAAGGGGGGCAGGTAGCTGGCCCCGTCCCCACCATACCTTTGCTCAAAACGCAGTTTCAACTCGGGAGGTAGGCGGGACAACACAATGTGTAATAAAAGGAAGGACCACTGGTCCACGGGAAGCTCTAAACGCTTAAGAGCGTTGCAGGCTACAATCAGTGGATTTAAGAGTGATTCTCTTAAATGGGACACCCCATAGACACGTGGCAGCGCTAGAATTTGTGCCACGTGTGTGTCTGCTAACCGGCGCACGTTGGCATACCGCCGAGTCAGTAGTTCCCGCGCGGTGGTATAACTCTCCTCGGAGAGGTCTAGGTGGCTAACTAAACCTAGAGCCTCTCCCTGCAGGGAAGAGAGTAGATAGGCCAGTTTCTGGCAGGGAGACAGGTCCCTTCTCGCGTCCACCAGGCTATCAAAGAGGCTGAGAAAGCCTAGCCACTCGCTCAGGTTGCCAGAAAAGTGGGGCAAGTTTATTGTTGGCAACTTGCCCTGTAACGCAGGCTGCGTGGTGGGTCTGGTGGGAGACTCAAGAATAGAGCTCATTCTCGCCTCCTTCTTGAGCCTCGCGGCCTCCTCCACCAGACCGTCTGTCAGCTCAAAAAACTGTTCGTAGTCCCGCACTGAGGACTCCAGCGATTCCGGAGGTAGCTCCAATGCCATGAGGTCTCGGAAGGCCTCTTCGACGACCGCCTGCCTGGTCCGCACCTGCTCGCACCGCTGGAGCAGTGCGGATGCCCGGTCCACCCGGCCTACCAAGGCGTTGGCTGTAGCAGCCCAACGCAGCTCTGATTGAATTTGCACGCTCAATTTTTTGTGGGCTGACATCTTAGGTAGGTACAAAACAACTTAAATAAAGTTAGTTACAACAAGTAGATAACAGAATCAAAACAAAGTTATTTGTTACAAGTTGTGTTTCAACTTCAACCAAACAAATTAATAATCAAACAAGAATTACCCACTTTAAACACAAACAAATTACTACTTAAATACTATTTATTGATTAGAATTATTTACTTTAAAACAAGAATTATTTATTTTAAATACATCAAACAAACTACTCTGTTACCTAACCACGAGGAGTTCTAGTAAACAAACAAAGTATTTGTTGGTTAAAAGTTCCAAAAGATACAAATTAAGCTATCAATAATTTATGTTAAGTCAATCAATAACAGAAATTAAGATAAAAGAAAAATTAAGTTTTTAATTACCCGTACTAAGCCACTAGACTCATACTAGGCACTGCAAATTACAAATTGGCTTGGTAAGAACCTACAAATATCAAATTATACCAATATTAAGTTTATTTATTACAATCTACATCTAACTGTTGGCCAGTTACGGGCCACAAACAACAATTAGATACTATTAATTATTAATCAACAAAAATTAACAAAACAAAATCTCAATAATTGCAATCATTATACAGGCCTACATGTGACAAGGTAGGCCACGTACTAGCAACTCAATAAGCCTGTGTATTAACAAGTTATAAATCAATAAGTTTACAATTAATGAGTTAACCCTAGAACGGCCAAGTTAAGTCACAGTAATGCCAAATCTGTCCGCGGAATCAATTTAACCACGCTCTGCTACCAAATGTTGAGGCCAACGGCTTGGCCAACGAGTCAAGGCCTGGAACACGAGGTATAGGGGCCCATCAGCTATAACCTGAGTCCAGGGTCGCTGCCCAAAGCGGCCTTTCACCGCGGTCAGATTTGTTCTCAACGTAGTGGTGACTTAATGATGGTAGGGTTGCACTGACCTTCCTTGCAGTAGTCAATCCTTGTACGGCCTGAGATGGTATGAAGTGGTGAGTAAGTGGGGTGTGTTGTGAGGGTTAAGTGTGAGGTGAACTTCTCAGGCCGCTAGCCGCAGCAGGCAGGCAGCTAGTTAGGGCCTGCAGCTGTGGACGCCGGGCTGGCGTAGCACTGTACACTTGGTTTATCACTTTTTCACACACACTCCCGCCGAGCGCGTGGCGAGCGAAGGCCGGCGGGTTCCAAAAAAGGCTCCTCGTTACGGACAACAGTCAACAATTATGATTATAGCTAGGTCGACACATAAACGGCCCGACGGCGCAACCAAACCGTAAAATAAACTAAAACTAGACACTTAAAAACAGCAAACGGTGCGCGCGACCCGAGATTTTTACATGTACGTATTAGCTGTCAAAAACAAAAGGAACTTGCAAAAACCACGCCCCAAAACGGCGGGAAGTTTAAAAAAAAACTAAGCATCTGTCAACTTGATTGCGAGCCAAAGAGATTGCTAGCGTCACGACCATGGAACTAGGAATTCTGGACAGGTACATGGCGCGAACATATAGAAATAAATAAAAAACTGTTTTAGAATGCACAAGTAAAGGCCTTTCATATGATACCCCACTCGGTATAGTTATCTTACTTTGAAATTTCAAACCCCCGATTTTCCCCCTTTTTTAATCAAACTATAATAATTTTCGCGTTGCTTTTATTTTTCCTGTAAAATATACATAAACCTCTATTGACCATAATTATTTCAGATTTTTCGATTGGTAAACTTCGGAGATAGTGGGGGGGGGGGGGGGGGGGAACGGTATTTTTTTCGACATTTTGGCCGATTAATCAGAAACTATTATATCTAGAAATAAATAAAAAACTGTTTTAGAGTGCACAAGTAAAGGCCTTTCATATGATACCCCACTCGGTATAGTTATTTTACTTTGAAATTTCAAACCCTCGATTATCCCCCTTTTTTAATAAAACTAAAAATAATTTTCGATTTTTCTTTATTCCAATGATGTTGGGCCACTATTATACACAACTATACCAAATTTCATGTAGATAGCTTTAATATTTACTGAAATAATCGACTGTGACAGACGGACGGACGGACGGACGGAGAAAGTCTCACCATAAGGGTTCCATTTTTACCATTTTGGTACGGAGCCCTAAAAATAACTTCAGTTAGGGGTGAAAAAGGTGAACCATTTTTAGGGTGCACGGCGTAATTAATTAAAGTGGTATGATGTGAGACAACTTTTAATTGTTTGAGTACAGAGTTTCATTTTTATAGTGACCCTTTAAATTGATTATATTGAATACACTTTGTGCGAGTCAGGGCGTGTGGCCAAGCTGAAAAAGTGCATATCAATTGATTGGACAGTTTAAGAAACGTTAACCTGAGTCGGTATCTCGATGGGTGATCGGCTTTGGAGATTCTAATTAGACTTTTTCGTGTCCTTCATAATGTTCTCAAAGGTGTGTGAAGTCAAACAATTCACACTGAGCCAGCGTAGTGGTGGGCTATGGTCTATGGCCTATAAATAACTCTTCTCTAAGAGGAGACCTACGCTCAGTAGTGAAACGTTAATGGGTTGCTCATGATGATGATGCTGAAAGAAATGATACAGGAAGAAGTCTTAAGGCTACTCAGTACTCTATATTGAAGCACGTAGACAGAACAAAACTACTTTTCATATCGGCCTCACATCGCTAGCAGAAAATGAGCTGGGTAATAATTGTTGAACCGAGCGGTGCAGGAACTAGCAAAATAGTTAGCCTTCACATTAGAAATAGTTGTCGTAGTAGGTACGTTTCTACCATCGCGAAATGGAAATGAAATGATATAACAGCTCGGCGAGGCTCAAAGCTATTTCCTCTCGTTCAGTAAGCCCTGTTCTTTGATAGAAAATGTTTGTGTAGACATGAGAAACAGTAATGAGAAACAGTTTTTATTTTTTTAGTAGCATCATTCATGCAAGTGGACATTTTAATAGCGGATATTTTAATGTATGAAACTACTCCAATTTCAAGGCGATATTACTAATAGCTTAGTTAGGACTTTTATTCGTGGGGTTCGACTCCGGGCTCTGACTTTTCGGAGTTATGTGCGTTTAAACAATTAAATATCACATATGTTCCAACGATGAAGGAAAAGATCGCGAGGAAATATTCACGCTGCCTGAGAGTTTTCCATAATATTCTCAAAGGTGTCTGGGAGTTTACCAATTCGCATTGGGTCAGCGTGGTGAACTATCGTCTATAAGCCTACAGCCTTTAACCATAGTACAAACAGAATAGTAGGCTAACTTCATACAAAGTGGCCGCTGCCGGTTTGAATGTATGCGTGAGCAGCGGGCGCCGTGTACTATGCTTTAACCCTTCTCTGAGAGGACACCTGCGCTGAGTAGCACTACTTTACGTTAACTTATATCGAAAATATTCTATTACTCTTTAGGTAATATACTTTAAATAGTTTTCTTTTCGTCGCGAAATGGAAATGAAATGATACAGCATCCCAGCTTCGTTGAAACTTCAAAGCTATTTTCTCTCGTTCAGACTCCAGAAAACCTCGTTCTTTGATAGCAGGAAAATGCTGTTTCTATAGACGATTTAAAGACACTGTTTATTTTTATAGAGACAACTCACACTATGGAGGACATTTTCTATTTTTACAGGGGTAACCCACACTATAGAAGACATAATATTAATGCGGAGACTTTCGTGTTACTATGAGTGGTTTATACTTAAGAGTGCAAAGTAACGCCTCCTTATGATATTTGACGACCTCCCTGGCTCAGTGGTGAGCGCTGTTGCCTTATAACTGGGAGGTCTCGGGTTCGATTCCTGGCGGGGTCAATTTGGGAGTTTATAATTTCTGAATTGTCTCTGGTCTGGTCTGGTGGGAGGCTTTGGCCGCGGCTAGTTACCACCCTACCGTCAAAGACGTGCCGCCAAGCGATTTAGCGTTCCGGCACGATGGAGTGTAGAAACCAATTAGGGGTATGGGTTAAATGTTCATTGCCATACCCCTAACAAGTTAGCCCGCTACCATCTTAGACTGCATCGTCACTTACCATCAGTTGAGATGGCAGTCAAGGACTAGCTTGTCATAGAATAAATAAAAAAAAAATTATATCCGATAAATAAAAAGCTTTTCGTTCAATGCATTTGTACCTATTATTTCTTTATAAGTGTAGAAAAAATAGAACAGAAAAGTTTTTATGTATTGAATAGAAACACTTTGCGGAACTCCGTGGTATGCGTAAGGAAAAAAAATCGGCCAAGTGCGAGTCGGGCCTCGCTCTTTTAGGGTTCCGTTTAAAAAAAATTAAATTAAAATATTTCCATGTACCCATGGAAATATTTTAATTTAATTTTTTTAATTTAATTTAATTTTTATTATTTGTTATTATAGCGGCAATAGAAATACATAATATGTGAAAATTTCATCTGTCTATCTATTACGGTTTACGAGATACAGGCCGCTGACAGACGGACGGACGGACGGACGGACGGACGGACGGACAGCGTAGGCTTAGTAATAGGGTCCCGTTGGTACCCTTTGGGTACGGAACCCTAAAAAGTTTTTTATCCATAAAAACTTTTACAAACTCTTTTCGAATCTTCAAGTGAATGTTGAAGATTCGACAGCAATTTGTACAAAGTGCTTACTCCTTTTCAATTGATTATTTTATAACTAGATGCTAGCTCGCGACTTCGTCCGCGTGGATTAAGGTTGTTTAATTCCCAAGGGAACTTTTTAATTTTCCGGGATAAAATGTAGCATAATTATGTGCTAATCCTGGGTATGAGCTATCTCTATTCCAAATTTTAGCCAAATCGGTTCATTCGCTGTGGCGTTAAAGAGTAACAAACCTACATCCATCCATAAATCCATCCTCACAAACTTTCGTATTTATAATATTACTAGCTGATGCCCGCGACTTCGTCCGCATGGATTTAGTTTTTAAAAATCCCGCGGGAACTCTTTCATTATCCGAGATAAAAAGTAGCTCTCCCGGTCTGAGGAACCACTACTACATCCATTACTATACCCATGCAAAAAATCGCATCAATCCGCTGTTCTGTTGCGACGTGATTGAAGGACAAACCAATAAACAAACACACTTTCGCATTTATAATATCAGTAATGCTTTAACACTTTTTATAATTGTCAAATTTTTACCATACATAGCCAAAGACAAAATTACGTTTAGTTGTCATTTACGTTTTGTTATTCCACTGTCATTTGCGTTTTGTTATTCCATGTCAGATGCGTTTTTGTTATACCACGTTTTATAGTGACTTGACCGAAACGCGGTCGAACGGGATAAAAAGTATCCTATGTCCGTCTCCTGGTTCTAAGCTACCTCTCCACCAATTTTCAGCCAAATCAGTTCATCCGTTCTTGAGTTATAAATAGTGTAACTAACACCACTTTCTTTTATATACAGGGTGGAAAAAAATTATGGGCCCTGGAGGGGAACTACCTTAAATCCTTGAGTTAGATCATTTTACTTAAAGGAAACATTCCCTTATTTTTAAAAAGAAACAAAACTGCATTCAAAGTTTTTCAAAAATTCGCTTGTCTCACTCGGGAATCGAACCAGCTAAAATTTCAAAAAATAAACACTCGCTATTTTATTGCACTAGTCGATATAGTCGATGTTAAAGATAAAATTTCTCCAAGAAACATTATGTCTTACACTCGTCTGTCGTACAAGATATCCATTAAATCGAATATTTAGTATACAAGTTCTTTAGTAACATTACCTATAACTGTAAACTTTCAACAAGTAAAAGACACGTTAGGTATAATTTTCTAATAACTTTAACATCCAAAGACATTGTATGAAGTACAAATCTTGCTAATTTTACTATCTCTAAGTACCTGTTTGAAGACTTAGACATGAAAATCGTTTAATGGTAATAATAATTCTATGCACATTCCCTTTTTACGAAAATTTTAAAAATTTAAACGTTTAACTTTGCGGTGCAGGACAGCAATTTTGAAATTCAATGCCACATTTTGAGCAGTTTTATCGATTTCGTTTTGTTTTGCTTCCATTTAGTAATTGTGTAATAATGGAGTATCAAGAACAATTCGATTTATTGGAAGCGTAAGTACTTTTCAAACAACAAGAATCGTAATTTATCTCTACAGTGTAGAAGCTAAATTGCAATTCTTTTTTTTTTTCAATTCTCAAAAAAACGATTTTATCTAAATCTTCAACTAGGTACTTAGAGATAATTAGCAAGCTTAAACTTCATACAATGTCTTTGGATGTTAGACTTATAAGAAAATTATAACGTGTCTTTTACTTGTTGAAGGTGAACAGTTCTAGGGAATGTTGATTAGAGAAATTCGATTTTATGGATATCATGTCGACAGACGAGTGTAAGACATAATGTTTCTTGGAGAAATTTTATCTTTAACATCGACTGTATCGACTAGTGCAATAAAATAGCGGGTATTTATTTTTTGAATTTTTAGCTGGTTCGATTCCCGGGTGATACAAGCGAATTTTTGAAATACTTTGAATGAAGTTTTGTTTCTTTTTAAAAATAAGGGAATGTTTCCTTTAAGTAAAATGATCTAACTTAAGGATTTAAGGTAGTTCCCCTCCAGGGCCCATAATTTTTTTCCACCCTGTATATAGATGTAGGAGTAGCACTGTCCTACTTAATACGAATGTTTGTAAGGTTGGATGGATGGATGGGTGTTCGTTACTCCTTCACGCCCGAACGAATGACCCGATTTGGCTGAAATTTGGAATAGAGATAGCTCTTACCCAGTAACACATAGGCTACTTTTTATCCCCAAAAAACTAAATATTTTCCACGGGAATCAAAAAACCTTAATCCACGCGGACGAAGTCTCGGGCATCATGTAGTATTTTTTTTTATTCGATCACAAGCTAGTCCTTGATTGCGATCTCACCTGATGGTAAGTGACGATGCAGTCTAAGATGGTAGCGGGCTAACTTGGAAGGGGTATGGCAGTGAGAATTCAACCCATACCCCTAATTGGTTTCTACACGCCATCGTGCCGGAACGCTTAATCGCTTGACGGCACGTCTTTGACGGTAAGGTGGTAACTAGCCACGGCCAAAGCCTCCCACCAGACCAGACCAGAGACAATTCAGAAATTATAAATTCCCAAATCGACTCCGCCGGGAATCGAACCCGAGACCTCCCAGTTATAAGACAACAGCGCTCACCACTGAGCCAGGGAGGTCGTAATAATTTGTGAGGATGGATATTTGTTGCTCATAGTCAAAAAAATGAATTCCAATACCTCTTAATTGCTCTTTAATCTCAACCCATTGGCCACACTACTGGACCCAGGTCTCATCTGGAGTGAGAAGGGTTAATTGCTTATTTGTAATCATGGTATACGTATAATTTAATTACTCATCCCGAATGTGTAGTTTCAATGTTTCGGGCCTAAGTACAACGTAACCAAAACCGTGTAGCATGCACTGATATAAATGTAGTATCTACGTAGCATGTAATCCTTGTGCTAAGTCTAGCCAAATATCCTCAATTTACAACGATCCCTCTGCCACCAGAGCTGAGATAAGAATTATATGAAAACTAGCTTTTGCCCGCGACTTCGCATACGTTTAGTTCGATTTTGCCCAGACCCGCGCGCTAAGTATTAGTTGAACTATCGAAAACAATCGATAGTTCGATAGTTAAATAATCGTAATTGAACAATAGAAAAAATCGAAAGTTCGAGAGATGAACAATCGAAAAAAACGATAGTTCGTTAGTTGAACAATCGAAAAATCGATAGTTTTTCGATAGTTCAATAGTTATTCGATTGTTATCGAATAATAAGAAAAGTTTTTCGATTGTTTTTCGATTAATCATCCATCGCTAATTTTGAAACCCCTATTTTTAGGGGTTGAATTTTCAAAAATCCTTTCTTAACGGATGCTTACGTCATTAGTTGTCTGTATGCCAAATTTCAGCCTCATCCGTTCTGTGGTTTGAGACGTTAGGAAGTGCCTTGTGTGACCCCGTGTATTGGTGAGCACGTAAATAAGCACGTAAAAACGTCGTTCCTGCGCCTGAATTCTCTCATAGGTCAAGTAGGTCGTGTCGGATCTCTGTCCCATCGGACTATGAAAGTCAAGGAATAGATAAAGTACTTGTGTTTGCGCACACACTGTGACTATAATATCTCCCGTCGTCGCCGGATTCAACCGAGAAGACATTACTAGTATGGTCCCATTACCGCACTTTATGAAAACAAGTTTTCGAACACTGCATGTTGCCAGTGATGACTTACGGATCTGAGACATAGTCGCTAACTGTGGGCCTCATAAGAAGGCTCAGGGTCACTAGGTGAACCAAAGTCACCAACATAGCGCAGCGAGTCGCGAAACTGAAGTGGAAATGGGCGGGGCACATAGTTCGAAGAGCTGATGGTCTTTGGGGTCCCAATGTGCTAGAGTGGCGACCCCGCACTGGGAAACGCAGTGTTGGCAGACCCCCCACTAGGTGGACCGACGACATCAAACAAGTTGCAAGGAGCAACTGGATTCAAGCAGCGCAAGACTGAGGCCTGTGGAAGTCTTTGCAAGAGACCTTTGTCCAGCAGTGGACGGCTATCGGTTGACAAAGAAGAAGAAGATGAAAACAAAATCAAAAAACTTATTGTACACGTCCCAAAACCATTTCATCCTAGTTAATTGCCAACAAACCATTGATTTGAATAAAAAAAATCTTTCTCTGTTTTACCTTTTAACGTATTCAGCCAAACGTGCAATGGCGGCGGGGTTACAAAAACTAATGTGCGGTACACATTGTACTGTGGAGATTTGCACTTGCTGTGCTGTTTTAAAAGACTATAACGACCCTGGTTAGTATAACCGCAGAATACATAAAAGTACAGGTACAGAACACTCACTTCACCAAATCGTTTAAATAAAATATAGCGACACTTGCTACCACATAATAAAGTGCAATTTACGCCGCGTAGCTTTATATTCTGTTATAACCGAGTGATCTCTCGTTAACTCTAGAATAGACTAGTGGTTCGCCCCGAACTGAGACCTCGCGGTAACGGTATCCCATGATTATTCATTCAATCGATACATGACGACCAAAACTGACATTATTATTATTATGCCCGTTTTCACCAAACATACCTAAATCATCCCCTATGTAGGAGTCTCTTTACGTAGGTAGCTCCAAAACACAATCCTAAGTCCTAACATCCGTCCCAATGTCCTTTTAGGTGTCCCGTACAGGATCGTGATAAAGAAGTTGACAGTAATCATCACATAACTTATCATAGGTAGCCCGTAAAGGTTAGGGAACGTCAGTGAACATTGAATTATTATGTAGGTACTAACGAGTGAAAACGGGTTAGGGGCATCTGTACAAATCGTCATCTATCGACGCGAATAGAAAATATACAAAATGATATTTAACTAAATAATAATTTTAATTGAATAATATGTTATTATATTATGTACCTAAATAATAATGGTCGACGCAAAACTGTTTTTGGGATAAATCGTAGTCGTAACTCCTAGTTCAATGGAATAGTTAATGACTGCGCCATCTATTAGCATTATTGTGAAGCTATGTGAAATTTACTGATGCTCATTAAAATTAAATAATCTCGTTTCTTTATAATATTCATATAACTTTAGTATTTGTTGTTCAAGTACAGGATACAAGTGAAGTAAGAAAATAAGTACAACTTGAAAATATATAGAAAATTTTCCCAGAGAGCGTCTTCAAGCGAGCGTATTAAATCGCCACTTTGGAAGCCCCCCATTTCGTCAATTTTAGGAAAAAAATTAAAAAAAAAATACGGTTGTACTCTGTTTCAAATTGTCTTTAAAATGATACACAGAAAACATATGAATCGCAAATTAAAAAAAAATTTCTTCGCATTCGCTTCTATGAGAGCCCCCCTGAAATAAAGATTTTTATAACTTTTTAAGCCATTTTCGGCTGGAGGCCATCGGTTTACATATTATATCTAAATTTGAAGTAATTACGTTCAGTAATTCAAAAGTTATAAGGCTCTGACAGACGGACGGACGGACGGACGGACGGACGGACAAGTGCAAATCGCTCTAGTAAACTCAGAGACCTCGCTTCGCTCGGTCAAATAGAATAGAATAGAAATAATTTTTATTCAAATAATTTTTTTTACAAGTGTTTTTGAATCGTCGTCGATGAGTCTACCACTGGTTCGGAATGCCCTTCCTGCCGAGAAGAACCAGCAAGAAACTCGGCGGTTGCTCTTTTCAAAACAAGTTTACAATACAATAGATACTATGCATGTATGCAGTGTTTCCACAATGAGGGAAGTTCCAAAAATGCATACCTACCAGGTACTAACAATGCAACATATCTTAACACGGGTAGACATACAGCAGCCCCATTCCCACCGGCGGCAACCGTTCACGAGCATGACGCATAGCCCAGCCGTTGCTTCGCTCAACCATATTTGAGGAAACGTAACAACCTGCATCACACGACACCACCACAAAATGTTTAAAGAGTTTAAATAAAAACGCACCCTTGTAGGGTTCTGTTTTCCATTATAAGAGATTAAAAAAACCTTTAAAATGATGTTATTAATTTTTAACCCACTACGGTAAAACCAAAAGGAAGGGTTATGATTTTAACATTTTAAGTGTGTATGTTTGTAATTACGTATTTCCACCGTAGTGCATAAATACGACAACTACTGAATGATAAACTACTGACGAATGAGGTGTCAATCGATTTGTTATTATGGTCCGAGCAGAATAGGCTACATTTTATACGAATAAAGTCAATTTATGACGGATTATGAACCCAACTTTCCGTAGTCGATTTACAAGTTTCAGTTTCATGAGTCAAATAACATTAATTATTATTACTGTTTTCAATAATTGTTTCCAATTATTTTTCTATGATTAAATATAAAAGTCCTCGTCTTTATGCCTGCTAGTTTTCCAGTTAAGTACGGCTTACCAGTTGCATGGGATAAATTGGCTTGGCATCCAGCTGCCCACAAGATAGTATAAAAAAACTTATTACAATGTAATAGCTACATAATAATATTGTAAAATGAATATTTTGAAAACAGAGTTTCTTGCCGGCTCTTGTCAGCAGAATCCCCTTTCCAAACCGGTGGTAGAGTCATGACGTGTCATAAGAGCCACAGGTTGGCCTACGTGAAATAAATAATTTTGAATTTTGAATTTTTGTAATTACAACAATAACTGCTACAGTAGACACTGGCGCAATTATCTTCGGACATATAATTAAAATTCCATCGGCGTACTCGCTTTTAATAATTCAAGTTGAAAATGAGGCGTGGGTCAATAAAATATTCAGGTGGTTACGTCGAACTGAAAACGTCAACAGGCTGGCAGTGTGCAGAGATGTAATCCATATTGACGGCAGCTCTTCAAACGAGAAGTGTCCAACACTTCTTGTTTGTCGACACTTTACTAGTTACTTGTTTTTCAATTACAAAGATGAAATGGCAAATAACTAAAATGATTCCCCTATGTATTTCTTATACTAGCTGATGCCCGCGACTTCGTCAGCGTGGATATAGTTTTTAATATCCCTCGGAATCTCTTTGATTCGCCGGGATAAAAAGTAGCCTGTTACTCAGGCCCACACACACACAAAAATAAACAATTTCAACATTTGCTTTTGCAATGTCGCATAAGCAAAAAGGTGCCAGCTCAGCATTATTGCTGCAGGTTTTATATAAAAAACCTGAGCGCTGATATTCTGCCGGCATCCGTGCGAGTGAGACACGCTCGTGTACACGATACTCACAGATTTAATAGAGAAATATCATACTAATATTATAAATGCGAAAGTGTCTTTGTTTTTTGTTTGTTTGTCCTACAATCACGGATATGGATATATGGATATGATGATACGGATGGGTATAGTTGAGAACCTGGAGGGTGACAAAGGCTAAATTTTATCCGGGAAAATCAAAGAGTTCCCACGGGATTTTAAAAATGAAATCCCCACGGACGAAGTCGCGGGCATCAGCTAGTTTAATATAAAAAATTCTTTTTAAAAAACCGTCTTCAAACTCCCGCGCCTCTATACAAAAAAATCAAAGAGTTCCCGCGGGATTTTAAAAATGAAATCCACACGGACGAAGTCGCGGGCATCAGCTAGTTTAATATAAAAACTGACTTCAAACGCCCGCGCCACTAGAAAATACATAATTTATTGTTAATTTTTTAAAAACCGCTGGACCGATTTCGATAAAATTTAAATGGGATCATCTGGAAAGTATACCCTTTCAAATAAAAAACAATTTTCTAAATCGGTTCAAACGTCTTCGAGTAATCTGTGAACATACATAAATAAAGATTCCCACGAATTGAGAACTTCTCTTTGAATTGTAATCTTGTTTTGGAAAGAGCAACCGCCGAGTTTCTTGCTGGTTCTTCTCGGCAGGAAGGGCATTCCGAACCAGTGGTAGACTCATCGACGATTCAAAAGCACTTGTAAAAAAGTTTATTTGAATAAAAAAAAAAATTCTATTCTACTTCCTCCTTTTTTGAATTCGGTTAATAAAAACCTATATCTTTTTAGATTGAAGTAAATGAGCAAAGTCAAAATAGGTATTACCTAACTACCCCATAGTTTTCGATTCACTGAGCACAAAGTCGTAACTCGTAAACAAATTCCATGAAAAAAAACCTCTTTTTCCTGAATTATTAAACCGCTGTTCGAAGGAGCACATAAAAAAGTTTTTATAACTATTCCGTCCGCCATTTTTATTTGCAAAGTGAACGATAAAAAGTTCCATGCCTATTTTTCGAGGACGGCACCTTCGGGTTTTTTACTATAAAAGCCGAAGTTGTTGAAGTCTTTCCTTTTAACTTTACCTGCGTAAGACGCTCTTCAACAATTTTATTATATCTTTACTTAAAGAGAAGTTTGTCTCGAGCGCGCCCTATACAAACGAAGATGGACACGCATCGCAACACGCAAGTCGGTTAAAAATAATGAAATTTTTAACCGACTTCAATAAAAGGAGGAGGTTATCAATTCGACGCATATTTTTTTTGTTGATGTTACTCCATAACTCTGTCAAATCTAAACCTATTTCAATATTGTTTTTATTTGAAAGGACCGTCAGGTTATATGAACGTCAGGTGAATATCTTCTGTGATGAAGAACGAAACTCCTCAATCAATAAGAGCAAATCACTCGCAATCCAAGAATGTGTGAAGATTAATCCTATGAAGCTATACTAAAATGCTTAAAATAATAATAATTATTTAAAAGTTATTTTTAATAAAACGCCACTACAAAGTATAAAATAATTTTAGTTTGTTGTATTAGGTTAGTCACTGCTCGAACATTATGTATCTTCGTACCTAAAAGACCCAAAATAATATTTTATAGTTTACGCTAGAAGTGTTAATAATTAATTTTTGCGCAAACAATAAATTGACAAACTTATTAATTTTGCTCGCGGGAAAATCCGCAGGTAAATGAAACGAAATAAGCCACAGACTTTATTTGCGCAAAACTTTTAAGCTCCGAACGCAATTACGTAAATGGTTGTAACAAGTTTATATTTATTTATTTGCTAAGCAAACTTTCAGGCTTCGAATTTCTTCCATTAACCCCATTTTAATCCACTCTAGGGGTTGGATTTCGTAATATCACTTATTCCCATTTTCATTACGTATACCTAAACAATTTCTAAGTACCTAAAGATCCCTTAACATGAGATGAGACGTCACCTAAATCATCCAGCATTTCATCATATACCATGTACCTAAGTTTTGTTTTCCACTTATGTTATTTGGAGAAAACCAAAATAATTGCAACCACATTTGGTAAAGTCAAGTTCCACCTAATCGGACTTGGGCTAATTAGTGACTATCGCTAAAAAAGGGCAACATTCTAACTTTTTTAAGGTTTTTCAGGATTTTTTTTTTGCCAGAAGTAACATATCTAACTACGAGTATCTGTATAAATATAATTTATGTATGAAAAATCATCACTTGAGAACGGCTTGATTGATTCCTTTTTTTGTTTTGTTCGTAATTTTCAGGAACGACAAGGTTTAAATTTATGAAACAAAATTTTTCTTTTTCGTAAAGTGCGAAGCCGTTCCGGGTCGCTACTCTTACTAATATTATAATAATGTGAAAGTTTGTGAGGTTGTTTGGATGGATGGATGGATGTTGGATTGTTGATTTGATACGTTTTCACGCCACAACGAATGAACCGATTTGGCTGAAATTAAGAATGGAGATACCCAGGATTAACATAAAGGTTACTTTTTATCCCGGAAAATTAAGGAAAATCAAACCTTAATCCACGCGGACGAAGTCGCAGGAATCATCTAGTATTAAAATAAAAAAACGGTCAATAATTAATGCGTGTGAAGCCACGCGCAGGGTAGGGTAATGTAGGTTTCCGTAGTTGCCTATCACTATAATACATCGGGAGAGCGTATTGTAAATATTTTCATCATAAAATTTATTTTTTTTCCATTTTAAAATATTTAACATCACAAAATTATAATTATTTAAAATAAAACGCCTAGGTTTAAATAAATAGCAAAAACTTTACTGAAAATTATGTGTGAAAATACGCTTTGAAAAGCTGTAACTTTTCATTGAGTCAAACTAGAAACTTGAAACTTTCACAATTCACAATTATAAGTGACCATTTAACTTTTATATTCAGTATTTTCAACTTTGTACCAGCCTCAAGCCGTTTCTGAGAAAAGGGACCTTAACACACTGACAGACGGACAACAAAGTGATCCTATGAGGGTTCCGTTTTTTTTTTCAGAACCCTAAAATAATAATAGGGTAAACACCAAAACCACACCAAAATTTGGAACTCTCACAATAACACGTGTAAATTACCTATAAGAATTAATATACAAAGAAAATATACTATACCTAATAAACAATCACTATCACCAACACTTCCGAGTTCGTATATAAGTTCCGTAGTAGAGTTATATAAGCGCAACACACACGTGTTTACGTCCCGACGTTATCCGATAGACTGAAGTTTCCTGCCTGCGACCATTGTATAAGCACAAGTAAGCTTTATAGGCATAGGAATACTAGATATGACTTGAGCTTTGAGCTTTTAACTCTTAATTTGTCCCTTAATTTCTTTTCTCCAATTAATTTAACTGGCGTAGTTAATTGCGCCCATAGATATGACACAAGATTGATTCATTCTGGCTTTAAAATGAGGTTTCTTCAGCAAAACAAACGAAGAATATTGAATTTGAAATAGAGCGCGCCAATTTTCAAAGAATAATGGCAGAATTGTACCTGAATATTTTAGGAGGCGTCTATGAATATGATTTATACAAAACAAAGTATTTGAATTAGTTCGTTATTTATATGAAATTAGTTTACATCTTTTGCCTTGGTTAAATAATTATTAAGTAATGAACCATCACCTGACTAATTCATATCGCGCTTTGAGTTTGGATTGGTTTGGATCGTTTCTCGATGACACTGCTCGCCCGGAAATTCAAGAGTTTTATCTATGTAGAGAGTTCTATAGACTACTAAGTAACACATCCCAACGTCAAATTACAACTTAAAATAACATGGAAGTAGGAATTATGACTACGTCTTTATACATATCTACATATTTTTATAACCTCAAAATACATATAAAGTTGTTAATATCTTTTTTTGTGAGTTCTTCAAACGAAAAATCTCGGTGATTATGTTTTAGTAATGGAACCTTTACGGGTTTAACAATTTTTCATGTATAGATTTCAGGTGAACTGAAGTTAGGACCCTTGCCTTTGTTCTTTTCAAATAAGAACCAATTTTATGTTTGTATAGGATGAACTATTGCCTTATTTTACTTGTACTTTGTTGATTGACGTAGGTAGGTCATCATTAGCAACCCATAAATGGCTGACTACTGAGCGCAGGTCTCCCTCTCGGAGAAGGTAAGGAAGGGTTTATATGCCATAGTCTAACATGCTGGCCCAATGCTAATTGGCAGATCTTTGAGAACATTATGCAGAACTCTCAGGTATGCCGGTTTCCTCGGATATTTTCCTGCGCCGTTGAAGCAGGTGACAGGTACAAAACTCCGAAAAGTCAGAGGCGTGCCCAGGATCGAATCAGCCGCCCTCCGAATAGGAGATCGCAGCCCAAAACACTAGGCTAACCCCGCTCAGACGTAGGTAGTTATTAAGATGATAATATTCTTATGAAGAGTCTAAGATAGAAGTTTTTAATACCTAACCCTAATCAATTTCTACGTATGGTACCGTACCTGACCATTCGAAAGCACATTTGTAAAAGTTTGAATAAAAAATTATTCTATTGTAATGAATTTTGATAGTGCCCTCACCGGGAATCAAACCCGATACGTATATTAACACCATAGTGATTGTCGTCAAAGAGATTGTTAAAATAAACATTAAGGAAAAAAATCAACCCTCAAGTCACATCTAGAAGCCTCTATCTAAGCCTCCTCACATCAAAGCGTATACTTAGTATTTGCTGGAATTTGTATCATTAAGCTGATTTTGAGCCGGAAAATTAAGAAAAACAAAGGAACTTACAAGACACTAAAGCGTGAAACACACACAACGCGTGGCGGCAGCGCGACGCGACGGCACGCGATGACTTGAACGGGGCCTGACAAGTTGAATTGTAATACAACTGTTTACGTCGGACGACATTGAGCGGAATTTGTCTTCGCATCTGCGGTTAACATGTTCGACTACGGATGACGAGTTCCCGGGTTCGATTCCCGGGTCGGGCCAAAAAAATGTACTTGGTTTTCTATCAAGAATTTCTCAGTACGGGCAAGTGCTGTTCCTATGGACGCTTGTACCTGTGGACACAATCGATTCCGTCGAAACTAGCAACCCTAAAATTATAATTTGAACGCGACCGTAAAGCTTTGTCTATGGTTGTGTACGTAAAGCTTTGTCTATGGTACAGCACTTGCCCCTACCTACTAGCCTGGAGTTTGGAAGTTGGCGGTGAGTCACCCCAGTGCCTCGGAAAGCACGTAAAGCTATCAGTCCTGCGCCTGATCTCTCTACAGTCGAGTCGTATTCCCATCCCATCGGACTACGAGAGTGAGGGAATAGAGAGTGCACACACTTGTGCACTATAATATCTCCCGCTAATCTCTGAGCAGGTTGGCCGCCGTGACCGGATTCGGTCGGGGGACATTTTTTATTAGAATATTTTTTTTTGTATTTTCTAGTGATTTCTCGTTTGGTTTTTTGGTATGAAAAATTCCATTGAAAATCCAGTTGTTTCGGTAATATTTTTAATTATTATCTGTATGTTTAAGCTTTTGAGAATAAATTGTTAAATAATTTTATTATTTTTATTTATGTTTTATTTAAACAGATTAATCGGGAAAAATACCCTTTTTATTATTTTCCCCATTTTTTCTGCCCAGGTTAGCCTATTTTCCTACAGGGAGGGAAGGAAAGGGTAACTGATGAACCAATGGCGTGGCAGTACAGACAACCCTAACCGTCGTAACTGTTGCCTCACGTATCACCAATAATCGACTATTATAATACTGTGTGACGTCATGCCGCAAGTTGCCGCGGCGCGCTTACCTTTACGCTCCTTGTCTATTTCAGCCTTTAAGGGTTGTTTCTCAGGAGTTGAGTAAACAACGGAAGTAAAAAGAAAAATAACACAATTAAAAATATTATAACGAAATGGTTGTTTTGAAATCTGATGCTTTTTGAAAAGCTTTATTTTCCTTGTTATAGATTTGGATTGAGTTTTAAGCTAGAAAATAAGTAACTAACTATTGCCATCAGCTTTGCTCTCTTGAAATTAGAATCATTTTGTACTTTGGTACGGGTGATTAGATTTTTATCAAAATTGAATTTTGATAAAATGGATTGAATAAAATGTCCTGGAATACAACAAAGTTTTGTGTTTTAATGTTTTGGCAATACAAAGTTTATGACGTGACTTAAAAAGGTCATAGGTAAATGAGGGACCTTGAGACTCTGCCAAATTATCAATTTGTTAAGTAAAATAGAAAAAAATAGATTTTTTGCTCTGTTTTAAAATTTCTATTCGACTATAATAACCCCATAAACCTGCCATATTTAGTTTTACGCTTTTATAGCGCCCCTTCGAATAAAGTTTTTTATTTGTATTATTACTAGCTGATGCCCGCGGCTTCGTCCGCATGCATTTAGTTTTTAAAATCCCTCGGAAACTCATTGATTTTCCGGGATAACAAGTAGCGTATGTCACTCTCCAGGTTCTGAATGACTTATACCCATGCAAAAAATCACGGATCTGTTGCGGAGTGATTGAAGGAAAAACCAACAAAGTAACAAACTTTCACATTTATAATATTAGTGTGATTTTCGACCCCCGGGCCATTTCGTACCTACTATTTATGAATTTGAAGTCATTATGATAATTCATTAAGAAATTCAAAGCTCTGATAGACACTGACAGACAGACATACACACAGACGGAGAGACAAGTGCCAATTCATCCAATTAAATCAGAGTCCTCACTTCGCTCAGTATAATAAATAATATAGTGCAGTGAAACCTATTAAGGCATCATGATGTTATCCTCTAAGTAAATTAGTAATCTTAACACGTACTTGATTAGGTTCGGGTGAAACAAGCCTAACTTTGTTGCTAACTATTTGATGATAACTAAATTAACTTAGGTAATGTTACGTGTTGAGAATATTCGAGAAAAATAGCAATTAGCTAGTTACGAGTATGATACATCATAACTGATTAGCTGATTTTCATTTGCGTGGATTAAAGTCTTAATATAAGTTACCTAACAAGACCCACTTTTTGCGAAGTGCTTGTAAAATCTCCTGAATGTGAAAAAACTAAAAATAATTACAATTTAATAATCCTTAGATACTATATATTTACGATAACCGAAATAAATATCACAAACAAGTAAGTACTCATGACAAAATTTTAAACTTTAAGCCAGTAAAATTGAAAGCTTCGTCATGAGTGATGATTTTTTTTTTAATGTAAATTGATAGTAATAAAATAGAAAAAAAATATAAACTTGGTTTGCGTTGATTTAAAAAGACGAAAAAATTTAATTATTTTTTTTTGCAAAAATGTTTTACCGTCCGTATAAGTATCGTGGATATTTATCATATTATTATTTACAGTATATTCGATAGAAACGATAATTAAGCTTCATACGAAACACAAAAAAAAATTGCATTTAAAAATAATGCTTTTTTCGGCTCTTTAAACCAACTCATTTTGTCTGACTAATTTTTAACTATCAATTCACATAGAAAAATTTTCATCACTCATGAGGAAATTACCCCTTTCAATGTTACCGGCTCCCGGACCAATAAAAGTCTATAATAGTTAGTATAATAGTAGTAGTAGTAGTAGTAATGTCTGCCAATTTGCATTGGGCATATAAGTCTAAGGGTGAGATCTATAGAGCGTACTCAGACTCAACTCAAACTCGACTCAGACTCCACTCGCGTCAATCTCGCCAGAGTGTATGCTTAGCTTTATCTCAAATTTGGAATTTATAGTCATAGCGGGCTAGGATTATGCTGAGCCTAAGCTCAAGTCTGAGGCAGTCGTCAAATTAATTGTTTTTTCTTTCCACGCATTATCTTCTTGATTTTTCTTAATAGAATTTAACAATATATTATATAAAAAAATCTTAAAATGCAATTATTTTATTTTCATATAAGCTAGTAATAAATTAAAAAGAAACTGACGTGTTCAAAGAGTAAAAAAGTAAAATTTTACTAATTTTTTTTAAAGAAAATAGAAAGGAACGGAACGGTTTGTGATTTGACAACAAGCTAGCCGTTTCTCTTTGCTGTGTTCCACTGTGTTCGGTGTTCGCTGTGTTTGTTGTGTTTATCGTGTGCGTTTTGATAAAATTCTCTTTTTTTAACGACTGGCTTTTGAACTTGGACTCCCGATCTCGTATTGAATTATTCGACCTACGCTTCCCTAAGGACTCTGTGATCTGTTTTGCATTTTTGACTTGGCTTCGGACTTTGGACTTGATTCGTGCCTTTTTGATAACCCAGGCTTGTTTAAGGACTCGTTTAAAAAATGGAGAGCATAGAAACAGTGCTATCCAGAATAGAAAATTCTGGGCCTCTATTTTTGTTGGAGTTATTTTGAGTTTGTTCTGAGTTTTTCGTAAGTCGTCGATTTTGATGACTCAAGCAAATGCTTAGCACGCACTCAAAGCTAGCACTATAAATACCGACTCAGACTCAACTCGAAAGTTAAGTTTGAGTTGAGTCTGAGTACGCTCTATAGATCTCACCCTTATAACCCCTCTCTGAGAGGAGATCTGAGCTCCGTAGTGAACTGTTGATGGGTTGCTGATGATGATGACGATCTAATAAAATAATTTAAAAAATATAGTACATACAACATAGTCGTACTTGAAACTTAGTTGTTTTAAGTATCCTAGTAGACACGAGATCTTTCGAATCGAACCATTACGAAAATAAAGAGTAGCGAATTGAAGTGAAAAAACTTTAATTTATAAAAGTGATGGATCCTCATTTCATTTTAAAATTAACTTGAAAATGTTTCACATTTTCCTGCACAATATAACAAATAAAATAAAATAAATCAGAAATATAAAATACAACGCGGCAGTTTCATTGTTGCGAAAGTTAATACAATCAAACTTTTGATGAAATTCAAAACCGTCAGATATTTATCTATCTTAAATACGGGCCCGAATCGAAATAGTATAATGAGAGTATTATTATTGTAATAAGTTACGTATATCGATTCTACCGGAGATCCCAGAGCTAGCAGCTACCTTGGCCAAGGAATTTAGTTTGGCTATCCAAAGGGGCAATGACATCATTTTGGGTACTATACTAGGCTATGGTGACATCGATGAGGTGTTTTTATTTAAGATTTAATTTTAGAAGAAATTTAATATTAATTGTTAATTTATATTACATTCATTTCACCATAATATTTGTATCTACTTTTTATTATATTTATTTAGCTCCACGCGGAAGAAGTCGGGGCAAAAGCTTGGTTTTTAAAACTCTCACAGGAACCACTGTCTCTGATTCTGCTTTTTCTAATCTGCTATTCTGGGGTAAAAGAAGACGTATGTAACTCTACAATTTGCATGCAAAATATCACATTCATACGTTGCTCTGTTGCTGCGTGATTGAAGGACAAACCAACAACCAAACACAGTTTCACATTTATAATAAAAACTTGAGAAGTGTCAGGGACACCCGGGTGGAACGTAGCTCCTTTCGATTAATTTTAGTGAAGGAATTGTAATAAACTAGTGGTATCATCTAGTATTAAATTGATTAACTACGATGAATTATATTATTTAGTTTATTTCTATTGCACTGTTACAAAACCAAAGAGTTACTCTGGTGGAGTTACTGTTTTTTCACAGATGGCGTTAGTAGTACAATAACATTTTATCCAATTTATACAATAAAAAATTAGGGAAAAATTCCACATTTAGAAATTATCTATAATCGACCGAGCGAAGCGAAGGTCTCTGAGTTTACTAGAGCGATTTGCACTTGTCCGTCCGTCCGTCTGTCCGTCCGTCCGTCTGTCAGAGCCTTATAACTTCTGAATTACTGAACGTAATTACTTCAATTTTAGATATGATATGTAAACCGATGGCCTCCAGCCGAAAATGGCTTAAAAAGTTATAAAAATCTTTATTTCAGGGGGGCTCTCATAGAAGCGAATGCGAAGTAAAATAAAAATTTTTGCATTTCATAGGGTTGCAGTACCTCATTTTAAAGATAATTTGGAACAGAGTACAAAAGTATTTTTTTTATTTTTTTTCCTAAAATTGACGAAATGGGGGGCTTTCAAATTAGAGATTATATTCGAGGCTAGATCTCTAAAACCACTTTATTTTAAAAATTGAAACTTACAGATAATTTGAGTTATATTCTGTGCTTGAACAACAAATACTAAGATTAGATAAATATTATAAAGAAACGAAATTATTTAAGTTTCAATGGGCATCAATGTTTTTAACAAAACTTCACTATACTGTTAATAGATGGCGCTGTCTTTAATATTGTAAATACGCATCCCATCCACGAAAGCAGATGACGATTGACGTCATCAGATTCGGCGCGTTTTAATTAAAATATAATATAATAATATAGTTAAAACTACCTTATGGGAATTATGGGATACCGCGAGGTCTCAGTTCGGGGCGAACCACTAGTATAATAAAACTGTAACAGGTCCAATTCTGTACAAAGAAGATATTTTAAAAATTTTTGTTTGAGGGCACTCTATAATCGATACTGAAGCCAAAACATTTTTTTTTTAATTTTTTGTCTGTCTGTCTGTCTGTCTGTCTGTCTGTATCTTGGCCGCGCATCACGCCGAAACTACTGGACGGATTTAAATAAAACTTGGCATGATTTAATTTCATACTACGAGGTATAATATACGATACTTTTATCCCGAAATTCAGCACGGTTCCCTTGGTAGAGGGGATGAAAGTCAAAATGTGTATTTAGCTGTAATTCATTAAGGCGTATTCCGATTTCATTCATTCTTTTTTTGTTAGACAGCAGGTACTTTAAAGATTGTCCTGTAATTATTTCAAGGTCGTCAATTTAGTAGGTCAGAAATTATAGACATCACAATCTTTAGTATAAGGTCCAAATTACTTGAACCCCGGAATCTACAGGATACTTTGAATATACGGCTCATCTTAAGCTAGCATGCGTACTTTATCGTATATAGCCATCGTGGAATCGAAAGTGTGTTTGTTTGTTGGTTTATCCTTCAATCACGCCACAACAGAGCCACGGATCGACGTGATTTTTTGCATGGGTACTTTAGTTGAGGACCTGTAGAGTGACATAGGCTACTTTTTATCCCGAAAAATCAGTGTTCACGAGGGATTTTAAAAACTAAATCCACGCGGACGAAGTTGCGGGCATCAGCTAGTTTAAAATAAAATTGAAAATAGAAAATTCAGTCTGTCGAGCTGGGATTCGAACCATCGACGTTGAACTTTTAGGCGACTGCCCTACACACACACTACGACACTAGGCCATGCAGACGCCGTGTTCTAAGGCGAAAATACCGAACACAATGCAGAATTCACATTCAACAAAAAAGTGTCGGTTTCAAAAATGTGTCGAGTGTCGGTTCTTTAATTTTTTCCGTCTAGCCCCCTTCCGTACCGCGCGATATGGAACTACGTTCCAATAATATTATTATTTAGTAAGGATAAAACATAAACTCGTAGGTACTGTCCAATTTAAATTGACTCAGGGTTGAGCACATTTCCTAGGATTTTATTTAAATTCCTAATATTTCCGTTGACAGTACCTTCAGAACATTATATTCATACTTATAGCAAAGTAAATTGTTTTGAAGGAGAAGCTCAAATTCTGCAAATTATAGGTTACGCCGCATTAGTTCTGGAGGTGGAGGTTACACTCAGCTAAGCACACGGGGGCCATTCAGTACGTACCTATATATACGTACGTGACTGGGGCCTGTTGTGCTAGGCGCCGTCCCCCAATATTGCCCATACGTGACCCATTACGTTATTAAAACTTACCGAGTTTTGGGAGACTATACGGTTTGAGCAGCGAAAGACTAGCTGTTAAAATTTTGGCCCCCATTTCGGCAGGTCTGGGGTTTATTCCCAGGCTATCTTGGACTTTTGCGTTTTAAGTAAATATAAAAAAAAATAAGTGGCACTCGGGGACTGCCGCATTTTTTATCAACTTATGCAATTATAATATTTATGCAATATTTTTTTTGAATAAGAAAAATTATGCAAAAAAATAATTATAAAACAAACAAACAAGAAAAGCGCACTGTCACTACTTCGCGAGTGAGATTCGAACCTGCGACATCTAAAGAAAGCGGCCGCTCGCCCACTGCGCCAAACAGAGCTAAATGTGAACCTCTAAAATGTTGAACGCTTACTGAACGACGGTGTTAGGTTTTTTTCGTTACGGAATTTCTTGATTCGGTCTCCGCGCTCAAACTGTTTGTCCCAGTTCAAAGCCCGCGATAAAAGCTATGCAATAGCTTACAATTACTTGCTTTAACGGTGAAGAAAAACATCGTGAGGAAATCTGAGAGTGCTCCGTAATGTTTTCAAAGGTCTAAGTCTGTCTATCTGCACTTAGCTAGCGTAGTGGACTACGGCCTAAACCCTTTTTTCATTCGAAACCTTGAGACTAGTAAGTAGTAGGGTTATGGGTTGAGATGAATGAATGAATGGACGGTTTAATTTTTTGTTCAGTAACAAAATAAGAAACCTTACAGTTCCCTCATAGTCCAGTCTACTGTGGCACAATTCAATTTTGCGCCCCGTCTCAACTGAAATGGAGCACAGTAAAGGCTTCGCAAAAGGATTTCCGCATTCACCGGTCAGATTTTTCGCATAGTAAAAGGAGACACCCCGCTAGGCAACTATGATGTTCTGATGTCCGAAAGGAAAAACTGGAAGGTACTGGGGTGAACTAGACGCAATTATGGTGGCTCGAGACAGAAGAACCAGAATCTCGCAGAACTAGTGACCGGATCGAATATCACTGACCTCTTTAATAGTGCTACGAATGGGTACGACAATAAATAAATAAACATTTGAAGATGACAAATACTTAATTAACACTAGATACACATTATTGTTCTTATATTACAAAAAGTAAGTAGGTAGTTATAGCTGAAAAGGCCACCGCCTCAGCATAATGCTGCAGTATTAGAATACTGCAGCGCTGATAGCCTTTAATGACATCGGGACTCGACTGCGAGACAGTTATACAAGAGTAATAAGTAACAAGAAATAAATAAATAAATAGAGATAGTGTTTACAATAGTGCACCGGGTGGGGTTCAAACCTGCGACCTTTCAGTTTTCAGTCTGCACCTTTAACCGTGGGGCTAATAAGGCTTAATT
Source organism: Oeneis ivallda (assembly GCA_029955525.1). Classification (NCBI taxonomy): domain Eukaryota; kingdom Metazoa; phylum Arthropoda; class Insecta; order Lepidoptera; family Nymphalidae; genus Oeneis; species Oeneis ivallda. The sequence continues at coordinate 4,937,415 of JARPMR010000018.1, read as the reverse complement.
AATATATGATTAATACTGGACAATTTTTTGGACCTATTTGATCTTTGTATTTGATGGACGCTGTTCTGGCACTGTGAACAATTGTGTCCGAGGAACTAATATAAATAAAACTAAAAGTTGATACTTTTTGGCACTTCCTATCCTGCATCACTATATTATTAGTTATACGGAGTAAAGACGGTTTTAGTAAATAAAAAAGTTTATGGTTTGTTTATTTTTTTTAATGCCTTTCAAGTTTCAAGTTTCAAGTATAGTACAATCAAATAATTGATAGTTTAATAAGCCAATTAGTCAAAATACCTTTCATTAATTATTACTAGAGGAATTACCTACTTTCGTGTACTACTTATAGACAAAAAGATAACCTTGTTTTGTAACTTGTCACAATTAAAAAGCCTTGTTAGTGAAACAAGTACAACTACAACCCTCATTAATAATGAGGAAAAAAGTGCGGGAAAAGTAGTTCAAGAGTTGTTCTATTATAAAAGAACATGAGTGTATAATCACTTTTTTATGGTTTCAGTTCTACGAGCGACATAATGTTAATGGAAAGTATTATAATTAATTAGTATCTACTTTGTATTCTTCAACACTATAATAACATTTACATAAGAGCAAATAATCAACCGCCGAATCCAACTCGGCTGGGCAGCGTTCGAGAAGCTCCGAGATGTCTTCTCGTCCAAAATTCCTCAGTGCCTGAAGACTAAAGTCTTCGAACAGTGCGTGTTCCCAGTGATGACTTACGGATCCGAGACATGGTCGCTAACTAAGGGCCTCATAAGTAGGCTCAGGACCGCTCAGCGGGCGATGGAGAGAGCTATGCTCGGAGTGTCCCTGCGGGATCGAATCAGAAATGAGGAGATCCGTAGGAGAACCAGAGTCACCAACATAGCTAAGCGAGTCGCGATACTGAAGTGGAAATGGGCGGGGCACATAGTTCGAAGAGTTGATGGTCGTTGGGGTCCCAAGGTGCTGGAGTGGCGACCCCGCACCGGGAAGCGCAGTGTTGGCAGACCCCCCACCAGGTGGACCGACGACATCAAACGAGTCGCAGGGAGCCGCTGGATTCAGGCGGCGCAAGACCGAGGCCTGTGGAAGCCCATGCAAGAGACCTTTGTCCAGCAGTGGACGTCTATCGGTTGATAAAGAAGAAGAAGAAGAAGAAATAATTATTGGGGTCCAAAGGTGTTGGAGTGGCGACCCCGCACCGGGAAACGCAGTGTTAGGAGACCCCCACCAGGTTGACCGACGACATCAAACGAGTCGCAGGGAGCCGCTGGATTCAAGCGGCGCAAGACCGAAGCCTGTGGAAGTCCATGCAGAAGATCTTTGTTTGTTTGTTGTGTTTGGACGTCTATAGGTTGATAAAGAAGAAGAAGAGCAAATAATGGATTTTTCAATCAGGAAGCTTATTATATAAAGGCACGACCTTCATTATTATTACCTTCTAAAATAAAAGGAAAAGGTGACTGACTGACTGATTGATCTTTCAACTGCTCATAAATCACTGGACGGATCGGGCTGTTTGGCATACACATAGCAAGGTATTATGATGTTGGAATCCGCTAACAAAGGTTTTTTGAAAATTCAACCCCTAAGGGGATAAAATAGGGGTTCGAAAAATCAAATTAACGTGAGCAAAGTTGCGGGCAAAAGCTAATAAAGGCCAAACTTCGAACTTCGCCATTTTCGTCATTTTGTTCGTTACTTTAGTCCTTCAATCACACAATTACGAATTCAAACGCAAATGTAATTTTTTTTCAGATGGGTATAGTTATTATTGAGGTGGAGGTGTAATAGGCTAACCTTTTTTGGGAAAAGATTATTTTAATTAGATAGAGAAATATATACAGTATAATATTATGTCAGTAGATAATAAACTCTATAAAAACATATTGTAAGTTATCACAATGAATAAGGAGACCTGAAATATCAGGTAGGTAATTCCATCTGCAAGTATTTGAAATCACAACGGACCAAATGTCAAGTGGGTACGTATAGTTGACCATACTAAGGCAATACAGAACAAGTGTAAATTAAAAATTTTATTTTTAAATGCAAGCTTTTAGTAGCTACATCATTAGACTCTGGATATCATCTAGGATCAGAGTATTTGTTATGATGAATCAAACGAGCCCAAACTCGATGGGGTTACGTCGTTTTATTACAGAGTTCCGGTAGCCATCTTCCGTCTCCATCATCAGATCAGCTCCATGTCACAATAATATTGCATTGTCATCCGATTTACACATAAATGCAAAATTTCAGCTCGATCAGAAACCGGGAAGTGGGTCTAATTCATCTTGCAAGATTTGAACCAAACAAACAAACTGGTCAAGCTAAATAAAAGCTTGTAAAAACCACCAAACCAACATTCAGCTTTTATGAAACACCTCGAAATTTCCTAAGAGCTCTAAGGCTGTGTGAACAGTCATCTGAAATAAAAATGAGCTTCCTTCCACGGCAACAAAGGTGAGAATAGGCAGGAAAGACTTGACATCCCGCGATATGATTACATTGCAACTTCCATTGTATAGCAAATTTATATGGACACGGCTTTTAGTTTTTATTTATTTTTACATCCTTCGTATTAATTATTTATGTACCTATGTCCTGGTGCCCCTAAAACTTATTTTAAAAATATATTATAAGTAACTGATGAGTATAGATAGGTTCTGTTCTTCTTTTTTCAGTAATAAAAGGCTTAGTTATTTATTTATTTATGTCCTGGTGCCCCTTCACTGGGGCACAGGGTGGACACTGCTTTCTTTAAGCTGATCTGTCGGAGGCTTTACCTTCAACTTACTCCAAGATAAGCCGAAATTTTCCTACATACACTGTACATATGTGTATGTACTAACAAGCGTGTGCGTTAAATATTTGTAAAACTATTACCAGCACTTGATAGCATCGTCTCACTCTTCATTGGGAAATAGTTTTCCATTGTTTTTAACTGCCTCGTTGGTCTAGTGGTTAGCTTATTCGACTGCGGATGATGAGGTCCCGGGTTCGAGTCCCAGGTCGGGTCGTAAAAAAACGTATTGGGTAAAAATTCTAGTACTAGCCCGGAGTTAGGAAGTTGGCGGTGAGTGACCCCCGTGCCTCGGAGAGCACGTAAAACCGTCGGTCCTGCGCCTGATCTCTCTCCAGTTGTGTCAGATTTCCGTCCCATCGGACTATGAGAGTGAGGGAATAGAGAGTGCACCTGTGTTAGCGCACACACTTGTGCACTATAATGTCTCCCACGCAGATGGCTGATCTCTGAGGAGGTTGGCCGCCGTGATCGGATTCGGTCGGGAGGACATTATTATTATTATGTTTTAGTTTTCCATGTCCTTCTGACTTTGGCTACTGCCTTTTCACTTTTTTCGTATTGGCAGCTATAGAACTTCTCAGGGTATTTGTTGGACTATAAGCATTTACTCCTAATACCTAATTACGTATGTTACGTGGAAAACGTTTGCCCTGCCAAAAAAGCCGCCTCCATATTGTGAAGCCAAACTTCGCCGACCGGCAGGTGTAGTTGATAGCATCCCTTTGCCATTTACCTTTATTTATTGGCACCTTAACAAAAAGTCGGGCTGATATATTGACGTCAATTATACACTTTTTAACCTATATAAATTAAAAGCTAGCTTGCAAAAATAATGAAAAAGAATGAAGTTGGTATGGCCTACTTGCGAAACTTGGATAAACAACTTTGGGCCAAGTTAGTGATTGGATGGATGACCTTAAAAGGTCTGTATTTGACCTTTTCTCTATGCCCCAAAGTTTGCACTTTGGGGATGGGGTTTAGCCTCATAATCACTAATAAAATATACCTAATAACCCTTTTATTAGACAGGAATCAATAAGTTATTTGGTAACTTTTTATATGATTCAATTCCTAGGAATTCCTTGCCTTGCTCAATTCCTAGGTATTCCAAATTCCAATGCTCATAATTTTTCAGATCCTCTTCCTTAGGAAGGATTGGGGGTTCCTCTTTTACTTACCACTCGTTGATGGCCGCGACTTTGTCCACGTGGATTTAATTTTTAAAATTCCGTGGAAACTCTTTGATTTTCCGGGATAAAAGTTCACTATGCCACTCTTCAAGTCCTCAACTAACCCCATGTTAAATCACTTCAATACGTAGCTCTGTTGCAGCTGTTGATTGAAGAACAAACCAACAATCCAACATACCAATAAACAAATACACTTTCACATTTAAAGTTTATGTAAGAAGTAAGATAAGATTTTGGTACGCAAGCCTAAAAAATAAAATATGATATTGGAAAAAAAACAAATATTCTATAAATCACGGTTGCCCCGTAAACAATAAGGACCCATGTCAATAGAAAAAGTGAAATAGAAAATGGGCGCATAAATAATAGATCCCTTTGTCCTCTCACAGATAACTTTGTTCACAGAGATTTATAGGAGATTTACGATAACAGAAGCACTATTCATAAGCAGTGTCCACACTGAGCGTCGTAGCCTCGTGACAATGCTTTGCCGTGATGCGCAGCTGGTGTTGACACTTTGCCTCGGTTGAGGTGGGTCACCATACCATAGCTTAAGTTACTGAGATTTTTCATCTCTCGCATCGAGCCGCGAAGCTTAAGTGGTAATGGTTGAAAGAGATTTAACTCATTTTTAATTCATTTCATAGTTTTAACAGAGTCATTCATCATCATCATTATCAATCCATCATCGGCTCACTACTGAGCGAGGTCTCCTCTCAGAGAAGGGATAAAGGCCATAGTCCACCACGCTGGCCCAATGCGAATTCACACACCTTCGAAAACATTATGGAGAACTCTCAGGTGTGCAGGTTACCTCACGATGTTTTCCTTCACCGTTAAAGCACGTGATATTTAATTTTTTCCTTAAACGCACTTAACTTCGAAAGTCAGAGGTGCATACCAGGGATTGAACCTGCGACCCCCCGAATAGGAGACCACAGTTGTAACTACTAGGCTATCACTGCTTGTTTATTTAACAGAGTAGGTAAATATTATTATTTACCTACTCTGTGTACAAATAATAAATCTTTATTGAAAGTTAAAAACATAATGTACAAAATAAAAAAATTAAAGTATAAAATCTCTCTGTAATAAACTTAATCTATGTCCGGTTAAACGATGTCCTGTCGATAACCCAGGTGCTATGACGGTGTCACTCCCGCGTCTAGTTAGGTTAAAAATTGGTGATCATTCCGGTATTATAGCCAAAAATCAAAGCGCAGCGAGCTGCGAAAATTACTTCTACTGGGTTGTTAACAGATATCAACATGAGATTTAATTTTTTTTTTTAAAGATTATCAGCCAAGTAGAACTTGACTAATATTCTCCTCTCCCCTCCAAATAAGCGGAAAGCTTGTGTTAGGAGTGGGCACGACAATAGTGCAACGGGTAGGATTCGAACCTGCGACCATTCAGTGTTCAGTTCGCACCTTTAACCGTTGGGCTATTGAAGCTTTGAGAAATTGAAACAAAAACAGTTAAATACCGTCCACACTCTACATGTTAAATGTTCAATTCGCAAAATGTAGCAGAATCCTTACTAATCCTTGCTAAAATTAGTATTATAAGTGTGATAGTGTGTTTGTTGGTTTGTCGTTCAACCATCCCGCAATAGAGCATCCATAGATCGACGTGATTTTTGGTTATAGTCGAGGATCCTGGAGAGTGAAATAGGCTACTTTTTGTCCCGGAAAATAGAAAATTTTCCGTGGGGTTTTAAAAACTAAATACACGCGGACGAATTCACGGGCTTCAGCTAGTGATCAATATACAAAATGTCAATCAGTATTTATTTTGGAATCGCTACACGTATTCGCATTATTTTATTTCTTTTAATATAGAGAAAAATTCTTTTTCATCATACCTATTCGAAAAAAGAATATTGGCTTCAGAGGACAGCGGGAGCAAAATTTCATTTTAACCCCATGGGACTTTTCATTTCTCTCTTCTGATTGGTCCGCGTTATAGTGCTTTAGCATACTAAAGCACTAACGCGGACCAATCAGAAGAGAGAATTCAAAAATGTTTGAGAAGCTGTTGTCTTCGATAAGTCACGTGATCAAATTTGTCGATTAGGTAGGTATATACGCCCATACTTCCAACATAAATATTAATGTTTAATTATTTCATAAAAATATATTTTTTGTTTTATTTAAACTTTCATTATACGTATTGGTAATGTATAAACTCTATAGATAGTAGGTTGATACTCCTAGCTTTTTCTCATAGTTAATGATGAAAAATAGTGTGTGTCATTCGGGGCCAAAATTTTTTGTTCTCGGGCGGCGTATATTGAATTCCTCGCTACGCTCAGGATTCTACTTTAGAATCCCTCGCTGCGCTCGGGAGTCTACTATAGAATCCTTCACTTCGCTCTGAATTCAAAACAACGCCCTCGGGGAACAAAAAATTCCTTTGGCCCCATATAACACAAATAACTATTTCATATGCTGTTCCGTATTTATAAATGCCCGTCTCCGGCCCACTACTTGGGACATGTCTCCTCTCGAATTAAACGGGCCTAGGCTATATTTCACCACGCTGACCTATTGCGTATTGGCAGAGGTCAAGAGTTTATGTGCGCTAGTGCGTTTAAGCAGTTAAATATCAACAAAACATCGGGAGGAAACCTGCACGCCTGGGCGTTCTCTGTAACGTTCTCAGTTAAGTAGTAAGCCGTCTATAATAATAAAAATCTTTCTTTGGAGCATCTGAGGCTCAATTTGTTAGTAAAACACAATCTTATACTTATAACTAATCTAATACCTTTAAACGAGCAATTCTTGTATATAATCTGAATCTCGGAAACGGCTCCAACAGTTTTCATGAAATTTAGTATAGAGGAGGTTTCGGGGGCGATATCGGGCGGATCTAGCTAGGTTTCATTTTCAGAAAACGTCGTTTTATCCGTGTTTCCAGGCAGTGAAAAACTGCTACAATACCATTAGAATACGAAAGTAAATTTCACCACCATCTATAAGGTTATAATAGCTTAGGTGGAAAATAGAGCGGTCCCCAAACCAGAAGACCCTGGATCGAGTCCAGATGATTATTTTTTACCCTATGAATTTTTATTATTATTTTTAAATATATTTTCCAAAAAACACGATTTACCAAAAAACGAGCAAAGCTCGGTCATCCGAGTACTGTAAGTAAACACGGAAATAACTAATGAAGAATTTTTAAAATTGTAGCCTCACCAACACTTGAATAATTTGTTCAAGCATTGGCGAGTCTATCTTACTCGCAAACATGTTCAGGATGCTGTTGGAACTTGAACGCAGTCTTGTCAGCAATGATGACTTTTACCGCATCATCGCAAAGAAGTCATCGGTATGCTCTCTCGCAAACATATCTGACGCTGAACAAAACCGGGGCAAACCCAACAGCATCCTGAATCTGTTAATACACTGAACCCTTAGGGCTTTTGTGCACTTCCTCGAACAACACAGAACTATAACGGATCCATCAAAATAAGAATCGAATGAGCTAAGCGCATGTACATTTCGTGTGTAGACCACCTCGAATCGTATTATCACGAATCACGAAAACGAATCGAATACGAAGAAGTGCATTAGAGCCCTTAGTTTATGAGGATGATGATGGAAGTTTAAATTATTTATCATCTCCTCTTATCCATCCAGTTGTCCCGCTTAGATCAACGTAGCATCCGATTGATTTTATGTGCTGTAACAACTAGGTCACACTACTTTCTAGTTGCGCAGGAAAAAAATTTCATAAAGAAATATAAAAATAAAAGAATATAATCCACGAGTAACTCGCCTGAGTAAAAGAAGTACTTGATCATTTGCAGCGGGTCATTAATATTCCGAGGAGTGGCTTCGTTATCTTTGTACTTAGTTCTTTTCTTTTCTTTTCTTTCTATACGTAATTTTCTTTAAGTAACTTTGTTTAAACTACTAATTTTGAGTGCAATTTTGCATGCTTATACTTTCTTTACATTTATTTTTAACCGACTTCAAAAAAGGATCAGAAGGAAGCTTCTCAATTCGTGGGAATCTTTTTTATTATGTATGTTCACCGATTACTCAAAGACGCCTGAACCAATTTGGAAAATTCTTTTTACCTACTTCCCAGGTGGTCTCATTTAAATTTTATCAAAATCAACAATACATTTATAATACTTTGTAATGGCGAGGGCATTTAAAGTCATTTTTTTAAAAAGATTTTTTTATTATAGACTAGCTGTTGCCCGCAACTTCGTCCGCATCGATTTAGTTTTTAAAATTCCTCGGGAACTCTTTGATTTTCCGGGATAAAAAGTAGCCTATGTCACTCTCTAGGTCCTCAACTATACCCATGCAAAAAATCACGTCGATCCGTAGTCCTGTTGCGGCGTGATTGAAGGACAAACCAACAAACCAGCAAACAAACACACTTTTGCATTTATATATTACGTGTGTACACCGTCGCGACACCGAGTAGCAGATGTACATATACATAGTTTCTTTGATCGTTCAATTTTGATGTCGCTGACGATATTTCGTAGATTTCAACTACGTCGAGTGACGTTTTCTCCTTCTTCTTCTTCTTCTTTATCAACCCTTAGACGTCCACTGCTGGACAAAAGTCTCCTGTGTGGACCTCCACAGGCTTCGGTCTTGTGCCGCCTGAATCCAGCAGCTCCCTGCGACTCGTTTGATGTCCTCGGTCCACCTAGTGGGGGGTCTGCCAACACTGCGCTTCCTGGTGCGGGGTGGCCATTCCAGTACCTTGGGACCCCAACGACTATCAGCTCTTCGAACTATATGCCCCGCCCATTTCCACTTCAGTTTCGCGACTCGCTGAGCCATGTCGGTGACTTTTGTTCTCCTGCGGATCTATTCGTTTCTGATTTGATCTCGCAGGGATACTCCAAGTATAGCTCTCTCCATCGCTCGTTGAGTGACCCTGAACCTTCTTATGAGACCAGTGGTAGAGCCAGACGATTCAAAAGCACTTGTAAAAAGTTTATTTGAATAAAAAATATTTCTATTCTATTCTATTCTATAGACCCACAGTGACGTTTTACCGAGGAATAAATTGGGCGTTCTGTTGTTGAGGCGTTTTACCTTGGTGAAATCGGCCTTTATGATTATAAATGCAAAAGTGTGTTTGTTGGTTTGTCCCTCTATCACGCAACAACGGAGCAACGATATATAGATGAGGACCTAGAGATCACAGGTTACATTTTATCCCGGAAAATCAAAGAGTTCCTATTGCATTTTTAAAAATTAGGTAAATGCAAGCCACAGATTAATGATTATGTATACCAGATAATGCAAGCGGACAAATTCGCAGGCATCAGCTAGTAAAATCTAAATTGCAATCCTAGTAACACCATCTATTATCATTTTTTGCGTAATTTGATTTATAGCTGTCTACAATGTACAATTCTAGCAGAGATTATTAGTAAGGTGAAATACACCTTACTAATAATCTCTACTAGAATTGTTTTTGTAAGTATGAGTATGCGTGTTGCGCGTGAAATGTGAAACATCGAAGGGTTGGCGCGGCCATTTTGATTTATTTGTCACATTTGTCAGTGTATACGGACTTTAGTAAACTAATGCAAGCATACTTCTTTGTTTTCCATTTTAGAAAAATTAAATCCGTAGATCAAATTAGGATTCGTATAGGCAAACCATTAGTCGTAATTCTTAGTTCCATTAGGCAAACCAAAGTTACCGTCAAAGCCATGGGTTTTTTTTTGTATCTTGTGGATTATAAAATATGATGAGGTTTCGAGTGACTTTTGTTCAAGCACCTATCTTCAATACCCTGGCCGTGCTCTTCACCCGTCTCCGAAATCCTCAATCATCAGCTCGCTCCATATTTTTCTTCCGAATGAATTTATGTCCTCTATACAAAACCATCGGTGAATCGGTGGTTACAGGAGAGGTGATCAATGAGTGCGTGAGTGAATCAGTCAATCAGCACTCACTTTTTTTAATAATTTCAAACAATGTATATTCATAACTATTAATATACTAGTGGTTCGCCCCGAACTGAGACCTCGCGGTAACGGTATCCCATGATTATTCATTCAATCGATACATGATAACCAAAACTGACATTATTATTATGCTCGTTTTCACCAAACATACCTAAATCATCCCCTAAGTAGGAGTCTCTTAACGTAGGTAGCTCCTAAATACAATCCTAACATCCGTCCCAATATCCTTTTAGGTGTCCCGTACAGGATCGTGATAAATAAGTTGACAGAAAACATCAATCACCTAACTTATAGTAAAGGTTAGGGAACGTTAGTGAAAACATTGAATTATTTATTAAACATTGAATTATTTATTTATTATGTAGGTACTAAGGAGTGAAACCGGGTTACGGGCATCTGTACAAATCGTCATCTATCGACGCGAATAGAAAATATACAATATTTAACTAAAATTTAACTAAAAAATAATTTTAATTGAATAATATGGTACAAAAAAAATTACAATACAATTATTGTATTAAAATAAGTAACTAAATAATAATGGTCGTAGTCGTAACTCGTAGTTCCATGGGAATAGTTACTGACTGCGCCATCTATTAGCATTATTGTGAAGCTATGTTGATGCTATATGAATTACTGATGTACATTAAAAATTAAATAATCTCGTTTCTTTATAATATTCATATAATTTTAGTATTTGTTGTTCAAGTACAGGATATAAGTGACCTAAAAACATAAAATCAGTTTGAAAATCCATAGCGGATTTTTCTAGAGAGCGTCTTCAAGCGAGCGTATAAAATCGCCACTTTGAAAGCCCCCCATTTCGTCAATTTTAAGGGAAAAATTAAAAAAAAAATATTTTTGTACTCAGTTCAAAATTATCTTTAAAATGATACGTAACAATTTTATGTAACGCGATATTTTTTTTTTTACTTCGCATTCGCTTCTATGAGAGCCCCCCTGAAATAAAGATTTTTATAACTTTTTAAGCCATTTTCGGCTGGAGGCCATCGGTTTACATATTATATCTAAATTTGAAGTAATTACGTTCAGTAATTCAAAAGTTATAAGGCTCTGACAGACGGACGGACGGACGGACGGACGGACGGACAAGTGCAAATCGCTCTAGTTAACTCAGAGACCATCGCTTCGCTCGGTCGATAATTGCTCGAAATTTTTTGCATTGGGTGTTGGGGTCTCAAGGTGCTGGAATGGCAACTCCGCACCGGGAAGTGCAGCATTGGTATACCTACCCTGACTACTGACATCTATAATTAATCTCTGATTAACACTGGACAGGCTGATCTCATATTAAAGATTTTAGACTTATTTCGTGGCTTAATGACCGTGGTCCCGTCGTGACTACGGTCCATGCAACTGGATCGAAATATCGACATTATATAAAAACAATTATCGTGGTACGTACTCGTATAATACATTATATTTATGCTGTCATATTTTTATTATATTTTTGGACTTTGACTGACGCAATTTTGGCGCTGTAAACTGTTACGTGTGTTCAAGGAACTAAAATTAGTGTGGGCACTTTTTGACAACTGATAGTTGATACTTTTCGGCACTTCCTGCATCCCACCTTTATTATTTGTTCTGGAGACACTCGTACGTCAAAGGTGGCGCTTCGAATTATTTTATGCTGTCGTTTGTATACGGACAGCCAGTCCAGTGTTCATCATCGACAAATCATAGAGGTCAGTGAAGAGGACGGACGAGTAGACTGTAGAGGAAAGATTGCTTATCTATTGGCTTGTTGGGTTATTTTCTCTACACTTTTTTTTTATTAATATTTATTATACAAAAAAAGATATTACTCTGAAACCTACACCTATTAATTTGTTGTTAGGTATTAAATGGCTTTCGTAATTTTTTTATAACTCAAGGGTAGCAAAGATCAATATAAACTAAAACTACAAAAAAATATAGAATTGTAAACGTGCCGAACAAAATGACCTTTTAGCTGTTCATTTCTACGCATACCTAGACAATATAATATGAAATAATAATAATAATAATAATAATGTCCTCCCAACCGAATCCGATCACGGCGGCCAACCTCCTTAGAGATCAGCCATCTGCGCGGGAGATATTATAGTGCACAAGTGTGTGCGCAAACACAGGTGCACTCTCTATTCCCTCACTCTCATAGTCCGATGGGACGGAAATCCGACAGGACCGGAGAGAGATCAGGCGTAGGACCGACGGCTTAACGTGCTCTCCGAGGCACGGGCCGGGTGACTACCCGCCAACTTCCTAACTCCGGGTTAGTACTGAGAATTTCTTTGGTAGAAAAACCCAATACATTTTTTTATCGGCCCGACCCGCGAATCGAACCCGGGACCTCGTCATCCGCAGTCGAACAAGCTAACCACTAGACCAACGAGGCAGTTGAGGCAATATAATATAATATGCATGCGAGCAACACCAAATTTATGTTCCGGGAAAGAAAAATGTTATGTTGGTCATTATAGGTGGAACTATAATGGGTAAAGGGGGTAGGCGGTCACCTCAATATAATATATGAAATCATTTTGAAGATAATAATATGAAATCATTTTGACCGGACATACTTTTGATGAGTGTAGAAGAATATTTTATCGTTTTTCATAATATTGTACTTTGAGGTGTTAGCTAGTCTGAGATTCACCTATTTCAAGCTTCTATGCGGTGTATTTCCTGGTTTAACTCCTAGTGTCATTGTAACAAAAAATTAGAGGCAATAAAATAATAGAGGTAGTAGAGGTAATTAGAGGTAAAAAATAATTGAGGTAAGTAATAATTAAAAAACAAAAAAAAATCAGTCTTTCTTATTCCATCCAATGTTTTTTTTATTCGATGACAAGAAACCCGTGACTGCGAACACGCCTGATAATAAGTGACGATGCAGTCTAAGATGGTAGTGGGCTAACTTGGAAGGGATATAGCAACCCTCAGTCTCTACACGCCATCGTGCCAGAACACTAAAAACATATCGCCGTTTTCGATGATAGGGTGGTCCACCCACTGTCAAAGCCACCAGCCAAAACTAGCATAGGTACTAATAGTAAGATTTATATAGATGGCACTCTCACTTAGCTCAGACTCAAAACTGAGTTAAAACGAGACAGATTTATGTCGGAACATATTTGTGTCTCATTTTAACTCTATCTTGAGTCTTGAGCAGAGCCAGAGTACGGTCTATAGATCTCAGCCTAAGTGCCGATTTGACCAACGTCGAGTAACTTATAACCGAGAAATAAATTGGGTGTTCCGACAGTGTTTGTATTGAATATAAGAATTCTACTGTTAAACGTTACTGAACGTTGGTGAAATCGGAAAAGTCATGACAAAACAAGCGTAAATTAAAAATTTAAAACACCCCCGACATGTGAATCTATGACCGGACTATGTATGTATGATTCTGGTTGCAGCATCAGGTCCAAGTTTTGTCATTTAACGATTATACTGGCACGCGTGATGCACTTAATCGAGTAATCATACGCCAAAAATGCCTTACATCATTTTGGAAAAGAGCTGATACTCTTACACTGCTGGACCGATATTAACCAAACATACCTAAGAACCACCGCAAGGAAACTGGCTTTGAAATGAAAAAACCGCATCGAAATCGGTCCATCCGTTTGAGCGCTACGATGCCACAGACAGACACACACACTCACAGAAAGATAGACAGAAAGACAGACATCGACGGCAAACTTATAACACCCCTCTTTTTGCGTCGGGTGTTAAAAATTAAAGGAAATCAAAACAATGTCTTAAAATCATCAATAGATAGGTATCAAACTTTCAATACAAAATACTAGTTAACAGCTACAAAACGCAAAGTATTCGTCCCGACACCATTTCTATGAACCTAATCGCAATAAAACGTGTTCCGGTCTAACCCCTTTTATAAAGAGCTTCAATTTCCGTCAGTAATATTCCAATGTATTTCAGAGGTTAGCTCGAAAAGCACTGTTAATAGCCAATTATGAGTACAAAGCCACATTTGGCAGGGGTTGCTTTTTTTCTTAAATTTCCACGTACCTAATGCTTGTATGCCGTTCACTATTGCGTGGATAATATTATCGTGCTTAGAAGTTGAAGATACTGGAAGTACCAACCCATACAAATATTTTAATTACGAAAGTTCTTCTATTCTCTGTTTGTATAACGTTTCATCGAGTGACAATGAAGGCCTTGCCTCACATGATATATCTCAAAATATAACGATATAAACGTTACCGATAGACGTTTGGGTCCCATAGTGTCGGAATGGCGAAACGACCCCACACAGGGAACAATATACTGAACCTACAAAAAAATTATTTCATTTCGTTCAATTCATTCATTATGGAGGAGGAGGTTATCAAGCCTCAATAGCCCAACGGTTAAAGTTGCGGACTGAAAACTGAAAGGTCGCAGGTTCGAATCCAACCCGTTACACTATTGTCGTATCCACTCCTGGTACAAGCTTTCCGCTTATTTGGAGGGGAGAGGGGAATATTAGTCAAGTTCAACTTGGTTTATATTCTTTTTAAAAAAAAGAAAAAAATAAAAAATTCGTCGTAATCTCTTTTTTTATGTATGTTAACCGATTACTCGAAGACGCCTGAACCGACTTGAAAAATTCATTTTTTGTTTGAAAGCGTATACTTCCCAGGAGGTCCCATTTAAATTTAATCGAAATCGGTCCAGCGGTTTTTAAAATATCAAGAATAAAGTATATACCTTAAAGTGGCGCGGGCTGTTTGAATTCGGTTTTTCAAATAAGATTTGTAAGGAGACGCCCAAGTATGCCGTGTGTAATATTAAATTTTCTCAAATAGGTGCCTAGACTACCCCACCCAAAGATTTGCATAGACTACCACACAATGTCCGTGCGCGGGCGACCGACTCGATATTCACGCATTCGCCATTCCTAAGATCGGTGCGAACGAGTGCACATCGCGCGCAGATAGAGCCGGACACTGTCATTGTATCGTATAATAACTCGTGAATGTTTAGTGTAAGGATTGTTTGTGTTCGAATTATACAAATATCACCTTATAGTGGCGTCCCAACTGTGGGCTTGTAAAAGAAAAGCTATAGTGGACAATTATTCGCGCGCGGTTTACCATCGTATACCCGGATAATATACCTACCTGACCATCGTGAAGTACTCTACCGCTTTTAATACCTATCGATTAGCGTGATGCCTCCGCGAAGAGATAGAGCGAAGAAAAGTGACGACGAGAGTGCCGACGAGTCAGACGGAGGGAGAGCCGGTATGATGATGACGGAACAGCAATTAGAGGCCATCATGGCTAACATCGCCAGGAGTCAGGCGGAAACCAGCCGGCTTCTGATCGAGAACATTTTGGCAACGCACCGAGGAATCAACACAGACACCAGCGCGACGCCGCCGCTGCCGTCCCGTCAGGGAACATTTTCCAAATGTACGGCGCGGTTCGCGGGGGCTTTTCCCCGCGACCCCGACGCGCTGGAAACATTCATCGACGCAGTCGAGGTCTACAAGGACTGCGCCCACGTGTCCGACGAGCACGCTCTGCGCGGCCTGCCCATGCTCCTCACTGGTGAGGCGGCCGTGTGGTGGCAGGGCGTGAAATCTACGACGGCGACGTGGAGCGTCGCTATAGAACGTCTACGCGGCATGTTCGGTACGCCGCGTCCCCCGTACAAGATCTTCAAGGACATTTTCGCCGCCGAGCAACGCGAGAGTGAGCGCGCCGACGTGTTCATCGCGCGAGTTCGAGCGGCGCTGTCTAAGCTCCCGTACGGCCTCGAAGACTGCGTACAAATCGATATGTGCTATGGACTCTTACATAAGCGTGTTCGTAAGCGTCTTCAACGTGAGGAATGTGTGAGTATCGAGGGGTTCTTGCGTAGGGCGCGGGAAGTAGAGGAGAACATCGAGGAATTAAATGTAAGTAGTTCTTCTGACAAAAATAATTCTTCTGACAAAAATAATTCTTCTGACAAACATAATTCTTCTGACAAAAGTAGTTCTTGTGACAAAGATAACGGTTCGGACAAGACACCTGCCAAATCGCGCCAGGCGCGCCCCAGGTGCGGGTTTTGCCATCTTTTCGGGCACGATATTTCGGTCTGTCGTCGACTTGCAGAAAGAGATAAGGGTAATCCTAGGTCTGAACCCAGTTTAAGCACCAAGAGTGAAAGTAACGCGAAAAGCGAACTACGTTGCTATGGATGTGGCCAGTTAGGGGTAGTTAGATCTAAATGTAGTGTATGTAGAAGCACTCCCAGCACTAGTAAGGCCGACGATAAACGCGTTGATTTTCACAGCGTTTCAGGGGAAGATCTTCCTACTGCGAAACGTCCTACGGTGCGGGTGCGCGCTGCCGGTCGCACGGGCGTTGCCGTGCTGGACACCGGGGCAACACACTCCATCGCCAGCCCAGCATTGCACCAGATCCTGCTGGACTCTGGAGTGCAGTTTACAGAGTCTCAGCGTCCGATTGGACTTGCTGACGGGACTTGCCGTGTGAGTACGATTCTTACTTGTGATACAGAACTTGAATTAGAAAGCCGCTACTTGCCTATCACCTTTATGGTGCTACCTGATGCCGCCGATGCTAGGACGTTACTCGGTCTTGATTTTATTACTCAGGCGGGCATAGTAGTTGATGCACCTCAACAAGTTTGGTACTTTATTGACTCTCCGCACACGAAGTATGATTTTGTCGATTACCACTTACCATCTAAAAACGATGACCACTTACCATCGCGAGGCGATGAGCTCCTCGCTTTGAGTAACGATCCACCTATCTGCCTCAGAGATGACGAGGGTACTAAGCTTACTAGCGACCAGAGGTCACAGCTGGATCAGCTGCTTTCCAAGTATGCTGATGTGTTTGCCGCTGAAGGCCCGCCTACTGAGTATGCTATGCACCGCATCAAAGTGAAGGAGGGTCAACAACCTATTGCGTCGCCGCCCTATAGAATGTCTGCAGGTAAGAGAGAGATATTAGGGAAGGAGTTGCAAAAGTTACTCGAGGGAGATATAATAGAGGAATGTGAATCACCATGGGCCGCTAATGTAGTTTTAGTGGGAAAAAAGGACGGAGGAGTCCGCTTATGTGTTGACTACAGGAAGCTCAACTCAGTCACTGAACCTGACCGCTACCCACTTCTTCGGATGGAAGATATTCTACATGAGGCTAAGTCAAGCAACTATATGTCAACCCTTGACCTTCGCTCTGGATACTTTCAGGCTCTAGTTCGGCCTGAAGATCGGGATAAGACCGCGTTTGTTTCCCCGCTAGGTACATTTCGATTCAAACGGATGCCCATGGGTTTGAGAAACTCTGGCGCTACTTTCCAAAGGTTGATGGACCGGTTTAAGTCCAACCTAAAAGATGTCAATATATGGGCGTATCTTGATGATTTGTGTCTACTTTCAGACTCGTATGAGAAGCACCTGAAAGACCTGGAAGCAGTCTTTCAGCGCCTGCAAATGTTCAAGCTGCGCGTTCATCGAGGGAAAAGTTGCTTCGCCAGAGACTCCATAAGATTTTTGGGTCATGTGATAGTGCCGGGCGGATTGTCCGTGGACAGCCAGAAAGTATCCGCCATCGCAGCCATGACCCCACCACAAAATCTCAAGCACCTCAAGAGCTTCATTCAAGCTGCTAGCTGGTTCCGGCGATTCATCCCAGAGTTTGCTGCTACGGCGAAACCGCTGACAGACCTGCTGAAGAAGACCAGCACCTGGAGATGGGAGCAACCCCAACAGGATGCATTCGACCAGCTAAAGGTAAAACTTACATCTGCACCTATATTACGCCAAGCTGATAGCACACAGCCCTACTCTCTATACACCGATAGTAGCGGTTACGCGCTCGGAGCAGCCTTGATGCAGGGGGAGGGGCCCGACGAGCGCCCCATCGAATACGCCAGCCGCTTGCTCAATAACGCCGAGAGGAACTATACAACGACCGAGAGAGAAGCGCTCGCGGTTGTATGGGCTGTGCAAAAGTTCAGAGGGTATATCGAAGGATCGGCAGTACGCGTGATGACTGACCACCAGCCGCTGAAATGGCTCATGAATCTGAAGTCACCGAGTGGTCGTCTAGCGCGATGGGCGCTGTCGCTACAGGAGTACAATCTCGAAATAAATTACACACCTGGGAAAAGGAACGTCATCGCCGATGCGCTGTCGCGTCCCTCGTGCGCTGACGATAACGCGTGCGACTTTTGTTACGCTGTTGTGGATATGCCCACGCGAAACCCAGCGGATATCAGGGAAAATCAAATGAAAGACCCTGAGGTCAGGAAGATCATAGACGATATGGAATCAGATGATCCCTTCAAAGCGCAAGTATGGTCCGACAAGGGCTATGTCATGTCAGACGGCATTCTGCACAGGTGCTCAGCCGACGACGAGGACGTCGAGCAGCCCTGCCTTGTGGTGCCACAGCACGAGCGTGCGCGCGCCCTCGCCGACCTGCACGACGCGCCCACCGCTGGACACTTCGGTGTCGAGCGCACCTTGGCGCGCCTGAGAGCTAGATACTACTGGCCAGGTATGAAAGCCCAGGTAGCTGACTACATCAAGCAATGCGTGCCCTGTCAAAGATATAAAGTGGATACTCGAAAACCGGCCGGCTTGGTACCGACACCAGCTATGGCCAGGAGGTTTGAAGTTATATCTATTGATCTGTTCGGCCCTCTCCCGGAGACCCAAGAAGGGAATCGCTGGATATTTATTATAGAAGATGTGTGCAGTCGTTGGGTTGAGCTGTTCGCGCTGAAAGCTGCCACCAGCGCAGAGTGTGCCAAAATCCTAATTAATGAGATCTATTTTAGATTTGGCGTTGCGCGAAGGGTGATATCAGACAACGGGGTCCAGTTCATCAGTGATGTGATGCAGCAGGCCTGCCACGCCATGGGAGTTACACAGGCGCTTTCTCCGCTATATCACCCGGAGAGTAACCCGATTGAAAGAAAGAATCGAGACCTCAAGCCACAGCTTGCTATCCTAGTTGGCAAAGATCACGCTTCGTGGGACACTCACCTCGCTGCTATCCGCTTCGCAATGAACTCCGCCGTTACGGTCAGTACCGGATTCTCACCCGCTTACCTCACCTTCGGGCGGGAACTCAGAGCGCCTAGCGACGCCACCACTGACGTCCGCGCTATTTTAGAGGAAGATAACTTCATCCCAAGTTTTACACCTTACTTGAAGAAAATGGCCAACGTGTTAGCACAAGCCAGGGATGTGCACGAACGTGCGCAAGCAGAGTCAAAGAAGTATGCAGATGAAGGTCGACGCCCGGCACCTCTGTATAAGGAGGGCGATTTAGTCCTGTTGAAGACCCACGGCTCCAACGACGCTGCCAAGGGGCAGGCGCCGAAGCTGCTGCCGCGACGCGACGGTCCGTACCGCGTGCGCCAGGCATGCGGTCCTGCTACATTCCAGTTGGAGAAGGTCAGCGATCAGAAGGACATTGGTAAGTACCATGCATCTGATCTTACTCCCTTTGTTGGCCACATCCAAGCCCCAATTCAAGAGAAACGTAAGAGGGGTCGTCCCCGCAAGTTAGGTGCTAGTCCTCGTGGCGACGTGGTCCCACCAGGACTATAGGGGGAGGGTGTAAGGAGACGCCCAAGTATGCCGTGTGTAATATTAAATTTTCTCAAATAGGTGCCTAGACTACCCCACCCAAAGATTTGCATAGACTACCACACAATGTCCGTGCGCGGGCGACCGACTCGATATTCACGCATTCGCCATTCCTAAGATCGGTGCGAACGAGTGCACATCGCGCGCAGATAGAGCCGGACACTGTCATTGTATCGTATAATAACTCGTGAATGTTTAGTGTAAGGATTGTTTGTGTTCGAATTATACAAATATCACCTTATAGATTTTTGTTTTCAAATATAACTAGCTGATGCCCGCGACTTCGTCTGCGTGGATTTAGTTCATAACATCCCGCGGGAAATCTTTGTCACTCCAGGTTCTCAACTAAGTATACCTATCCAATAAATCACGTCAATCCGTAGCTTTGTAGCAGGAAACATTTGATCGTCTTGCTCGCGGCATTGTTAATGATGATTCAAAGAGAAAACATATTATTACTGATGATATTATCAATTACGTTAAACTATAATTTTTATAATTTTTTTACCATAATTAACCAAATACAAAATTACGTTTAGCTGTCATTTACGTTTTTTTATTCCATTTCAGATGCATTTTTGTTAACCAGGTTTTATATTAACTTGACGGAAACGCGGTCGAACGGGATAAAAAGTATCCTATGTCCGTCTCCTGGTTCTAAGCTACCTCTCCACCAATTTTGAGCCAAATCGGTTCATCCGTTCTTGAGTTATAAATAGTGTAACTAACACCACTTTCTTTTATATATATAGACTAGCTGATGCCCGCGACTTCGTCTGCGTGGATTTAGTTCATAACATCCCGCGGGAAATCTTTGTCACCCTCCAGGTTCTCAACTATACCTATCCAATAAATCACGTCAATCCGTAGCTTTGTAGCAGGAAACATTTGATCGTCTTGCTCGCGACATTGTTAATGATGATTCAAACAGAAAACATAAATTACTGATGATATTATCAATTACGTTTAGCTATCATTTTTATAATTGTCAAATTTTTTACCATACTTAACCAAAGACAAAATTACGTTTAGCTGTCATTTACGTTTTGTTATTCCACTGTCATTTGCGTTTTGTTATTCCATGTCAGATGAGTTTTTGTTATACCACGTTTTATAGTGACTTGACGGAAACGCGGTCGAACGGGATAAAAAGTATCCTATGTCCGTCTCCTGGTTATAAGCTACCTCTCCACCAATTTTCAGCCTAATCAGTTCATCCGTTCTTGAGTTATAAATAGTGTAACTAACACCACTTTCTTTTATATATATAGATATAACTTGGGTTTCTTTAAATCGAGAGTGAATAGGCATAGGATTAGTTGAGACAACGACTTATAGTTTTAATCATTTTCTTTATAAATAAACATCATCATCATCATCATTATCAACCCATCTTCGGCTCACTACTGAGCGAGGTCTCCACTCAGAGAAGGGTTATAGGCCTTCGAGAACATTATGGAGAACTCTCAGGTGGGCAGGTTTCCTCACGATGTTTTTCTTCACCGTTAAAGCATGTGATATTTATTTTCTTAAACGCACTTAACATCGAAAAGTCAGAGGTGCGTACCCGGGATCGAACCTGCGACCCCCCGAATAGGAGACCACCGTCGTAACCACTAGACTATCACTGCTCTAAATAAAATAATTGATAATTTTTACATTCAGCGTGAAAATCACATCCAGAATTACTTTATAAATAAGTATCCATGTTGTTTAACATTGAATGTAGGTGGCGTGCGGCGCGTGGCGTTGGAACAGTCTGAGTCTAATGTGCGATCGACACGGCAATCAAACACGCCGCCGGGGTGACTCATAAACCCGTGTCTAGGCTTTGGACTTAGGGATACTTGCCAAAAAAATTGGTTGTCTGTAAATTTGGTTTACGGACGATAGTTTTACGTGATAACGTCATAAAGAAACATTGATGACCGCTAACAATAGCGCGCACGCGATGTCTGGTGGGCCCGGCGGACGGCGCTCTGCCAACGCTTGGACCATTCGTGCCTCTCTATCGCTTGTTCCGCGCTCTCGCTTGCACACGCAGGCTCAGGCGGAACGTGACACTTTTTCGTGCGTGCAGCCGGTGTTATCGATTTATAAGAAGTTATCACGTCAAAACATTAGATAGATAGGTAGGTACCAGGTAGTTCGGTAGTGCAATATAAATCGGTGTATTCATTATTTGTTGTTTAAATACACTATATAGCACATAATATACAGAAATTTCAAATTCCTAACCTAAATTAAGATATTTAATTGCTTAAACGCACATGACTCCGAAAAGTCGGAGGTGCGTACCCGGGTTCGAACCTGCGACCTCCCGAATAGGAGATCACAGTCCTAACCACTAGGCTATCACTGCTTGTCATACTTATCATTAAAAACCATTTGAAGGTAGCACGTAAAAGCGCAAGTTCTCTACAAATAGCGCAGAGCCCGCGGCCAAACAGTTTAGCCCTATTTCCCAAAGGGAAGCCTGCGCAAATATTGGACTTGGGCTTAACAACAATATAAAGGCATAGTTTGGGCCGGCGCCCGTTACTTAAGCCTTGAAATGAGAAATAACTTAGTTTGTCGGAATAAACAAAGACAAATAATTCCGAAACTATAAATACACTCGATCCGAAGGCTTCCTATTTTTCAAATCCTTACCGATATCACAGAGTACGTAATAGAATACAATAGAATAGAAATGTTTTTTATTCAAATAAACTTTTTTACAAGTGCTTTTGAATCGTTGATGAGTCTACTACTGGTTCGGAATGCCCTTCCTGCCGAGAAGAACCAGCAAGAAACTCGGCATGTATGCAGTGTTTTCACAATGAGGGGAAGTTCCACAAAAGCATACCTAATTATAATTCAACACATGTTAAAACGGGCAGACAGAAAGTATTCCCGCCGGTGGCACCCGTTCACGAGCATGACCCAGCCATTGCTTCGCTCAACCATATTTGATGTAATAATACAGGTACAGAAGATTCACTTCAAAAAATCATTTAAATAAATAGCGACTCTAGCTACCCCACAATAAAGGTGCTAACTTACTTCTCCTCCCTTTCTATCGCGTAATTGGGTATTTGACTGATATTTTTTTATTTTTTTAAAATAACTTTTTTTTAATAAAATAACACAATGCCATTTCTCTTTTTTAATTATCTTTACTAGGAATTACAAGTTGTTTTACTGTGACTGTATCTGTCTCTTTCTAAAACGAAATTTTCTATGGAGCGTGTGTGGAGCTGTTGAATTGTGAAATCACACTTCACTAGCGCTCTCTCTGTCTAACGGAAACTTTAAAGCTCTATATATCTTATTTGTTTTTGGACCGATTTATTTTCTATTTTTACAAATGTTATTCTTACATATTATTTTTAATTATGAATAATGATTATCAACATTTTGACTACAGTCAATTACCCAATATTATAATAATATTAAAATACTGAGCTGTCAAAAAGAAAATAAACGGTTGGACAGGGTATAGTAGGAATTTTGTGATCTATTCAGTCAAAGTGGTTAGACTGTATGCGATCCGAAAGTTAATCTTACTTCTAATAATTCTACTGTTAAACTAAATCAGTTGCTATTCGTTAGTCGGGCTAAAACCACAAAAAACATAATAGTAAATAACACCAACAATTCAAATCGACAGGAGTGGTTTAACAATTGCAAAAAATAGGGAAACACCAAAAAAACCTGTTGAAATATCGAAAAATTCAAATCGGAAATTTTATAAGTAGGTATAGAAAATAGGTGGCGGGTGCGAAGCCACGGATAAAAGCTAGTATTATACAAAAATTTCGTTATTTTTTTTAATAAAGTAATTCATAGTTTCTTCCAGAATAAGAAGTATAATTTATAACCTTTAAGATTTTATTAAAGCTGTAGAGATGGCTTTCACCGCAAGTGTGCAAGAGAAAAATCTGAAGCAATATTTCCGCTCAGCTAAGACCGTTACTTTGACAAATGGTCAAAAGTTAACCGTGGTACGTGAATTAAGTCCAGTAAAAATTGTGAACAATCACATAAGAACAGTCAAAACAAACTATACAACTTTCCTTTATCCGTTTTTAAAAACATATTGAGTCAGTAACTAAAGTTAGGATCAGTAAAATTAACTTTACCAAATTTTTAGGGCTTCTAAAAAAAAATTGTGAGGTGTCGCGGGACGCCTGGCAGATGTGAAACATCGAAATTATATTGTATAGGTAAATATTACCTTTTATCTTATTACACACATAAATGCAACTCTAAATTATAGTTTGCTTTCTTTGCAAGAGGCTGCTCACTTTCACTTTCTAAACTATAACTATCAGACATATTTTATTGTTAAAATTACTTCTTTTAATTAAGAAACAGGTTACGTGTACCGTAATAAACAACACTATTTCGTACTGCATACATACATACTACAACATACTACTACTAACATACTGTTGGCGTGGCGATGCGGTCGGTCTTTCACATCAAAATCTCTCCACTTGCAGAACAAAGAGACAAGTTACTTGTGCAAGTCCGTTTCATTCTATAATATGTCTTAGATTTAATTGTTTGAATCAGCTCAGTGCTAACTTGAAATGTAAACGGTTTAAGTAATCTACTGGAAGTGTTAAGTAATTGACGCCAGTTACTGTCTCAATGTAAATCTGCCTTAATAAGTTATTTGGTTTTGCACGCTATCAAAATTACAATGAACCGATTGAGAGATAAGGTTCGTAGTCCAGACTGGAATTATTTATTAGTACTTCTTTGTTCAAAACCAATTGAGAGCAACCCTAGTTAGTAAACTTTTGACCCGAATTTTCCGCGTGTAAGCGAGGATGAAAACTAGTACTTCAATTAAATGCTTTATCTTATGGTGTAGGTAAAATACAATAGAAAAAGTAAAATTAATAGCCAAACACGGAGAACAGATAAATAATATGTCCTTATAGATTCAGCTTAGTTGGCGTGATTTTAGCATAATTTAATATAAAAAAATATTTTTTTTAAACCGTCTTCTAACACCCGCGCCACTACAAAGTATATAATTTATTGTTGATTTTTTTAAAACCGCTCGACCGATTTCGATAAAATTTTAATGGGACCCCTGGGAAGTATGGGGTCCCATACTTCCCAGGGGTACCTTTCAAACAAAAAAGAATTTTCCAAACCGGTTCAGGCGTCTTCGAGTAATCGGTGAACATACATTAAAAAAAAAACATTCCGACGAATTGAGAACCTCCTCCATTTGTGAAGTCGGTTAAAAATAGTTTGTAGAATTGTCTGGTTAATCACTTCCACAAGACGTGGGACGTTTATTTATTTATTTAAACCAATAACCATTTGACTTGGTGGATGATAGCAGAAGTTTGTTGTTGCTTGGGGCGTTCATCTGTTAGACCTGTTCCTGTTAATACGTACTACGTAGGTATAATACACCTAGTGTGTACGTAATAACAGGATAACGGATACTTAAAGTATATACCTGGTATACGTTAGGTTGGTCATTGGGGTCCCAAGGTGTTGTAGTGGCGACCCCGCACCGGGAAGCGCAGTGTTGGCAGAGCCCCAACCAGGTGGACCGGCGACATCAAACGAGTCGCAGGGAGCCGCTGGATTCAGGTGGCGCAAGACCGAGACCTGTGGAAGTCCATGCAAGAGACCTTTGTCCAGCAGTGGACGTCTATCGGTTGATAAAGAAGAAGAAGATACGTTAGATAGTTATCCGTTCACGTATTGGCAACGTAACTGAGAGTAGGTAGGTATGGAGTTTTTGCAACGTCTGCCATCACGATTAATGTCTTCAAATTACTACCATGTCTAACGACATAATAACCGTCACGAAGACTACTAGACTTCTTAATGGTAGTCTTTATTACACTATTAAGTACTAATTCTAGCTCCAATACTTTTTACTAGACTAGACACATGAGCTTTCGTACAGGCGACGACTAGTCAAAAATTAAAGACGTTATGAATGAAATGAAATGTTTAGATAAAAACATCACACATAATATATTATGTATAATATGGGTATATGTTGATTTTGTATAACAATGACAATGATAACATTTGTAAAAGCAGAATAGTTATTTCTGTTATATGGGGCTAAAGAAATTTTATGCTCCCCGAGGGCGTTATTTTAAATTCAGAGCGAAGTGAAGGATTCTAAAGTAGAATCCTGAGCGTGCGAGGAATTCAATATACGTCGCCCGAGAACAAAATATTTTGGCCCCGATTACACACACTTTTTTCATCATTACCTATGAGAAAAAGCTAGGAGTATCACCTACCTACTATGTATAGACATTACCTATACGTACATTGAAAGTTTAAATAAAACACAAATAAATTTTTATAAAATAATTAAACATTAATATTTATATGGGATACAGTATGGGCGGATATCTGATCGACAAATTGATCACGTGACTATCGAAGACAACTTCTCAAACACAAAAGCTTCTCAAACATTTTTGAATTTCGAACGGAATGAGCGATTGACAGGTTTTGCAACGAACGCAGTAGTAATAAACACATACTAAGGCACGAACGCAGACCAATCAGAAGAGAGACATGAAAAGTCCCATGGGGTTAAAATTAAATTTTGCTCCCGCTATCCTCTGAAGCCAATATTCGTTTTTCGAATAGGTATGATGAAAAATATAATAAATCGGTCAAAAACAAATGAGTTATATTAAGTTGTTTTACTGCATCTCTTTCTAAAACGAAATCTATGAAGAGTGTATGAAGCTATTGTCTTGTTACATCACAAAAGCATCACACATGCGCTCTCTTGGTCTAACAGGAAAATTTAATTGAGGCTCTATATTTCCGAGCCTAGTTATGATATTTAAAAAAGAAAATGGCACTGTATATTTAAAACTTAATATTATTTGATATTATTGGAAGATAAAATTAATTTATATTATTTTAAGTGGTTTCAAAGGCTCAGATTTATTAAAATGATTAATAAAGTGAGTCAGAGCTTTCTATTGACTTTGCTGGAGTTGTTAAATTAGCAAGAAATTTTCATTCAATTAAAAGTTGGATATCTTGGTCGGTTCAGGCGAGGATATGACTTCCCATTATATTAAAGTTGAACATTAACTCGATGAATTTCGGTTAGGTTAGGTTAAAGATATAAAGAGTGAATTTTATTAGGAAACCACTCACTCAAAGCGGGGAAAGTTAGATAGTCTACTAATTAGACGTGGTGGTGATCAGTCGAGCCGAGTTTCTTCCTGGTTCTTCTCGGCAGGAAGGGCATTCCGAACCAGTGGTAGACTCATCGACGATTCAAAAGCACTTGTAAAAAAGTTTATTTGAATAAAAAATATTTCTATTCTATTCTATTCTATAGTCACTAACGCAAATGCTCAGTCTACAGCACCGACGCAATGTTGCCTGTCTATCGGTCTTCTATCGGATATACTTTGGAGGAACTTTACAAACTTATGCCCCCTTCACCGTTCTACCACAGTTAAAATCCAACCTTTTCGCACGAAATGTTTCTGAAACGAACTGCTAAGGTATGGAAAGCACTTCCAGCGTCTGTATTTCCGGCCACGTATAATTTGAGTACCTTCAAGGCAAGAGTGAATAGGCGTTTTCTAGGCAGGCGCGCTCAAAACTAAACCTCATGAGTCCTTTCCAGGATTGGTTGTCGTCAAGCGCAAGCCTATTTAAAAAAAAATAAAGACAAATAAAGACTGTAAACTAAAAGTTCGTTGCTTCATACCCCACCCATTGCACTATTGTTGGGAAAAGGGGAATATTAGTCATGGTAAGCATGGGTAATTTTTTAACTAGCTTAAGTTCGCGGCTTTGCTCACGTTATGTTCGATTTTTCAAACCCCTATTTTACCCTCTTAGTATATAGGTACATATGTATAAGTAAGTACCATTTAACGAAAAATCATTCAGTTTCCAAATAGAGCACTCAGAATTAACTGTAACATTTTAAACTCCTCACTGCAGCGTCTAACTTCGCGTTTTCGCTGTGGAAAAAATAGATAAAAAACGGATTAAATTCGAAAAGTAGGCCAGGAGCGGACATTATAAATCTTGTTCTTCTCATTCGCTCAGCACTCGCAGAGTGGTCGTGGTTATGATTCGGCCTTCTTCACAGTAGCTCTTACAATCTCCTGCTAGTGATTTCTGTTGGCGACATCACGGGATCACTCGGAGCCGGATAAAGTAGCGGAATGAATTGAAGCCGTCCACCTAGTAGGGGAACGACATAACAACATAAATCATCATCATCATCATTAGCAACCCATCAACGGCTCACTACTGAGCGCAGGTCTCCTCTCAGAGAAGGGTTATAGGCCATAGTCCACCAAGCTGGCCCCATGCGAATATGCGGGCTTCACACGCCTTCGAGAACATTATGAAGAACTCTCAGGTGTGCAGGTTTTCTCACGATGTTTTTCTTCACCGTTGAAACAAATGATATTTAATTCCTTAACAACATAAATAGTTGTTCTTAATTCTGTTTGTGAGGTTTCGTGACCTAACTCTAGTGTTACGAAAAAGTATGTAGTGCATTTTATAGAGCCCTTACGGTAAAACTTTTTCTTTGTTGTAATTAAATTAACTATTTTTACTTAGCATTGTGTAGATTAAGTTTAGAATTTGACTAATATTTTACATTACATCATTTGAGATTATATCCATTTTTGAGATATGCCTCGGGAGAAAAAGTTCTAAATACATTACTACACTTTGATCGCTGCAATCTCTAAAATTAGAATTGAAAAATAAGTATATTGCTCTTTTTCAGTAGATTATCACTTTTTCAGTAGATTTAATAAAACTTTTGTATCTCAGTCAGTGAGATTTACTTTTTTTTTATTTTGGTTTTTTATAGAAATCTGCTACAAGACTTCGGCAACAAGATTTGGGCTAGCCATTCAAAAATTCAACACGCAAGTGATGTTGAGATAATTATCTTCTTCTTCTCTTCTAAATATATAAAAGAGAAAGGTGACTGATTGACTGACTGACTGATCTATCAACACACAGCAAAAACCGCTGGACGGATCGGGCTGAAATTTGGCAAACAGATAGCTAGTATAACGTAGGCATCAGCTAAGAAAGGAGTTTTTAAAATTCAACCCCTAAGGGAATAAAATAGGGATTTGAAAATCGAACTTAACGTGAGCGAAGCCGCGGGCAAAAGCTAGTTGTATCATAAAAGTGTTAAGATTTTATATTGCGTGATGTAAGTGATAAACTTTATATTGTTTGTACATGTCATGATACAAAAATAATGCTAACTCTTCGTCTAGCCATAACACGAAGTTACGATTTTAATGAGCGGACTAACTCTTCAACTAAGCATAACATTATCTTTTATGAGCCTGTTATTTTCAGCGAAAGGTCATATTACAGAGTATTTAGTTAGAACTTTATTTTCGTTTCGCAGTCCCTTTGCGTGAAACAACTCTAATTGATGGTCATTTTGCCCTAATAAAATCTAATATTAACTTTCCAGCTTTAATCGAGTTTAGCGATTTTAATGAGAGCCACAAGGTGTGCCAAAAATGATTTTGTTGGCGAGGTGTCTTATCGACCGAGCGAAGCGAAGGTCTTTGAGTTAACTAGGGCGATTTGCACTTGTCCGTCCGTCCGTCCGTCCGTCCGTCCGTCTGTCAGAGCCTTATAACTTTTGAATTACTGAACGTAATTACTTCAAATTTAGATATAATATGTAAACCGATGGCCTCCAGCCGAAAATGGCTTAAAAAGTTATAAAAATCTTTATTTCAGGGGGGCTCTCATAGAAGCGAATGCGAAGTAAAAAAAAAAAAATCGCGTTACATAAAATTGTTACGTATCATTTTAAAGATAATTTTGAACTGAGTACAAAAATATTTTTTTTTTAATTTTTCCCTTAAAATTGACGAAATGGGGGGCTTTCAAAGTGGCGATTTTATACGCTCGCTTGAAGACGCTCTAGAAAAATCCGCTATGGATTTTCAAACTGATTTTATGTTTTTAGGTCACTTATATCCTGTACTTGAACAACAAATACTAAAATTATATGAATATTATAAAGAAACGAGATTATTTAATTTTTAATGGGCGTCAGTAATTCATATAGCATCAACATAGCTTCACAATAATGCTAATAGATGGCGCAGTCAGTAACTATTCCCATGGAACTACGAGTTAAATTCAATGTTTGATAAATAATTCAATGTTTTCACTAACGTTCCCTAACCTTTACGGGCTACCTATAAGTTAGGTGATTGATGTTTTCTGTCAACTTATTTATCACGATCCTGTACGGGACACCTAAAAGGATATTGGGACGGATGTTAGGACTTAGGATTGTATTTAGGAGCTACCTACGTTAAGAGACTCCTACTTAGGGGATGATTTAGGTATGTTTGGTGAAAACGGGCATAATAATAATGTCAGTTTTGGTTATCATGTATCGATTGAATGAATAATCATGGGATACCGTTACCGCGAGGTCTCAGTTCGGGGCGAACCACTAGTATATAAAAGTGTTGTGAACTGGATTAAGCACGAATAAATTATTTCAGTTTTTTTTTATTTGAAAAAAATATTTTTTCTAATTATATTAAATGGTGCGAGGATTTTGTCTGGGTGACGTGGAAACGCTCCTGCAGGAAGTATTACTGGCAACATTCCAAATGGGCATGACTTATTAGTAATTAATTATTTATCTACGTTTTATTGTAAGGGCCTTTTAAGTTGGCCCGCATGGTCCTATCTTAGACAACATCGTCACTTACTATCAGATGAGATCGCAGTCAGGTGTTGTCTTATGTCTTATCTATACTCATAAAAAGACCTGTCCTGACTGACTGACTGATTTGTCAACGCCTTATCAACGCACATCCAACACTTACGTTAGAAACTTGAAATGATAGTAGGTTCCTTTTGTGATGTAGGCGAACACTAAGAAATGATTTTTTGAAATTCAAATCCTTTCAAAGTCTGTCATTAATCATTATTCTAGTCATCCAATAAAATAATAATCATTCCTTTATGTGTGTTTGTTTGTTTGTTGGTTTGTCACTCAACCACACAGCTACGGAGTAACGAATTAAACACCTCGCGAGTTATCCCGGGACAATAAAAATATTTAATTAACCGACTTCAAAAAGGAGGAGGTTCTCAATTCGTCGGAATCATTTTTTATGTATGTTCATCGATTACTCGAAGACACCTGAACCGATTTGGATAATTCTTTTTTGTTTGAAAGGGTATACTTCCCAGGTATACCTTAAATTTTATCGAAATGAGTCGAGCGGTTTTTGAAAAATTAACAATAAATTTTATACATTGCAGCGCGGGTTGATACATTTGCGCGGGCGTTTGAAGTCGTTTTTGTAAAAGAAATGTTTATATTAAATTATTACATTAAACGCACATTCATACTTCTGTAAAGTTAGTGATACTTGTATAGGATTCGAACCCGGGACCTCCCAAAAAAGTCTTAAACACTTTAGACAATCACCGCATTTATAAATTGTACTAGGTAACGATACATTGTATAAATATACCTTGTATCTATCAAGGTCCGTGTAATATAAAAACTCGTGTTAGCGAGCTCATCAGAAGCAGGGAAGTTTTGTTGTTAACCTTGCCTCAGGGAATATAGGTAAAGCTTGGTTCACGTGTAGCGAATGATCGCAAGGGATGTGTACAAATCTCTGCTACACTGCCATTTAGCGAGAAAGAGATGGTAGATTAAGTGGTTGTGGCTGGGGAATTACCGAAAAATCATTGTATCATCGTATTGATAATAAACTAGAAGAAAACAATATAGCTATTTTGAAAAAGAAAAAGAAAGTTTGAATACAAAGAAAAGTGCCACTCGCATGAAAATGCGTAAGCGCGCCTTTATGAACTAACTAGCTGATGCCCGCGACTTCGTACGCGTGGATTTAGTTTTTAAAATCCCTCGGGAACTCCTTGATTTTCCGGGATAAAAAGTAGGCTATGTCACTCTCCAGGTCCTCAACTATACCCATGCAAAAATCACGTCGATCCGTAGCCCTGTTGCGGCGTGATTGAAGGACAAACAAACACACTTTCGCATTTATAATATTAGTAAGGATAAAATGATTTTACTTTTTTCTAAGTTTATATAAATTTGAGCTCTTAAAAAATTGCTATATTTTTTATTATTGCTATAATACTTTATCTGATTTTTTTTAATGTACGTCTCGATTTTTCTTACGCAGTGCAATAATATCGTAGAAGTTAGTGATTGCGTAGCTTATGCCACGCCGTAGAACTTTACTACGATGATACTATCACTACGAGCCTACTTTTAGCCGGAGCCTTCTGTGAATAAATTTTGTTCAGATTTCAGAACCTTTGAAGCCCACTTTAGTGTAGTGAGCTTTAGTTTGTAGTTGGCGTAAATAATTTCCTACTTAAATTCACTTCAATAATACAAGTAAAATTGACATTCAAAAAGTTTCTTCTTCTTCTTCTTTATCAACCGATAGACGTCCACTGCTGGACAAAGGTCTCTTGCATTGACTTCCACAGGCTTCGGTCTTGCGCCGCCTGGATCCAGCGGCTCCCTGCGACTCGTTTGATGTCGTCGGTCCACCTAGTGGGGGGTCTGCCAACACTGCGCTTCCCGGTGCGGGGTCGCCACTCCAGCACCTTGGGACCCCAACGAACATCAGCTCTTCGAACTATGTGCCCCGCCCATTTCCACTTCAGTTTCACAATAATAAAACTATTCAAAATGTTTAGCAATAATAAAACTATTGACATTCAAATAGTTTAGTAAGTGAGCTACATGAGCATTATAAAAATTATGTCTAAAACGCTATGTGTGTATTGGGCCTTACAAAGCTAACGAGCTAAGATCGTATTACCTGCTTTGTTATGTGAACACACTTAAGTTCCGAGCGTAGCCAGTACCTGCTTAGTACAAGCTAAGTTAATGAAGATTGGAAATGGTGTAGAGTTAGCCCTCTAGATATCAAGAACTAGCTTTTCATTATTGTTAGTTCACTATTGGTTCACTCGCTGGATTAAAATATACAGAGAATAATAATCCTCTACAGTATTAACCTTTAAATTATGGCCAGAATTAAGACGGTGTAGAGTCTACTTCATCGTGATTCTGACGATAATATTATAAAGGTTTTGCCCATAATGACTGCGCTGGGCAGGCGTGTTGGTCATCGCAGGGCTAAATTAATGGCGCCAGTGTCACTGCTATCCAACGCTGGCCTGTATTATTTATCCAGTCTAGTAGAGTTCGAAGAACAGATGATCGTTGGGTTCACAAGGTGCTGGAATTTTTGCAACTGCATCGCGTTTCAGCGATTTTTGATCCCAAAACTGCTAAAAGCCATAAAAACGCCGATCGCTGCGGCTAAAAGTAGCCAGTCTACCCTCTCCCTAAGTAGCTCTTGTAGGTACACAATAAAAAAAGCCGGCCAAGTGCGAGTCAGACTCGCGCACCGAGGGTTCCGTACTCCAAAAGTAAAAGTAAAACGATAATATTATATTAATTTGCTTAGTTATCGTTAACTTTGTTTGTAGAGGTTTATTGTTAATATAAAAAAAACTATGCTAGTTAGAGCGTTGGTTTTATTTTTCCTGTAAAATATACATAAACCTCTATTGACCATAATTATTTCATATTTTTCGATTGGTAAACTTCGGAGATAAGGGGGGGGAACGGTATTTTTTTCGACATTTTGGCTGATTACTCAAAAACTATTATATATAGAAATAAATATAAACTGTTTTAGAATGCACAAGTAAAGGCCTTTCATATGATACCCCACTCGGTATAGTTATCTTACTTTGAAATTTCAAACCCCCGATTTTCCCCCTTTTTTAATCAAACTAAAATAACGTAAACCTCTATTGACCATAATTATTTCAGATTTTTCGATTGGTAAACTTCGGAGATAAGGGGGGGGGGGGGGGGACGGTATTTTTTTCGACATTTTGGCCGATTAATCAAAAACTATTATATATAGAAATAAATAAAAAACTGTTTTAGAATGCACAAGTAAAGGCCTTTCATATGATACCCCACTCGGTATAGTTATTTTACTTTGAAATTTCAAACCCCCGATTTTCCCCCTTTTTAATAAAACTAAAAATAATTTTCGATTTTTCTTTATTCCAATGATGTTGGGCCACTATTATACACAACTATGCCAAATTTCATGTCGATAGCTTTAATATTTACTGAAATAATCGACTGTGACAGACAGACGGACGGAGAAAGTCTCACCATAAGGGTTCCATTTTTACCATTTTGGTACGGAACCCTAAAAATAGTCTACCTCTTAAATTATTTCTAACTATCCTTAAAATGTTTCGCGTCTGCTGACATTGGGTTCGCCTAGGTTATCCTACTAATCCTACTAATCCTACTAATATTATAAATGTGAAAGTTTGTGAGGATGGATGGATGGATGTTTGTTACTCTTTCACGCAACAACGAATGAACCGATTTGGATGAAAATTGGAATAGAGATAGCTCATTCCCAGGTTTAACACATAGGCTACTTTTTATTCCGGAACATCACAGAGTTCCCGCGGAAATTAAAAACCCTTAATCCACGCGGACGAAGTCGCGGGCATCATCTAGTATTTATATAATATCTTAAAATGTATTGAATTGTAAGTGGTATGCATTTTGGAATTTCCCCTCATTGTGGAATCACTGCATATAATAGCATAGTATCTATTGTATTGTAAACTTATTTTAAAAAGAGCAACCGCCGAGTTTCTTGCTGGTTCTTCTTGGCAGGAAGGGCATTCCGAACCAATGCATGGTAGACTCATCGATTCAAAAGCACTTGTAAAAAAGTTAATTTGAATAAAAAATATTTCTATTCTATTATATTCTAACCCAACAATTGAATTGAAGCAGTGATAGCCTAGTGGTTAGGACTGTGGTCTCCTATTCGGGGGGTCCCAGGTTCGATCCCGGGTACGCACCTCTGACTTTTCGGAGTCAAGTGCGTTTAAGCAATTAACTATCACTTGCTTCAACGGTGAAGGAAAACACCGTGAGGAAACCTGCAATCTGAGAGTTCTTCATAATGTTCTCGAAGGTGTGTGAAGTCCACCAATTCGCATTGGGCCAGCGTTGTGGACTATGGCCTATAACCCTTCTCTGAGAAGGAGACCTGCGCTCAGTAGTGAGCCGTTGATGGGTTGCTCATGATGATGATGATGATATTCTAACCGAATGTTATGTTAGGAACTTCGCTTCAGACTGTCGTAATAATTGGGAAGAGGGTAATATGTTGACCAACATAAGTAGCAGGACCAGATTAACTCCGTTCACCAGACAAAAATATTGTGAACATATTTGTGTAAGAAGAAAATAATTGTTCTTCTTTACCCGGCGACTAGCTTTACCCGGGAGAGATTTTTAAAGTTGGAAACATTGTTCTGTGATTTATAGCGTCTACTACGGACACGTGATTCTCGTGTAAAACAATGTAACAGCGAGTTCTTACTTAGTATTTAGAAATGTTTGTTTATTTTACGTTATAAAGTGCTCTTAATACAGAGAAATGGGGGCAAGTATAAATTTTAATTGTACAGAAGTTAAGCCTTAAGCCTTAATAATGGCTTTGTCAGGACTCCCTGCTGTGAAAACTACTAATATCATAAATGCGAAAGTTTGTGAGGATGTATGGATGTATGTTTGGATGGATGGATGTTTGGATGGATGTTTGTTACTCCATAACTCTACAACGAATGAACCGATTTGGCTGAAATTTGAAATGGAGATAGCTCATACCCAGGGTTAACACAAAGGATCTTTTCATCCCGGAAAATTACAGAGTTCCCGCTGGAATTAAAAACCTTAATCCACGCGGACGAAGTCGCGGGCATCATCTAGTATTTTATAAAGTTCCATGACAGAAAAGCCCAATACCTTTTTATCATGATCATTATAATAATGTTGTTGTATCATTAATGCTACTGCTATCAGTGCCAAATCCATACCAAATAGGCGCAAATGTATCCAACCGTCTTACCGGTTTACACAACTGGTTTACATAACCTGTTTTTAACACAACCGGTTTATACAACCGCTTAGTGAGCACTTATTCGTAAATACTAAGTTGATAAGGCTTTTCGCTTGGTTTTCGAGTTTACGTGCCGTGTATGAAGTATATAAAGTTCACCGCAGGCCCAAAACCGCTGATAAAACAAACACCTCTTTGTCCGCATGCCGCATTCGTGTCAATGAGGCATTAAGGTGTAACATGTATTGCTTATTTCGGGGTAGCAGCATTAAATGAAACGTTATAACAGCGGGGCGTGGGTGAGAAACTACAGGTACGCGAAGCCACAGAATAGCAAGTGCACAGTTGGGACATGCGCTTGATCACAGAAAATAGTCATCGCCATCGTCATGCTAATCGCAAACATTTCAGAAAAGCTCGAGGCCAATCTTGCTAGCGCTTGGTATATGGAGCCACGCATTGCTATAGTTATTGCATTAGCATCTATGTCGTAGTTTTGTTTTCGCGAAGTTTATTGTCGTCATCTGAACCGATAGACGTCTAAGGCCTCATAGGGTTTATGCATAACGTAAACATTTTCGTAGAATCTTATCCATTGGTACAAGCCGAAGGAAAACCTCTACGGTAATGTCTGATATCAGGGCAGGTGAAAAGACAATATTTAGGTTGCTACTTGAGAAAGTTTAGAAAGAAAGAAAGATTTCATGTAGGTATAATATTGACTTCTGTATTTATGTATGCAATACAGCTGTATCCTTACTATTATAAATGGGAAAGTGAGTTTGTTTGTATGTTTGTTCCGCTTTCACGCCGTAAC
The DNA here is from genome assembly GCA_029955525.1 of Oeneis ivallda. Taxonomy (NCBI): domain Eukaryota; kingdom Metazoa; phylum Arthropoda; class Insecta; order Lepidoptera; family Nymphalidae; genus Oeneis; species Oeneis ivallda. The sequence goes on along the minus strand of JARPMR010000018.1, from coordinate 4,900,993 downwards.
TACTGAACCGATTTTGCTGAAATTTGGCACAGACATAGATTATAGTCAGGAATAGCACATAGGCTACTTTTTATCCCGGAAAAGCAAACAGTTCCTGCGGGATAGCATCGCTATTTTTTACGCATTTGTCCTTCAAAATACGCCCAATGGAGTTTAAGATTGACGTGATTTTTTTGCACAGGTAAAGTTAAGGGCCTGAAAAATGACAAAAGCTACTTTTTATCCCGGGAAAACAAACGGTTCCTGAGGGATATTAGTATACTACTTTTCACATATTTATCCTTCAATTATACACCAACGGAGTTACAGATTGTCGTGGGTTTTTGGATATGCATAGTTGATGACTTGAAAAGTGACAAAGGCTACTTTTTATCCCGGGAAAACAAACAGTTCCCGCAGGATATTTGTGTGCTACTTTTCACTTATTTATCCTTCAATTATGCGCCAACGGAGTTATAGATTGAAGGGGGTTTTTTGGATAGGCATAGTTGAGGACCGGAAAAGTAATAAAGGCTACTTTTTATCCCGGGAAAACAAACAGTTCCCGCGGGATATTAGTGTGCTACTTTTCACATATTTATCCTTTAATTATGTGCCAACGGAGTTACAGATTGACGTGGTTTATTGGATAGGCATAGTTGAGGACTTTAAAAGTGACAAAGGCTACTTTTAATCCCGGGAAACAAACAATTCCCGCGGGATATTTGTATGCTACTTTTCATATATTTATCATTCAATTATGTGCCAAGGGAGTTACAGATTGACGTGATTTTTTGGATAGGCATAGGTAGTTGAGGGCCGGAAAAGTAACAACAGCTACTTTTTATCCCGGGAAAACAAACAGTTCCCGCGGGATATTCGAAATGCTACTTTTCACGTATTTATTCTTAAATTATGCGCCAATATGCATGCATGCATACATGTATGTATGTATGTATGTATGTATGTATGTATGTATGTATGTATGTATGTATGTATGTATGTATGTATGTATGTATGTATGTATGTATGTATGTATGTATGTATGTATGTATGTATGTATGTATGTATGTATGTATGTATGTATGTATGTACGTATGCATGTTTGTATGTATGTATGCATGCATGTATGTATGTATGTGTGTATGTATGTTTGTATCCTCCTGTTACTAACTTTAACTACATTAACTATATCCTATGCTACTTATCCCACTAATATTATTAATGTGAAAGTTTGTGAGGATGGATTGGATTGGATGGATAGATGTACTTAGCATACGGATGGATGGACGGGATGTATGGATGCATGGGATGGGATAGGGATTTAAAAAACTAAATCCACGCGGACTAGTATCAGCTAGTAAATAAATAAATAAATGAAAAGTCGAGTATACTCGAGGACTTTTCATTTATTTATTTAGGCAACTGAGCTTATACTATAGATAAACTTATAACAATAAAAAAATATGCTAACAATTTACCGTAGAATTGGTCATCGGTAGATACATTCATGATATCCTTCTGGTGAAGTCGGGTAAAAAGCTACAGTGAAGCTTACCATTTATGAGCTCTGGTGCTGTCCGATTGGTCGGTCTCTCACGGCACGTCGCGTTGGAATATATCGAAAAACGATAATGTTTTTGCGCTTTTAGTGTTATGTGTGCGTATCGGAGAGTACCAAGTCAGTTTTTGGGATGCAAAGAGCGATTGGATTTTTCAAAAGGCCCCTCGCTTTACTAAGCTCAAGATTTTGGCCCAACTATATGATTGCTAAACTTTGCAACTTAGTCAGTACATTCGCGGGGAGATGACGTGACGGAAATGTTTATATTTTATTAAAAGGATGAAGGAAAGGTACTTTCGTCTCTAATACCTTGTTTGGGATAAAATATGATTTATGACTAGGTGATGCCTGCGACTTCGTCCACGTGGAATAAGGTTTTTTTAAACGGAGCTCTTTAATTTTCCAGGATAAAATGTAGCCTTTATGTTAGTCCTGGGTATGAGCTATCTCTATTCCACAGCCAATTGGTTTATTCGTTGTGGCGTGCAGAAGTAACAAATATCCATCCATCCTCACAAACTTTCGCATTTATAATATGTATATATTAGTTGGATCATCTACTTTAAAGTTTTTTATATTGTATTCTAAGCATTATCATCTCTGTGCTTTGTCGTCCCACAATAATTGGGCATGGGTCTCAGAATGAGAAGGGTCGAGGCTCTAGTCCACACGCTTGAAGAATTTTCAGAAAAATGCAGGTTTCCCCACGACATTTTCCTTCACTATCAAGGAAAATTATATCCAATGACAAGATACCCATTAACTGCGATCTCACCTGTTGGTAAGTGACGATACAATCCAAGGTGGTAGCGGGCTAACTTGAAAGGTGTATAGCAGTGTTTTAACCCATACCCCTAACCAATTTCTACACACCATCGTACGGGAACACTTTTCAAACACAATGCCCTTTTCACTATGGAGTCTCCTTTCGTAGGTAGCCCCTAAATACAATGCATTACCCTAAGTCATTTCCACCTTTAGGTGACCCCTAAAGGTTCGTGAAAACGAAATCGACGGAAAGCTAACTAAGCTTTAGATATCCCGTAAAAGTTAGGGATTATTTGGCGGCAAACCTTTGACGGTTGGGTTGTAACTAGCCACGGCCGAAGCCTCCCACCCGACGTAATCAGTATCTCGAATATTTTTGTATCCGATTGTACAAATTAGTCCACTTACCGTTCCTGTGCGTGTCAAAAGCGCCAATTAAACCGTTACACGTACAAAAGAGTTTCATATTAACATTCTTTACTGGAAGCACGCTCGGTCATACCACTACTAGCTGATGCCCGCGACTTTGTCCTCGTAGTTATAGCGTAAGTCACTCTTCAATAGGGCTAACGCGCCACGAGAAGATTTTGTTTACCCGTTGTCATGTCTTAAAATGAGTATTTGAATATTAGTTTCAATTCGATGCCTTAACATGTGTAGCCTAAGTATGTCACGCTCTCTTTAAACATTTCTGTGGTGGTGTCGTGTGATGCGGGTTGTTACGTTCCCTCAAATATGGTTGAGCGAAGCAATGGCTGGGTCATGCGTCATGCTCGTGAACGGGTTCCACCGGCGGGAATGGCGCTACTTGCTGTCTGCCCGTCTTAACTTTTGTGGAACTTTCCCTCATTGTGGAAACACTGCATACATAGCTTAGTATCTATTATATTGTAAACTTGTTTTGAAAAGAGCAACTCCCGAGTTTCTTGCTGGTTCTTCTCGGCATGAAGGGCATTCCGAACCAGTGGTATCAAATCGACGATTCAAAAGCACTTGTAAAATAGTTTATTTGAATAAAAACATTCTATTGTATTCTATTCTAGTAGATAAAATTTTCTCGTGGTGCGCCATGTTAGCCCTAAAGGTCCTCAACTTTATCGACCCATGCCTTTGAATTAATCAAAGACCCATGCAAAAAACTACGTTGATCCGTATAGCTCTATTACAGCATGATTGAAGGACAACTCAACAAATAAACACACTTTCGCACAATATTAGTAAGACTAAATAATAGATATAAATCCCGCGGGAACTCTTTGATTTTCCGGGATAAAAATGTAGTAACGGGTATCCTATGCCACTCTCCAGGCCCTCAACTATACCCATGCAAAAAATCAGGTCAGTCCGTAGCTCTATTGCAGCGTGATTGAAGGACAAATAAATAAAAAAAATCAACAAACTAACACACCTTCACATTTATAATATTAGTACCTTAGTACCACTAAGTACTACTATACGTAGTGCAATAAACTACACGAGTTACTGCCGAAAGAGCCGTGTTATTGACCCATAATGCGCAAGGAAACTACAATCATGAAAATATTACTCTTTAATTATTCCTCTTTATAGGGTTCCGCGGTTAAATAAAAAGGGTCACTTTATCGCTCTTTCCCTCTGTGTGTTTGCTAAAAACATTGTTACTTTTTAACACAATATACCCCCTGACTGCGATCTCACGTGAAGGTGAGTGTTAATGCGGTCCAGATGGCTACCATTTCTGACTGCATCGTTGGTCTAGTGGTTAAAAGCATGTTCAATTGTAAATGACGAGGTCCCGGGTTCGATTCCTGGGTCGGGAAAAAAACGTATTTTTCGAATTTTTCTGTCACACAATTCTCAGTACAATAGCTGTAGTACTAACCCAGAGTTAGGTTGGTAGTGTGTCACCCTCGTGCCTCGGAGAACACGTAAAGCCGCCAGTCCTGCGCCTCATGTCTCTCCGGCTGTGTCGGATTTCCGTCCCACGAGAGTGAGGGAATAGAGAGTGCACCTGTGTTTGCTCATACACTTATGCACTTAAATATTTCTATAATAATATGATTAATCTCTATGAGATTGGACGCCGTTGCCGGATTAAGTTGGGAGATCATTATTATCTTTTATTATTATACTAATAATATTACATCTGCTGCCTACTTAGGTGCCTGCTGCTGCTTAGGTGACTATTCTCCATCAAAACTTGCTGTCAGGCGAAATTCTGTCAGAAGAAAAGAAGAAACCATAAACATATTAAAGTATTTCTTACTGTTGGTATCTTGTTGAAGGACCAGTACCTACTTTTTTAAACTTAGTTTTTATAAAAACATTATTAAAGCATTCACTGGTTTTATAATAAGCAGTTTCAGAATTAAATTCGCAAGAAATGTAACTGGACTGGGTACGTTTGGGTGTAATTGAATTACGTTCAGTTTGTTTAACTGCAGCGCGAAAGCCTGTTTACTGAGCGCTGGGCGAGCAGTCTCGAGAAATCTCCCGCTCCTTTGATTCATTTATTCAACACTTCAATGATATTCTAAAGGCTTTGGGACCCAAGACTGTGAGGGAAATCTGTTCTAATTTCGAAGGTATTCTAAAATATTACCTTTTTTTGTTAACGGGGGGGAAATCTTCATTAAGATACCCGATATCCTGAGTGAGAATATCGGGTTATGTAGGGTTTTTACCTACTAAAACCCCCTTGACAGCCACCCTCAGCGCATATTGGAGATCTTTTCCGAACACATACACTACACTAGGATTAGTATATTACACATCTAGGGCAGTAAAATAAGAAATGTCTAGCCTCAGCCTCTAGAAAAGCCTCTAGAAAAGCCTCAGATCACATGTTTATTGACCTCGGCTTCGCCTCGGACAACAATTACATGTGATCTGAGGCTTTCTTATTTACTGCCCGTGGTGTGTATACTATTTTTCTCCTCGACGGAGGCGGAAAGCGACATTTTCGTTTAGCGCAGCGGGAGGAAAATTGACGCTTTCCGCCCGGAGGTGAGAAAAAAATATTACCTACCGAATTAACTTGCATTATAAATTATAATTAAAAAATAAAAAATATTATATAGATATAGATTTGGTCTTAGGTCTATATCTTGTAAGTGCTGATTTGAGACCCAACAAATTGCGACAATCGGGGTGTACTAAAACATGTCGCGTAGCGGACTCGACCTATTGGGACGAGCAACGTTTAGTCGAAAAGTTATTTTTAAAAAACCGATTCAAACACCCGCGCGACTCAAATTACTTACTTACTAGGTACTTATTGTTGATTTTCTTAAAAACCGCTCGACCAATTTCGATAAAATACAAATAGGATCACCTGGGAAAGCGTCAGGCGTTCAGGCGTCTTCGAGTAATCGGTGAACATAAAAAAAAGATTCCGACGAATTGAGAACCTCCTCCTTTTTTATAGTCGGTTAGGTTAGATAGCCTAGTGGCTAATACTTAAGCCTTCTTTTACTTTTTACTTTACTTCTGACTTCTCAGAGTTATGTGCATGTGCGTTTTAAGCACTGAAATATATAATAACTTGCAACAACGATAGGAAGCAGCCACGCCTGAGAATTCTCCATAAGGCTGGAATCACATAATATGTGGGCATCGAATTGCATTTTGTCCATACGAAACTGTCATTTTTCATAGAGTCGTGTACGCATCAATTCGTCTTTTCGATGCGTACACGACTCTATGAAAATAACAGTTTTGTATGGACAAATGCGGATCTAAACGCACAGATGTGATTCCAGCCTAGTTTTCCTAAAATTGTGTGAAATTTGCGAATCCGAACTTGACCAACGCGGTGGACTATGACCTGAAGTGAACCCTTCTAATAACATAGAATATCTATATAGATTTAGGCTCAGTGGTAGTCCGGCTTGCCCTTGCGATGATACAAGTGAAGAAACAATATATCATGTTCTAATATCTTGTCCTCGTTTTGGAGCTCATCGCCAAGATTGTGAGTTCAAGCTGGGTTTCCAGCTGAGCAAAGACAGTTTACGCATTGCGATTGAGGACGAAAACTGCCGAATTCACTTTTTGGGGTTTGCTAAAAAAGCAATTAAAATCGCAGCTAAAGCAAATGGTGCAATCGCCCTGTAGTAGGTAAAATACATAAACTATTAAATAAAAACAACTTACCTGCAGGTAAGTTGTTTTTAGGGTTCCGTACCCAAAGGGTACCAACGGGACCCTATTACTAAGCCTACGCTGTCCGTCCGTCCGTCCGTCTGTCAGCGGGCTGTATCTCGTAAACCGTAATAGATAGACAGATGAAATTTTCACATATTATGTATTTCTATTGCCGCTATAACAACAAATAATAAAAATTAAATTAAATTAAAAAAAATAAATTAAAATGGGTAGGTGGGTAGATGGAAATCTTTTAATTAAATTTTTTTTATCGGAACCCTAAAAGAGCGAGGCCCGACTCGCACTTAGCCGATTTTTATTAAGTACATATGCAATGTAATAAAGAACTATGAACTATGAACAATGTTATTGTAGCAGGAAACTAATACTAATTTTATATTATGTAACGTATGTATATGCGTATCTATTTAGTTTTAATGTTAGATTGGGCTAAAAAAAATAATAAAAAAAAAAAAAGGAAGGTAAAATTATAATACTTATAATGAAAATAAATATATAAAAAATAATAAAAAAAACACGAAAAACGAGCAACAATTGTTTTATTAACAATATATAAAAAAAAAAATAGAACCCCTTGATTCAATTACTTATTAGTTATTATTCATACAGTTATGTTAAAGTTATATACGGTTTAGTTAACGTTATATTATTAGGTATTTTGTAAAGCATAGAACGGCACGCCGAGTGTTAGAGAAAAATAAATATAATTTACCTTATCTAAAATGCGACTTAACCGACCTTAATGCCTTGTCTACTGCAGCTCTAAGACTGCAGAGGATTCTGAACCAAATCCCGGATTTAAGGCAATGTAGTTGTTTCGTTGAAAATTGTACCAAGAACTTTTACTTCTTTTTGTCCACTATCTTTTATACAAACATATTTATTAACGTTGGTATCAAATAAACGGTTTGTAAAAAGTTAGCGACATAGCTCAGAGTCGCGAAGCTAAAGTGAAAAGGGGCGGAGCTCGTAGTTCGAAGAACTGATGATCATCAGGGTTTCAAGGTGCTGGAGTTGCGACTTTGTATCAGGAAGCGCATAGTTGGAAAACCCCCCTTTAATTGAATCGACGATCGAAGTCATTAAATGAGTCGCAGAGAGCTGGTTACAGGCGGCACAAGACCAAGTCCTGTGGAAGTCCATGCAAGATAAAGATACCTTTATCCAGCTGCAGAAGTAGTTGGTATCGACTTGGTTCTTGGTTCTAAATTTGTTATATAAACCAAACTTGCCGCGTTTATAGCTTCGAAATTCACACTGAATTCCCGATCCAGGATTCAGAGAAAGGTGAAATTGTAAAGTCACGATGAAATTCGAATTCGCATGCATTCCCTTTATTCACTGATTTGGGATGCAAATGGTTAATTTAGTTACCAACAAATGTAATTTTTTTGCGCAAAGGATCAGCCTGGCTGTCCAGCGCGGAAATGCAGCCAGTATTCTTGGCACCATTCCACGCGGGCATGATTTCTATAGTAATTAGATTAGTTTAGCTATAAGTTTTTTTTGTAACATTTTAATAAAAAAAAATTTCAAAAAAAAAACAAATGTAATAGTAGTTGTATATTTGTGTAAATACAATTCGTATTTACGATGTAAGCATGTTAGTCTGTAATATAATCGTATAATGATATCCCTGAAATCTGATTAATTTAGGTGTATTATTGTTTACAACCTAACATGGTCTGACGAGGGTCGCTACCAATTTATCCCGCTAAGGGCCTGTTTCACTACTATCCGATAAAGTGTCTGATATATATCTAACAGATAAAATAGCCTGCAGATAAATCTGTGATATTTTTTAGAGTTTTCCTGCTAGATTGCCTTAACACACACTTGTGAAACAGAAATTTGAACGCTATCTGTCAGACAAGTTGTGGATAGGCTATCAGGCACTTTATCAACAAGTGATGAAACAGCCGCTCAGAGACGTTTTGTCAATACCAGACTCAATGCCATGCTCAATACACTTGTTTAGCTGTCAAATAATGTAAAGTTCGTACAGTATTTACGGGATAAAATTTAATAAACTTTTGATTCAGTTATTATCCAAAAATGTAGTAAAATAATAATATTACTTATCTCAATCATAATTTCATTACCAGTAACAATTTAAGACAATTTTAATCTCAAATTACATAATATTATAAACCACATACATACATACATATCTGAAAAGCAGTGATAGCCTAGTGGTAAGGACTGTGGTCTCCCATTCGGTGGGTCGCAGGTTCGATCCCGGGTACGCCTACCTCTGACTTTTCGGAGTCCTGTGCGTTTAAGCAACTAAATATCACTTGCTTCAACGGTGAAGGAAAACATGGTGAGGAAACCTACACATATGAGAGTTCTTCATAATATTCTTGAAGGTGTGTGAAGTCCCTCAATTCGCATTGGGCCAGCGTGGTGGACTATGGCCTATAACCCTTCTCTTAGAGGAGACCTGCGCTCATTAGCTCCGTTGATGGGTTGCTAATGATGATGATGATGATGACTATTATCTGATGAATATGACATAATTAACTCACAAGTACTAGTGAGGGTGACGCCATCAAGGGGCTCAAATACACAGCTGTGCTATATATAAGCTTCTTGGGTGCCATCTGAGAAAAAAAATCGGCCAAGTGCGAGTCGGGCCTCGCTCTTTTAGGGTTCCGTTAAAAAAATTAAATTAAAAAATTTCCATCTACCCACCTACCCATTTTAATTTAATTTTTTTAATTAAATTTAATTTTTATTATTTGTTGTTATAGCGGCAATAGAAATACATAATATGTGAAAATTTCATCTGTCTATCTATTACGGTTTACGAGATATAGCCCTCTGACAGACGGACGGACGGACGGACGGACGGACGGACGGACGGACGGACAGCGTAGGCTTAGTAATAGGGTCCCGTTGGTACCCTTTGGGTACGGAACCCTAAAAACTATTAATATAAAAAAATTTGTTGCCTGTAAAGTCGGTTTACGGACGATAGTTTTACGTGATAACGTCATAAAGAAACATTGACGATGACTGGCGGGCGGCGGCGGGTACTCTCAACCAACGCTTGGGCCGATCGTGCCTCTCCATCGCTTGTTCCGCGCTCTCGCTTGCACGCTCAGGCGCAAGCAGAAACGTGAGTCGTGATGCTTTTTCGTGCATGCAGCCGGTGTTCATCGATTTATAAGACGTTATCACGTCAAAAATATCTTTTTATTTCCATTCATATTTCCCATGATAATTCGTTGCCAGTAGACGGTGTAGGTAGGGTGAATGGAAGTAGGTTGAATACGTCTTTGTATTTGAATAATATAAAATCCTCAGTCACAAATATTTGTCAGTTGTTCCTGCTGGCAGATAGCTTGGTCCACCAATACGAGTAAATGTACCTACGAGTAGGTACTTCATGTTAGCGCAACATTAGATTCGATTCGGTCGGACCATCGCATGGGCGATCTTCCGTATGGTCTGATGTCTTCCACTTTGCCTGGTATACGGTAAGACGCTCAAGTAATTTGGAACTCTGCACTAACGCCGAATGACATATCTTGATGTCGAGTTCTTTGAATGGAGAACGCCAGATCGTGACCCAGCAATATACGGAAAAAGTAAATTAATTATAAATATCCTATTAATTTAAGATCGTTTTAAAATAAATCATTTGTATCGTAAAACTAGGGGATAAAAATCTGTCAAAAAAGTAATTTTATACGATAAACTAGCTGATGCCCGCGACTTCGTCCGCGTGGACAAAGTAATAAAAAAGAATCGTTTTATGTTAATCGTGAGGTTTTTACGATTGTACTACGCCACTATATAATATTCTGTACCTACTTGGTACCTGCAAACCTACAATATCAATTCAAAATGGAAATTTTGTAAATACCCACAATTTAGGCAGGACCAGCAGCATCAGGATTGAGGAGTTGGTAACTGGTCTTCAATGATGCATCACTGGACTACAGTCCAGTGATGCAGGCGAGAATTTTCGATTGCACTACGCTTCTTTTTAGCTGTTTATACTTGGCATCTACAGTAGCAACTGAAAACCGAAATTTTCGTGAGCGAAGCGAGTGCGAAATTTTTTTGATCGCACTACGCCTCTGTGTAGCCCATAATAATTGGTATCTACAAAAGCAATCTATAATCGACATTATCGCTAGTAAAGCCAGTGCGACATTTTAAGGATTGCACTACGCCACCATATAGTCCATACTTGGCACCTACATAAGCAACACAAAAGCGACGTTATCGCGAGCGAAGCGAGCGCGAAATTTTCAGAACTGCACTACTTAACTATGTACTCCATACTTGGTTTACACTCACAACAACAATTAAGAAAAGACATTTTCGCCAACGAAGCGAGCGCGAAAATTTTTAAGATTTCATTGCATCACTATGTAGTCCAAAACGAACATTTCGCAAAATTTTTTAGGGCTGCACTACATAACTGTGTCATTCATACTTGGTTCTTACAGTATCAATCAAGAAAGACACATTTCGCGAGCGAAGCGAGCGCAATTTTAGATTGCACTACGCTTATTTGTAGTTCATACTTGGCACCTACAGTAGCAACTGAAACGCAAATATTTTTTGATCGCATTAAGTACGCCTCTGTGTAATCTATACTAATTGGTATAGACAAAAGCAATCTATAATCGACATTATCGCTAGTAAAGCGAGTGCGACATTTTTTACGATTGCACTACGCCACTATGTAGTCCATACTTGGCACCTACATAAGCAACAGAAAACCGACGCTATCGCGAGCGAAGCGAGCGCGAAATTTTTTAGCACTGCACTACTTAACTATGTACTCCATACTTGGTTTACACTTACAACAACAATGAAGAAAAGACATATTCGCGAGCGAAGCGAGCGCCTAATTTTTTACAATTACATTGCATCACTATGTAGTCCATACTTGGCAATCGAAAACGGACATTTTCGCAAATTTTTTAGGACTGCACTACTTAACTATGTACTCCATACTTGGTTTACACTTACAACAACAATGAAGAAAAGACATATTCGCGAGCGAAGCGAGCGCCTAATTTTTTACAATTACATTGCATCACTATGTAGTCCATACTTGGCAATCGAAAACGGACATTTTCGCAAATTTTTTAGGGCTGCACTACTTAACTGTGTCCTTCATACTTGGTTCTTACAATACCAATCATGAAAAGACATAATTTCGCGAGCAAAGCGAGCGCAAAAATTTTAGATTGCGCTACGCTCCTTTTTAGGGTTCCGTACCCAAAGGGTACCAACGGGACCCTATTACTAAGCCTACGCTGTCCGTCCGTCCGTCCGTCCGTCCGTCCGTCCGTCTGTCAGCGGGCTGTATCTCGTAAACCATAATAGATAGACAGATGAAATTTTCACATATTATGTATTTCTATTGCCGATATAACAACAAATAATAAAAATTAAATTAAATTAAAAAAATTAAATTAAAATATTTCCATGGGTACATGAAAATATTTTAATTTAATTTTTTTTAACGGAACCCTAAAAGAGTGAGGCCCGACTCGCACTTGGCCGATTTTTAGTTTCTACTTGGCACCTACATTAGCAAGCGAAAACCAAAATTTTCGCGAGCGAAGCGAGCGCAAAAATATTTTGATCGCACTACGCCTCTGTGTAGTCCATACTTATTGGTATAGACAAAAGCAATCTACAATCGACATTTTCGCGAAGCGAGCGCAAAAATTTTCGATTGCCCTACGCTTATTTGTAGTTCATATTTGGCACCTACAGTAGCAACTGAAAATTGATATTTTCGCGAGCGAAGTGAGTGCGAAATTTTTTAGGAACGCACTACTTAACTATGTACTCCATACTTGGTTTACACTCACAACAATAATGAAGAAAAGACATTTTCGCGAGCCAAGCGAGCGCAAAATTTTTTAGGACTGCACTAATTAACTATGTACTCGATACTCGGTTTACACTCAAAACAACAATGAAGAAAAGACATTTTCGCGAGCGAAGCGAGCGCGAAAATTTTTAGGACTGCACTACTTAACTATGTACTCCATACTTGGTTTACACTTACAACAACAATGAAGAAAAGACATATTCGCGAGCGAAGCGAGCGCCTAATTTTTTACAATTACATTGCATCACTATGTAGTCCATACTTGGCAATCGAAAACGGACATTTTCGCAAATTTCTTAGGGCTGCACTACTTAACTGTGTCCTTCATACTTGGTTCTTACAATACTAATCATGAAAAGACACAATTTCGCGAGCAAAGCGAGCGTAAAAATTTTAGATTGCGCTACGCTCCTTTTTAGTTTCTACTTGGCACCTACATTAGCAAGCGAAAACCGAAATTTTCGCGAGCGAAGCGAGCGCGAAAATATTTTGATCGCACTACGCCTCTGTGTAGTCCATACTTATTGGTATAGACAAAAGCAATCTACAATCGACATTTTCGCGAAGCGAGCGCAAAAATTTTCGATTGCCCTACGCTTATTTGTAGTTCATATTTGGCACCTACAGGAGCAACTGAAAACTGATATTTTCGCGAGCGAAGCGAGCGCGAAATTTTTTAGGAACGCACTACTTAACTATGTACTCCATACTTGGTTTACACTCACAACAATAATGAAGAAAAGACATTTTCGCGAGCGAAGCGAGCGCAAAATTTTTTAGGACTGCACTACTTAACTATGTACTCGATACTTGGTTTACACTCAAAACAACAATGAAGAAAAATTTTCGATTGCACTACGCTTCTTTGTAGTTCATACTTGGCACCCGCAGCAGCAACTGAAAACTGATATTTTCGCGAGCGAAGCGAGCGCGAAATTTTTTAGGAACGCACTACTTAACTATGTACTCCATACTTGGTTTACACACGCGAAGATTTTTTGATCGCACTACGCCTCTGTGTAGTCCATATTATACTAATGAATACAAAATTTAATATAATTTTTTTACAAAACAAAGTATATATTTTTTTTTCTTAATTTTTTAAAACCGCTCAACCGATTTCGGTAAAATTTAAAAACCACCTGGGAAGTATACCCTTTCAAACAAAAAAGTAAGAATTTTCCAAATCAGTTCAGGCGCCTTCGAGTAATCGGTGAACATACATAAAAAAAAATTGAAAAATAGATTCCGACGAATTGAGAATCTGCTCCTTTTTCGAAGTCGGTTAAAAAGAAATCTACAATCGACATTCTCGCAAACGAAGCGAGTGAGACATTTTTTACGATTGCACTATGTCACTTTGTAGTCTTCACTTGGTTGGTACCTACAATATGAATTCATTATCGACATTTTGTAAACACCCACTATTTAGGTGGGTATTATCATCAGCAGCATCGGGATTGAGAAGTTGGTACCATTAGTAGTTGTAGCATGGGGAGGAGAAGGGAGGAGGATGATTCCTAAACCGAACCGAGCGATAATTAAATTAGCTGAATAGATTGATGCCATCTAAGAATACAAAGCTACTGTGGGAAATTTTAGTAAACGGAAAACGGAGACGCGAAATTTTTTACGGCTGCGTTATGCACTACCCTAAGTAGTTCATACTAATTGTTACCTACCATTGGTGAGCAGTACCCAGCAGCATCAGAATTGAGTCCTCTTTAACGGCTCCACTACACTATTATATTTTAAATATTTGGCACCTACAATATCAATTCACAATCGACAGTTCGTAAATATCCATGATTTAGGTGGGCAGTACACTGCAGCATCAGGATTGAGGAGCTAGGGCCTGGAGGTCAGTGATATAGTCTAAAATTAGTATGTAATGAATGGCTCAGGTCAAGATATGGCTATGGTATGAATGTAATAAGATCTATATACGTATATATCGTATGCGAGTGACCTGGAACTATCCGAGAGAAGTTTTGGCCTTTATCTCCGATAATATCTAGCAGATCTTCACCAAAATTGGTCATTGTATTTCTTGTCGTACACACTTTCAAATTAAGAAAGAATTATTAAAATAAGTTCAGATTTGACTGAGTTAAGGAGTAAAATCAACAAAAAGTTTCATCCCCTACCCTGGAGTAACCTTATGTTTTATCGGGATAAAAACTATCCTATATGTTGACTCGGAGTATCAGCTACCGCTGTACTAAAATTCATTTAAATCTGTTCAGTAGTTTTCGCGTGAAGCGCGGACAGACAGACAGACAGACAGACAGACAGACAAAAATTAAATAAAAATCTGTTTTGGGCTCAGTATCGATAGTCAAGCATCCCCCAATTAAAATTTTCAAAATATATTAAATGTACAGAAATCTTCCAGTTACAGTTTTATTATAAGTATAGATTATTTCCTGTTATTCTGTCAGACAATTGTCGGTCATAATTATAACCTGTAAGTCCAACTTTGACTTTGAATTAATCAAAAACCGCAAGTTCTAGAAGTTTTTAAACTTATGTTTATTCATTACTAAACAATTAGCAATAAAATGATACATAATTCATTCTTGTAAACGACTTTTCGTATTGTGGGTCAAAGTTCCAAACATTTTTGGCATTGTCCACGTTGCTACAAAATGTATTTCCTACGAGCATCGTTTTAAGTAGAGTATGTTTGTTTAAAAAGTTGGTTCATTCATACAATTTTACGACTCCTTGAAATTTTACCTCTTTAGAGATGAATTTTCATATAATCCCTCCTTAGTGCATCTGTAGGATATTCAAGGATATTATCCCTAAAAAAATCTCTAGGTCCATCGGTAGGCAATGTGTTGTATGGTAGTCAGTTAGTTGGTCACAACTCACAATACTCTCTTATCTAGATAAATCCTAAAACATATTAATACATGTACAAGCTTTTGTCCGCGGCTTCACTAACGCTAAGTTAACTTATTCAAATTCTTGGAGATTGAATTTTCAAAAATCCTTTCTTAACGTTTTATTAGCTACTAGCTGATGCCCGCGACTTCGTCCGCGTGGTTTTCATTTTTAAAATCCCGCGGGAATTCTTTGATTTTCCTCGATAAAACTTAGCCTTTGTCACCCTCCAGGTTCTCAACTATACCCATGCAAAAAATCACGTCGATCCGTAGCTTTTTTGCTACTTGATTGAAAAACAAACCAACATACAAACACACTTTCGCATTTATAATATTAAAAAGTATCCTATGTCCGTCTCCTGGTTCTAAGCTACCTCTCCACCAATTTTCAGCCAAATCGGTTCATCCGTTCTTGAGTTATAAATAGTGTAACTAACACCACTTTCTTTTATATATATAGATCTGTATGGCCAAAATTCAGCCCGATCCGTCCAGTGGTTATAGCTGTGCGTTGATAAATCAGTCAGTCAAATCAGTCACCCTTTTCTTCGATATATTTAGAAGCTTCTGTCACGGTAATATTATCTGTATACAGTATTGTAACTCGGCCGTATCTTTGACATAAATGCCTACAGCCGCGCGGTACGTAAACATGCGATAGGGCTGCCCGCCTCCAGCATTTTAATTACATTTGCCTAATTTGTGTTTCCATTTAGTTTTGTGATTGTAAATATACTTTTTTTTATATAAACAAATAAAATACTTTGTGAATTAAATAGGAAGTGTTCAATAAAAATTATTCGAAATTTTAAAAATTTCGAACCATTTGATATTTCAAACACTCGATAATTCGTAATATTTCCCTTATTATATCTCGTAATAGTCCCTCGAGTTTCGAATCAACGAGAGTCGGCTGTATTATTAATAATAAAATACCACGTCTTTACATTGAATTATACAAACTAACAAAACAAAACACACATGCCCCGAGGTTTTAACACAAGCGTACGTACCGTATCGTGATTCATGAACCGCCTATAACTACCTATTTCACTCGTGTCAATCACTTTCCTTTACTCTATTCACTTTATTTATTAATCCAGACATCTTTTTTTCGGGAGATAAAAGGAAATACCTTATCCATTAAAAATACACACATTTTGTACCTACCTACTAGTAAGTAAAATTATTTTAGAGTCTTACCTTTCAGAGTTTCCAGGTAATTTAAAAAAAGTTATCTCTGGATGCGTTATTTACGAATTCATGCAACCAAAAACAGCACAATATATCCTCCTCGTCATATTAAATATGTACTTGAACTTATTTTTAGTAAAAAAATTGCGCAGTTATTGTTAAAAAACATAACACCGTCCGTTCGTCACTGCGGCACAGTCGCGACTGTCTGCGTACCGAGCGCTTACCGAGATCGAGGCGCGTAGGCATAGCTCGCGCTTCGTCCGTTTGTATGAAGTTACAATACTGTATACAGATAATATTACCGTGCTTCTGTGCTACATAAAGATAGTTTTATTTGCTCAAATAAGGAAACAAAATTGATAAGTATGTATGTGAGTTGTAACATATCAAAAATATATACTATGCATAAGATGCCAAAGATATTATGCTAAGTAGCAGATAACTAAGTATAGATTTTGATAGAGAAAACGGGTGAAAACTACTATCTACTTTCATCGCTCTAATTCACTATAAAAAACTAGGCAAATAATAATAAAAATATGTCTAAAATATCCTTTTGACTGTCGAAGATAATACCTAATTGACCACATTTTGTCAAAAGTATCTGAGGTTCTTACAATCATTGAAAATATTATAAGGGCCAATTTAGATAGTGCCTCGTTCATTGTTCATTTTTGCGAACATTTTTGTGAAAATAAATCGTCTTAATTCACCCTAAGGACGAATTTAGACGGTTCGTTTTTCGAGATTTTTGCTTTCATTTTCGAGGTTTCATCGATGAGTCATCGAAAATGAACCGTCCAAATTCGCCCTTAGGGCAAAGGGCCTTAGGGTTCAATGATCGATGAACGAGGCACCGTCTAAATTGGGCCTAATGTGCAAGAGAGAGCCAGTATGCGAAATGTAAGTCCTCTTAACTGCTTAGCTAGGGTAAATTGCCACTTCAGTCTGCTCTACCTAAAATTTCAGAGCCCGTAAGCCTCTTTTTCTCAAGTATTTATAATTATCCTCTCGAAGTCCTTGAGCACTCCAGCCCGGAGCGTCCCTCCTCGTACAATGAGGCTTCGATAAAAAATACAACAGACAGTAGACGCCGTAGATAGTACTGAAAGAAATACGACAATGCATGTAGGTCCAATTTCACCAACACCCAACAAGTTTTCATCATCATCATCATCATCATCATCATCATCAAATGCAAGTAGGACCTACTTGCATTTGATGATGATTTCACCAATGAATGAATTTCACCAACACCGAATAAGTCTTCTCTTCATCATCATCAGCAACCTATCAACGGCTTGCTACTGAGCGCAGGTCTCACTCAGAGAAGGGGAAGTCCACCACGCTGGCCCAATGCGAATTGGCAGACTACACACACTTTTGAGAACATTATGAAGAACTCTCAGGTGTGCAGGTTTCCTCACGATGTTTTCCCTCACCGTTGAAGCTTGTGATATCTGCAGAGGTGCTTGCCTGGGATCCAAACTGCGACCCCCGCAGACCGCAGTACTAAACACTAGGCTATCACTGCTTCTATAACAAATAAGTCTTACTCGAGATTATATTAACAGTTATTTCAAGAATAAACTAAGTATGTTTACGTGAGCGTAAAATAGTTCCTAGTATGGTCATACACGAGTATAAGAAGATTAGGTGAAATCGGATTTACTCTTTCAAGTGATCCATTTGTTATGCATTGCAAAAAGATTTTAAAGTATCTATTTCAGTGTGAATGATCTAAATTTTAGTGCGGATGAAGTATGTTTTCCCGAGTCGAATAAAACTTAGTTTTTCGAACATTTTTTACCTGACTACGGCAAAGCCAAAGGAAGGGTTTCGATTTTAGCAGTCAATGTATGCATGTGTGTACATTTTATAGGAACAAAATCAATATGAACGATGTTAAATCAATTTTCAACATATTGTTAGGAACACTTTTACGTGTATAGTTCTTGCAATTCACGAGGGCGAATGACTTATGGTTGTGTGTGTGTCGTATCTGTATAAGTGTGAGCGAGCGCAATGCTCGCGCCTGCCCGCTCCCACCTAGGCTTTGACAGGCACGCACACTTATGCAATGTGCATGTACACGAAGTAACCACAAGTGAAGCTCACTCGCCTTCGTGAATTGCAAATACTGTATCTTAGGATTATGATATCAATAGCTTTGATAAAAAATATAAGAGTTTCGAGACGGAATTTCGCGGACGGCCGGTCGGCAGCACGACGCGGACGGATGAAGCGAAAGGGGCCTTAATTATCCGGTGCGGCTCCTTGATCGAGAGAAAAGTGTCTTTTGTACGGACATTTTGTTTCGGCTTCAGATTTATCTGGAGCTGCGATATAGGTCAGACGCGTGGAAAGATCTGATTTAATATTTGATACGGTATTTTTATGCTATAGGGGAGATGGGTTCTATTTAAATGTTTTATCTGAAAGATTTTTCGTCATTAAGAATATAGAAGATCTGTCTATTATGGAAGAAATCTCTCCAATACTTAATGTCTTAGTTTCAAAATATAAGAATCAGCCTTAATTTTATTTAGAACTATTTATGTATTTGAAAAGTATTTATGTATTTAGAAGTCATAATATTATCCTCTTCGAGCAGTTATGGTTATACTTACTAAATATTTCATCCGCAATGGATCAGGCAAAGTATGGAAAAAGCCGCTCTTTATAAAATAAAGTCTCAAAAAAGGTAGGGCTCTATTGTATACAGAAAGCAAGATCTCGCTATACATACTCGTACTAAATCCCAAGATATATAAAACGTTGACCAATTTAAAGATAGGATAAATACAAAATTCATTTGGCTACTTTTTCTAGTTCCTTAGGCCGTTGGAATTCTGTTAGCAATTATGATCGTATCTATGTGCGAAATGCAATAATATGTAGTAATAAGTAGTTTTTTTTTTCATGCAAGACCTGCGGTGGTATTGTGTAATAGTACATTATTGTCGAGGCTCGGAATAAAGCAATTTATGGACGAGTAACATTGGAAGGCCGAGGCGAAGCCGAGGACTTCCAAGTGATTTTAAAAGGACGAGGCGCTAGCCGAGGCCTTTTTAAGTAAACGAGGCCATGAATTGCTATTTCGGCCGAGGCTTATATAGTACTTTTCTCTAATTTGCGAGGAAACAACAAAAAAATAATTAAAGAAACACTGTTTTATTTCATGTTAAATGTTATAGTTTTAAATTGTATAACTCAGCGAAAGAAATGCACATTTAAAACACCTAATCACAGAGGAGAAACACCTAATAGAGGAAAGTGTACATTTTAAAAACCTCGTACCTGTCCAGCAATTTACATTATTGTCCTGTTACGTAATTGCTGGCGCCACGCCAGCAATGAGCCAATTGACGTTTCGTTTTTTTTAAATAAAGAAGCGATTTCCTAGCAAATTTGAGAAAAAATAATTAATTGCTACAGTGTGGCGATTGGCTGGTATTCTCTCGCTATGGGTTCAAATACATTGGTGCATCAAGAATGCGATATTATATTCAACAAATAAGAGATCATAGTCAAGTAAAGCTTCCATCGGATTAAAATATCTTTCTTCCGCATAGTGCGTCAATTGCACCAAAATGTGAAATGATTTTAAAAATTGTGTATATAAGCAAAAATATTAACAATAAAAAAACCGGTCAAGTGCGAGTCGAACTCGTGCGCCGAGGGTTCCGTTCTATCCATTATACCCCCATTATAATATTATGATTATATATAATTTTCAACTTTTTTTTATTTTTTGGAATTTTCCGTTATTTGTGCTGTAAGACCTTGCTTTTTGCCAAATTTCGTGATTCTAGGTCAACGGGAATTACTGTATAGGTTTTCGACCCAAAACCACAAGGGAAAATTCCGAAAAATAAAACGTTGAAAATTAAGGTAAATTTCGGTACTTACAAGTTTTCGCGAAAATCTAAATTTGCCCATATCTTTTTATCGTGTTTACTCAGGACCTTGATTTTTATACACCTAATAGAGACTATAAACCTCAGTATCTGGTATAAATTTCAACTTGCTAGGTCCACCCGTTCCTGAGAAAATCGGTGGTGACACACGGACAGGCGGACAAGAGAGCGATCTTGGGTTCCTTTTTTTACCTTTTGAGGTACGGAACCCTAAAAATTAAGGATATTCTTATTACAGGAGTACTTATTTAAAAAAACCGTAGTCAAAATGACCGTTTTCCGTTTTCATGGACAATGCCCTAATTAGACAAATCGCTCATTAGACTTTTCCCGTCATTAGACCTTTTTCCTACTTAGACCTTTTGATAGGGAAGCTTTGAAGTCAACCTCAGAATTTTATTTAGGTACTTGTATTAAGTATCTCTACATAGGCAAATCTCCTTGACTAAATCCCAAAAGGCCATATTGATCCGGTATTATCAACCCTAAAACGACGATAACGCTCTGGTCATATCTGCATCCGGTACGGGGTACTAGATACCCTCAAATCGAATTTGCAGCTTTAATTTTTTTTAAGAGTACAAAGTTGCAAGCAGGGAAGCAGGGTGGATCTGAAATCTTCTTATTCGAGTAAGCTGCTTAGAGGGTAAGTCTTTGACAATCGAATGCGAGAGATTGGGACTCGTGAATTTAAATTTTCCTGGAGAATGTCGAGACGGGGCTAAACTCGCACTGTGGGAATGTCTTGAGGGGCCACGCGGTTTCACGTTTGTAATAATTTCATATAAAAACCGACTTCAAACACCAGTGCCACTACAAAGTGTATAATTTATTGTTGATTTTTTAAAACCGCTCGACCGATTTCGATAAAATTTTAATGGGACCACCTGAGAAGTATAGGGTATACTTAAACGTAAAAACACCCGCGCCACTCAAATTACTTACTTACTACTTAATGATGATTTTTTTAAAACCGTTCGACCTCGAAATTTAAATAGGATCACCTGGGATGTAGGTATACCCTATCAAATAAAAAAGAATTATCCAAATTAATACATAAACATAAATAAAAAAAATCCGACGATTTGTAAACCTCCTCCTTTTTAGGGTTCCGTACCCAAAGGGTGCCAACGGGACCCTATTACTTAGCCTCCGCTGTCCGTCCGCCCGTCCGTCCGTCTGTCAGCGGGCTGTATCTCGTAAACCGTAATAGATAGACAGTTGAAATTTTCACAGATTGTGTGTTTTTATTGCCGCTATAACAACAAATAATAAAAATAAAATAAAATAAAAAAATAAAGGGGGCTCCCATACATGGAAAAGGAGTCGAAATAAAATTTTATTTTTTTACCCCGGCATGTGGGGTGTCATTGTCTAGAGCTCATTAAGTGGAGTTCAAATATATTTTTTTTTATTTTTTAGCTACAAAAATGAAGAAATGGGGGGCCATCAAAGTTGTCGGTTTTAGATCAATTTTTACGGAACCCTAAAAGAGCGAGGCCTGACTCGCACTTGGCCGATTTTTTTAAAGTCCGTTAATAAATATGAAGGGTGCCGCCCTGGCTTCGTGGTGGAAAATAAAAACCTTGATGAACTCTTTCACGTGTTATCTACACTAATAAATAAATTATTACTAACAAAACTGGTAAATCATACTTCATACTTAATATTGTAAATGCGAAAGTGTGTTTGTTGGTTTGTCCTTCAATCACGCCGCAACAGAGCTACGGAGTTACGGGTTTATAGTTGAGGACCTGTAGAGTGACATAGGCTACTTTTTATCCCGGAAATCAAAGAAGTCGCGGGTAATCAGCTAGTTACTAATAAAATAGCTGGCTCTGGTCGACGTATCAAACGAAGTGGACTGACTTGGTTCTAGCCCGTGTGCACAACACGAGCTCTATTTGAATTACGTTCCAAAATCTAATAGTTCTCGTTGACATCTTGCTACTTTACAAACCTACTCAATGAGGTTGTTTAGGCCACAAATAAATCCTTACTAATATTTTATATGCGCAAGTGTGTTTGTTTGTTGGTTTGTCCTTCAATCAGGCAGCGACGGAGCAACGGATCGACGTAATTTTATGCATGGATATATGTAGTTGAGGACCTGGGGAACCACATAAGCTACCTTCCTGAAAAAGCAGAGTTCCCACGGGATTTCTTAAAACCTGACTACGGGGACGAAGTCATGGGTAAAAGCTAGTTTATAATAATAATGCTAAAGCTTCGTGGCCGACGGCCTGTCAGTTATTCCGTTATTTTTTCACGCTTAAACAGCTAACCGATTTCGATAAAATTTAGCAAGAAGATACTTTGCATCCTAAGTAAGAACAAATGGTAGGTTTTACTCCAAAAATCAAAGAGTTCTCACGGGGTTTTTTTACATAGGCTTAACACCGTAGTGCGCAAACATTTATGTATAACACTAGAAGAAAGACCGGGCGACTGAATTAATTCGGACACGAATTAATCCGAACACCTTCCGATTTGAAAGATTGTGAGGCTCCGATTGGTACTTTTCGAATTTCGAACACGTTCCATTTATCACCGACATTTTTATTTTCACAAAAGGCGTAAATGTGATAAAGCATTAAAGCCAGTATTCCTTCTTTGATGTTTTAAATTTGGAGTGAATTGAAACGAACTTCTTTTATTGGATTCTGATTTTGATGAAGCAATTTCGTTTTTTTTCTACCTTCAATTTGAAAACCTTTATAAATATAAAGCATTATTTATAAATCATTATTAGCTTAGAGTCTGATTTCATGCGCATGGATTTAGGTTTTTCTGTAAATCGATGGAAATTCGTCGATTTTTTGGGATAAAAAGTATGCTATGTCCTTCCTCGAACTGCAAGCTATCCTTGCTTTTAAAATTGTTCGAGCGCGTACAAAGCTTCAGTATGTCTAATACATATATCTTAACATATATAAATTACGTGTCACGTTGTTTGTCAGCGATGGACTCCTAAACTACTGAACCAATTTTGATCAAACTTCGTAACTATCTGTAATTTGGTCCAACTTGAAAGATAGGATAGTTTTTTTTATTAAGATAATTTATTCGTTTTATTTATATAGGTAAGTTGGCGGTACGAAGTTCGCCGGGTCAGCTAGTATATTAGTAAAAAACCTAGATTATAATTATTCGTAACATCTAATATCTTTAAACGAGCAATTCTTGTATAATTATATAATCTGAATCTCGGAAACGGCTCCAACGATTTTCATGAAATTTGGTACGCAGGGGGTTTCGGGGGCGATAAATCTATCTAGCTAGGTTTCATTTTTAGAATGAAAAACCCCTTACAATATCATTAGAATACGAAGGTAAATTTCGCCGTCATCTGTAAATTCCCGATAGCTCGACGGTAAAACGGGCGGCCCCGAAACCAGAAGACCCCGGTTCGAGTCCAAGGCGATTATATTTTCCCCTATGATTTATTTTTTTTTTATTTATTATTTTTTAATATACCTATAATTTCCAAAAAACACGATTTCCAAAAAAAAAAAAAACAAATAACCGAGCAAAGCTCGGTCACCCAGATATTTACAATATCAACAATCATTTATTAGTAACAACATTCCTGAGGCCCTATAATACTTCACAAATCGACGTGAAATTATCTAACGAACGTGGCAATAACGTAAATCTTTCATTTAGTGCCGATTTTACGAAAGTCAAGTGATGTTTAATCGAGGAATAAAATAATTTAGCATTCTGAAAGTTTTTGTATTGAAATACATATCTGCCTTCCCCATTCTTTGTAGCAAAGAATAATAATAATAATAGCAAGAGAATCAAAGAATGGGGAAGGTCACAGAGATACTAACAACCATAAAAAGGAGGAAATTAGAATATTTTGGGCACGTGATGCGTAACACCAAGAAATATGAACTCCTTCAACTTATCATGCAGGGGAAAGTGGCAGGCAGAAGGAGGCCTGGCCGCAGAAGGATATCTTGGCTTAAAAACTTGCGCCAGTGGTTCGGAAAGAGCACAAAATCACTATTTAGAGCAGCGGTCTCAAAAGTTGAAATCGCCCTAATGATTGCCAACCTTCGCAAGGAGGCGGCACGTTAAGAAGAAGACATATCTGCCAAAATCTCGGATAAGATTTATTTTCATCATCATCATCATCATCATCTCAGCCTGCGGACGTCCACTGCTGAACATAGGCCTTTCCCAGAGAACGCCACCACACCCGGTCCTCAGCCTTCCTCATCCAGCCACTTCCCGCCACCCGCTTTATATCGTCAGTCCAACGTGCTGGAGGGCGCCCCACACTACGCTTACTTGTTCGCGGTCTCCACTCTAGGACTTTTCGGCCCCAACGGCCATCGCTTCTGCGACAAGCATGGCCTGCCCACTGCCATTTCAGCTTGCTAATGGTTTGAGCTATGTCGGCGACCTTGGTTCTCTTGCGGATCTCTTCATTTCGAATCCTGTCCTTAAGAGAAACTCCTAACATAGCCCTCTCCATAGCTCTCTGAGTGACTTTAAATTTGTGGATCAAGCCTTTTGTTAGTGTCCACGTTTCAGCGCCATAAGTGAGTTATTTTACGTTGATGTAATCGGCCCTACTTAGTAATGTTTATACCAAACGAAATATTATGTCATGATGTATCCATTATCGTTTCAACCATCGACGGCCCACAATTGGGCACTGGCACGGGCAATCTCGAGGTCGTTTCCTTCACCGTTTAAGCAAGTTTTATTTAATTGCTTAAAAGTTCATAACTCCGGAAAGATAAAGGTGCCTGTCTCCTAAAAGGGTCGAATACAACATACTAAACTAGCGGCACGCTATGATGGCCGGTTTGACACATTACAATAGTGATGTGGAATGTCAATTTATTCTCGAACAAAAAACAATTAAATTTTGTTTTTGTACCTGATTAAATAGGTTTACAGTTCTCTGCGTACGTTCGGTCATATCGATGAAATCCACAACAAAGGGCTTGAACAGAGTCCAAATTAACGAGCAAGGGTCAACAGTAATGCAGTATCAATATTTGAAATCCAAAGCCAGGTCAAAACTATATCACAATCGCATTGCACTGACAGTTTATACTTTTCGAAGCAACGTCAATTCGAAACTGCTTTGTTTTGCATTGAGCATTGACGCGAGTTTGCCGGAGGTAGTAGTTGTGCTAGCCAGCGATCCTATGTGACGATCGTATTAGATTCCATTTTTAAAAATTTTCAATTTAGAAAACCAAATGCCGAGTTGTGGTATATATCATATAAAAATAAAAATTTTACCTTTTGTATGAAACAGCTGATATTTTTTTGCGATTTCAGAGGTTTGTCCACATAGTGAAAATTGTTCATATTCACAAGTACATTCACCCCTTAAATGGTGCAAACTGATTTTTCTACACTTGTATACATTTTAGAAATCAATTTAATAAATAAATTTTGAGTCCTAAACCTAAAACTACATTCGATAAAATTTATGAATCTCTGCACATCACTATCGTCAATAAAGTAATACAATTATTTCCTTCAAAGTCGTTATCAATTAATACGGAACTTCATGAGCGGACAAACGTCAAACCGGCCATCATAGCGTGCCGCTAGTGTAGGCTTGCTACAATTTATTTCAATACTTTGGCATTTATAATATTTAACTTCACTTGACTTAAATAAGATTGTCACTATTAGGCTTAGATCTATAGATCGTATCTCTGGCTCTGCTCAAAAATTAAGATAGAGTTAAAATGAGACACAAATAATATGTCCTGACATAAATCTGTCTCGTCTTAGCTCTGTCTTGAGCCTGAGCTGAGTGAGAGTGCCATCTATGTCATATCCCACCCTTAGACTTATCTTTATTCAATAGCTGAAAATTTAAAACATGTAGATATTCACAAAGAGTCACGCTAGAGAGAAATATGTGTAATATTATAACACAATATACTTCCATACTTCTTGCTTCAAGCTACAATGCTCTTTGTTTGATTTTTAAAATTCGCTACGTGTCCCCATTGTGTCGATACAAAGGGAATTTTCAGAATCATAGTTGCTTTTATAATGTAGGAGCCGTCCTGGTCTAGGAATAGCCATTGTTATGGCTTACCTAGGATCAAGGCAATTAGGTGGGTACGTGGTTAGCACATAGAGACGTTACACGTTAAGAGACTTTAAAGTTAAGAGAGAGTACCTATTGGTTTTTTTTATTCGATGACAAGATAGTCCTTGACTGCGATCTCACCTGATGATAAGTGACGATGCAGTCTAAGATGGTAGCGGACTAACTTGGAAGGGGTATGGCAGTGAACATTCAACCCATACCCCTAATTGGTTTCTACACGCCATCGTGCCGGAACGCTTAATCGCTTGGCGGCACATCTTTGACAGTAGGGTGGTAACTAGCCACGGCCAAAGCCTCCCACCAGACCAGACCAGAGACAATTCAGAAATTATAAATTCCCAAGTTGACCCCGCCGGGAATCGAACCCGAGACCTCCCAGTTGTAAGACAACAGCGCTCACCACTAAGCCAGGGAGGTCGTCAAAAAAAAGGGAGGTACACTACTTATTTTCAATACCAAAGAGCTTTTTCTGTATGGATCCATGGGAACACAATCATGTTTATTTATTAATACCTAAGTGTTAAAGAACTCATTTTTGTTGGTTTGTAATTGATGTTCTTTTTTAACTGTCACTTGTCATACAACAAACCAGTCACGGCAGGACTTCAGTGCTTTCGCTTTTTCACGAGATGAGGGGTTTGTTAAAGGCCTCAGTCGCAATCAATCGTCGTCGTCGTCATCACCGTCAACTAATAGTCTACCTGGACAATTGGACATAGATCTTTTGTAAGGAATTCCATATTATATACCGCGCCGTCACCACCATCACCACCTTCCTGCCACTCCTCATTTCGTCGTCCACCTAGTGGACAAAAATATTGCAGTCAAAATGACGACCTTTTTGACGACCTCCCTGGCGGGCGCAGTGATGAGCGCTGTTGTCTTATAACTGGGAGGTCTCGGGTTCGATTCCCGGCGGGGTCGATTTGGGAATTTATAATTTCTGAATTGTCTCTGGTCTGGTCTGGTGGGAGGCTTTCGTTGGCCGTGGCTAGTTACCACCCTACCGTCAGAGACGTGCCGCCAAGCGATTTAGCGTTCCGGCACGATGGTGTGTAGAAACCGATTAGGGGTATGGGTTGAATTTTCACTGCCATACCCCTTCCAAGTTAGTCCGCTACCATCTTAGACTGCATCGTCACTTACCATCAGGTGAGATCGCAGTCAAGGACTATCTTGTCATCGAATAAAAAAAACCAATAGGTACTCTCTCTTAACTTTAAAGTCTCTTAACACTCTCGGATAAGACTTATTTTATGTTGGTGAAATCGGTCCTTAGGTGAAATCGGCCCTAAGTAGTATAAACTCAGAAACTACAGTATAATCGCAACTGAAAGCAACATTTTTTACGTGAAACTATTAAAAATTATCCAAAGATAAAATAGAGTACATTGGATATATGGAAATGTCCGTATAAAGGTCCATTGTTGAACTGAATAATTGAATATCGAATAGATATTAGCTACGACTTCGTACTTCGGAGAACTGTGGCTTGAGGTTAATCCCATAGAGGAAATAGGTACCTGGTACAATGTATGATATCATTTGCTAGAAGAGACTTACGTTTTCAACCTAAGCAAATATTATGTCTATCTGCCTGTATATGGCTGATTATTTATTTATTGACTAACTGATGCCCGTAACTTCGTCCTCGAGGATTTAGGTTTTTTAATAATCCCCTGGTTCTCCGGGATGCACGTGCACGGGGATACGGTAAGAACGTGAAGACGGATTAACCTATTTAATGCCCCCCTAATAACCAACTGTTATTTTATTAAGGCAAGAACTGTCATTTTAGAGTTATATATCGCACTCTATCTTTTCTTATTTCACCTGAATGAAATTTTGCAAAAATGAGTTAGTACCGACCTAAAAGAAAGCTTCACAATCTAAGTAGGTAAAACAAAACACCTTATATTAAATATTTTTAGGTTCGATTCTATAGCACCTTAAAAATTATTGTGTTTCAGAATTTAATATAGTTTTCTGTTGATTCCCCAGAGTTACGATTTTGTATTCGGTCGTTGTTTTATTAAGAGTACGATTATCGCTATATCACTTTTTGTATAATCACCTTTTTGCCTGTGAAAATCCCGTCACAATCAGCTTAATTGCTCTAAAGATGGTTCTAGACAAAAAGACAGATGTAGATCAAACATTTTAAAACGTATAGTGTGGGTTACGCTGTTGTATCTCAATAATGAGAATTTCAGGTTTTCACTAAACCTAAACATACTCGTAAAGGCACAAAAGCTAATATATTTTATTTTCACGACCTAACCGCTGAAAGATCTTGCCGAAAGACACACCTAAATACTACTACTACTATTTTTACTACTGCTATGCTACTATTATATTTTTCTGGAAAAGCAAAAAGAAAATTTTAATCCACACTGACTACGAGTAAGTTGCAGGAATCCTTTTTAGGATAAATATTCCCCGAAGATTGTATTTTTAACCGACATCAAAAAAGGATGACCTTCTTAATTCGTCGGAATCTTTTTTTATGTATGTTCACGGATTAGTCGAAGACGCCTGAACCGATTTGGAAAATTATAATTATTTTCAAAGGGTTCCGTTTAAATTTATCGAAATCGGTTGAACGGTTTTTAAAAAATCAACAATAAATTTGTAGCGGCGCAGGCGTTTGAAGTCGGTTTTTTTTAAATATTTTTTTTTATATTTAATTATATTTACATTGTCACATCTAGTGACTCTGGATCCTGACCTTTCTATCTTCACAAAGGGTTTCCAATCCTGCAAGGATTTCCGCGGACTCTGGCACAGATTTTTTTTCATCGTTCGATGGAAATGTGCCTCATTATACTTGAGCGTAACGCGGACTTTCCGAAAGGACATTGCAAATCTCGGGGAAAACGTAGTAATCTTTTAGCGGCATATTGCGAGCTATTTTAAATAGGTACAGATTTACCTTTACTGCAGAGCTTGTTATGTCAAATACTAGCTGATGTCGGCGACCTTGTCCGCTTGATTTAGTATTTAAATATCCCGTGGGAACTCTTGGATTTCCGGGATAAAACGTAGCTAATGTCACTCTCCAGGTCCTCAAGTGAGTGTTGCCAGTGATGACTTACGGATCCGAGACATGGTCGCTAACTATGGGCCTCATAAGAAGGCTCTCAGGGTCACTCAGCGAGCGATGGAGAGAGCTATGCTCGGTATATCCTTGCGAGATCAAATCAGAAATGAGGAGATTCGTAGGAGAACCAAAGTCACCGACATAGCTCAGCGTGTCGCGAAACTGAAGTGGAAATGGGCGGGGCACATAGTTCGAAGAGCTGACGGTCGTTGGGGTCCCAAGGTGTTGGAGACCCCCCCCACCGACGACATCAAACGAGTCGCAGGGAGCCGCTGGATTCAAGCGGCGCAAGACCGAAGCCTGTGGAAGTCCATGCAGGAGACCTTTGTCCAGCAGTGGACGTCTATAGGTTGATAAAGAAGAAGAAGAAGAATGCAAATATATGTTTATTGGTAAGTCTCTCAATAACGCTGCAACAGAGACACGGATCAACTGGTTTTACCCCACCCCAGCGCTAATTTATTTATAAGGGTATGAGGGCAAAACCCACGTCAGGCGTGTGACATACAATCCGGTAAAATCACTCACTCGCGGCGACGCAACGCACAGTGCGGTATTACTCTAATAAATAAATAAATAAATAAATAAATAAAGCCTTTATTTACTAAGGTTACAATAATTGTTTACATATTAATCATTTCAATTCAAGTCGGTTCTACTCCTCTGTGTGTCCTGTGACATAGGCCTCCTCCATTCTCTTCCAAAGGTTTCTATACCTGGCCTTCCTTAGCCATGTAGTACCTGCAATAAATAGACTTAATGTCATCTGCCCATCTGAGATGTTGTCGTCCTCTTTTACGTTTCACTATTACTCTAATAGCAAACCCCAAAGCTTAATATTGGGATAGCACCCAGCACCCAGCCGATCCTTCCAGCAATAACATTACGTGCCTCAAGTTAATATCCATCAAAGCGTTCCGTCTTTGACAGAATTTCTAGTGAACTCGGCTCGCTAACAGCAAGTATTAATTGTTTGTGAATATTCTAACATAGCCCATGCCCCAGATCCTCTTTGATGGATACTTTATATCCTATACAATTATATTTACACTTACTTTGTCCGTGCCCCGTAAGCTTAAGGGCTCCAGTACATATCCAATGTTTAAATGTTGTGATATCTTTTTCTTCTTTATCAACCGACTAGCTGATACATGCGACTCCGTCCGTGTGTATTAAGTTTTTAAAATCCCGTGGGAACTCTTTGATTTTCCGGGATAAAAAGTCTATGTCACTCTCCAGGTCCTCAACTATACCCATGCAAAAAATCACGTCGATCCGTAGTTCTGTTGCGGCGTGATTGAAGGACAAACCAACAAACACACTTTCGCATTTATAATTAATATTAGTAAGATGATTAGTTAGTATGATAAACGTCCACTGCTAGATAGGTATCTTGCACAGACTTCCACAAGATTCGGTCTTGCGCCGTTTCCATCCAGTTTCGCCCTGCGACTCGTCTGATGTTGTCGGTCCACCTGGTTGGAAGTCTGCCAACACTGCCCTTCCCGGTGCAGGGTCGCCACTCCAGCACCATGGGTCTCAACGACCATCAGTTCTTCGAACTATATGCCCCGCCCATTGTATACCTTCAGCTACGCGACTCGATGAGCTACTAGCTAGTAGGTAACTCTGTTTCTCCTACGGACCTCATTCATGATTTATTCTCGCAGATTTTTGTCTATTTTTTTAACCGACTTCCAAAAAAGGAGGAGATTATCAATTCGAAATCTTTTTTTTTATGAATGTTCACCTATTACTCGAAGACGGTGGCGTCTTGTATTGTCAGGTATGGCATACATAATTTAAATTTTATCAAAATCGGTCGAGCGGTTTTTAAAATAGCTACACTAATATTATACTTTGTAAAGTGGCGCAGGAGTTTGAAATCGGTTTTTCAAAAAGATTTTTTTATATTAAATTATAACCATTGTATAGTAAGTACTTATAAATTGATTAAAACTTTTTAAAAATGTTAGCTAATCAGAAAACATGATAAAAATGTAAAAGCTTTAAGCTTTATTTAGTCCAATAACACAGAAAAAGTTGAAGGATTAAACAAACGCGTTCATTAGTGATAACGAACGAGCACGTTGCATTCGTATCGAATAGCGAGTGGACTCCTTTATACCATACCTACCAATTTATTTATCTATAACCATCGCCAGCCCACTTCTGAACAAAGGTTCACTCGAATAAGAAGGGTAGGCCACAGTCCATAACGCAGACCTTCTGCGGATTAGCAGACCTCACACACCTTTGAGAACCTTATGGACAACTTTCAGGCATACAGGTTTCCTTCCAATTTATTATCATCATCATCATCATCAGCAACCCATCAACGTCTCACTACATTGATTTTGATTTTGATTGATAATTTTGAATTTTTTTTGAATTTTTTCAATAATATTGTGGGTGTGGGAACATCATTTTTCAATTCAGGGATCCGTTTGTGAAATATGATATTTTAAAGTGCTAAATTTTATTAGAGTCAAGTGTCCCCCTCCTCTGCCAGCTAGATGGTTGTCTATAGGATACAAGAAAAAAAATTACAACAGTAGTATATATAATGAATTTTAAAGGAAAACTATCACGGCTAAGTAGGGTTCATTAGTTAAGGTGTTATATCTGTTTTCCCTAAGTTAGGTATTACATGTAGTGTAAGTTGCATATTTTGTAGAATATTATAGTATTTAAACCATGGAACTCAAAATGTATTCAATATTCATAAATAAAACAAAAGCACTATCCTAGGTCAGCAATAATATTTGAGACTTTCAACTACGGAACCCTACACTGCGCGTGACCCGACACGCACTTGGCCGGTTTTTTTTATTTAGTTTGGCGCAGTGGGCGAGCGGCCGCTTTCTTTAGATGTCGCAGTTTCGAATCTCACTCGCGAAGTAGTGACAGTGCGCTTTTCTTGTTTGTTTGTTTTTTAATTATTTTTTGCATAACTTCTATTATGCAAAAAAAATATTGCATAAATATTATAATTGCATAAGTTGATAAAAAATGCTATGCAATAGCTTTACCGCGGCAGTCCCTGAGTGCCACTTAATTTTTTTTTTATTCGAACAAACTTGTACAAAATGCTTTCGAATCATCATGTGAATCTACCACAGTGCACTGGTTCGGAAAGCCGTTCCAACCGTTCCTTATGATAAAAAGTTATAAAAATAAATTCACCTATAAACTTGAAGAGTTATCAAACCGTATGAAATAAAATCCAGTGAACAGTGATAAAACGCTTATTGATTCATTAATAAAAGTAGAAATTTTCGTATTAAGGCTTTGGAAGGAGCAGAAAGAATTAAGCGAGCTATTACTGGGACGCTCAAAGAAGCAATTTATCCTCATTAAGAGTAATGTCGTCGCCGGCATTAATCACTTCTTGGTCCATTAGTGCCGGAATTACTAGCGGACGTTTTAATTTTACCAAATACAAAGCCCAGTTTTAAGTCTGAATACCTTATTGTTTAAGTCATAAAGACGTTTTTGCAAAGGAAATTCATTTCCCACTCGAGTACACGGTAGATGTTGAGGTAATGTTCGCCAAATATTTCGCCCATCATTCCATTATCCGGTGGTTTGAGCCCTTTTTTAATGGGATTTGTTAAGTTTTTCGGGAGATTCTTCATTACGTTTTCACGTTTAACGGTTTTAACCGTTCTTATAACCTAACATAAGGGTAGAATTTCCAAGTAACCAAAAGTAAAGTTCATAAAAGGATTTAGTCGAGGAAAAAATTGCGTCTCGGTGCATGCGCAATTTTTTAATCGACTTCAAAAAAAGGAGGTGGTTCTCAATTCGTCGGAATCCTTTTTTATGTATGTTTCCCGATAGTAGTGTGTATAGCCGATTCTGGCTCACTGGCGGGGGTCCACAAAGAAGAAATAGCGCCGCAGGCGAAAAAGTAGTGTGTATAGCCGATTCTGGCTCACTGGCGGGGGTCCACAAAGAAGAAATAGCGCCGCAGGCGAAAAAGTAGTGTGTATAGCCGATTCTGGCTCACTGGCGGGGGTCCACAAAGAAGAAATAGCGCCGCAGGCGAAAAAGTAGTGTGTATAGCCGATTCTGGCTCACTGGCGGGGGTCCACAAAGAAGAAATAGCGCCGCAGGCAAAAAAGTAGTGTGTATAGCCGATTCTGGCTCACTGGCGGGGGTCCACAAAGAAGAAATAGCGCCGCAGGCGAAAAAGTAGTACGTATAGCCGATTCTGGCTCACTGGCGGGGGTCCACAAAGTAGAAATAGCGCCGCAGGCGAAAAAGTAGTACGTATAGCCGATTCTGATGTGTATTAACGCAGCATAACCTAAGTCCCCGGCCTCCGACCGGGCACATCGATATTATATGTTCTAACCCAACCTAACCTAACATTTTGAAGCTTTATTATTATTTAATTTCCCCGTTGTTAAAAATTAAAAACCCCATATACATTTACAATATTTTTTCACTCTTTATCGCCCCATTATGTCTGAGTAGGTATGTGGATACAAAAAAGAATACTGCTTGCAGGTGGATTTAAACATGTCCATTCATGTCTAAAAACATCATGTGTGTATAAAAAAGGGACGAGCCTGTTTGATTTATTTTTCCACTCTTTATAGCCCGCATTATGTTTGGGTAGCTGTTATGTAGATACAAAAAATAGGGGCTGCATCAAAGCATGTCGATTCATGTCTAAAACATGGGTGTATAAAAAGGGTCCATCCTAATTTTGTGTCACAAGTTTTCTCAGTGCCAGATCGTTAGTATCTCGGTGTTATAAGTCTTAAATATTATTTACCAGTCTAGAAGCATTGTGTTGTGAATCTGCATATTTCCATTCATCATGGCGGTAAGTGTGTAATTGTACCGGTTATTTAAATTATATTTGTAACTAACATCTTGATTCGTTATTGATAGAGTACTTTAATAAATTGAAGTTAGCATAATTAGTTTATGTGATTCTAATAGTTGAAATATCACCTTTTTTATTGCAGGACTCGCAAAATGACGAACTCACTTTTAAGCATTACTATTATCCACTCAATGTGTCAGATGATCAAGATACGAGTGATTGTATGGCAAATAATAGAAAGACTGCTTCAAAAAGGAGCAAAACAATGGAACAAAATAATATAGATGTATTTTTCGAAAAACCAAAGAAAAAGAGGAAAACTGCTATGTGTTCATCGGTAGCGCAAGCGACTGAGGGAGGTCTATCGTATATCTCATCCAATGATGGTGACGGTACCAGTGCAACTCATCTCATCAAAATAGATGTCTATGACATGAAGAATCTGAAAGGGGTTTCCCCTATTGAGTACTGGAAATATGCAGATTTACGATTAAAGTACTACGTGAATTCAGACGCTGATAAATTTTATCACAGCACTCGGGATATTATTTACAACATAACAAAGCAGATCGCCGGAAGACAAGATTGTAAAAAATATTTTGTCGACAGAGATAACAAGCAACAATAGCTATAAATTATTCCATCGCAAAAAAATATGACCATTTAAAAACATGTTCAGACGAGCTCATAATGATCGGAGCATACACGTGAGTTTTTTGATGAATTCCTTAACCGAGTCCCCCACTCTTTGACAACAGAACAAAGTATAAAAGTGTTTTGTCGTGAGACGCGAACTTATATTCTATTTCACAACGTCCAACTACACGATGCTGTCTCAACTGTGTGAACTGAACGAGACCATTTATGACGAAGAAATGGTTTCGCTATGTGAAGAAATGGAAGTGCAATATACACTCAATTTTGAAGATTTCGAAGAAGAAGAAGAGGCCGAGTTGTGTGAGGATTTAAAAGATGGGGATCACTGTTCCTGTCTAAGTCCTAGTCCAAGTCTCTACAGCCCGGTTGACTTCGTTGTGATGGAAGATGCTTTGTTTGGAATACGAGGACCAGCAGCAACTGATAACGAAGACTCCGAGCAAGATTCGCAACACTCGCTCTCATCACAGTGCACACTTAAGTTATAGTTATATAGGTACTCTTAAGTTTATTTTTAGTAAAAATGTTATTTAAGATGTGTATGTAAATAAAACTATAATTATTCAACGCAATATTTTTAATTTCATCTCCTTATAAATAAAGTCTTAAACATATATTGTACAAGTTGATCATTATACAAAGTATTATCAGAAAATATATTAAGAAATTGTGACATTGAGATATTGTTATATTTAAAATATATATAAACTAAACAATACATTCCGCAAAATGAGCTGAAATAGTTCTGAAGTACATTGTTATTATGAGTCCACTTCTTACAGTTGGTTTTTAGAAACATTTCATGATAATCCGTTGGTTTTCGACCAAACGAGTCAAAATATTCACCGACACCATTTTTACCCACGTATATTGCTACCCAGTGAGATCCAGGTTTTGTATCAGGATCTAAATTGGAAATTAAATACGCTGGTGGTGTTAAATATACCGGTATCTTATTTGCTGCAAACACATTGAATTGAATATTTGGATCGATTATTTTTAAATATTTTCCAATCTCAGTGGTGTTCATTGTTACTTAAATAGAAATAAATTAAAAGCAAATAAGATGATGATCTTCTTGATATAATGAGTGGTTAACAAATGACTTCAAAATTAAATATCTCCATTTATATTAACTTTTTAACTATTGTAGTCTAAACTAACATCTCGATTTTTATTAATTTCAATTACATTATCAAACTCTGCGTATACAATACAATTAAGAGTTGTAGTTAGAGCTCTTTCAAATCGAACTTCAAATCTTACACTACCCCGTTTTATGAGATTCCAGTGGGAGTTTGAATTAGCGGATAAATCAGGAGTTAAATCAAAGACAAGCAGACAATATCCATTATTATACTCCTCCTTAGAGACATCATTTCCATCATTCAAAAAATGAATTCCTGTTCCAGAGAATAAAGTATGATATGCACTTGTGAACATATTATCATCAAAAGAGGGTGTTAATGTTTTCGATGGTATAGATTGACCATCCACGTATAAACCGAACAGGTTAAGCCCGTGATTACCAAAATTAAAAGGATTTGTATTTAATGTTCCATTGAAAGCTGAGTTTCCTACGAAACCAACTATACATCTTTTGGGAATTTGACCTAAAAACACATTATCAAGCATTTTTCCCTGGATTCCTGATGGGATCGTTAAGACTTTAACTTCAGCACGAGTGACAGGATATTTTGCAGTTGTAGTAGCTAATACTTTCTCATGTGCAAGTAACACACTGGGATTGATCCGAACTTTGCGCATTATAAGGCTAGCACTAGATATATGCACTTTGAATTTACTATCTGCAGTTGAACACATAAGATTAAAAGTATCTTTAGAACGTACTAGTTTTAGACGCATTTCAACACCGTTGATTAAAAACTTATCTTGATTAAAAATATCAGCGTGTATGTGACCAATCATTTCAATAGTTTGACTTTCCTTTGCTAATTCTTCTCTTTTTGCATATCCTTGGTTTGAAGCATCACATGAATCCATTTTTGAGGCTGTATCTTTATACCAAAGGCCACAAGTAAGATGAGATTTCTTAGCGGCTGTACCATAATTAAGCAAAGTTTCTATGTAAGCTCGATACCCATAAGTGTTGTTTGGAGGTGATACGAGCTTTTGATTTAAATATATATCAACCTGACTAAAAAGTGAGTGCAGCCAATTGTTAACTGGAGCAACATTCGACGTCGCCGTAATGTTAGTTGCATCAGTATTCTGAATTTTAGCTTTTATGTGAAGTAGTGTATGAGATAAATCAATGTAATCATCTCCATTTCCTGGCACTAAAAACTCAATGGGTCCATCATCGGTCAATGATGAAATGGGATTATAATGAATCCACTGACCTCCTTCAATACTAGTTTGAGTCGATGGTAGAGCAAACAAATCCAACTCAGATTTTACGCATTCACAGGAGTTATGATGTAAAAATGACATTTTTTAATTTTTAACTTTTATGAAAAATATCCTGAATATTACTTTGTTTAATTTTCTTACTACCGTTTCGTTTGAGAGTGGTTTTAGGAGTGATACGTTTCCTTTTTTGTCGCCTAATTTTATATCCTGATCCTCTCATTATTGAATCAATTTTTTTATCAGCCTTTTGTTTTAAATTCGAAGTCGCTGTTTTTAAACGGGATCTGATAGCTTCATCCATTGGTTGAACATTTAACATATCGGATAATAGACCCA
Source organism: Oeneis ivallda (assembly GCA_029955525.1). Taxonomy (NCBI): domain Eukaryota; kingdom Metazoa; phylum Arthropoda; class Insecta; order Lepidoptera; family Nymphalidae; genus Oeneis; species Oeneis ivallda. Next base: position 4,863,253 of record JARPMR010000018.1, on the reverse strand, counting down.
CACCAGCATTCAAAGCTTCCTTACCCACAACTTTTGCACCACTTTTCAAAAGTGGAAGAACAGATCTAAATAGTCCTCCCAAAAAACTACCAATACCATGACCTCGCTGATAAGGTGCACCTTTATAAATTGCACCTATACCTGTACCAGCTTGATGAGAATAATAATGTAAGTACGGGCATGGCATTGTAAATACACGTTTTCACTTGATTCTCTTAAAATGTACTTTAATACACGTTGTCCCAAACTGGAATGGTACTTTTCGACCTGTACTCGTTCTTATATCTATTTCTATCACATCGAACTCTCTACGCATGACAGGTACGTAATGAGGCGGTGAAAAAATATACATTTTATTTGCCCCGTATACATAGACTGCAGGATCTAGTGGTGCGATTCTGAGAAGTGGGGTCATAACATCTCCTACAATCTGTGGTTCTATTATATCACAATAAATGAACAATTGAGATGGCAATCCTAATTTTAAATTATAAGGATATGTTCCCGTTTTATTTTGAATAAGATTTGTATTTGGTTCAAAACCGAGTTGTAAATATAACTTGGTTGACAACTTAAGTACATCAATTGTGTTATCTGCACACAATACTGATACTTGCTGCTTTATTTCATCATAATTGAACATTATTCCAGTATCAGTATTTTTATTTAATTCAGCTACAATATGTTCAATGCTATCATAGTTCTTGGCAGGAATACGGTTTCTATAGTGCACTAATGAGTTTATATCTTCATCGGGTATTGTAATCCACTTTGATGTATATATAACATTTTCATAATCTCGAACCGTATACATGGTGCAAGGATATTGAAATTCAACAACTCCAACGTGCCATTCTCCTTCCAAAATAAGCGATTTTGGTAATTTTGTTGAGAACATGGTTGTCGTGTTTTCAGGGAAGTATTCCATTGAACTATTACTAAGTAAAGTTAAATAAAAATTGTCTTCCATCATCCTATCTGACTAAGGCTTGATTCTAAAATCCAACTGTTAAACTTATCAGGATAACCTTTCCACTTGACAAGTACTTCTTTTCTGTTACCTGAGTAGCGAGACCGTAGTATTTTATCAATTTTATATTGAGTGCTGGGGTTATATGTAACTTTTTGTAATTCATTCTCATAAAAAGTACCAACAATAGGTTCACTTTGAAGATCTTTAAGTGTATAGACTACTCTGGACATGTTATTTTTTATACCAGATATAATAAATATTTCATCACTCCAATTTGTTTCATATCCTTTTCGAAAAATGTGCTTATATTTTGTTATCCTTACATGATCTCCAATTGAAAACTTAGACTGTTGTATAGCACTGATTTTATTGTTTATTTTTCCATATAAATTATTCCAAACTGTCATAATGTTATTAAAATTAACTTCAAAAGGACACATTTTTATGCTTGAATGAAAGCTATGATTATAAGAATAGAGTAAATCTTGTAAAATGTTAATATAAGTATAGGTATTTTTATGTGTAAAATAACGCCACATTTTAGTTTTCAATGTCCTCTGAAATCTCTCAACTATACTTGCTTTAATATCTGGGTTGTTGGTTGTGTAATAATTTACATTTTTACTTTTAAAGTATTGTCTAACATCTTTTGATACAAATTCAGAACCTTTATCTGATTGTAAGTGGGTGGGAGTTGTATTAGCTTCAGTAAATATGCTTTCAAATTCTTGTTTTATACTTTCTGAATTTTTCTTTTTTAGTGCTCTAGCGAAAGCGTATTTACTAAAAACATCAATAACACAAAGAATATAATTAAAACCTTCATTATATTGAGAATAAGTACGCATATCACTTAAATCTGCTTGCCAAAGTTCATTAAGATTAGACAATATATATTTATTTCGAGGGAATTTTCGATGTACAGGCTTATGTAATGTATAAGTTTCCTGAGCTTGTAACCATTCTTTCACTTTCTTTCTATTCACTTTACCTTTTAATGCTCTTATTAACTTCTCAGCACTTCCGTAACCAGCAGGATTGGACACATCATAATATATATCTTTGATGTCTAATATGGATTCCATCTTTCCCAAATGTCGTATTTCTTCCTTAGTCTGTATGATGTTAAAGTTTTTGGACTTTTATCATCAAGTGGAGAACTATGTCTTCTGACTTTTGGAGATATATTACTAATATTTTCAGAAGCTTGAGTATTACCAATACATATTAAGGGAACCCCTATATCTTTTATAGTTTGGATAAATTTTTCCCACCCATTAGGCTTGGGGCGTTTTAATGGCCTTAGGGTATAATTCACTAGATCGACTATATTACTACCATCTACAACTTTATTATCTACGACTATCAATCCATCCTTTTGCCAGCTAATTTTTTCTTTATTATTTAGCAGAGTATTTAATAATATTTCACCTTTTTTTTCTATACGTTTTTGGTATGAGTTTGTTAATATAAGTAGGGGTATATAAAATATCAATGGGTAGCCCCCGTGCGTGCTTATCATCCTCTGATTCTTCATTAACTGTTGATTCATTGTCTTTCATTTCCTTTTTAAATATACTGATATTGTCATAGTCTCGGTCGTCCTCCACAGTCACTGGTAATTTAATTGGTTTTCGCTCTCCTTCAGTAATATGGAGATATCTTTGTAAAATCTGTGTGTACAAAGACCATTTTTCACGATCATCCAGTTTACTTTTCAGTATTTTTTGCATTTCTTTATCTAATCTTGACAAGGAATCCTCAGGTGCAGAATTTCTTGATTTTAGCCTTTCAATAACTTCTGGTTCAATAAGAACCATTTTTTTTGCATGTTCCATTTTTATATTAAATTAAACAGACCACTTAAAACAGCCCCCAAAATAATAGGCAGAAATGCTCCTCCTTGCTGAATGATAATACGTTTTCGTGATTTATTTCTCCCTTTCTTTATTAATTTTCTCAGAATAGTTTTGTGTTTTTTTAACTTAGCCTTCTCACAATCCTTTAAAGGTAGTTTACCATTTAGTATATTGAAGATACACTCACAAATACAATTGATTTCCTCGTCCTTACAAGCTTTCAATAAGGCTATGCGAAATTTTGGCTGAAGTGTGTGTAAAGCCTTCAGTAAATTTTTGTGGGCTTTTACTCGTGCAGACATTATTTTAGAGAGAGTCTAAATACATTCATATTTATATTAACTTTGTAGAAAAGAAGCAATTCAGTTTTACAGAGGATTCTCTTGACTCTTTATTGGGGGTATTTTCTTTAAATATTTCTTTGATATACTCACAAACACGATTAATTTCTTCTTTCTTAAGAGAGCGAATTAAAATTTTACGATATTTTGGTTTAAATGTTTGTAATGCACACCTTAACTTTTTCGTATCGAGCGTGCTGTTTCCTTCAACCATTATTTGTTACTGACAAGAACTGAGTTATGCAAACCATATTTAAACCCCTTTTTAGGGATGTATACCACACAATCATTAGAGGTATTATCTATCTTAGTTTTAAAACGACACGAATCATTTGTATTTTGCTTTAAATCAATCATTAAATAACCATGAGGCTCAGTAGTGGCATCTTTATAAGCCTCTTCAACAAACTTTGAATTCTCTGGAAATACTTGACGTGCTAAATGACGAATTTGCGTTCGGTCTCTGGGATTTTTAAAGTAAATTATGTAACTGGTATTCAGAGAAATATCCCGTTGTCCTTTCCCTTGATGAAAAAGATTTTGTGTGATATAAAATACACTTAAATTTCTGTGGTGACTACCTTTAGTAAAAATATCAACGATACGACCATCTGATTCCCTCATCAGATCATCAATTATGACTAATCGAGGATGTTTTCCATCAAACATACTCATTTCAGGAATTCCTTGAATGTAAGTTACATTTTCTAGATTATATAGAGGCTGCATTTCATCGTAACACCACAAAACTTGATCAAATCGTGTATTACATATATCATTACAGTGTTTCAAGAAATTTGTCACAAAATGTGATTTACCACATCCACTCGGTCCTGCAACTATAGCAGTAAATGGATGGAGAAAATGATACATGTTCAAAAATACGTGTAGTTTTAGTAAAACTCTATATAGAAATGGGGAATTAAGTAATACGACATCGATTTAAGTAATACATTTATTTATAATTAAAACTTAATTTTCTATACAATTTATATAACTTAAGGCTACATTTATACATTCTAATACTTAATTAAAAATAACATCAATGAGTCTTACCGCAAATCATTATTAAATGACTTTATTTTGTAATGACCCCAAGCTAAAGTGTTGGTAGAGTTTTTAATTAAAAACCGTTTTGTATCTGTATGTGATAATGATATTTTATTATTTTTTTGAGTAAATATTATATGCTTTATCGATCTGAATCTATACATCTCACACAGTTCATTTTTTTTTTCAAATAAAACTGTTTTATAATTTTGCATATTAAAATTTTTGGTAACCGATTTATTCACACCTTTTGCTTTAGCAATGAATTTATTTTGTGTATTAAAAGCATAAACTTTTGATCTCAGACCAACAAATTCAGTCATAATGGTACCGTTATTTTCATCCTTAAAATAACCAATTTTTTTTTTATTTATCAGAGGAATATCAAAACTATTATTACGGGGATAATCCGAAGTATCAAAGTATTTATTTAAGTCAGGTTTAATGTCATCATAAAAGTCATCAGTAAAAATGTGATATATGAAGCTATCTGTGTCTGTATAAAGCATTTTACATTTTGAACCGTATTTGTTTTTCATATAGTTGTAATGGAAATCGTACATAAGTGTTTTAGAAATATCTAAAACACAAAATCCTAAATAAATAGGTTTATTATAAAGTAATTTTGTTTTCTTCAATTGTATAGCAACCAGATTTTCCGAAAATATTGAGACACTATGAAATTCAGGTCTCGCAATAAGTTTTTGAGCACCGACAGATTTACCCTTATCCTTCCAATGTGTACATAGTTTAACATCTACACGTTTCTCAATGTTCTCCATTGTTTTCCCAAATATTGAATTATTCATTAACTTATAGAAATCCTTTTCAAAATCTGACTGTGCAGATGTACGTAACTGTGTATTTAAATCAATATATTTTTGTAACCAAGGACTTTGATTAAATTTTAAAATCCGATGTATTTTTTTTAGTTTTAAGCCCATTTCTAGACACTGTATAAGATTTCTATAATGAATCACGTACTTAGTTTTATCAAATAGATTTGGAACTAATTTCAAAGTTTTACTCCCTCCAGCAAGTATATTCTCTGGACAAAGAGGAAAATCGGTATGTAAGTCATGTAAAGTTTCGGGGTATTCTAAGTCTACTTCTAGAATATAACCCACATCAGAATCAATTGGTATGTTAAAATTAGTCTCACCATGTACCCATTCAAAACCACCCGTGGGAAGGTATTGAGACATAGCCCAACCATATAAATTATTAGCGTCTAAGTATGCGAGATAAGATGATTGGATTTTATCATCAAAATTAGCCATGTGCTTATTATTAGCTTGCGCATATCGGTTACTGCACTGTGAAACACCACCGCGTATACCTGATTTTACGAATGCAATTTTTTCAAAATCTGTTAGTAAATCTAACGTTATTTGCGTGTACTTTAACATTGCGTCCCAACTAAGACCTGGTGCTGTATAATATCGAGCAGGATCTAAATCATAAGTTCTAATACATACGTTTCTAAAATTTTCAAATATATCTGCTAAAAGTAACACATCCGTTTTGAGGTATAAATCAGAGTAATCACACATATTACGACACTTAAAATGATTCCAAACATCTCTAGCATGTTTATAATCTTCGTTTGAAACAGTGCTGTTTGTAAGTGTACTGAAAAACTGATCCTGTGTTGGGAGTGACGTTAACTTTAAGGAGTCAAATGATGTCATATATTCGTATGGGTATACGCCCTTACGTTTTAAATAATAAATATCTTTTTCACTTTGAAAATTTCTTCGCAATTCGATGAAATCTTCATCATTTAAATTATTTGTTAAGGTTTCTAGACTACTAGATAAAAACTTAAAAGAATCAATAAACCTCAATTCAATTTCGTTGTTCGTGATTTTTATCTTTTTTGAAAACGAAATATATCGCTCTTTATTTTGGGGTATGACATTTATCCCACCTTCTGAGAAATTCAATGCATGCACAATGAAATGAGCATCATAGTTACAAAGGTTATGTAAAATTATAGGTATAAACTAGCGTTTGCTCGGTGGGCGAGCTGCTAAAGCAGCTCGCGGGAAGTGTTATTACTAAAATTAGGGCGCGTGGGTGCGCGGCCCGCTAAAGCGGACCGCAATTTTTTTACTCATCAAGTAGACCTTCGGATTCTGGTCATCTTTTGCCAAAAAATTTGTTCGAGCACACCCCACCTAACTGCAATAACCTGGCCGTGCTCCTCATTCACAAAAGAAAAAGAAAAAAAAGAAAATGAAAAATGAAAAAAAGAAAAAGAATAAAAAAAAAGGAAAAAAGAAAAAAAAGAAAGAAAATGCAAAAGAAAAAAAAAGAAAGAAAACAAAGAAAAAGAAAAAAAAGAAAAAAGAGAAGAAAGAAAAAAGAGAAAAAAAGAAAAGAAAAAAGAAGAATCAATATTCGCCATATATTTTGTATAGAAAAAAAATTCCGCCATCTTGATTTTTTTTCCTGTTCATCAAGTAGAACTTTGGGTCTTGATCATCTTTTGCCCAGAAACTACTCTTCTATCTTGTATACTCTCCGAGATAGACACCGGAGAAAGTTTCTATGGCCGCCATCTTGAATCCGCCATTTTGGAGTTTTTTTTTCAAATCCCTGCTTATTGGATGTGGTTTCGAGTAATTATTGTTGGAGCACACCCCACCTAGTTGGTCGCGTGGATAATTGGCAAAAAAACCACTCTTTCACCTTTTTTAACCCATTTCCAAAAAGGAGGAGGTTCTCAATTCGGCCAGTATATTTTTCTTTTTTAATTCTCCGAGATCTAAGACACCTATGAACCTATCAAAATCAATGTCTTGCATAGTTCCCAACTTCTAGTCCCTTCAATATTCCCCATACATTTTGTATGGGAAAAAAAAAATCCGCCATCTTGAATTTTTTTCCTACTCACCAGGTAGACCTCCGGGTTTTGATCATCTTTTGTCGAGAAACCGCTCCTCCATCTTTTATAGTCTCCGGGAGAGAGACGAACAAAATTTGCCGCCATTTTTTTTCCGCCATTTTGGAAATTTTTTTCAACTCACTGGCAACTGCTCGAGGTTTCGAATGACATTTGGTCGAGCACCCTCCACCTATCTTCTATACCCTGGCCGTGCCCCTCGCCCGTCTCCGAACTCCTCACTCATCAGCTCTCTCCACCTTTCTCCGAGTCACATTCTTTGAGCTCTATAGGACACCATGGGTGAAAAAAATTTTTTTCATACAAAATTTTACAGGAGAGGGGTCGGAAATTTGAGAACTCACAGCTCGGCCGCCATCTTGTTTTTTTAATTTTTTTCACTTTTTCTGTTAATCGTTTACTAATTTCTACAATAATCCAAAATTTCAAAGAAATCGGTTGGAAAACAAAAGAGTTGCAAGATTCACGTCGGCCGCCATCTTGTTTTTCCGAAATGTCATAATTTTCCCCAACTCAAATCCCCCACCCCAACATATCTCCCCTACATCATTATATCGATTTCCGTCTCCTTCTAGGAGAACAACCCTGTCAATGAGTGAGTCAGTGAGTGAGTGGTAATCGAGCTATATATATTACTAGTAGGGCGCGTGGGTGCGCGGCCCGCAAGCGGACCGCGGTTTTTCTATCGTCAAGTGGACTTTCAGGTCTTGATCATTTTCTATCAAAAAACCACTCTTCTATCTTTTATACTCTCCGAGATAGACACCGTTGAAGTTTGTATGGCCGCCATCTTGAATCCGCCATTTAGGATTTTTTTCAGCTCACTGCCAATTGGATGAGGTTTCGAGTGACTTTTGTTCGAGCACCCCCACCTATCGTCATTACCATGGCCGTGCTCCTCACCCACCTTCCAAACCCTCGATCATCATATCTCATCATTTGTCAGAATGAGAATTCTTTTATAAAAACAAATTTTGAAAAGAAACCGTATCAAAGTCTTGCATATTTCTCAGCTTCAAGTCTATTCAATATTCGCCATATATTTTGTATGGAGAAAAAAAAATTCCGCCATGTTGGATTTTTTTCTATTCATCAAATAGATCTTTGGGTCCTGATCATCTTTTGCCAAGAAACCACTCTTCCATCTTTTATACTCGCCGAGATAGATACTGACGAAATTTGTATGGCGGCCATCTTTTTTCCGCCATTTTGAATTTTTTTTCAGCTCATTGCGAATTGGATGAGGTTTCGAGTGACATTTGTTCGAGCACCCTCCACCTATCTTCGATACCCTGACCGTGCTCTTCACCCGTCTCCGAAATCCTCAATCATCAGCTCTCTCCATAATTTTCCTCCGAATGAATTTTTGTCTTCTATACGAAACCATAAGTGAAAAAAAAATTTTTCATACAAAATTTTACAGGAGAGGTGATCAATCAGTCAGTGAATCAGTGAATCAGCACGAACAGCTATATATATATTAATAACTAGCGTTTGCTCGGTGCGCGAGCTGCTAAAGCAGCTCGCGGGAAGTGTTTTACTAAAAGTAATTATTACTAAAAGTAAGGCGCGTGGGTGCGCGGCCCGCTAAAGCGGACCGCGATTGTTCAGCTTTATTTATTTCGCTCGGTGCGCGAGCTGCTAAAGCAGCTCGCGGGAAGTGTTATTGCTACAAGTAGGGCGCGTGGGTGCGCGGCCCGCTAAAGCGGACCGCGATTGTTCGGCTTTATTTATTTCGCTCGGTGCGCGAGCTGCTAAAGCAGCTCGCGGGAAGTGTTATTACTACAAGTAGGGCGCGTGGGTGCGCGGCCCGCTAAAGCGGACCGCGATTTTTTTTACTCATCAAGTAGACCTTCGGATTCTGGTCATCTTTTGCCAAAAAATTTGTTCGAGCACACCCTACCTATCTGCAATAACCTGGCCGTGCTCCTCATTCACAAAAGAAAAAGAAAAAAAAGAAAAAAAAATGAAAAAAAAAAACAAAAAAAACAAATGTAAAATGAAAAAAAGAAAAAGAAAAAAAGCCCTATGAACCTATCAAAATCAATGTCTTGCATAGTTCCCAACTTCTAGTCCCTTCAATATTCCCCATACATTTAGTATGGAAAAAAAAAAATCCGCCATCTTGAATTTTTTTCCTACTCACCAGGTAGACCTCCGGGTTTTGATCATCTTTTGTCGAGAAACCGCTCCTCCATCTCTTATAGTCTCCGAGAGAGAGAGACGGACAAAATTTGCCGCCATTTTTTTTCCGCCATTTTGGAATTTTTTTTCAACGCACTGGCAACTGCTCGAGGTTTCGAATGACATTTGGTCGAGCACCCTCCACCTATCTTCTATACCCTGGCCGTGCCCCTTGCCCGTCTCCGAACTCCTCACTCATCAGCTCTCTCCACCTTTCTCCGAGTCACATTCTTTGAGCTCTATACGACACCATGGGTGAAAAAAATTTTTTTCATACAAAATTTTACAGGAGAGGGGTCGGAAATTTGAGACGTCACAGCTCGGCCGCCATCTTGTTTTTTTAATTTTTTTCACTTTTTCTGTTAATCGTTTACTAATTTCTACAATAATTCAAAATTTCAAAGAAATCGGTTGGAAAACAAAAGAGTTGCAAGATTCACGTCGGCCGCCATCTTGTTTTTCCGAAATGTCATAATTTTCCCCAACTCGAATCCCCCCCCCCCCAAACACATCTCCCGAACATCATTATATCGATTTCCGTCTCCTTCTAGGAGAACAACCCTGTCAATGAGTGAGTCAGTGAGTGGTAATCGAGCTATATATATTATAATTTAGGCCGCATTATGCAACGCATATATTGAGATTAGAACGCATCCAAAAAAGATTTCTATGGCATTTAGCTGCCAGTGTGGGAAAGGCAAGTAGAAACTTTGGATACAAAGAAAGACTGTCGTATTTTGGATTAATACCATTAGAAAAACGCAGGGAATATTTAGATCTACAATTTCTGTATAAAATATTCAATGATAAAATTGACTGTCCACAATTGTTGCATAAATTTAGCTTTAGAGTCCCAGTCCGTTATCCACGTAACCCTATTACACCACTTTATCCTCCTTTACGTCGAACTGTGCTTGGTGCGAATTCTCCAATTTCAAGATTATCTAAGACTTTAAACCAGTATAGTACTGATGTCGATATTTTTTCTGATTCATTATATAAAATTCGAGAAAAGTTATCTAAATCTTGGAAGTCTTAAGTCTTATTTGCTTAACCTTCAGGTTGAAGTAGGTGGGACTTAAGAATTCCGTTTTGTCTCTCCACTAAATTGTAAGATATATTACTGTTTTTACTATATCATATTGTATTATAATTATAGTTTTGTTTCTAAGATATCACTTTTGCTTTTTTAATTTTAAGTTAATTTCTTTTTGTCTTCTTTGTGAATGCTTTTTGCTATCTGTCCAAGTTGTGTTTACTTTTAAGTAATTACTACACTTAGCTAGTATTAAATTAAACTTAAATATTTTTGTCAGCGTATTGGTGTAAGTGATTGTTAGTAAACCTAATAAAATAAAATAAAATAAAAAAATAAAATAAAATAATTGGGGAGTTTCTAACTTTGTACTACAACTTTTGTGACAGACACCTACAAAAACTCCAGTGTATTTATTATATACTATTTTACGATCCGATTTTAGTTCTTTTTCACATATATGACATGTGGATGTCGCAGATAATTTTTCATTGTCATTTATTGTTAGAGGCAGTGGATTAACTTCAATTAAATGTTCATCATAAATTAGTTTTATATCATCTTTTAAAGTCTCCATAAACACTTTAGCACAATCAGTACCTGTATATGTTTTACACACTGATAATCTATCATTGAATGTGCATTTGATATAGTACCCAAAACTATATACTTCATGCTTTTGAAAATTTGTTGTATAAGAGGTAGATGGATTATTAGCACACCCTTGTATAGGATTTAAAAATGCTTCGAAATCTGCATATACAACAAAAGGCAATTTTAACTTCCTTTCGTACTTATTAAATGTTAGTTTAGCTTTGCTAATGTCTGTTAAATCTGTTCTAATATGATTACAATCGAACTCTTGGTGAGATTTTAATTTACACTCCGTTTGAAAGTAAAGCAAGCAACCATCACAAATATAGTTCACGTGTTGATGTTCATTTAATTGGTGACTAACTAGTCGGGAGAGGTTTTTTATATAACAATAATGACCGGTAGGTCCGTTACTTATGTAAAGTAAATTTACATGTTTTTGTTTTCGGCATTTTGTGAAATAGAGAGGACCAATTATCTTTGTCGAATTACTTTTAGTTTCATGTTCAAGTCCAAAAACATTAATACTAATATTATTTAAGCTCTCAAATTTATTTATATCTTTCAACTTTACCGGAAATCGAATATCTGTAAAACTTAAAGAGTTTTGTTTAGATATATATGAACTCACTCTGTCTGCATTTTTTTTAACTGGAAACAATGCAGAAAGCACTGCCCATTGAAAACATTGATAATCATTATTTTTTACATTAATCACAGCATGCTTATGTTTGATATCTATTGGTAAATCTATATAAGAGTTCCCTTTTAACGGGTTTAATTTATTTATATTTAAATCCACATAATTAATTTTTTTAAGACTCCATCCACTATCTTTCTTTTCAAAATTACAAACTTTACTCGAAGTTTCAACTACTAAATCCGAGTAAATAGTATTAATTTCATCACCTAAACAGAATGTATAGTTACAAGTTTGAAAGTCGAAGGAATTTTCTAAATTTTTTGTTGATTGAATAAAATCTGCATTTAAAATGAAGTTAACTTTAATCAAAGTATGCTCTTTCAAAAGCGTATGAAGCAAGTCATGAACAGTACTTCTAATTGGATTAAAAAAAGCTTCAGGTGTCTCAAATTCTGAATTATTATTGGAAATCCTGTATGTTGCTATCCGTCGACCGAAAGTATTTTCTATCAATTGCACATTGGCTAAGTTTTGAATGGGGCTATTAAGAAGTACATTATTCATATGTTTCTTGCTCTTTAGGTGGTTTGTATAATACCTTTTACTAACAATAATTTTACAGTGAGGACACTCGACACTATGATATTTTGTAGAACTTACAAATGAGGACGATTCCTCCCCGGTTGATATTGGTGTCGTCAATAGCTCCGTAGATGTAGAAGGTTCTTGACATGGTCGCTTACTCGTAGAGTTTGTGACTGCAGTAGCCTTTCTTTTCTTCACTCCGGCTCCAGTTTGCTTTGAACTGAAAATTAAAATAGAATAATAAAACATTTTCTATAAAATAAACGTTACACAAATCTTTATTCGAATATAATTTACCATTTGTAGCACACATATTACAATATGCTTTCATAGGAAAAACACCATCAATTTCATCAGAAACAGGGCAAATGGAGATACGATGACCACTACATGGTGTATAAAACGGTTTAATTTCTAGGTCATCTAGCATCCATCTAGGGAGTCTACCAGAGATATACCACAACCGTATGTATCTATGCATCTTATTTAACACAAATGATTTAGTAAATACACTTATTTCGTCATTGGAAAAAGCTTCCATGATTAATATTTTTCTATCACAACTTCTCTCTGAATGAATGTAGCTGACGCTAAAACCGAATATTTATACGTTAATAGCTCCTCCCCCCATGAGCGTTATGTTTGAACAAGTTTAAACTGGTCAGGGTCGAATGTGGCGGCCGATACATTAATAAAATTTATAGTCGTGCACCTTATCTTCGATCAACCGTTAGAAATATAATAAATTATAATAACACTGTTCGTGGAAAAATTATGAATAAAAAATACTCACGTATTAACTTGATCTCGGTCGGCTTCCACACAAATGTTAACTAACTTGGTGTTCAATTCTGCTTCTTCACAATTTGCAGCTAATTCTTCATCGTAAACAGAGTCGTTAAACGCACACACTTGACACAGCATCGTTGTGGATAGTGGGAGGAATATGAGTCGATCGTGTTACGACAGGACTCTTTTATAATTTGTTTCGATTGAAAGATGGTAGGGAGAGCGAAAACTATTTTAAAATATATTAACCTAAAGTGACATGGGCTACTAACTTTTGTTATTTATCCGCAGCAGGTAAGGATGTTATCTTTTAAATAGTCATATTTTTTGCGACGGAATAATTTATAGCTATTGTTGCTTGTTATCTCTGTCGACAAAATATTTTTTACAATCTTGTCTTCCAGCGATCTGCTTTGTTATGTTGTAAATAATATCCCGAGTGATGTGATAAAATTTATCAGCGTCTGAATTCACGTAGTACTTTAATCGTAAATCTGCATATTTCCAGTACTCAATAGGGGAAACCCCTTTCAGATTCTTCATGTCATAGACATCTATTTTGATGAGATGAGTTGCACTGGTACCGTCACCATCATTGGATGAGATATACGATAGACCTCCCTCAGTCGCTTGCGCTACCGATGAACACATAGCAGTTTTCCTCTTTTTCTTTGGTTTTTCGAAAAATACATCTATATTATTTTGTTCCATTGTTTTGCTCCTTTTTGAAGCAGTCTTTCTATTATTTGCCATACAATCACTCGTATCTTGATCATCTGACACATTGAGTGGATAATAGTAATGCTTAAAAGTGAGTTCGTCATTTTGCGAGTCCTGCAATAAAAAAGGTGATATTTCAACTATTAGAATCACATAAACTAATTATGCTAACTTCAATTTATTAAAGTACTCTATCAATAACGAATCAAGATGTTAGTTACAAATATAATTTAAATAACCGGTACAATTACACACTTACCGCCATGATGAATGGAAATATGCAGATTCACAACACAATGCTTCTAGACTGGTAAATAATATTTAAGACTTATAACACCGAGATACTAACGATCTGGCACTGAGAAAACTTGTGACACAAAATTAGGATGGACCCTTTTTATACACCCATGTTTTAGACATGAATCGACATGCTTTGATGCAGCCCCTATTTTTTGTATCTACATAACAGCTACCCAAACATAATGCGGGCTATAAAGAGTGGAAAAATAAATCAAACAGGCTCGTCCCTTTTTTATACACACATGATGTTTTTAGACATGAATGGACATGTTTAAATCCACCTGCAAGCAGTATTCTTTTTTGTATCCACATACCTACTCAGACATAATGGGGCGATAAAGAGTGAAAAAATATTGTAAATGTATATGGGGTTTTTAATTTTTAACAACGGGGAAATTAAATAATAATAAAGCTTCAAAATGTTAGGTTAGGTTGGGTTAGAACATATAATATCGATGTGCCCGGTCGGAGGCCGGGGACTTAGGTTATGCTGCGTTAATACACATCAGAATCGGCTATACGTACTACTTTTTCGCCTGCGGCGCTATTTCTACTTTGTGGACCCCCGCCAGTGAGCCAGAATCGGCTATACGTACTACTTTTTCGCCTGCGGCGCTATTTCTTCTTTGTGGACCCCCGCCTGTGAGCCAGAATCGGCTATACACACTACTTTTTCGCCTGCGGCGCTATTTCTTCTTTGTGGACCCCCGCCAGTGAGCCAGAATCGGCTATACACACTACTTTTTCGCCTGCGGCGCTATTTCTACTTTGTGGACCCCCGCCAGTGAGCCAGAATCGGCTATACGTACTACTTTTTCGCCTGCGGCGCTATTTCTACTTTGTGGACCCCCGCCAGTGAGCCAGAATCGGCTATACGTACTACTCCCGATTACTCAAAGACGCCTGGACCGATTTGGAAAATTTTTGTTTTGTTTGAAAGGGTATAACTTCCCATTCCCAGGTGGTACCATAGTCATCAGGGCAGGATCTGATCTCGATCTAACAAAAAAAAGCCAGGATCTGATGATGGGATCCTGCAGAAATCTAGGAAACTCTTCCACTTTTATAGACACACTAGAAGCAATTTGGGTATCTTATACTTTGTAGTGGCGTTTGACAACTTCAAAAAAATAATTTTTATATATTATTATATTATTATTAATTTATATTCGTTAATTTTTTTATATTCGTTTTTTAAAAATAATTTTTATACATTTTTAAATAATCAACAATTCAATAAGCTTCTTTTACTTATAAACCGATCAAAAAAAAAACGCGTTTCGGTCTCAATTTTCAGCTTACCCGGACATTTCGAGTTTGATTCCTAAGAAACAAAAAAATCCGCTGTCAACGCCCATGTTATATTGGGTCAAAAGATTCCAGCATCCTTAGCACAGGAGATCATAGGCTGAAGATCAGGCAATTTGCATAACTGTACCCATAAGCGGTAGTAAAGAATACTAGATGTTTATGGTTTATGGCTGTACCATGATTTAGTTTGCATGTTCTTGTTCTATTGTAATACCTTGTACATATTTCTACATTTTTTGTAACGATAAAGAACAATAAAGTGCGCATGTCAATCTCATAAAGTGCTTTTGATTTATCACTAGGTTCAGTTTGAACTCTGAAGTCGTCTGCCGTATTGAATATGATTAAGTGGCAACTTTAAAGGACCCAATGGCTTTTAATTTAGACTCATTAGAAATGACATAGCTGCTCGTTTTTTTTGCCTTTAGCATTTATTGAACAGTTGATTCAGATTGCGATATTAACAACTATGTTAAGATCTCAATTTCTCTGTATATTAATCCTACTAATATTATA
Source organism: Oeneis ivallda (assembly GCA_029955525.1). Taxonomy (NCBI): domain Eukaryota; kingdom Metazoa; phylum Arthropoda; class Insecta; order Lepidoptera; family Nymphalidae; genus Oeneis; species Oeneis ivallda. The sequence continues at coordinate 4,847,444 of JARPMR010000018.1, read as the reverse complement.
AATGCGAAAGTTTGTGAGGATGGATGTATGGATGGATGGATGGAGGTATAGATGGATGGATGTTTGTTACTCTTTAACGCGACAACGAATAAATCGATTGGGCTGAAATTCGGAATGGAGATATCTCATACCCAGTATTAGCACACAGGCTACATTTTTCCCCGGAAAAGAGTTCCCGTGGGAATCAAAATGAAGTCATGGGCATCATCTAGTAATTATAAAATAATTATTAGTAGCAGTGAAGTCACGCATAGAACTTATATTAAATATTTATTTTAATTCAATATTTGTAGTAATAAATAGTTACTTAGTGCCGATTCAACGTCGAGTGACGTTTATCCGAGGAATAAATTGAGCGTTCTGGTAGTTTTTGTTTTGAAAATATTATCTATCAAATATCAAATTTACAGAGCGTTTTTGACAGAGCGTCAAAAAGACTTATCAATTTACGTTGGTGTACGTCTAACTCTACTACTAGTTCTATAGTCAAAATAAATTAAATGATAATTATGTGAACAATGAAAAAAAAATGAGAAATTCATAATTACTATGTACGCAAATACACAAGGTGATGGAACTTTATTCCCAGTCACAAGCATCTATACGGCCAAAAAAAAGTGTTATTAATTATTATAGCGTTATTTTTCTGAAAGAGTACGAAGCTTCTATCTATCGTCTTCTTCTATCGTCTTTTCGGGTTTTTAAATTAACGGATATACCAAGCTTATTTCACATAAAAAAATCACCACTCATGCACGGGGCTTTAAATTACCGGCTAATATCAAAAAAATAACAGCTTTAGTTCCTACTGTTCAGTTTTCCTAATTCACAGACAAATACTTCAATTTTTAACCGACTTCAAAAAGGAGGAAGTTCTCAATTCGTCGCATTTTTTATTTATTTTCACTCGAAGATTCCTGAACCGATTTGGAAAATTCTTTTTCTGTTTCAAATGATATTCTTCCCAGGTGGTACCATTTAAATATGGAAAACGGTCGAGCGGTTTTTAAAAATCAATAATAAATTATACACTTTGTAGTGTCGCGGGCGTTTTAAGTCGGTTTTTTAAAAATAATTTTTAATATTCAATTATGTATATAAGTAGGTATATAGAGCATGCTGATAGGAATTAACTAATCGGAAATTCGGAAAAGTTCCTGACAGCCGCGGAAGTCGGACCTATTAACAGGGATTTTTGTGTGAAACTTTGCGCGAAAAAATGACCAAAACTTTTATAATAGCCAAAGTTTTTATCGATCATTGAAACGCGGATTATTAACAATCTGTTTGCTGTTGAACTTTGAAAGGGCGTTTTCATTTTGTTCAGGGGGACCCGGCTTGGGCTATAAAAAAACTTTTACAATAAGTCTGCGTATTTCAGAATTTTTCCCAGAAACTGGTAGTGGCCATCAACAAATCCTTTGAACGAGCAATTTTACACTTCGGTAACTCTTTTCATACTTACTGTAGAACTGTTTACAGTTTACACCTAATTGTATTGTGTAATTCTTGCGTCGTATATTGAAGGTAACCCTTTCCACAAAGTATATTCATATAGCTTTTACCCGCAGCTTTGCTTCCGCCATCTATTAAAAGTAATCCGAAACGGCGATTCTTAATTCCTATAGTACCTACAAAAGATTTTTTTTAATTTTTCAGCTGTAGTTTTAAGGTACCCCTGCATTAGAGCGACTAAAACAAAAAAATATTCAAATCGGTCGAGCCGTCTTTTAGTTTTAGCCAGACTAACGAACAGCAATTGATTTTTATAACATACTAGCTGACTCGGCGAACTTCGTACCGCCAAATTATCGATATAAATAAAACAAATAAACTCTATTAGGTACTAGAATAGAATAGAATAGAAATGTTTTTATTCAAATAAACTTTTACAAGTACTTTTGAATCGTCAATGAGTCTACCACTGGTTCGGAATGCCGTTCCTGCCGAGAAGAACCAGCAAGAAACTCGGCAGGTACTAAAACTATCCTATCTTTCAAGTTGGACCAAATAATAGCTAGTTATGAAGTTTGATAAAAATCGGTTCAGTAGTTTCAGAGTTTATCCGGAATATACATCTTGACACGAGATTTTTATATACCTAATATATAAAATATAAGATATGAAGACAGGTAACATATAAGCAAACTTTAATATTAACTTCAATGCTCCAGACAACTACATGGCGACTCCCTGCCTATTTTCTGGAAATCTGAACATAATATTGTGATCTTATAGATTGTTGTTTGTTGTATGTACCTAATGTTTTTGTTAAAACGCGGATCAGTTACTATGACATAATTTATATTAGGTATGTACCTACCGGCAAAATAAACAATTGAAGACAGTTTGTCTTAGTTCCCGCATCTTTCGGCTAAAATCATTTTTGAGGGTTCTTTTTATTAAAGTACGCTCGCTGAATAATGGTGCAACCTAAGAATAAATTGAATAACTTGCTCTGTGGGAACAATTTACACACCAATCGAACTAACATTGAAGGATATTTTTGGATGATAATGTCTAATACTTTTTTGACGTGATAACGTCTTATAAATCGATAAACACCGGCTGCACGCACGAAAAAGTGTCACGTTCCTCCTGAGCCTGAAGGTGCAAGCGAGAGCGCGGAACAAGCGATAGAGAGGCACCATCGGCCCAAGCGTTGGCTTGTGCCACCCGCTAGTCATCGTCAATGTTTCTTTATGACGTAATCACGTAAAACTATCGTCCGTAAACCGATTTTACAGACAACCAAAATTTTTTAATAGGTACCAACAAGCAAATAATATGCAGCCATACACTCTAAATGGCCTATAACCCTTTTCTGAGAGAGACCTGCACTCAGTAGTGAGCCGTTGATGGTTGATGGTTGATGATGATGATGATGATGATGATAGACTTGTTAGGTATACATGTTGTTACGAATAATTAACTAAATAGGTTTATCTACCTAATAAAATAATTTGATTGTTAATTCCGGCTTGTGGTTCGCCCCGAACTGAGACCTCGCGGTATCCCATAATTCCCATAAGGTAGTTTTAACTATATTATATTGTAATTAAAACGCGCCGAATCTGATGACGTCAATCGTCATCTGCTTTCGTGGATGGGATGCATATTTACAATATTAAAGACAGCGCCATCTAGTAACAGTATAGTGAAGTTTTGTTAAAAACATTGATGCCCATTAAAACTCAAATAATTTCGTTTCTTTATAATATTTATCTAATCTTAGTATTTGTTGTTCAAGTACAGAATATAACTCAAATTATGTGTAAGTTTCAAGTTTTAAAACAAAGTGGTTTTTAGAAATCTAGCCTCGAATACAATCTCCACTTTGAAAGCCCCCCATTTCGTATGGGAGCCCCCCTGAAATAAAGATTTTTATAACTTTTTAAGCCATTTTCGGCTGGAGGCCATCGGTTTACATATCATATCTAAAATTGAAGTAATTACGTTCAGTAATTCAGAAGTTATAAGGCTGTGACAGACGGACGGACGGACAAGTGCAAATCGCTCTAGTAAACTCAGAGACCTTCGCTTCGCTCGGTCGAATATATGAGAAATGTAGAGTAGAGATCTTACTAATAAAACTATAGTACAAACAGCTCCACATGACCTTTATGATTTAAAAACAACCTTATTTAAAGATAATAAAGACCACTTTTGAAATTACAGCTTTTATGAGCGCTGGCTATGAATTTAAACAAGCTTTCATTTATGTCAGTATTTGTCGTGTATGCGAAATCATGAATAGTCTGTGAAATCGTATTTGTTGTGGTCAAATTAAGCTTGCAGTTCTATTAAAATAATATGAACATGACGCATGGTACTCGTAGGTACCTAAACTCTTTTTTTCATTTGATACTATTAATGTATTTTTAACGATCATGCTGTTAATTTATGTATGAAAGGTTTTAACCTCAAACCTAAAAGAATCTAAAGGAAAAGGTCTAAAGATAGTATAATTTCAGCTAAATATAATAAAACATAATGTTCAAAAGATAGCAGAAACTACCTACTACATAAATAGTACAAAGTTATATAAGAAATAATCGTACTTTATTGAATAAATGGATTTGATTCTAGAGTAAAAGAGTTTAATGAGTTTTGAGTTTCGACCAATTTCAATATAGACTAGCCTAATACTTAGGAGATATCATAGTGCACTAGCGTGTGCCCGACCGCAAAGAAAAAGGAGCTCCTTATTTTCTCTCTAACTTCCCAACTCGAGGCTGCTGTAGATTTATTATGACAAAAATCCGATATATTTAGAGACACGAGACTTGTGCCTAGGACCTCATGATCCGCAGCCTACCAAGCTACCAATTAGACCCATTGGTCTAGTAAAAGACATTTAAATAATGTGAAGTGATTTAAAAAGTTTTTTCTTTACTTTTCTTTTAACGTTACAGCTTTTTTCCTGTGATCGAAGGTTACAGCGACTTACAAGGGACTTTATCGAACTTAAAGAACTTTGTTTTTTGAGGATTTCCTGCGAGTATTTTTCGTAATACCTATTCAAACTTAATAGTACCTTTGCGTCGCACACATATTGGTTGCATGTAGTTTAATTTATTAAGTGCGCGCGCGTCGCTTTTACAACAGAGACAGTTTAGTCAAAACTGCTTTATACAGTGGACGTGTTTTATATATCGTTAATTGTTCTGTTTATCGTATAATTCGGTTTGATTAACGACCGTGATGGCCTCCGGAATGCGCTTTACAGTGACCGTTACGCTCGCACTATTAGGTAATTAAAATTTTCACTTTTTATATTTACTACTAACAACATAAAAATTAACAAGTTCTTAGGCTCTCGTGTATCTTTTAAATTAACATTTAACTACTAACTAACTTACTAACCTACCTATGTAAGTTAGTAGGTAGAATAATACCTATTTTGTTACACTGTCAAATCATAAAATTTCCCAAAATTAATTTTTAAATCCCAATGATATTTACGCGCAGAATATACCTACCGTTAACTTAAAAAGTTTATTTATTTATTTATTGAAAAGGTACACAAAACATGTTGCCAATCAAAATATAAACGAAATACAATAACATCAGATTTGGGTTCCAAGTGTACCCTTAATATGTGTACCCTTAATATCATCATCATCATTATCAACCTTTAGATGTCCACTGCTGGACATAGGTCTCCTGCATGGACCTCCACAGGCCTCGGTCTTGCGCCGCCTGAATCCAGCGGCTCCCTGCGACTCGTTTGATGTCGTCGGTCCACCTAGTGGGGGGTCTGCCAACACTGCGTTTACCGGTGCGGGGTCGCCACTCCAACACCTTGGGACCCCAACGACCATCAGCTCTTCGAACTATGTGCCCCGCCCATTTCCACTTCAGTTTCGCGACTCGCTGAGCTATGTCGGTGACTTTAGTTCTCCTGCGGATCTCTTCATTTCTGATTTGATCTCGCAGGGATACCCAAAGCATAGCTCTCTCCATCGCTGGCTGAGTGACTCTGAGCCTTCTTATGAGGCCCACAGTTAGCGACCATGTCTCGGATCCATAAGTCATCACTGGCAACACGCACTGTTCGAAGACTTTAGTCTTCAGGCACTGAGGTATTTTGGACGAGAAGACATCTCGGAGCTTCCCGAACGCTGCCCAGCCGAGTTGGATTCGGCGGTTGATCTCTTTCTCGAAATTGGACCTACCTAGCTGGACTGTGTGTCCCAGGTATATATACTCGTCCACAATTTCGAGCGCAGAGTTCTCAACGATTACTGGGTGGAGCGGAGCATGAGCATTGGACATGATTTTCGTCTTGCTCATGTTCATTTTCAGGCCCACCTGTTGAGAAACCCTGCTGAGATCATTGAGCATTGTATTGAGGTCTCTCAGAGTCTCTGCCATGACTACTATGTCATCGGCAAATCGCAGGTGAGTGATGTACTCGCCGTTTATGTTGATGCCAAGTCCGTTCCAATCCAGAAGCTTAAAGACGTCCTCCAACGCAGCGGTAAATAGCTTCGGGGAGATTACATCTCCCTGTCGCACTCCACGCTGCAAGTGGATTGGTCTCGTAGTCTGGTCCTGTATACGTACTGACATAGTGGCGTTTTCGTACAAGCACTTCAACACTTGGATATACCGGTAGTCAATCCGGCATCTCTGCAGCGACCTCAATACAGCCCAAGTTTCCACTGAATCAAAGGCTTTCTCATAGTCCACAAACGCTAAGCAAAGTGGCTGGTTGTACTCTTCTGTCTTTTGTATAACCTGCCGCAGCGTATGAATGTGATCTATGGTACCAAAGCCTTTTCGGAATCCGGCTTGTTCGGGAGGCTGGAAGTCGTCAAACCTACGAGCGAGACGATTCGTAATGACTCTCGAGAACAACTTGTAAACATGACTCAGCAGCGAGATGGGTCTATAATTCTTCAGCAAGGTATTATCACCCTTTTTGAAGAACAGGACCACCACGCTACCGTGCCATGCTTCCGGCGTTATACCCTCGTGAATGACGGAATTGAACAATCGCTGAAAGATTTTAAGTACCGGTTTTCCACCCGCTTTCAGGAGTTCCGCAGTGATTCAGTCATCACCTGGCGCCTTGTTGTTCTTGAGCTGTTTGAGGGCCATTCTAATCTCGTATAGGCTGACGTCCGGGATATCTTCGGTATAGTGTCGGGTCAGTTTGGCTCGGGGATCTTTAGCCAAATCTTCAACAGGTTTTTGTGTCGTGGTATATAACTGTCCATAGAACTTCTCGACCTCTCTCAAGATCTCAGGTCGAGAAGAGACGAGACGACCGTCATCAGTTTTCAGCCGCGTCAGCTGACTCTGTCCGATAGACAGATCTCTCGCGAACACTTTTGAGCCTTTGTTCCGCTCGATAGTATCTTTAATACACTTGGTATTAAAGATCCGAAGGTCGCGAGTTTGCGCCTTAGAGATCTGCCTATTAATCTGCCGGTAGGCAGCCGCGTCTGCCGATGACTGCAGCCTCATCTCTCGTCTCTCCTCCATGAGCTTGAGAGTATGGGCAGAGAACTTGTCGGTTCTTTTCCTGCGATGGGTCTTAAAGAATTTAGACCCCACAGTTTGGACAGTTTCCACGAACCTGTTGTTAAGATCGTCCACAGAAATGCAGTTTGCGAGGCAATCGAATCGGTTCTGCAGTTCGAGTTGGAAGTTTTCGGGGTTTTGGATATGAGCACGAGAAGGTCGGAGAGTTGACTTCACCAGTCTGGCCCTTTCCAGCTTTACATTAATATTCAATGTGCCTCTTACCATACGGTGATCGCTCCCGGTTTTCACCCTGTTGATCACAGAGACATCATTGAATATATGCCGCCTGGTCGACAAAATGAAGTCAATCTCACTTCTCGTGGAACCATCGGGGCTCATCCATGTCCATTTTCTGTGTGGCCGCTTCCTGAAGAAAGAGTTCATCATAAAAAGGCCCTCCTTCTCCATGAAGTCGGCCAGCATTTGACCCCTCTGGTTCCTTCGCCCATACCCAAACCCAAACCCTTAATATGTGTACCCTTAATATGTGTACACAGTAGTTATAAAATTTATGCATTGAATCTACAGAAATTATAATTATTGTTATACAGTTTACACAGTTACACAGTTAGTACAGTTAACATAAGTATTTAAAACTTAATAACTTAAAGTGCATTTCTGAATTAATTAATAATAATTAGTAACTCTTCAAGGGGCAACTCGAATTGCCTTGGTAGTTTTTGATTGGAAATATTATACTTAATTAAATTTAAATTGTAGGTACCTTGGTCTAGGCTTGTTTAACTTTATTGCGATAAGACGGACAGTTTTCTGTAGATTGTGTGTTACAGTTATTAAAAAAACTTCTGAAATCCTGTACCTACAAATCAGATATTATAATAGAATATTATGTAAATTAAATAATTATCCTAACATTCGAAGTGCATCAGGATACATCAAACTAAGTATATGGGCAAGTGCTATACCTATGGACGCTTGTACCTGTGGACACAATCGATTCCATCGAAACTAGCAACCCTAAATTCTAGTTTGAACGCGACCGTAAAGCTTTGTCTATGGTTGACAGTTCGAACATAGGTACAGCACTTGCCCCTGTACCAAATAGCTCGATGTAGTTTGTTTAACGAGCCAACTACATATGTTGATATTTGAATTGGTGGATTTACAGATAATATTATAAACTTACGGTAGTAAATATTAATAAGTCTATGTATAAATTTAAAATACCGATGAGAAAACTTCTTCTCAGCAGAATTAGCTTTCCGAACAGGTGGTAGACCTTTGCCTTATCATATAAAAGCCACGTATCGGCCTACATGGATTCAATAACTTTCAATTTCTTGGTACATAGGTATGTACCTACTTTCGCAAGGCAGTTTTATGTTATCGGGCTTGCTTGGATTTCAATTTCTTGAATTTTACTTTTTGACATGATAATATAATTTTATTTTAACTTATTTTTATACTTACCACTTTATTTATAGGTACAGTTTAGTATTGTATGTTGTTAGGTTTAACGTCCAGTGTAACTTTTCGAGATAAGTATTTACTTAACTTTGGGTCGCGAGACATTGCAAGCCATCATAACCGGTTCTCATCTTGCATATTAAATTTTTCACATCACCCGTCTCTATTGCAGATGTCTCTTTAATTATTCTCAATTGGCAGCAATTACTAAGCAAGAGAAGCTTCCATAAAGGGACCTCGACTCGCGACTCCGTTTCATGGCGGCCGTAAAATGACATTTTGCTTAATAAAGTACCCTTTTAATCTTCGGGCTCCTCATAGGAATAGCAATTATATACTTCAAGCTTATTAATAAAGTAATATCGCTAAGTAGAGTCGTTTTAAAATTGCCTACAAGGTCTCCTCCATACATGCATCCTTTTCGATCACAATAATAATATAGCTCTTGACTTCTTGAGCCTTGACTGTGATCTCACCAGATAGTAAGTGACGATTCAGTAGGCGGTGGCTAGATAACTCGGATGACAGATTTCATAAAGCCCTTACCTCTAATTTGTTTCTACACTTTTACAGAATCGGCCTACTGGTTTTTCCCGTAGTTAATTGAAAACGAAAAATAGACTAGAAATCATGACCATTATAAATTATGATTTATGATGCATCATTTGAGCGTTACGACCTGTTACGACTAACGCTTCAATCTTTTTCAATGAGTGCTTAATTAAAATGCATCTAAAGACATAATACATAATTAAACGTAACAATCGTCAATTCGTTAGGGTGCGTTTTAGACTAAAGCGTTAATTTTCATCATGCTATAGCAGTTTTATAAAAAATGTGTCCATGCAATCTTTGGATCATTTATAAATTGAAGCCTTTGAAAATATGTCCATGCAATCTTTGGATCATTTATAAATTGAAGCCTTTGAAAATGTGTCCATGCAATATTTGGATCATTTATAAATTGAAGCCTTTGAAAATGTGTCCATGCAATCTTTGGATCATTTTTATAAATTGAAACCTTTAAATATGTGTCCATGCAATCTTTGGATCATTTATAAATTGAAGCCTTTGAAAATGTGTCCATGCAATCTTTTGATCATTTATAAATTGAAGCCTTTGAAAACGTGTCCATGCAATCTTTGGATCATTTATAAATCGAAGCCTTTGAAAACGTGTCCATGCAATCTTTGGATCATTTATAAATTGAAGCCTTTGAAAACGTGTCCATGCGAGCTTTGAATCATTTTAAGTACTTAGGTTCTGCCTAAAGGTGTGGACTGAAAACTGAAAGGTCACACACAACTTCTAACACAAGTTTTACGCTTAGTTAGAAATGAGATGGGAATATTACTATTATAGTCAAGTTCAGTAAGGCTAATACCATTTAAAAAAATTATACCTGCAGCTATACATTGATTAAAACTGGATAAAAATCTGCTCAGTAGTTTATTTTGGCGCAAGGACTTGGTTTTATAATTCGTTAATTTCCTGTACTTAACAATGTTTTATCTCGAAAAAGAGATAGTCTTTAACTAGTAGGTAGGTAATGTAGAAAAATTTGCCATCATTCTTTATGAAAACAAACTACATTACTTGAAAAGGAAACTCACAGGAGACTACTATGAAATCAAAAACTAAGATTAAGAAACGTTTAGTCAGTTAGTTTTTTGGAAAAAGTCACGATTTTTGAGATAAAACAGTGTTTCAACAAACGAGATTATGTAGGTACCTATTCCTAATGACTATGCAGATGTTCACATATACTATGAGCTCTAAAAAGGTACAATGAAAAATCTACAGATTAGTCGGTTGGGTGAAAACTGTTTATTGTTAAACTGGTTGTTGGTTGTTCTTCTTAATCCCGGAGTTGAAGCAAATAAATCCCAAGATTCCGGTAAATCTTTTGGTAATCTTCCTTGGTACGACTTAAGAATAGTTAAGTAACTTATAAAATATTTAATTTAAGTAGCTAAAAGGAATTTCATTAACTGTTTCTTAATTTTAAATTCTGCGAACTTCAGGTTTAATTCTTACAAATCTTTATTTTTTTATTTAATTCATGACTAGATAACCCTTGACTGCGATCTCACCTGATGGCGAGTGATGTTGCAGTCTAACCTTACGTGGTAGCGGGCTCGCTTGGAAGGGGCATGGCATTTTTAATCGATTTCAAGACGCCATCGGATCGGAACCCTAAATTGCTTGGCGGCATGTCCCACCAAACAAAATAGCAGGGTAGAAAGCTAAAGTCCCGAATTCCAGATGGTTATATAATGGTGTAGGTGGGTTACTACCTTTGCTAAGTGCTTCATTGAAATGCGACTAACCAAGTAATATACATAATTAAACGGCTGATGTAGCACCTACCTATTATGTAATCGCATTGCTGAATGTATTAACATCCTTATTACTACACATAGGTATAGTAGGGTCAGGGATAATTAGGTGGGTTTGATCACGAAGGACGGTTATATACTCCATAGTATAGAATAACTACAAAGTGCTTTTCACTTGTCAATTAAATGAACTTACCACTGGGTCGGAATGCAGTTCTGCCAAAGAAAAACCGGCAAAAAGTTCGGTAGTTGCACATTAAAATCATACACAACAAGATTTATTAAATTATCTTATTACTAGCTGATGTCCGCTACTTCATGCGCGTGGATTTAGATTCTAAAATCCCGCGGGAACTCTTTGATTTTCCGGGATATAAAGTAACCTAAGCAACGGATCAACGATATTTTTCGCATGGGTATAGTTGAGGACCTGGAGAGTGACATAGGCTACTTTTTATCCCGGAAAAACAAAGAGTTCCCACAGGATTTTTAAAAACTAATCAGCTAGTACACGATGAATCTTTTCCATTCAAGCTAACATAACATACTTATTACTTGTATGCTCTAGTTAGATGTAAGCTTTGCTAGCCCGCTAGACCAATTTACACTGGTATTTAAAGAATGAATTAGTTGGTGCATGTCGGTTATTATCTACGCATCAAAGGCTACGTGCCTCGGAGTATCACAACAAGACAACAAGACGTCCCAAATGCTTTATTAACGTATTAAGCCGCGCACGACGCTCCAATTGAGCATATTAACTGCTCGTTTCGATGCGTCCAAAACTGAATGTAGTCGGTTATAAAATGACACTTCTTAAGACTTCTTTTCTTCTTTCCGCAATAGATAGGCATGAAAAACTGTTGGATGATGTTCGGAAGCATCTACTATTTCGAAAAAATATCTATGTATAATTCAGGTAGCTCGGAGGTAGCTTTCATCTCGCAGATGGAATTAAGCAAATGCCGCGTCTCAACCTCTGTAGGTACTATATAGACTTATAAAATGAGAATGGCAAAGCGTATCTACCTAAGGCCCGCTTGCAAAGACGCCGGGTTAGGTTTCACCCAGGAATAAATTTGTAATTTTGACAGAAGCTTTATACGAAATCTGTCAAAGAAGCAGCTAACTCTGGGTTAAAACGGTAACCCGACGTTTCTGCAAGTGGGCCTTAGTTACCTACGAACTCTGTAAAAGGACTGCCCGTATGAATACGCCTAACAAATAATAAACCAGACTTAATTCAATTGTAGATTGCCAAGTATTTGATTATGCAGATTTCTGTAGATCGATTAACAACGTATGGGGAGTCTGCTGCCCGCGGTCACTCACTCCAATACCCAAGTTTATACTTACTTAAACTACTTACCTACTTACTTGACTACTTACTACCTACCCTACCTACCTACCTACTTACTTAACTTACTTACTTGGTGGTGTGTCACCCCCTTGCCTCGGAGAACACGTAAAGCTGTCCTGCGCCTGATCTCTCTCCGATCGTATCTTATTTCCGACCCGTCGGACTATGAGATTGAGGGAATAGAGAGTGCACCTGTGTTTGCGCACACACTTGTGCACTATAATATCTCAATCCGTCAACGTCGAAATGTGTCAACGCCTAGCGTCGATCGGCGATCCAATTTCAAAATTTTTTACAGTCATGAATTAGTTTTCTATAATATTTTATTGGTACCTACCTTTCTTTATAAACTCAATACTATAATAACATCAGTACCATGAAACTTACTCCATTTTATTAAAATAATGAGCCGATACAGTGCTATCCCCCTCATGTTAACGATTTGATCCATTTAAAAAATAGCTCTGAATAATTCATAAATTATGATTGACTAAATGGCTTTTAAAGTTCGTAAGGACATGTTTATGGGTTTTGATATTGAAGTGTTTTTGAATTTTCATGAGGGGGCCAAAGGGGGGCCAGTACTAAAGAATTTTATCAGCACTTAACACAGCTTATAAAATGACAATCACAATCGATCACTTGCTAACGATGCTTAAAAGAACTTAAGATTGAACTTCGTGTTTACTCTCTGGTGTAAACCTATTCCTACCTATAACATATTTCCTAGACCAAAGACTTCTATGAAGAGTAGACCAGCTCAAATTACATTGCCGCGCAAGAATAGAGAAGGGAAGAAAGAAGTTGTGCGTAAAATTTTGAACTTTATCTCCATTATAGAATGTGCAAATTACTTATGAAACCAAAAACGAGTAGGTAAAGAGTTTTCCCGAGAATGTTCGAGTATACACGAAAATACATAGGACTGCTGTCAGCAACGCCGAAAGAATCCGCGGGTAGTTGCAAGGAGAATGGAGAGCCGCATTGCAGCGTCAGGTGTCTATGATACAAGTTGTTCCTCACACAACCATGCTAAAAAAAGCCGGCCAAGTGCGTGTCGGACTCGCGCACCGAGGGTTCCGTACTCCAAAAGTAAAAGTAAAACGATAATATTATATTAATTTGCTTATTTATCGTTAACTTTGTTTGTAGAGGTTTATTGTTAATATAAAAAACTATGCTAGTTAGAGCGTTGGTTTTATTTTTCCTGTAAAATATACATAAACCTCTATTGACCATAATTATTTCAGATTTTTCGATTGGTAAACTTCGGAGATAGGGGGGGGGGAACGGTATTTTTTTCAACATTTTGGCCGATTACTCAAAAACTATTACATATAGAAATAAATAAAAAACTGTTTTAGAATGCACAAGTAAAGGCCTTTCATATGATACCCCACTCGGTATAGTTATTTTACTTTGAAATTTCAAACCCCCGATTTTCCCCCTTTTTTTATAAAACTAAAAATAATTTTCGATTTTTCTTTATTCCAATGATGTTGGGCCACTATTATACACAACTATGCTAAATTTCATGTCGATAGCTTTAATGGTTACTGAAATAATCGACTGTGACAGACGGACGGACGGACGGAGAAAGTCTCATCATTCATAAGGGTTCCATTTTTACCATTTTGGTACGGAACCCTAAAAATGCATAATTAACGAACAAACATAATACAAGAAATAAAAAATCCCATGTCCATTATCCATTGTCCTCGATAAGTAAAGATCGTAGATAGACTACTATTAGATAGGATTTATTTTATTTATGGACTAAACACTGTTGCGAAAATGGTTGAGCGTATGAGGTGTTTCTTCCCTTCTCTTCGCTTTTGCGGCAATGTAAACTGTGTGAATAAAACCTATGATTTACCTAACTATAAGTATTCTTAGCAAAATAAAAGTATAATATTTTATGCACATTAGTAACAGTGCTGCTCAGTAAAAGTAAAATCAATTAAAACTAAACTTTCAAAACGCAACTCATTAAGCACCTTAAATACAATTCTCCCTAACGAAACTAAGCGCATTTCCTGCACTAAAACTCTTATCAAATGCAATCACTTTAAAGCTAAATGTTTTCGCGGGCGTGGAATAAACAAACCTTAGCACAGAACAGACTGCTGGAATAGTATAGATGGAGCCCTCGAACTTTTAAAAGGTTAAAAAAAACTCTTACCTTAACCTTTTATTAACATTTTTTAAACCAACCATGCTTAAGTCACCCCCTAAGTATCTTTGTGTAGGTAGCCCCCAAATACAATCTCTTACCCAACGTCAATTCCATCTTTAGGTATTCCCAAAAGATTCGTGATCGGAACGAAATTGACGGAAAGCGTGTCCTAACTTAGCTTAGGTAGACCGTAAAAGTCAGGGAACGAGAGAGAGAAAAAGAAAAAGAGAAAAAATAAGAAAACGGACATCAGCGATACACAAAGCGGCTCCAAAATTCAAATAAAGTAGATATATAGAATAGATAATAATGAGTACCAAGATGCTATTTTTATTTTTCATTTATACGTGAAAAGCTGTTTATCGCATCGCGATATCTATTTAGTTTGTTTTTGTCACCTGCGGCACCTTAATTTACCATCGTTGCCTTAAAGAGGCGTTCGAAAATGTGTGGCCTAGACAAAGTAGGAAGTAGTCGCCTTGTTGAAATCTATATCAAATATGACAGCAATAATAAAATAAATTTTCATTTCATGTAGGCCTTATAGATTCCTTATAGGTTCTACCTACATTATAGGTTCTTTTAAAAGGTTAGTACCTAGTTTTACTAGAGTTCTGTCCAGACTGGCTTCTTATTCCGACGCCCCGTTATCCATCTACCGTTTTCTGTAGTCCGAGTTCTTATTTACGGCGCCAAAACGATTTATTTACATAACGTTTTTGTCAGCCAAGTGGATTAAACAATTAATTATGCAAATGTGGTATAACACCTGACTATGGGCGGGTCTCGGCTCACGAAGCCGCGAGTGGCATGCACTCTGTAGGTACTAGGTACAGGCAAAAACGCACTGCCTACCTTTAATTAACGTCTTTAATAATACTTAGCTAACTACTTAGTAGGTTAATTTTTTGCGCAAAAATAAAAAGTTAATGTGGCGCTGTAATGTGACCTAGGTTTGGACAGTCGTAAGTCGTAACTACGTCGTAGCAGACGAATATCCTGGCTTAAGAACCTTCGCCAGTGGTTCAATATGAACTCAAAATCATTGTTTAGGGCAGTAGCGAATAAAATCCAGTTAGCCTTAATGATTGCCAACCTTCGGTAGGAGATGGCACTAGAAGAAGAAGAAGTCGTAACTACTAAACTGTAAACTACCTTCTTCTTTTCTACAGATAGACGTCCACTGCTGGACAAAGTTCTCTTGCATGGACTTCCACAGGCCTCAATCTTGCGCCACCTGAATCCAGCGGCTCCCTCGGCTGCGACTCGTTTGATGTCGTCGGTCCATAAATAGTGGGGGGGTCTTCCAACACTGCGTTTCCTGGTGTGGGGTCGCCACTCCAGCACCTAGGGACCCCAACGACCATCAGCTCTTCGAACAATGTGCCTCGCCCATTTCCACTTCAGTTTCGCGACTCGCTGAGCTATGTCGGTGACTTTGGTTCTCCTACGTAAACTACCTACACATAAAACTCGCTGAGATTCTTGCTGGTTTTTCCAGTTGGAACGGCATTCCGAACAAGTGGTACATTCACTTGACGATTCGAAAGCACTTTGTGAAATTTGTTTGATTATAAAAATTATTCTAATTAGTAAGAAAATATCATCTTTTTTATTTTAAAGAATATTAGCCATTATGATCATTCTCGTTTCCCCTCCTACTAAACGCAAAGCTGCTAGGAGTAAGTTGTTAGGTATGACAAAAGTGAAACGTGTGGGGTTTGAACCAAAGGTTTGAACCGTGGACCTTTCACACATTGACCGCTGTGCTATTGAGGCTATTTAGAACCTCCTTCTTTTTTCATACGCACTTACGAACGTTGCATAATACGCAATGATATCTCTTTCTTTTAAAACTGTATTAATCTATCTTTCTCACATTTTTGCTGAAAATCTCCTGATTTTTACCTTTGTCTACTTTCTGTAGTCAATCAGCAGCATTCAATAAATCATTGATCTCAGTACCTGTACCTACGCACAATGCTTATGCACGCGTTCTTTATGTTCCAGCAACAATCACGCGAGCTATAGATGTGAACGTCACGGGCGAATGGCGACCGGAACGTGGCTGGGAAGTGACGTGTTCCTGGCAGACCCTGCCCAATGACACGCTACAGTCTGTGCGCCTTTACAACAATGGGCAGCAGTTCATGATCTACAGACTTGAGGTTTGTACAAACAATATCAGTCTATAGATGTGAACGTCACGGGTGAATGGCGACCGGAGCGCGGCTGGGCAGTGACGTGTTCCTGGCAGACCCTGCCCAATGACACGCTACAGTCTGTGCGCCTTTACAACAATGGGCAGCAGTTCATGATCTACAGACTTGAGGTTTGTACAAACAATATCAGTCTATAGATGTGAACGTCACGGGTGAATGGCGACCGGAGCGCGGCTGGGCAGTGACGTGTTCCTGGCAGACCCTGCCCAATGACACGCTACAGTCTGTGCGCCTTTACAACAATGGGCAGCAGTTCATGATCTACAGACTTGAGGTTTGTACAAACAATATCAGTCTATAGATGTGAACGTCACGGGTGAATGGCGACCGGAGCGCGGCTGGGCAGTGACGTGTTCCTGGCAGACCCTGCCCAATGCCACGCTACAGTCTGTGCGCCTTTACAACAATGGGCAGCAGTTCATGATCTACAGACTTGAGGTTTGTGTAAACAATATCAGTCTATAGATGTGAACGTCACGGGCGAATGGCGACCGGAGCGCGGCTGGGAAGTGACGTGTTCCTGGCAGACCCTGCCCAGTGACACACTACAGTCTGTGCGCCTTTATAACAATGGGCAGCAGTTCATGATCTACAGACTTGAGGTTTGTACAAACAATATCAGTCTATAGATGTGAACGTCACGGGTGAATGGCGACCGGAGCGCGGCTGGGCAGTGACGTGTTCCTGGCAGACCCTGCCCAATGCCACGCTACAGTCTGTGCGCCTTTATAACAATGGACAGCAGTTCATGATCTACAGACTTGAGGTAATGTCAAGGGCGAATGGCAACCAGAGCGTAGCTGGGAAGTGGCGTGTTCCTGGCAGACTCTGTCCAATGATACGCTAGAGTCTATGCGCCTTTACAACAATGGCAGCAGTTCATAATCTACTTGAGGTTGAACTTGAGGTTTGTGTAAGCAATATTCTGAACTGTAGAAGTGAATGGCACCGGCGAATGGCGTCCGGAGAGCGGCTAGCATGGAAGTAGGAACAAGGCAGCTAGAAGCTTTAGAAAGTGACATGTTCCTGGCAGACCCTGCCCAATGGCACGCCTGTCATCTCCGTCTATCAGAACGCCTTTAAAACATTTCACGGTCTTGAAGTTACAAAACTTCTAATAGCTTAACATATTTTATAGCGAGATTGTAGCTGGAATTGTATTGTAAAGTTTTGGCAAAGAGAAAGCTTCGATTTGACTTTAGGTACTTACCTACGCTGTAATATTTTGCGCTTACCATACCTACAAAACAATAAAGGTACCTTGATCACCTCATCTCTAGAATATTATTTTAAAATTTTTTATGAATTATAAACGTGCAACACTTCACCCTCTAAGTAATTAAATAAATTCTTCCTCACACCAGCCCACCTCGTGACAGATAAGGTGGTTACACAAAATACATTTTGCGGAGGAAATTTTTATTATGAATAGCCGTGGAAGCAATTAATTTTGTCGTTACAGCGACCTTGGTCCCTTTTCATTTAACTAACAGACTGGAACGCTATTCGAAAAGAAAACCTTTGGTTACACGGATATATTTATGAAGATAATCTTTTGAATTTAGGTTACGGCTAAATTCAGAGCAATTTACTTGGGCCTTGATTTAAGTAGGAGTTATGATGAAAAATAAAAGAGGATAGGTATTTATTTCTAAGGGCTCGTAAGCTGAAGTTTCCATAGAAACCTAGTTTTATTTTATTTCAGAAACTAGTAAGTACCTATCTACATAACGGATTTTGTGGGTTATATTTATATTGTAGAGTGTAACAATATAAAGAGTGTATCTATTAGAATAAAGTTAGTATTAATCCAACATTCGGTGTTTCATTACGTCCCCAAGACCCCGCCTTACATGGCGACCCTGCCTTATATGGCATCCGGGCCATCCGCGCAGTACGGATAGGTTTATTGTGTTTTTAATTTGAACATGTGTGAATCAAGTAATAAAATACTATTGGATATTGATAACTTTTTTAAAGACATGGTTTATGATTGTTGCAATGTCAGCTGCGTTAATAGTAGTCGTCATAATGGTTATATTATGCTGTGGACGGCGTCGTTAAAACCATTAAAAGACTGTTTCAAGGTTTAAAAACAAGAAAATGGGCGCAGGAAGTACAAAAGAAGAGGTTATCGGCCGGTGGTTCAAACCAGGCATCCGTGAAAGAAATTAGGATGCATATTAGCACCACGAATATTATTTTACTCATAATATTGACTGTAATGTTGTTGGGAGTACTATATGCGGCATACAGCTTGTACAAAAAATGCCATCTTCAGTGGATTGATCAACAATTCCACCATCACACCCTGCGGCGTTCGTTCCTGCGTGCAATTCCGCAATCACCTAGGGTCAGTGCAGAAGTTTAAAAGTGAAATCGTGCGAAATTATGTGCAGTGTCATACAGTAACTTTATTCCATTTACCTAAACCTGTGTAGAACTATTACGTGTATAAACTACAAATACTTTATTATTCTAAGTGCATTGAACTGAAGAGACAATAATCACGCATCAAATTACGGTATGGATACTTAAGTGTAGAATTAATAAAATGTATTCGATAGAGATAAACTGCGTATACTATGTTATTGTTATTATAAGTTATGGCATCTACTTTAGAATTATTATGTAATGAAATTAAAGAAATAAGAGTATACTTGATTAAAGTGGGTCCAAGTCGTAGAACTGAGAGTCTACTGAATAAAAAATTAGGTGAAGCAAATAATATTTTTATAAGATATACTAATTATGTGTCTCAAATATCAAGCGATATTAAGAAAGGCAAAGTATCAAGTAGCGATTCTGAGTTAATTTATAAATACATTGAAAAATTTCAAAACACATACACCGACGTAATTGAGCTATGTAAAGTATGTAAAAGTAAGGATTATATAACAATGGCTACTTTCGATATTAAAGTGGCGTTAAATTTATTGCCCCTCATGACTGATGAGGAGGCAAACATCAAACAGTTAATTGATGGGATCGAATATTACAATTCCATACTTACTGCACCGGAATGCAGGAGACAACTGGTTAATTTTGTATTAAAAAATAGATTATCCCAATCTGCAAAATTGGAATTGTCTCCCGACTACCCAGGTGTGGATGAGTTAGTGAGTGACATGAAAAGGGTTTTATTGCCTCAAAAGTCTGCAACAGCTATCCAGACCAAACTTAACTCAATAAGGCAGAACGACTTGTCAATAAAAGACTACGGCAAACAAATATCCGATCTGTTCGTGAATCTCACGGTGTCGCAGGCCAAAGGGAATACCGAAGGTTACAATTTTCTCAAACCAATAAATGAACAACATGCGGTAAAAAAAAATTTGCCGATGGCTTGCGGAACCGAAGATTGAGCACTATAATAGCGTCTAGAAATTTCAGTTCCCTCAAGGAGGCGATTCAGGCGGCACAAGATGAAGAAATGTCTTCGTCGGCAAGTTTTGGCGAAGTTCTTGGTATTTACCATAATAATAGAGGTTTCAGGCAGAATTTTACAACAGGACGGCGAGGATACGCGAACCAAACATATCATCAGCGTAGGCCTCAGCGGGGAGGAGTTTATAACAATAACGGGCGGCGCGGTGGATGGAATGGGCCTCGCAACCAACACCAGCAGCAGGCTTCGTCCCGCGGCCGGCCATACAGAGGTAGGTCATACTATCATAATAATTATAATCGAAATCAAAGGATGAGCAATAAAAATATTAATGTTTTATCAGAACCGGAAGCAAAACCGGAACCAACAAATACAGAAAAAAATTTTTTTCGTGACTAAAATATTGTCATGTAATAGTAATTGTTCAATTAGCTTATCTTTAAACAATCATTCATATAATTGGTTACTCGATACGGGAGCATCGATCTCAGCTATAAAGTATAAACATGTTCTAGAAAATCAAATTTCATATTGCAAAGAAAACATCACCATAACAGGTGTAGGAGGTACGATTACAACGCTTGGATATTGTTATTTAAACTTAGATGTAAATGGGCATCAACTGAAGAATAAATTTTATATATTTAATTACTTGCCAATTAGAGCGAATGGCATCATCGGACAAGATTTTCTGACAAAATATAAAGCGGTATTAAATTTTAATCTAAATAAAATAACATTGACTACTTGTAATAATGAAATTAATTTGTCAATTTATACTGTAGACAATAAGCGTTTGGAGATACCACCGAGATGCGAGTCGATTCACTATATACAAACAGACTTTACAGATGAGTGCGTAGTCTGCGCGTCATATATCAATGACGGGATTTACTTAGCAAGTTCGCTGGTTAAACCAATATGCGGCAGAATACCTATAAAAATATTAAACACTACGGAGCATCATTTTACACTGAATGAAATCAAACCGATTATTCATAGAGCTTGTGATTATAAAATATGCGCTTTTACGAACTGCGAATCGAATGCTGATCGTGTTAAGAAATTGTTTTCATCGTTGCAATTAGACCATCTAAATAATGAAGAACAGGTTTCTGTAGGGAACCTATGCGCAAAGTATAGTGACGTATTTTATTTACCAGGGGATAGATTAGCCACGACTAATATTTATAAGCACTCGATAACTCTAAAGCCGAATGTGTCTCCTATATTCTCTAAACCATATAGATTACCACACGCTCAGAAGAAAGAAATTGATAGACAGATAGGAAAGATGTTGGAGGAAGGAATTATTGAGGAGAGTACAAGTGAATGGAGTAGCCCCGTGTTATTAGTTCCAAAAAAGCTTGACACTACTGGTGAGAAAAAATGGAATCTCCATTTTCAGTAATCGATTATAGGAAATTAAACAACTGTATTCAAGACGATAAATTCCCTCTCCCAAACATAACCGAAATACTAGATTCTTTGTCAGGATGTATTTATTTCAGTCATTTAGATTTATACCAAGGCTTTCATAATGTTGAACTTGAGAAAGACAGCCGAAAATATACAGCATTTTCTTCGGGACGTTATCAACTGACAAGAATGCCTATGGGGTTGAAAACTAGCCCTTCTTCATTTTCTCGTATGATGACAATGGCTATGGCGGGTCTTACATATGAAAAATGCTTAGTTTATCAAGATGATTAATTAATTGTTTTCGGAAGGAATTTGGCAGAAAAGTCGAAAAATTTACAAGATGTTTTTGAGAGGTTACGCAAAGTCAATCTTAAACTTAACCCTACAAAATGCGAATTTTTCAAAAAGGAAATTAATTATTTAGGGCATGTAGTATCAAAGGAAGGTGTCTTGCCGGATCCAGGGAAAATAGAAGATGTTAAAAATTATCCTTGTCCAAAGTCTGTTGACGAGGTCAAGCGATTCACAGCCTTTGTCAACTATTATAGGAAATTTATACCAAATTTTGCGGAAAAAGCTTATCCTTTACATAAACTGTGTAGGAAAAATGTCTCTTTTATTTGGTATGAAGAGTGCCAAAAATCATTTCAAACTCTGAAAAGTTGTATAGTTTCACCTCCAGTATTGCAATACCCAGATTTTTCAGAAGCTAACGAGTTTATCGTACAAACAGACGCATCGGGTTACGCGATAGGAGCCATACTATCGAATTCGGACGGTCGTCCAGTAGCTTATGCTAGCAGAGCTTTAAATAAAAATGAGCAAAATTATCCTACGATTCAAAAAGAACTTTTGGCTATAGTTTGGGCGGTAAAATATTTTCGTCCATACTGATATGGTCGTAAATTCAAAATTATTACGGATCATCGTCCATTAATCTACTTATTCAATATGCGAGATCCATCAAGCAGGCTTATGAAGTTTAGGTTAATATTGGAAGAATACGATTTTACTGTAGAATACGTAAAGGGTTCAGATAATGCAGCTGCAGATGCCTTGTCTCGAATTTCTTTTACGTCGGATGATTTAAAAAATATGAGCGAATGCAATATAAACGTAACTACTAGGGCACAGGCGAGAAGAATGCAACTGCAAGCTCCTTGCGATATGATTTCAAATCACAGTTGGCCTGATCAACCAAAGGTGATTGGAAGTCATACGAAACCAAGAGAAGCAGTAGAACTTAGATTTATAGAGAAAGAGGAATTAGAAAGTCTTAGAAGACAACGTAAAATTACTATGGAAAGAAACGCGTTTTGCTATGTTGAAAGTAAGTTGACAATTTTTATTAATCCTGCTTTCCAATCACAATTGACGCGAGCCGCATTTGTGAGGGAGTTGGATAGTCTCTGTAAACAAATAAACGTCGACGAAATATATATAATAAAAAATAAAAGCAATAAAATATTCATTGAAAAATTGTCAAGTGAAGTTAAATCATTACAAAATAGGTGCGCGACGCGATTTTATATATTAAATGATGAACAACGAATAGAAAATAAAGATGACAGAAGAGTGATCCTGAACGACTTCCATCTTTTGCCCACAAGTGGCCATGCGGGCATGAGAAGGATGTTCAATAATATTAAAAAATATTTTTACTGGCCAGGATTACAGAAAGATGTTAGAGAATTCGTTAAAAAGTGTGAAAAATGTCAAAAAGAAAAACATGCAGTACGTATCAAAGAACCGATGGTTATCACTTCAACAGCTACAACAGCATTTGAGAAGGTTTATTTAGATTTGGTAGGTCCACTAGATAGAGATAATTACGGTAACAAATATATACTCACGCTGCAATGCGAGCTAACTAAATATGTGGTAGCACATCCTTTAATTTCTAAAAAGTCAGAGGAGGTAGCTCAAGCTTTAGTTAATAGCTTCATACTTCTCTACGGGTTACCACGGGAAATTGGAACTGACAGAGGTTCGGAATTCCAGTCTTCAGTGTTTAAAGAGGTATGTAAACTTTTAAAAATTAATCATTTAAGTTCCACAGCTTACCACCATCAAAGCATTGGTGCATTGGAAAATTCTCACAAACACCTAAACTCATTTTTACGTATACAAACAGACAACCATCCCGAAACATGGAGTCAATGGCTTCCCTTTTGGTGTTTTTTACATAACACTTCAGTCCATTCTGAAACTAGATTTACTCCTTACGAATTAGTATTTGGGAAAATCTGTTCACTTCCTAGTAATCTAAATACAAAAGAGGTAGAACCATTGTATAATCACGAAAATTACCCATGTGAATTAAAATATCGGTTACAATTATCGCAAAAAGAAGCAAGGGAAAATTTAGTCAAAAGCAAAGAATTAAGAAAATCAGTTTATGATAAATGCATTAATCCTATAGTGTACAATCCAGGAGATTTAATTCTAATAAAAAACGAAAATTGTAGCAAAATGGAGAGTATTTATTTAGGTCCTTACAAAGTGGTCAAAGACATGCCACCAAATGTGCAGATTAATAAAAACGGTAAATTAGATATAGTTCATAAGAATCGTACAAAATTGTTCAATTCTAGTGAGTAAGTTTTATTATTAAGCTAATAATGTATTTAACCAGTCTGTATAACAAAAAAAAAAAAATTATATAACATACTAATTTTTTTTTTATGAAAGGAAGGGAGATGTAGAGTGTAACAATATAAAGAGTGTATCTATTAGAATAAAGTTAGTATTAATCCAACATTCGGTGTTTCATTACGTCCCCAAGACCCCGCCTTACAATATTATCGAGATTTCAAACTAGGTTTTAGCGTAAAATAACGGGAAAATAATAGAGATTTTTTTACCTCACTATTTTTTCTGTTTTAACAGATATAGACCGCGACTTCGTCCGCGTGGAGAAAGGGCGGTTTCAGATTAGCGTTTTTTTGCGGCGGTCTTTGGTAGTGCGTTTTACCTGCGTTGGTAGGCGCGTTTAGGCACGCCCTTTGCTACACGCGCAATTCGTACAAGTGTCGTCGCGCTTACAAGCTTGTATAAGAGCGAGCCGAGTTCGTTCGAACCACCGCGCACCGGCTCGAGCGAATGCTCCGGAATAAGCGCGTGTACGCGCTTTCGGTTTTTTGAAGCGCAAAACGTAGCGCGCGTGTAAACGCGATACGAGCAATGCGCGAAAAAATACGCTGGTCTGAAATCGCTCAAAGGGTTTTAAAAATCACGCGGGCTACCCTCTATTTTTCCGGTATAAAAGGTAATGTTATTCTCCAAATGCCCATGAAAAAATCACGTCGATTAATTTTATTGCTCGGTTCAACACTCGGTTAACACACACACACGGTCCATTTGAAAATACTATTCAAAATACCAATACACTTTCACCTTTATAATAGTAAGAATTTAAAAATTCAGTATTAAGTAGGTTAATGATAGGACGACTATCTTGCACCACACAACCGCTTACTTTGGAAAGAGTATTTTTAATATGGCCCCACAAATATACAATAAATTACCAGCGTCATTGGCTGACAAGAATCTAAATATTAGACTATTTAAGCAAAAAATTAAAGATATTTTACTGAAAAAGTGCTACTATTCAATTAAAGAATTTTTAGATGATAGTTGGGTGGTAAATTGACATTGGTGCATTGACATTTGTAATTTTAATAGTGGTGTTTTGTTTCTTTTGACATTTAATAACATTATTAATATGTAAAAAAAAAAAAATTTTGTATGCCCTTTGTTCGGCGGATTGCGAAATGTTTTTTACCTACCTTACTGTAACACCTTTTATGTATTACCTGCGATCATGCAAATAAATGATTTGAATTTGAATTAATGTTCATAAAAGTTAAGATACTTTTCTGTATTCGTCCGTAAGACTGTTAAGCGTGGCCCGCTGTTGATCAATCTAGTTAACAAGTACATAATGGAAAGGAAGCGGACAGTTTCACGGGTAATACACTAGGATGGGGAGGATTAGACCCACTCAGTTCCTCTTCACTGATGACTCAAATAAGACAAGTTCATTTACCTATACGTGTCCTTATTTTAAGCTAGCTTTTACCCGCGACTATATCCTTATGGATACCTGGACTCCTTAAATAAATAAGTAGATATTTGGTACGTACCTGAGTGATTTTTTGTGAGTCCCGTAAAAATCAGTTTTGTTATTGCAAAGATAAGCCCGTAGCTACATCTTGTAGTGGCGAACGCTGTGGCCTTTTAAGTGGGTCTTGAGTTCGATTCCCGGCGAGGACAGTATGGGCTTTGCTTTTGTGTTTGTTACTATAATTTAGTCATCGTCCTAATAACAAAGACGTACCTACCAGCGAAGCCAAAACGACTTAGCATTCCGGCACGAACAGAGTTTATCGATCGGGTAGGAATAGGTCTGGTATATCTACCCCCTACAAGTTAGCCCGCATAACTTATAATAAAATTAAACAAAATTGACACTAAAAGAAAAGTTTGGGTTCTTTAAGTAATCGTATTATTAGGTAGGTATTTACAAAGTAGATGAATCCAGGTTTTTCAATTCCCGCGGGAAGTCTGTAATTTTCCGGGATAAAAAGTATGCTATGTTTTAATCCTGAGTATGAGCTATCTCTATTCCCAGCCAAATCGGTTCATTCGTTGTGGCTTTAAAGAGTAACAAACATCTATACATCCATCCTCACAAACTTTCGCTTTTATAATATTAGTAAGCTGTGGCAGTTATTCACAGAAAGATCGTTTTTTAATTCTATGGGTAAGTAGGTAATTAGTTTCTACTTCCTGCTACAGAAACATGGCCGCGGCCACGAAGACGTGTTCTACGAATCTGACAAGGTGATGACAGTGAACTGCACCACTTTCACCTACAGAGGGCAGGAGGGCCGATGTGTTATGCTGCTGGAGCCCTACCGACCCCCCACGGACAACTATCACTATACCTGCGAAGTGTCAGGCGAAAGGCCGATGTTTAGGATCGGAAAGAAAGATTACGTGATACGCGTTCTTGGTGAGTAAACAGTTATATACCAGGAGCCGGTAACACTAAGGGCCTTTTCACCACTTGCTGATAAAGTGCCTGATAGCCTATCCACAACTTGTCTGACAGCGTTCAAATTTCTGTTTCACAAGTAAGTGTCCGTTAAGACAATCAAGAAATGCCATAATGTTCTCAAAGGCGTGTGAAGTGTGCCAATTTTCACTAAGCGAGCGTGGTGGACTATGACCTAAATCCTTCTCATGACGAGTTTGACGAATCTCCTCTGCCCAGTAGTGGGCGATCTTTGCGATGGATTTGAGATGATAAAAGCTTGCGGGTAGGTAGATATTTTTTCAAGGTTTGCAGGTTCAATAATAAAATTTAACTTTCATTTTCCTTCAAATTTTCTAGTTTCACCGTCGGATGCGACTCTTGTCAGTACAATAAGCAACAAGCAGGATAATCAATCTCCCAATCGCGTGATGCTGAACTGTTCTTCTACTGGTCTGCCGGCGCCGAATCTGTACTGGACGGTCGGTAGTGACAAGGTAGATTTATTAAAATATATTTAGATATACCTATACCGATTACAATACAAATTAATATCATCCAGTGCATTTTTACTATTTCGATAACTCTGATCCAAAGTCAAAAAGAAATGAAATTAGCGTCAAAATTGGAGTCTAAGTTTAATCCAAATAACTAGGTATACATATTATGTATTATTGAATAGAATCAGGCGTTACTTTGCGGGATTCCATGATATTTAAAGAAAAAATATTTGTTTTAAGTATCTATAATCCGCTAAACAGAGCAATTGCAAATTGTGGAGTCAACATCTCCTGATGATGCTACGGTGTCGGAGCGAAACCGAACCTACGTCGAATGTTAAAAGATTTATTCTGTTTAGCGGAATGCAGAAAAATAAATGTTTTTTCTTTAAATAACTATAAGTATATTTATTGCAATAAAGTGTAGTGTTTAACAATTGGTAAAACCGTAGAAAAGCAGAATAAAATTTCTTCCAATCCAGCACAATGTCCTTTGCTAATGTATAGTGGATTTAATAGGTATACCCAGGTATACCTATTAGCCTATTACCTATAAATGCCTTTATTATTTGAAGTTGTCTAGTAACTGTGTCAATCCACGTATTGTACCTACCTAGGTTCAAGCTTTGAGTATCAAAGTACAATACGTGGATTGACACAGTTTACTAGACTTAACTTTAAATAATAATCAGTTGTTAACCTCACCTCACCAAGTTACAAACCTACCTACTCAAAAATGATTAAAAAATTGTTAAGATATTCCATTCTCTTATCATAAGATCAGATTAGATTCGGGACAATAGAAATAGGAAAGCTTTAAGGTGGAAGACACGGTTCTGCCCGCGAAATTCAAATTTAATTTGGTTTTTCGCAATTTGTAAACTAATACGACAAAGTATAGGCTTATGACATTCTAATTGTGACTATGGCAGTATCATCTTCACAGGTTTATATAAAAATCTTTACTTGAAAGTGTACAGTTTAAGAAATTAATCAAAATATCGACTAATTTGTGAGTAACTCACGTCCAACTCAGTATTTTGATTAATTTCTTAAACTGGTCTCTTTCAAGTAAAGATTTTTACGTAAACCTGTAAAGATGATAATTCCACTGCACTGGCGCAATTAGAAGGCCGTAAGCCTACTTTGTCGTATTAGTTTACAAATTGCGAAAAACCAAATTAAATTTGAATTTCGCGGGCAGACCCTTGTCTTCCACCTTAACTCGAAATAATAATAATCGACAAGTTTATTTTTTTAGTACCTACCAGCATCATATAATATTTTCCTTAATCAGATCCTAGGTGACTAGGTACTTACTAGAAATATTGTAAAGAACGGGATCTTTCAACTCCAGGTCCAAGCAGACTTCACCGGTCGCATATGGAACTCAACGTCAAAGCTATGGAACGTCTGGTCTTTTCTGTCCTACACAAGAAACGATGACTCGAAGGTGCTATGCAGTCCCGAAGTGACTTCCAACAATGAAATCGTTAGAGGGAAACCCGCTGAGTATAACTCTGCTAGCAGATTGATCGGTAAGATACGTTTGTTCCTCTAAAACCACATTTCTAAAATAACATGATGGTACTTAAAATATCAGATTCCTTCAAGGACTAAAGCATTCTTGATAATATAAACCCTTAAAAAATGTCAATGTAAAAATGAACTTAAAGGAAGGTCTTTTTCATAAAATCAGGGTCTGTAGTTTGAAGTGAGTTTGAATAACCGAAGTAAATCTCTCTACTTCAACAATTGTACATTGCGTCGAAAAAGGGTTATATACTTAGACGTGAATATGAAGACAACTGCAAAAGAAGTAGGTACTTTACCTTATCTAATGTGTGCGTGTGTGTGTGTTGGGCAGCTACATAGGTACCTAATTCTTTTTATAGGAATCTGGCCTTAAAGGAATAAATCACAAGATTCCTTCAAATGTATTAAATGAAAGAATTTCGCAATTTTTCTATCCTACATTCCGTGATTATATAGGACTATTCTCTATATATATATATATATATATATATATATATATATATATATATATATATATATATATATATATCTAGTGGCTATCAAAAGATGTTAAAACTGCTAAAAACTATCAAACCCACATCTTGTATTACAAAATGCGAGTGTGACAGTTCTTAGTTAGCAACATCGTTTCTTTATTCCATCGTTTTCCATTGCCACTCAGATAGAGAATCAGCCTCCCGATTGTCTAAGTCATTCCATTGATCGTATTCGTATTCGATAACATTAGCGTCAAAGTAAATAGAACCATAACAGCATGCATTCCTATACGTTTTTACGTAAACGATACGCTCCATATTAAAATCGGCTGTACTGAATTTGTGACTTGAAATCAATACAATCAAGGATTATTTTACTTTGACGTGACAGAATACGACCAATGGAATAACTTTTAGACAATCGCCAGGCAGATCTCTTAAGACAGCTAGTTATGCAATAAATTATAGTAGGCATAATATATTCTAATGATAAATACCTAATTATTAAAATTAAATTTTATGGCGTTTATAAATAACATGTATCTGCTATCAAAAGATACTAAAATAAAACCTACCATATTGTTTTTTTTATCTTTTCAGAGACATCGAAGATGACATCTCTTGTATTGATTGTTAATCTATTAAGACGATGATCTACGTACCTAACCGTAATATTACTTAAAGGATCGAGTTGGATGTTTACTTAAATGAAAACCAGGACTTTGATACTGACTGTATTGTTTTTATTTCAGTAGAATATCGCTGTTGACTTATGACAATAACACTTGTATCATGATGCACTTTTACTGGAACGATTTTAATAGATACATGAAAAATTGGAAGTTAATCCTTTACAATGTGACTGGATAAAGGTGACATGGTTTTTACACGTTCATTTAAGTTATTTGTATAAGCCGCGCGCACAAAGTTTGCCTACGAGTCATGACGTCACGGTGGTCACGAGTTGATGGTTCTAGAACGGTAATAGGCGAGCGCGGGTCGCGGTCTGCGGAGGCGGGAGGGGTAGCCATCGGCAAACTTTCTGCGCGCGGATAGACAGCCGAATTATCCACTGACCTCTATAATAATGTTGCACGGGAAATTCTGTAGACGGCATCCAAATAAAACAACTAGTATCGCAATTTGGCGCTGATTGCTAACAAAAGTGAGTGCGGAGGTCCATGGAACTAATGTGACATTCTTGTGGAAAATGTCAAATTTAGTTCCCAGGTTCTTCGCTGTGGAGCTTTGAATCGGCAAAAGAATCACTTGGTTGTCCGACTTCCAAACAAGGAGGTTCTCAATTCAGCCAACATCTTTTTTTTAATGACACAGGCAGTGTTATAAAGGTCAGTCAGAATTATCACTTAAAAATTAGAACATAATATTAGAACCTAGCCTTAGAATCTTAGATTCAGACTAAAGTATAATACACACATCAAAAGTGTCTAGGGATCAAGCATTTTTATGCGGATTTCTTGAGATTGAGATGTGGCTTTGTAATAAATTTATGATTTTATAAATTTATATGGATCCTTTTTGGTGCATTTCATAATTTCATAATCAGCGATTAAAATCCTGCCAGGAAGTCCATCCTTATAGTGGTGGAGCCATCATGGTATGGGCGGGTATTTGGATCGGCGGAAGAACTGAGTTGATTTGGATCAGAGGCAACCTCAACGCTCAAATTTATGCTGAGACGATTGTATCAGACGTCATCGTTCCTCTACAAGTGCAAATCGGTCCCTTATTTCAGTTAATGCATGATAATGCACGACCGCACACCGCAAGAGTTGTAAGACAGACTCTCGCCGCAGCTAACATCAATGTCCTGCCCTGGCCTGCTCAGTCGCCAGACTTGAACCCGATTGAGCATGCATGGGATATGCTACAGAGAAGAGCTCTGCCGAATATGGAGGGTATCCAGTGGCAAGAAGACCTTTTTTTGTTGTTGCAACGAACATGGGCGGCCATTCCACAGCGTGATTTGGATGAACTCATTTTGAGTATGCCAAACCGATGTTCTTGTGTTGTTAGTGTTCGCGGTAGAAACACGGATTATTAATTGTTTAAGTTACCCAATAAAATTTTAAAGAAAACTGTTATTTCAGTCTTTTTTTCGAACTTTAATGTTAGTGGTTCAAATGTCAAAAATCCCTTTATTAGGAAAATGGCAAATTTCTTTATTAATGCAAAGGTGACTTGGTTTATCGTTACTGTGACAAACGAAAACACTTTATTTGATGAATCCTTAAAGAAAATTTTAATTAATATCAATCAGGAGAAAAGTTATTGCAAAAATATATGTTGATCCCTAGACACTTTTGATGTGTGTACTATAAAATAAAATAATATAAAACTTCCATATCCATTCTTTATCATTGTAACAAAAGATTTTTTATTATAATAACAGATATTCAATGATCTATCATTCCAGTAAAAAACTAATAAACAAAAACATAAGGTTACTCCCACACTGCTCCATAAAATTCGATTATGTGGTATTAGATAGATATTATAGGACGTACCTCCACACTATCCGCGCAGACCCTTACAAGGGTGAACAAAAACGTTTAACCCTAGGTCGGTCGCGCTAGTTTTTGTAACTTCGTCGGTCGCATGGGGTATTTGAAAGCCCTGTTTTATTTTATTTTTTTGCTACAAAATCAATAGTAGATTTTGTATTCTATTATACAATAATCTATCTTTTATTCTTTCTTTTCGATCTTATCTTTTCGAAATCAACACAAGCTATCACAAGTGTAAATTGAAAATTTAAAACACCCCCGACATGAGAGCCTATGGCTGTCGAAGTTAGCAATTATTTGTCATTTATCGATTATACTGGCACGCGTGAAGCACTTAATCGAGTAATCATACGCCAAAAATGCCTTACATAATTTTGGAAAAGAGCTGATTCTCTTACACTGCTGGACCGATATTAACCAAACATAGTTAAGAACCACCGCAAGGAAACTGGCTTTCAAATGAAAAAAAACTGCATCGGTCACACACACACACACACACACACACACACACACACGCACACGCACACGCACACGCACACGCACAAGCACACGCACACGCACACGCACACGCACACGCACACGCACACGCACACGCACACGCACACGCACACGCACACGCACACGCACACGCACACGCACACGCACACGCACACGCACACGCACACGCACACGCACACGCACACGCACACGCACACGCACACGCACACGCACACGCACACGCACACGCACACGCACACGCACACGCACACGCACACGCACACGCACACGCACACGCACACGCACACGCACACGCACACGCACACGCACACGCACACGCACACGCACACGCACACGCACACGCACACGCACACGCACACGCACACGCACACGCACACGCACACGCACACGCAAGTCAAAATAACCCAAACTCACTGATTTTTAAAAATAAAATATTTATTTGTAATTTAAATTTAAATTACAATTTTTCTTAACACTAGTTAACTCTAGGAGTAATAAGTAGAGAAGAGACAACGGTGTCTCCAAGACGGCCGTTTTATACCAACTGAATGGCTAATGGTCTTTTGTATTTTACGCCTGCTACTTCATTTCTCGAAGTCCAAGGTGTAATCGATAATTCCATTGTCTCGATATTTGCTTTGTCTGCAAGCGTTTCCCTGAAGACGGAATGTTGACAGTTATTTTTAATGTGTTCATTGTTCGGTAGCACTTGACTATCCCCCTTTAATTTTGAAGTCCAGGGTTTCTTCCAAACCTTGGATCGAAAAAATTCAATCAATATCATCATAACAAGAATTACAGTTATGCTTGATATCCAAATAAATTGAATGAAGTTATGCTTGTTTTGTATTGTAAACTCATCTATTTGTCTGAGTTGTTTTAATTTTGCAGCAACTTCTATTGGATTATAATTTAACTCGATTTCAGGGGTATCTTCAGTTTGATTTATTTCCAAATGTGTTATAATTATTTTATCAAATGATTCTTGAGTCCGAAATCGCAATATTCCTGATATATTAACTTCACAGTTATTTCCCGTTAATAAATAAGATCCTTTTATCCATGATGTTTCTTCAATCTTTTCACAAATAATCTTTACTTCCGTAGTTTTATTGAAATACATAAATATCGCATTTGATGAAATTTCTTGTATTTCTTCTACTGGGCATTTAATCGGTAGAATAGAACATTTTTCTGTAGATTTATTCCATAGAAATTCAGTTTCACAATTAGATGTTTGTCGAATGCTTTGTTTACATATTAATTCTCTTTGTATGGTGCAATCTTCTACTTCATATGTTTCTCTCTCGGTGTACGCTAAAGTTACCTTTCGCATTATAGGATAGGTGCAGGTAGGGTAATTCTGGATAATGGGAACAATCTTTCTAGTATAATATACTTGTGGCTTAACTAATGGTATTTCTAATATAAAATAAACAACATGACTAATAATTTTACATTTTACAAAAATAAAAGGTTCAATGTTATTTATATTTTCGGAAATTAATACATCTTTATTAATGCTTCTAATAGCATCTTGTAAAATATGAGATTGTATTATACTATAGTGATACATATGATGTTCAGCAAAAGTAATAGCGGTCGACAATCTTTCAGCAATATCTTGCAAAGTTTGAGCTTGTAATAATATTTCTAAAGCTATTCTTTGATGAGCTTTACTATTCATTGATTCAGTATATTGACTATCTATTATTTGTTGAATATCAGTAATTTTCTTAATTTGGCGATTAAACACTTCTAAAGTTTCATCAGTTACAGATATTTGTTTATTATATGCTACTCTAAAAATTTCTAAACTTTTTTGAATGTTATTAAGATCTTCTTGATCTAAATTTCCTGTAATAGATTTAATAATAGAACCTAAACCATTAATTAATCCTCTTTTTTCTCTATTCTGTATTTTTAAATGATTACATATTTCGGTTACATGATCCAATATAATATTAATACGATTATATATATGTTTTACATCGTCTAATTTATATTTAGACATAACTTTATTCACAGTATCTTTAAGTTTATTCGTATGACTTAATATAGGTCTTATTTCTAACATATGAATGATTATCCACTTTCCTTCAATAATACGAGTGGGTTGCATTTCCACTAGAATTACATGTTGATTTGAATCTAATTTTCGGAACTGGTATCCGAAGATAACGAAGATTCTGTAACAATAAGTTCTTCTTCATGATAAATTCTCCCATTACTAAGTTTATATTTATTATGAGGTTCACAAGATAATACATTATATGGTCCTATATATCTAGCATTTGTTTTATGTCTTTCGGCTTTACTGTTTTTTAAGTAAACCTTATCGCCTACTTTAAAAGATTTTGAGGGACGAATTCTTTTATTAATTCTTTCATTACGACTTTGTTTTTGTTTTTGTAGTAAATTATGAACATTTTGATTTAACTGAGCTACAAATTGTTTTTGTTGTGCAGTGTAATTTTGGATAACTACTCTAAGAGTGTCAAAGTTTTGAAGTTTAGGTTTCCTACCAAAATGAACTTCAAAAGGAGTCATTTCTATAGCACTGTGCCTTGTATTATTATAGGCATGTGTTATGAAATATATTTTTTGATTTTGGTCAAAATCTGTGTCTCTTTGCAATCTATATAGTTCTTGGATAGTGCTGTGTAATCTCTCTACATCCGAGTTAGATTTATGATGTTGTGGGGAAGTAGTATGATTAATTATATTATAAGTTTGAAATAATTCGGATAATATTTCGCTACAAAATGACTGTTCACCATCGTGTATTATTTTTTTAGGTGATCCAATTAACGAAAATATTTCTAACAAAGTATCACAAACTTTACTTTTTTCGGTTGGTTTTACTACAGCATATTTAGAAAATTTATCTATTATTGTTAGATACCATTGTCTTTCTAAAGACATAAAATCTATGTGCCAAATTTCCATTGGTTCATAAGGTGTCTCGGTTTCGGTTGCTAATGTTACATTTGGATGCCTATTATATTTTTCTTTTTGACAAGGTTCACATTGAAGTACAAATCTTTTTATTTGTTTTCTCATATTTTCCCAATAATACTTTTCTTTTAATTGCTTATATAAACTTTCAATACCAGGATGTCTATTATCCTTTAAATGATAATCTTTAATTAACTGTAATTGTTCTTCTTTTTCAAATATTTCTACAAGAGATTTTGTAAATCTAATTGGTTTAAATTTAGAGTGATCAAAATATTTTCGATATGTTTCAGAAACTTTGTAATATAATTCATCGTTTGGAATTATGAAAGCGTATTTTTCATGAGGTAAATATTCTAACATAAATTCTTTTATAATATTTTCTTCATCATCAGGTGGAATATAAAAATACCATATACCATTTTCTCTACTAGCTTTTTTATATGGGGCATATTCAAATATAGCGCGTCGTAATCTTTTTGGTGGATATGAATTTACTATTGGAATCCCTCCATCACTATCTTCCTGATTGGAATGTATAGTGCCTTGTTGACTAACATTTGAATTATTAGGTTGTTCTAAACTTGGAATTGATTCCGTTCTAGAATTACTAGCACTAGAGTCTGTTAATGCTAAATCTTCTTCTAAATTAACTATTAATGAGTCATTATCAGTGTAGTGAATCTCTACGCGACTTAAGGCGTCGGCTACGTAATTATCTTTTGCTTTTACGTGTTCTATATTAAAATCGTAATCCTGTAATTTTAATTTCCATCTAGTTAATCTCTGATTAGGTTCTTTTAATTTTGCTAACCATATTAAAGCTTGATGGTCTGTACGTAATGTAAATTTCCTGCCATAAATATAAGGACGAAATTGCGTTACAGCCCAAAGTATTCCTAATAATTCTTTTTCAGTTGTATTATATTTTTGTTCTGTTTTACTCAAGGTTCTAGATGCATAAGCTATTGGGTGATTGTCTTGACTCAATACGGCTCCTAAAGCTATGTCAGATGCATCGGTTGTTATAACGAAAGTTTTATTAAAATCGGGGAAAGCTAGAATAGGCGCGTTAGTTAATAAACGTTTACAAGTTTGCACTGCTTCAATATAACTCTTTTGATTTATATCTATTTTAGCATTCTTCTTTGTGGCTTCTGTGAGAGGTTTTACTATTTTACTTAAGTTTGGTACAAATTTTCTATAATATCCAATTAAACCTAGAAATGCTCTAATTTCTTTTAAAGTTTTTGGGATTGGAAATTTTTGAATAGCCTCAATCTTTTTTTGATTTGGTTTTAAACCATCTTTATTTAATATATGGCCTAAAAATTCAATTTCTTCTTGCATAAAAACACATTTATTTTTATTTACTTTAAGGTCAGCCCTTCTTAAAGCTTCAAAAACTTGTTGTAATCTATTTATATGTTCCTGTTTTGTTTTAGAATAAATAATAATGTCATCTAAATAAACAAGACAAATATTATTTGAAATTTCGTTATGTAATACATTATTCATCATCCTTTGAAATGTCGCCGGTGCATTTTTTAATCCAAATGGCATCCTTAAAAATTCATAATGACCATTAGGTGTACTAAACGCGGTTTTCTCAATAGAAGCATCATCCATTTTTATTTGGTGATACCCTGAGGTTAAATCTAAAGTCGTAAAATATCTATTACCCTGTAATTTAGAAAATAACTCTTCTATATTAGGTAATGGAAATTTATCTGATTTAGTTTTTTCATTTAATTTCCTATAGTATATTACCATTCTCCATTTTTGTATTCCGGTTTGATCTAATTTCTTTGGTATAATATGTACAGGAGATGCCCAAGGTGATTCAGAGGGGCGAATAATATTTTCATTTAATAAAGTATTAATTTGTTTCTTTATTTCTTCCTGTTGGATTTGGGGTAACCTAAATGGTCGTTGATAAATAGGTCCTTCATTTATTAAATTAATATGGTGTTTAATTTTTGTAGTTGCACTATTAGTTACACTCTCTGTAAATAAATCTTGATATGTGTCGCAAAGTTCTTTTATATTTAAATTATTATCATTTGTCATATGAAAAATAAGTATTTCACGTTCAGGCATAGTTAATTTTCTTTCTTTTAAATCTATTACTGCATTTATTTGTTCAATCATATCTGTGCCCATTAAAACGTCATATTTATCGCTAAATGAATAAATATAAAATTTCAAAGGCCCTTTATCTTCTCCAAAATATTGACACCAAAATGGGGTTTCTATTACGCCATTGTGACTTGTTATTCCATGTGAAGTTCTAACTATAAATTTTTCAGGTTTATAAAATTCAGGAAAATGTAATTTTTGTGCTGTCGGTGTAATAAATGAACGCTGACTACCAGTATCTATTAATATTTTTAATTTAGGATTTTCTGTCTCAAAATATGGTAAATAAGATTTTACATGATTAAATTCTATGATATTTTGCTTGGATCTAAACCCTCGTGAAAATCCTGTTGTTCTTCGGTGACATAATAATTTCCTTCGGGAACATAATAATTTGGCTCAGAATTATAATCGTAATATTTTTGTTCAGAACTACAATAATTTTCTTCAGGAAAATAATTTTCCTCAGGACAGTATTGATAATAATTGTTGTCCTCGGGAGTTTGTAAATTATTACTTTCTAAATTATTTGTATTTTCAAAGTGGTGATGTAATTCTTTCGCAACAAAACCTTTTCCTAAATTAACTTGGTTGGGTTTTAATTGAGGAGCGGTCCTCATAGTGACGTCTTCCTGTTTTTGTGTATTTGTAGGACGTTGTTGTTGATAATTATTATAATTATTTCGATATTGTTGGAAATATGGATGTGGCGGTCTTTGAAAAACATTATTCGGATTTGGTGACCACGGGTATTTATTATGGAACGGACTGTTTGAAGGTCTACTGTTATTAATAAATTGGGGATTATTTAATCTTTGACGCTGTGAGTTACTTTGAGAGTTGAATGGATTATTCATATTTTGCATTGGTTTGTATGGCGGAGTGTTCCACTGTGGTTGTATATTATTTATCACGCGAGGAGCAGGTAGATAATTTGAAAATTTTTGTTTTATATTATCGAATCTCCCTTCTGCTTCCAATTGAAGTACTTTACTTACTGTTTCATTAAAATTGCAATTACTTACAAAGATTTGGTCATGATATGGCAAACTATTTCTGAGCGAATTTTGCGCAGTATTTATGTAAGGCTCCATAATTTCGTCTATTAGATCTTGTTTAGTAGGACCGTGTTTATCTGTCAATTTACTTTTTATGAAAAATAATTTTTGTTTTAATTCGAATATCAAATCCTTATAACTACCCTTACGCTTAACATTGGATAATTCCACTAGTAATGTATTTAATTCCCTATTATCAGCACACTCTACTTTCAAAGTGGCCTCTATTATTTCCCAGTTAAAGGAATGGTTTATCATAGAAACTATAATCGCAGCTCTTCCTTCTAACTTGGTTAACAGTAACATTACATTTTGCGGCGTATTACCTCCTACAGCTAATAACCATTGCCTAGCATTATTTAAATAATTATAAATAGTAAATGGGTCTCCATTGTAATTTGGGACGAAATTTATTAAATTTTTTGGTTCAATTGTATAATGTATAGGTTGAACTTGTGGTTGGTTAGGTACATTAGGTACGTAACTTTGTTTGCCCTCCATATTATTTGAAGGATGTGGGCTGGTCGTCTCTCTACTTATACTAGCCCTAGATTTATATACAAAAGTTGGGGGTTTAATGAGGGGAATTTTGGATAGGATATGCTACTTGGTACTTACAATGTACAGCCGATGGCAGCATGAAAAAACAACATTCCTTTTTCCTTTTCCTTGTCCTCTTTACTTTGACTTATTTATTTGTTGTAGGTTGCCCAGTTTTAAAGACTTGAAAGTCACGTGAAGTTTTAGCGAACTGGGAGAATTTTATTTATCTCGAACAATTCTTGAACTAAACTTTTCACTTTACTTTTATTACCTGGGCCCCACGGCAGGGCGCCAGTCAAAATAACCCAAACTCACTGATTTTTAAAAATAAAATATTTATTTGTAATTTAAATTTAAATTACAATTTTTCTTAACACTAGTTAACTCTAGGAGTAATAAGTAGAGAAGAGACAACGGTGTCTCCAAGACGGCCGTTTTATACCAACTGAATGGCTAATGGTCTTTTGTATTTTACGCCTGCTACTTCATTTCTCGAAGTCCAAGGTGTAATCGATAATTCCATTGTCTCGATATTTGCTTTGTCTGCAAGCGTTTCCCTGAAGACGGAATGTTGACAGTTATTTTTAATGTGTTCATTGTTCGGTAGCACTTGACTCGCACACGCACACGCACACGCACACGCACACGCACACGCACACGCACACGCACACGCACACGCACACGCACACGCACACGCACACGCACACGCACACGCACACGTCGGGGGTTAAAAATGAAGACTTATTTTAAAGAGATCATAAAAAAACATAAAAAAATATATTTATGAATTTGTGGGCTCTTTGGAAGCCAAACGAACCAACAAGAAAACAAACGTCTATCATGCTCAAGCGCTGCGCGCTAACTAAGTGTTAGCTGCACTATTTTTCACTTAATTTTTACTTTTTTTTTCACACAACTATTTAATAAAGTATTTCAGGTTTTCCAAACCCCGTGCTTTCAAATACCCCATGCGACCGACCTAGGGTTAATAAAAATCTAATGCCAGCACACCGTCGCGCGTCGCCAAACGAAATCCACCAGAACAAATTACAAAGATAGATGCATAGTCAAATGTTTGCGTTAAAACAGGCTGTTTCGCATTTGTTCCGCATGCCAAATACAAACGAAAACATAGCAAAACTGAACGTTATAATTATAATATAACTTTCCTACGTAATAGTTTCGCTACTTTATCTTTAACCCGGTCCAAAACATTTCAACATGCATTTTTATAATTATATATACCATTTACTAGTTTATACTGCAATATGGGAGTATTTGTAAAGCTGTGTGCGGACTGCGTGTTCCAGTGTACGAGTAATCTACACGCGTACAGAGGTGCGATTGTCTAAAAATTGCCGATCAAAATCGTATTCATTAACGTATAAGAATGTATACACGAAATTGAGCTCTAATTAGATTCTGTTATGGCTTATTTTAATTTGACGCTAATGCCATCAAATGAATACGATTTTGATCGGCAATATTTAGACAATCGGGGGGCAGTATTCGTATATGATATCTAAATGCTACAGTTTTAACAAGGACCACAAATTCAACCAATAACAATAATTGGGTATTTGACTGATGTTTTCTTTAAGGTTTTTAATATCATAACAAAATGCCATTTTTCTTATTTTTATATATTAAAAATAAAGAGCTAAGACAAAGAGATTGCATGCATGTGACGTCACAAGCAAGTAGCTCCATACACTCTCCATAAAAAACGTTTTAGAAAGAGTATAATTATAGTCGCAGTAAAACAGCATAATTATAACTTATTTGTTTTCTGTAGGCGTATTTTTCTTTTTTTTTTTTTTTCAAAATATGTTATTCTTACGCGTACATTTGCGATTATAAATAATCAATGAATATCAACATTTTGACAGTCAAATACCCTACTGAGATTTAGTAATGACAAGAAGTTCAGTGCTATAGCTATGGTTGTCACAAATCACAGTACAGTTAACAGTCCAACTTTATGGCCACTATTATAGTACGTACGTATATTTGGCAATCAGGTAGGATACGTCTTTAGAGCGCTCCTACACAGCGCATTGAAGCAACGCAATGGATTGATTTTATCGAATTTGTAAGTCACGCTGTTGGTGCAGCGGCGGCGGCCCAAACATTTGCCAGCGCAATCACAGATTTGCGGCGTCCTATGTAGAAAATCCGTTGTAAGCATATATTTTTGGTTTTTGGTCAAACTGATGCGCTTTCAACTTGCATAGTTCATTCATTTCATTTATTCATTCTTACGTTACGTTACCTACTTACGTTACGGTACCATCGGTTACGCACAAAATTGGATAGGACGCATATGAAGTCAAAAATCTTGTTAACAACAGTTGTCAGCCAATCACAATCGTTAGATTCTGATGCGTGACGTCAACTAAAAACGTCTTGAAAGCGCGCCAAAATGTGACTAATTTGTGAGTATCTCACGTCAAACTCGATACTCGGACTAATTTCTTAAACTGGACACTTTCAAGTAAAGATTTTTATAAAACCTGTGAAGATTATACTGCCATTGGCGCAATTAGAATGCCATAAGCCTACTTTGTCGTATTAATTTACAAATTGTGAAAAACCAAATTAAATTTGAATTTCGCGTGCAGATCCGTTTAGTTCACCTTAAATCGTCTGAATGGCATTTTAGTTATTTTTTGTTATAAGTATACATTTTCTTAAGTGATACATTTTTATGTAATGTTCAATTAAAAAATGCATGCATAAGAGGACTATTGCATTTCGCTACCCTCTCTCTCGCACATTCTAAAATTTTCAATGATTGTAAACAATCTCTGATACGTTTGACATTTGGTCGATTATTATCATCGACAATTAAATTACCGATATTTTAGACATACTTTTACTACCATATACCTAGTTATTGATAGAGAATAAGAGCGATAAAAGTTAATAGTAGTTTTCGCCCTTTTTCTGTATCAAAATCTACATCATAATAAATTATCAAAATAACATAATATCATAATAAAACTATAAATATGTAAAATATCCGTAATTTAATCGTCGAAGATTCAGTCAAGTATCTGAGATTTTTACAATCATTGAAAATATTAGAATGTGCGAGAGAGGGATGCGAAATGTAAGTCCTCTTAAACCTTTAATATAAATTGTCACTTGCACCGCCGCACCAACAGTGTGACAGAAAATTAGATAAAATTATGTTGCACGCTGCAACGCGCGTGTAGCATCGCCCTTACTGTTTTACATGATACAACACTATAGACTAGTGGTTCGCCCCGAACTGAGACCTCGCGGTAACGGTATCCCATGACTATTCATTCAATCGATACATGACGACCAAAACTGACATTATTATTATTATGCCCGTTTTCACCAAACATACCTAAATCATCCCCTATGTAGGAGTCTCTTTACGTAAGTAGCTCCAAAACACAATCCTAAGTCCTAACATCCGTCCCAATGTCCTTTTAGGTGTCCCGTACAGGATCGTGATAAAGAAGTTGACAGTAATCATCACATAACTTATCATAGGTAGCCCGTAAAGGTTAGGGAACGTCAGTGAAAACATTGAATTATTATGTAGGTACTAACGAGTGAAAACGGGTTAGGGACATCTGTACAAATCGTCATCTATCGACGCGAATAGAAAATATACAAAATGATATTTAACTAAAGAATAATTTTAATTGAATATGTTATTATATTATGTACCTAAATAATAATGGTCGACGCAAAACTGTTTTTGGGATAAATCGTAGTCGTAACTCCTAGTTCAATGGAATAGTTAATGACTGCGCCATCTATTAGCATTATTGTGAAGCTATGTGAAATTTACTGATGCTCATTAAAAATTAAATAATCTCGTTTCTTTATAATATTCATATAATTTTAGTATTTGTTGTTCAAGTACAGGATACAAGTGAAGTAAGAAAATAAGTACAACTTGAAAATATATAGAAAATTTTCCCAGAGAGCGTCTTCAAGCGAGCGTATTAAATCGCCACTTTGGAAGCCCCCCATTTCGTCAATTTTAGGAAAAAAATAAAAAAAAATACGGTTGTACTCTGTTCCAAATTGTCTTTAAAAAATCGCTCTAGTAAACTCAGAGACCTCGCTTCGCTCGGTCAATTATATTTTTAAATTTGTTCAGGGTTACATATTAAAATCCATTTTATAAGTAAATAGAAACCTTATTCAATGCTATATTACTATGTATCATATTTATAATAGAAGTTAGAACCGTTGATAAAACTTCAATATGCGCAGAAATGTTTTACAATTTGGGAATTAACTTGTCAACAAAAAACGTGTCTGTACAGTTTGTAAATAAAACTTTGATATTTTTCTTTTGTATATGGACGTTATTCGACGCAATTGATTTGAGATAACAAGTTAAAATAAGTGTAAATACAATTTAATTTAATTTTAATATACTAAGTAAAGTGAATACCTATATGAAATGACTAGGTCATTGAGATAAAAGCTCAATGTAATTTTGTCAATGTATTTATTTCTGGACGAATATTTTTTAAGTCCGCCATATTGGATGTCAATCATACTATCATATTGACTATGACGCGCGGAACTCTAGGACTTGGGTTGAATGGTCTATGGCTTGAACGAAGCACCTTGATAACAAAATGTCACACGAATAGTGCCTGGGTTGGGTACCATTTCACACAGATGGAGATATTTAAGATGATCGACTTTTTAACCCAGGAATATAGTTCCAGCTTAAAAATAAACATAAATAAACTTTTATTTTTATATAGAGACATTATCTTTCCTTTTTCCTTCCATTATCCTAGGAAGTATATATATACTTTTTATCCCGGGAAAATAAAGTTTTCGTGGGATTTTAAAGTTTTTTTTTATGTTTAAGAAGTTTGCATGTAAATAAATTAACTGTTCGTCCGTAGTGGTAGGTGTCGAAAACGAAAGCTTATCTTGTGTCAAGAATAAAATTACAAGACATTTTGCACATAATCATCATGAAGTGAAAAATCTTGTAACGTACCTACGATGGTTAAGTAGTATAAGTTTATAATTTAAGTTTAAATATGTACAGATTCATATTAGAATCATTTTTGTGCGTTTTAGAATATTTTTTTGCCGAACAATAGGTATTCTTTCAGATGACATTTTTTTTTCAAAGTTTACATAAAGTTCGAGTATTGGGCATTAATATTATATAAGTAACATTATTTTGTTTCACCAAAGTTTTATTGAATAAACACTATTTTCGTTAAATGATATTTTTTATGTATTCAGTTATTCCTTTCCTTTCAACTAATCTTATTTTCGTGATCGCAAAAATCTCAGGTAGATATATTATTTTAATTATTAATTACTAACAGAACACTTTGGTCAAATACAGAAACGTTTTTCAGGCCAGTTTCACATCAGACGGTTAACATTAAAAAATAAGCTACTAGGTTGCAAAGACCAGGTTTTTATACGACTCTTACACTACAGTTGAGACTGCAGCCATTATTGATGCACCTTTTACAGAAAAGGCCTGCGGATCAAAATTCAAAATTCAAAATGCCAACCAGTGGTTCGTAAGACACGTCATGACTCTACCACCGGT
The DNA here is from genome assembly GCA_029955525.1 of Oeneis ivallda. Taxonomy (NCBI): domain Eukaryota; kingdom Metazoa; phylum Arthropoda; class Insecta; order Lepidoptera; family Nymphalidae; genus Oeneis; species Oeneis ivallda. The sequence goes on along the minus strand of JARPMR010000018.1, from coordinate 4,803,216 downwards.
TCGGAAAGCGGATGTGAAGAGCCGGCAAGAAACTCAGCAGTTGCTCTTTTAAAAATAATCATTTTACAATATTATTATGTAGCTACTATATTGTAATAAGTTTTTATACTATCTTGTGGGCAGCTGGATGCCAAGCCGATTTAACCCATGCAACATAGTTAGAATATTTCCACAATGAGGGGAAGTTCCGAAAATGAGTAGGTACTACAATTCAATACATGTTAAGGCGGGCTGACAGAAAGCAGCCCCATTCCCACCGGTGGAACCCGTTCACGAGCATTTTCCAGGTAGTTTCATAACCGAATACGCATCGCACATTTGAACACAACGACTAACTAGTCACATGACTCACCGCCACTAGTCGTTAGGAGCAAACCTTGTGTAGGTACTATTATATGAAGGACCACATAATCACAATATGGGTTTTGCGTCTAAGGTCGCGACATGGACGATGACGCTGGATAGAGATATTATGTATACTGATTTGTACAAACTAATTTGCTTCTTTAGTTCTTAATTTAACCGCCCGTTGTGCAACTGACCTTTAGCTTTGAAGGCTCCTATAGAATAAGATACGTTTCAGTATTTTGCCGTAAAAAGCTCTAACTTGTAGTACACAATTACTTATTCAATGAGTAGGTATGTACAGTTTTTTAGGTTAAGTACGCAAGTGTACATTACTAAGAGTGTAAGTATTACCAACCACGATGATTGGGATATACAACGTTATTATCTGTTAATGAAAAAACTGAAAATAAGAAATGGCTGTTCAGAAACAATAAGTAACCTAATCGATTTCAATAACTCTTACACCATAAACTTTTTACCTACTTACGCAAAGGGGCCGCGGTGCCTATTATTATTAGCGCGCACTCACAATCATAGTCACGGAGTGTGAACAAACTAGTAAAAGTAGCTTAAGCTACTAAGTTATACTTAAGTATAGTTATACATAAGTATAACTTAGTCAGTTTTCAGTTTATCACATTTATTTCTGAACAACATTACAGATTCTCGGAGTAAAAATATTTTATACGTGTTTCAACTATGTATGTCAACATAGACAAAAAATAACGTTGAATGAAATATCCAAATAGCTAAATGGCAAATATTACACTAGATTTCTCTTATAAATGTGCGTACGAAGTACGAATGTGTGCAAACTTTTCAAATAACTTTTAATGAGAGTTATGAACGTGAGATTGGTTTACGAACTACATTATTATCACAGTACCTTTATTTCCTTCGCACTAACAATTTCCAATACCTGACGATTATATTATTACTAGGATATTACCAACAGCATGATCCAACTTGAATATAACTCTGAGATGAAGGTAACTCTCTTTCACTCTCACTCTCTTTAACTCTCTCTCTCTCTCTCTGCCTATTTTAAAAAATTTTCCGTTTTACATCGAGCAAAAATAAATAAGTAAATGAATTTGAATGATTATAATTTTTATATTTTGTTTAACCAAACAGTAAGCTACACACTAACTCTAACAAAAATATGGGCGCAGAGATTCGCTTTTTTGTAAAAAAAATGAATGAAAAAATGAATGCAAATGTTCAACCATATCAATGTTCTTTGTGAGATTAGGAAACTATAAATTCAAATCGTAAGGTACAGTAAATTGTTAGCAGACACAAACCCCGTAAGAATAGTTCAGTCTAAGGATTACAACATTCATTGATAAGGACTAGAACATTGAGATATTTTAAGCATTAACACACAGTATTTTCCGCGTATACTTTAGGCGATTTTGACAAGCAAAAGCTGTCAAAAATCAGCACAACTCGCGTTCTGTATCTATTTAAGGGTCTGTTTCACCACCTTCGGGTAACTTTTATCCATCAAATAAATTCGACATTTTGACAAATATCCCTCACAAAACCTATGAATGTCCACTTTATTTGATGGATATTTACTTGAAGGTGGTGTAACCGTAAATATATAATTAATCAACATATACATATTTGGTCTTAGCTTTTCAACCGTACTATTATCTGACAATATCCAATACCTAAAAAAACTCAATCGACAATTTTTTAACTTTATTGTGCTAAGAGACCAATTATTAAATTTCATAATAATATACATAGAGTTCTAGGCCTTATAGCGGTAGGTATTACATCTCTGCTCGCTCTTACTTAGCGGAACCGCCACGTGGGAAAGAGATGGATGCATATTCAAATGTCTGCGTTAGAACAGGCTGTTTCGCTATTGTTTCGCATATGTTCGCATGTCAAATAGAAGCGAAACTACAGCGAAACACCGTATTCTAAAGCAGACATAAATATGCGTCCATCTCTTTTGCTCCGCCGCTGCTATAATTTCGCGGACCAAGTTCTACCGCCGTTGCATTCTTTGTATTGAAAGTTTTCTATGTTATAGACATTTAAAAATGTCAGACGCAACTATTTATGTACATTTAATAGACTTTAAAACAACATATTTAATAGACTTATAACAAAAAAAGAACCTTGATCACTTAGGAAATAATAACTATAATTATTAAGTTACTTCTAATATAAATGAATTTCAGTAACATAATTATTAATAAAATAAAATAATTAACTAAACTAAGAAATCACGAGTTGACTAGTTTTAAACCTCCGCAAATTAATTTCTATAAATACTTCGTTATTATGTTTCTAGAACAGAACACAAAATTTATGTTTATTTACAATATGCGATAGGATATCAGTCAATTGACTAAGTACAATTTACTAATGAATACCAATAGGCTTTTTGAAAAACATCCAGATTAATTCGCCTGTTTTCTTTCACAATAATCTGATAGACTTATGTACATATTATTAGTACCCTCCTGCCGCGAAGCCATAAAAGCGAAACCTCTTAGCTACAACCGTGAATTTCCAGTTTTAAGACGGCGAAACATAAGCGAGACAAAATCGAAACTGCCTGTTCTAATATAGAGATTGAAGTATTTGTCTGCGCTTGGTTTCGCTAAAATTATTTCGCGGCAGAAGTGTGCTAGGGGCCTGAATACATAGCCGAAATCACATATAAACTCATGTGAAAACTTTGCGTTAGAACAGGCAGTTTCGCTTCTGTTTCGCATGTCATACAACGGACATGTCATGCCGGTATTGCGGTTTCACTATTTTTATTTCGCAGCGGAGATCTGCTAAAATATACCTTATAAGAACTAAAGTCAAGCTAGCTTCAGACAACCGAAAACAGTATATCTACCTTCTACACAAAACTTACAAGAAACTAAACTGACACAACCACAATCGTAATTTTATACCGAACATTTTTTGTGTAAGTTCTGCCACGTAAGTTTGGGTAAAGTTATGTGTGCAACAGAATAATAAGGAATCAAGAGTTTTAACTTTGAATGGCATTTCACCTAAAAGTAAATCAGAATTGGAGCGAAAGAAATGGATGCATACTCAAATGCATGCGTCAGTACAGGCAGTTACGCTATAGTTTCGCTTTTGTTTAAAAAAATGACAAATAGAAGCGCAACAATAGCGAAACTGTCTGTCATGACTTAGACATTGGACTTTGCTTGTCTGTGCCACGCAGCTATTGCGCTGAGTAAAGTTTCAATGCGGAGATATTTTTACCGATATTAAAAGTTTAGATTAACTACTTAGTAAAATCGCATCAGTTTGATATGCGAAACAACAGCGAAAATATTGTGCAACTGCCTGTTCTAACGCTGACTAGCTTAAATAAATCTTTTTCGTACCGTTTCAAGTCTGGTTTACTACTTGATGAATTGCCATTACAACTCTTGATACCTGTTTCTTTAGTAGTAAAGTATGTCTTTGGTAACATAAATTCTGCATTCATTACTTATTAGCTATAACAAATACCGAATGAATATCATAATGATTATGTCAAATAACGACATCATATGACAGATGACATATTATATCATCATCAACCCATTTCCAGCCAATACTGGTAATAATGAGAAGGGGATAGGGTATAGTCTACCACGCTAGCAAAGTGAGAATTGGCAGATTTCGCACACATTTGGGAAAATTATGGAATTTTCTAAGCCATACAGGTGTTCTCACGACGTTTTACTTCATCGTTAAAGCTGGTGAATTTCTTAAAATGCACATGTCGTTAGTTGAGAGAACTAGAACCCATCTGAGTTTAGGGGACTGCCCCTTAGGCCGAAGTCTCAAATACTAGGCTGCTCCGGGATTCCCCTTTTTGGGGACTTTCCCAAAAGCCGAAGTCTTAATTACTAGGCTGCTCTGGGATTCCCCGTTTTCGGGACTTCCCCCAAAGTCGAAGTCTCAACTACTAGGCTGCGTCGGGATTCCCCTTTTTGGGGAGTTTCCCCGAAAGAAGGCCGAAATCTTAACGACTAGGATGCCATCGGTGCAGGTGTCCGGAGGTAAAGGGCCAACCTAAATATGGATGGATGGATTTTATTAGGGCGCAGTTTGCAGCCAGGCGCGTAGACCCTTCGCTCGCTCGGCCACACCGTCCGAGTTGTCCTGCATCGCGGGCTCAGGCTGTGGATATTTTTTTTTCTATTTATTAACCTAGTGGTTCAAACTTCAAACTAGTATCAGCTAAACTGATGCTCGCGACTTCGACCAACTCAGATTTTTAGGGATAAAAAGCCTATATCACTCTCCAGGTCTTCAGCTATACCCTTGCAAAATCACGTCAATCCGTTGCTCCATTGCTGCATGATTGAAGGACAAACCAAGTACATACTCACAAACAAATACACTTTCGCTTTTATAATATAAGTGAAGACAGATTTTGCCCACTTCGTCCGCGCGGAATTAGGTTTTTAGAATCCTGCGAAACTCTTAGTTTTACAGGTATAAAAAGTATCCAATGACACTCCAGGACCTCAACTATACCAATGCAAAAAATCACGTCGATCCGTTGTTTATTGCCACGTGATTGAGTGACAAACAAACAAACAAAATTTTGCATTTAAAATATTTGCAAGGATTTACTAATTAGGACAGGGCGTTATATGAAGAGACGATTGCCAACCTCTAGTGCCAACCGAACTTTAACTAAGGCCATGTCCACAAAAGCAGAAATTAGCCAACTACGCGGGAGATATTATAGTGCGCAAACACAATAAAAATGGAATATCTCCATGGATATATATACTTACGGCAGATAAAGTCATCCTGGTCTGAGAGGTCGTGGGCATGTTACAGGAGCTAGTTTCCGGTGAAACTAAAACAAAAAAACACGTACAAATAAATTGAGTTTTCGGTCGTCTGAACCTCGAACGTATTTTTCAGGTGCGGACTCGTAGTTACACCAAATCGTCATCAACTTATTGCATTTAAATTTGTGTGTATAAGGATTCTGCGCAAACGAAACGACGGTGTTTCTAGTTTATGACGGTTTCTAGTAAGTCGATTATGTGCATCGCCACTTTGTTTATAAAGATGAATATTTTGTCTCACAAAGACTGTAAATATACCAATCACTTTAAACTTTTCACAAAGAGATTCGCGTAATCCGAGAAAATAAAGTAATCGTAGGGCTCTTTTCTGCAATACAAAAACAGTTTCATTATTTATGCCATAAACTAGCAAGGTTTTTAAAAATCCGGCTAGACGCACTTGTTTTTCGGGATAAAACTAAGCCTATGCCACTCTCCAGGTCCTCAACTAGACCCATGCAAAAAATCGCGTCGAACCGTTGCTCCTTTGCCGGGTGACTAAAAGACAAATCAATAAACAAACAAACAAATCAAAAAACAAATAAGCACACTTTCGCGTTAATAATAATATTAGGAATAATTTCCACTTGTTAATAAATTCATACCAGTGTTAAGTTTCCTGGCGTCCAAGGCTCGCCATATGTCCCGCACGTCCGCGTGCAAGGCCCGAAGCGAGCGAAGCACCGCCCCGCCAGCTTCCGCTTCGTTCCCCGCTTCGCTTCCCGACGAAGCTTCACTTGTCGTCGCCTCCTTCAATTTTACCCATGAATAAAGGGGTTAAATTAATAATAAAAACAATTAAAGCAGATAATATTTCGATTACAGAAGATTGAAGCTAGCCCAAAAGTTACGAGATTCAAAGCTCAAAGCGAATTCACTTTGCACTGCAAGCGACAGCGACAAGCGGTTTTATTTATGATTTACAAAAATATTTCTTCAGACAATTTTTTGGTTAAACACCCTGCAGTGTGTAAGGAGAAGGCTACCAATTTATTTCGATAGGCCTCATATCGTCACAGACTACTTAGATACACTTACGTTTGTTTAGCTTTCAAATAGCAACAAAAACAATACAATTTTTTTACGGGATAAAAAAAAACAAATATTAGTGAATATCAATATCACAATTTTATCTGCTTCGATTTTTGTGAAAAAATAAAAACAAAAACAAATAATAAGATGAAGCAGAAACCTGAAAGATTTCTAAAGAATCCAGAAAGGACAATACAATCATCGGTTCCTTGGAAACCAGGCGCCTACCAAACAAGTGTGAAAACAATACATTTCTTTGACGCTGCGCAGAGCGAATTCGCTTTGGGTGTTGAACTTAATGGAACTGACCAAAGAGTTAGCAAAGACATAACATTAGCAAAGACTTAAAAAATAACCCACAATACAAGCGCAGAGATGAGAAGGTCAAATTAAAACATAAGATAATGGAAATAAAAAGAACGCTCTACCACAAATATTTTAAACATGTTTTACATTAGCAAAGACTTGAAACACAGTGCACGTTGTTGTTGCACGTATGTATTTTACAAACGCATAGATGATGAACTCATCTATGCGTTTGTAAAATATATAGTACCACATAAATTTTGAGCAAGTTTATTTGGCGTTTTTACAGTTTTTGTCTTTGAAATAAATCGGATTTAAGCACTGTTTTAAATTTTGTGTGGCTAATCGATTTATTTTTACCAAAATTTTAGAGAGCTCGCAGTCTACAGACAAATCAAAATTACAAATAGTTTCCCCCGGTGGGGCAGGCAAGGGCCTTTTATTTATACCGATAAGTTTCGGGCTATCAAAAATCTGAATTCTGAAAAATTATGTACAAAAAACACATCGTAAATAAACAAGGTACATTTATGAGAGTAAGCGAAAATTCTGATGTTCGATGTAGAAAATAAAATGCGACATCCAAATACAAGCGATGAGAATAATGCTGTAACGAATCTTCGTAAAATATAGATAAAACAAAAATTCAAGCATGAGATACAAAGAAACAGGGGAGATTAGTGCTGTATCGATGACGGACAACGAAAACCAAAAGATATGAACAACGACTATAATATATTCAACGACATTTTGCTGACACCAATAATGAAGGCAAGGAAGGCAAAGAAAAACCTAAAACAGGGATAACGATGAAAGCTGCGTGAAGACAAAATGATGAAACTGACTGCAAAGAAATTGAATTTCCTAGACTATGTCGGATCACCGTGGCTGGTTTGTTTTGAACGTGAATACGCATTTAATAATACGAGTTACAAGTTAAGTTAGTTTACAAGTTAAATTAGTTTAGAGTTATTTTACTTGTATAATTCTTTGGTTATTTTACTTGTATAATTTTTTCATTGAAGTGATATTTATCAACCTATTATAATAATCTATTCAATTAATCTGCTTATTATTTATTTTTTGCGGCATAATCCGTTCAAACGTTTGCAATTTTAAATCAATTTTTTTTTCAACCACATGATATTTTTTTTTTTTCACAATACAAAGGATTTTTTAAATTTATTTCTTAACAAAAGACCTTTCGAGTGTTTCTGTACACCGATCAGGTACTAAATTGATTTATTATTCAAATAATGAATTGAATGGATTTGAGACGTATTCACGACAAAAACCCAGCGCTTGGTGAAATCCACCTGTATCAAAGGCGGTGGATGTGCGTCGGCGAGCCGCCGCAGCGCGCGCTCGATGTGCCGCAGCCTTATCTCCTTCTCCCCGAGCAGCGCGCGCGCTCGGTGCAACGCGACCTCTAACTCGGTCGCCTCGCGTTCCTCCTATATAACCAGTTATTACTTACGATGTAACGACACGGTGTGTAACTTACATTATACTTAAGGATTCATAGCTTTAATATTATGTAACGAGTTATAACTTACGATGTAACGAGTTATAACTCACATAAAATGTTACGAGTTATAAGTAACGACATCAAGAGAAACAACTTACGTTATACGTAACGAGATATAGCTTACGATGTAACGAGTTGCAACTCACATAAAATGTTACGAGGTTCAGGTGACGACATAAAGAGAAACAACATGCGTTATACGTAACGAGTTACAGCAATTACGATGTAACGAGTTACAACTCACATAAAATGTTACGAGTTATAAGTAACGACATCAAGAGAAACAACTTACGTTATACGCTACGATATAGCTCACGATGTAACGAGTTGCAACTCATATAAAATGTTACGAGTTATAAGTAACGACATAAAGAGAAACAACTTACGTTATACGTAACGAATTATAGCTTAGAATGATATTGTAATAAGTTGCAACTCATAATATAAAATGTTACGAGTTATAGTTAGATACATATATAATGAGAAACAGTTAACGAACTCTAGCTCCGGAGTGTCGGCGGTCGCGACTGCACCTACACACAGACACGCACTCACCGACGGGGCTCTGTGCGGAGACAGCGAAGCCCTGGACTCCCTGAGCGCGGCCCGGCGTCGCTTCAGCACGGCGCGGGCGCGGGCATGCCCTCCCGCTCTATCAGCGCGCGGTGCCGGACGAACTCTAGCTCCGGAGTGTCGGCGGTCGCGACTGCACCTACACACAGACACGCACTCACCGACGGGGCTCTGTGCGGGGACAGCGAAGCCCTGGACTCCCTGAGCGCGGCCCGGCGTCGCTTCAGCACGGCGCGGGCGCGGCGCATGCCCTCCCGCTCTATCAGCGCGCGGTGCCGGACGAACTCTAGCTCCGGAGTGTCGGCGGTCGCGACTGCACCTACACACAGACACGCACTCACCGACGGGGCTCTGTGCGGGGACAGCGAAGCCCTGGACTCCCTGAGCGCGGCCCGGCGTCGCTTCAGCACGACGCGGGCGCGGCGCATGCCCTCCCGCTCTATCAGCGCGCGGTGCCGGACGAACTCTAGCTCCGGAGTGTCGGCGGTCGCGACTGCACCTACACACAGACACGCACTCACCGACGGGGCTCTGTGCGGGGACAGCGAAGCCCTGGACTCCCTGAGCGCGGCCCGGCGTCGCTTCAGCACGGCGCGGGCGCGGCGCATGCCCTCCCGCTCTATCAGCGCGCGGTGCCGGACGAACTCTAGCTCCGGAGTGTCGGCGGTCGCGACTGCACCTACACACAGACACGCACTCACCGACGGGGCTCTGTGCGGGGACAGCGAAGCCCTGGACTCCCTGAGCGCGGCCCGGCGTCGCTTCAGCACGACGCGGGCGCGGCGCATGCCCTCCCGCTCTATCAGCGCGCGGTGCCGGACGAACTCTAGCTCCGGAGTGTCGGCGGTCGCGACTGCACCTACACACAGACACGCACTCACCGACGGGGCTCTGTGCGGGGACAGCGAAGCCCTGGACTCCCTGAGCGCGGCCCGGCGTCGCTTCAGCACGGCGCGGGCGCGGCGCATGCCCTCCCGCTCTATCAGCGCGCGGTGCCGGACGAACTCTAGCTCCGGAGTGTCGGCGGTCGCGACTGCACCTACACACAGACATGACATTTTAACTTTATCTCAAGTTCGAGTCAAGTCGTCTATGGATTTCGACCGATCGATCGATAGCCGATCGAATTACGATTCGAAAACAACAGACGCCAAAAATCCAAACATAAATTCGCCAATTGGTAGACTCATTGACGATTCAAAAGTACTTGTAAAAGTTTATTTGAATAAAAAACATTTCTATTCTATTCTATTATATTCTGATAGCAAGGTCAACATTAAATCGCTGATAACTCACCTAACTCAGAAAATGGGTATCGTAAACTATAAGCCGGTTGACAAGCCAAGTCCGGGAATTGGTCCTCTAAGTCGTCTAACTTGCGCAACTGTTGTCGCAGCGACTCTAGTGGGCTGGACCAACCTTCGCCGCGCCTACAGCCAAGAACAAAATAATTATGGTCAAACATTGAAATAATCCTTAAATTGCAATGATTTTTTGATAGCTTTACTTGAAATCAACCTTTGCTAATCATTTTGAATGCTCTGAAATACGCGACGAGATTCATCGAAAAATAAACGAGCTTTAACTTGCAAGTTTAATTGCGTTGAGGCTACGTCCCGATGACACCTGCCCCTCCAAGTTTCACTTCGTTGTATCGTTTCTCTTTCTATGATAGTTGTCACTTGAAGTTTTGGCTAGGGCTCGACTAGATGGCGCTGCAGCTGATCAAAGACAGAAGTGTATTGATAATATTTCGCGGCATTTTGTATTATAAACCTATTACGACCACCTGCCACGACTTTCTGCAACACCGACGTCCACACACTCCTCGAGTCGCATGCCCCCACACTAGTCGTGGGTGATCTTAACGCGAAGCACCAAGCCTGGGGCTCGCGCGTCATCACCCCGGCCGGAAGGGCACTACTCGAGGACAGCGAGCGCCACCAGTACGGTATATTGGGTCCAGGAGCACCGACCAATATACCGTCTAACCCTCACTACCACCCGGACGTCCTGGACATCGTGCTGCACTACCGGATTGACCACCCCATCAGTGTCGAGCCACTCTATGACCTCGACACTGAACACCTGCCGATCCTGGTCACGCTCAACCTCCAGCGCGACTTCACCATACCGCGTCCTCCCAGAGCCAAAACCAACTGGGAGAAGTTCGCTGTCGCGCTGTCGGAGCTGGAGCTCGCAGGCCCCATCTCGAACCCAGTGGACGTTGACCGGGCCGCCAACACCATCACGGCGGCCATCCAGACGGCCAAACAGGAGGCCACCACCACCATGCCTCCCACTGGGCGACGAGACCTGCTTTCGAGCTCGCTCCGCGACATGCTGAGAAGAAAGCGCGCCCTGCGCAAGCTATGGGCGCGCACTCGCTGTCCGACGGTCAAGCGTGACCTCAACCGCCTTGCACAGGAAGTGAGGCTAGCACTCGGCGCCCGCGAAGATGATGACTGGGAGAAGACCATCGACGCGGCAGCCGAGTCCGAAACAACGCTGTACCACCTGTGCAAGACCCTCACCGGATCAGACTCACCCGTCTACCCTCTGCTGGACAGCCAGGGTAGGCGAAGATACTCCGCGCATGACCGAGCTGAGATCATGGCGGAGTATATGGAGGTGCAGTTCACCCCCAACCCACCGGCCAACGACAACGCGTACAGGCACCACACCGAGCTCGACCATCAAGTGCGGGAATTCCTGTCGGCCCAGACTCCTCCGCTCCGGGGGGACGAGTTCATCTCCCCGTCTGAGCTGAGGAAAGCCGTCATCCGTCTCCCCAAACGGAAGGCGGCAGGCTACGACGGAATTCCGATCGCCGCACTTCAGCAGCTGCCAAGAAGAGCCCTCGTAGCGCTAGCGAGGCTCTTCAATGGCATACTCCGCACGGCACACTTCCCGGAGACCTGGAAGAGGGGGAAGGTCATCACCATACCCAAACCGGGCAAGGACCGCCGCCTCCCAGGAAGCTACCGCCCCATCACCTTACTGCCGCACATCGCCAAGCTGTTCGAGCGTCTGTTGCTGCGAAGGCTCACCCCGTACATCCGCTTACGGGATGAGCAGTTCGGCTTTCGCAGCAACCACTCCACGACGCTCCAGCTGGCGAGAGGACTCCACCACATCGCCAGTGAGAAGAACAAGGGCCACTGCACCGTCGGGGTCTTTCTCGATATCGAGAAGGCCTTTGACCGTGTATGGCACACCGGACTCCTGGCGAAGCTCCTCTCAACCGACTTACCACCAGCGATTGTGCGGCTGGTGGCTTCCTTCCTGGACGGGCGGTCCTTCCATGTCTCCGTGGAGGGCGCGGACTCCCAGCCGCGCCCCATCCGTGCCGGAGTGCCCCAAGGCAGCTGCCTCTCTCCGTGCCTGTACGCGTTGTACACCGACGACATCCCTACCCTCGCCGGACACCTGCGCGAGGGGGAGGAATACGTGCTGTTGTCGCTCTACGCCGACGACAGCGCGTATCTCGCGTCGTCGCACCACCAGATCGTCGCCTGCAACAAGATGCAGCGCCTGCTGGACCTGCTTCCGGAGGGGCTGGACAAGTGGAGGATGGCCGTCAACGTGGGGAAGACGGCCGCGATCCTGTTCGGCATCCGGAAGCCTATACGTCAGCTCCGACTCCGAGGGCAGGACATAGAGTGGCAAACTTCGGTGTGCTACTTGGGGTGCCGCATCGACCTCAGCCTGAACCTGATTCCCATGGTCAATCACGTGGTGAGTCAGGCTAAGGCGGCACTGTCGATGCTTCACCAAGTCTTCACCTCAAGCTTATCGCCGAAGACCAAGCTCCTCATCTATGGAGCCTATGTCCGCTCTAGACTGACGTACGCGGCCCCAGCCTTGTATGCGTTCTGCTCAGCATACCAGAAGCGCCGCCTACAGGTCCAACAAAACAAGTGCCTCCGTCTGATCGTTGGAGCTCCGAGGTACGTGAGGAACGACGTCATCCATCGCGACCTCAAGACGCCCACCGTGAAGGAGTACGTCCGTACACTGGCGCGGCGCATGTTCGCCAGCGCCGACAACGGACCGTACGAGCACCTCCACGGAATCGCACCGCTAGCCAGCCGACCATCGACCGGGCGTCCCTTACCTCGAGAGCTCCTGCGATCGCCATCACCGAGGAGGCACGCAGGCGACCATAGCGACGACGACGGTGACGACGACGACGCGAGACCCACCGGACCAGACACCTGCTCCGCGCACGACGGCGACTCCCTCGCCCGTAGCGCGGAGCCTACCACCGGACTTGACATCGCCCCGCTCGCGGCGGCTATCTGCCCGCCAGCGACGCGGGGCCCCTGGCGATACACTGGCTCCGCGCTCGATGACGACCCTTTCGTCAGTAGCGCGGGGCCCCACACCGAACACGACACCGCTCCGCTCGCGGCGGCGACCTGCCCTGCGACGCGGGGCCCCCGGACCGACACCGGTCCCGCGCACGGCAGCGACTCTATCGCCCGTAGCGCGGGACCACCCACTGGACCCGACACCGCTCCGCTCGCGGCGGCAATCCTGCCCGCCAGCGAGCGGATCCTCCTGAACTGATGTCGGCCCATCGCACGGTGGCGACACTATCGCCCGTAGCGTGGGCCCACATACTGGACACCGCTCCGCTCGCGGCGGCAATCCTGCCCGCCAGCGAGCGGAGCCCTCGAAGCCCCTCCGCAAGGCCCCTGCTCCCCACGGACCAGGAACCTCAGCCGCCATGGATTGCCAAGACGGCTGAAAATACATCACCGGGGAAGAGCTCTTCCCCGCGCCCCGCCCGGGTAATGAGGCCCTGCCTCGAAGCCCGTACCCTCCGCTGGCCACGGCCAGCGAAGATGACCCTCGCAGCAGTAGAAAGAGAAACGATACAACGAAGTGTAATTTGGCTACAGGGGCTGTTTGCGTACTGCGCATCGAAACGCGGCTATGTTTGAAGCATTTAAAGGGATTGGTAAGGTTAAACTTTTTCAGCAGAGAAACACGATGACGTCATGAATACGTCGATATTACGTAATTATTTTTCACATCTATACGTTCAACGCCTGTTCATGATGTCATTCACATTATGCAGTCCCAAAAAATGCATAGATTTTTACGCGCGCGGTTAGTTGCGAACTTCTTAGGTCAGGGACAAATCTGACAAAATTCCGTGAACTGAAAAATGCACGCGGAATTTTTTCCCCGTAAATAGCATGTTTCCCTTAGTAATGAGACAGATAGACAGCATTTGAACTGCAAAATTGCAGTTTGGACAAAGTTACATTAGAGAACTGCATTCAAAGTGACATTTTGCAATCGACCTGCAGTCCATCTTCCTCACATTCACTGACACTACTAATAGAAGTATGTTGGACAGACCGTAGCATACAAAATGGCAGTTCTTTTACGGTACCGATTCAGAGCGCCCCCACCGAGCGAACCGGGAACTATAGTAAAAATTTCCCAATACTTCTGTTGCTTCAATACCCAACAATAACCAACCCAGCATACTTGTTTATTAGAGGTCTATGCTTACATTTCAATATAGGTACGCGAGTGGCCTTATCAAACATTATAGGCCTGGATTTGAGAAGCCAAGTGAATTAAGAAAGGTGCAAATTACACAATAATATTAATAGATTTTATCTGACTTCCTAAAAACGACGAGGTTCTCAATTTGCCCTGTATCCTTTTGTTTCTTATCTTAATTTCATCACAAACCCCTTTATCATCTGTAAAGGTTAGTTAAAAGTTAGATTTATCAGGATACTTTCCAAGTCAGTTTTTTCATGAAAAAACCCCCCTACATACATTTATGTGGATTTTTTTTAATAGTAATAAATTGATAAATTAATGGAAATTTAAAATGGATAGCGTATTTTGTGGCATTTTTCGAAAATTTGCGAATTAGATAGGTACAGCAAAAAAAGCTTGTAGATTTCACCAAAAAAATAAAAAAGAAGTAGGTGTAGAGAATTCGAAAATACAAATGCACTTATGTATATTTGCACATACTTAGGTGAATAGTTAAGGCGTGACGTGGACGCAGATTTTAATCTTGTAAAGCACCTACGTCGGCCGTGACCTGCAAATAATTTTTACCTGTTTTCACACAAATATACTAAACTACGATTATAATCATAAGTGCCCGTGAGTTTGTCTGTATTTACGTTTTTTTAACCGACTTCAAAAAAGGAGGAAGTTCTTAATTCGTCGGAATCTTCTTTTTTATGTATGTTCACCGATTACTCGAAGACGCCAGAACCGATTTGAAATTTTTTTTTTTTATTTCAAAGAGGTGGTCCCATTTAAATTTTATCGAAATCGGTCGAGCGATTTTAAAAAATCAACAGTAAAATATATACTTTGTAGTGGCACTGGCGTTTGAAGTCGGTTTTTTGAAAAGTTTTTTTTACTATTTACGCTCCCTGTTTACGTGAACACTAATGAACCAATTATATTGAAACTGAGCTTTATGCAGTTATATTATATTCACGAAAAAGGACATTTGCAATTTGAGGACAGTAAATGCAATGCAGCGACTACTCCTAAGATGTATTACTTGGACACCAACAAATGTGTGAAACATACTAAAGAAACATTAGGCACCATGTCAATGAATTTTGTTTGACTGAAAATTATGTTGTTTTATTTTAAGGTCACTTAAAGGTAAGGAAGACACACTTCTGCCCGCGAAATTCAAATTTAATTTGGTTTTTCGCAATTTGTAAACTAATACGACAAAGTAGGCTTATGGCATTCTAATTGCGACAATGGCAGTATCATCTTCACAGGTTTATATAAAAATCCTTACTTGAAAGTGTCCAGTTTAAGAAATCAATCGACTAATTTGTGAGTAACTCACGTCCAACTCAGTATTTTAATTAATTTCTTAAGCTGG
This sequence comes from Oeneis ivallda, assembly GCA_029955525.1. Taxonomy (NCBI): domain Eukaryota; kingdom Metazoa; phylum Arthropoda; class Insecta; order Lepidoptera; family Nymphalidae; genus Oeneis; species Oeneis ivallda. The sequence goes on along the minus strand of JARPMR010000018.1, from coordinate 4,787,690 downwards.
TCACTTTCAAGTAAAATTTTTTATGTAAACCTGTGAAGATGATAATTCTACTGGCGCAATTAGAATGCCATCAGCCTAGTTTGTCGTATTAGTTTACAAATTGCGAAAAACCAAATTAAATTTGAATTTCGCGGGCAGACCCGTCTAATCATCCTTAACAATTAGATTTACCTAACGTATATAACTTTTTGCACATTTAATGCAGATATAGGACATATACCTAGCTGTGACGTCATAATATGACGGAGAACTGTGCAATACCCACCATTTATCGCCTCTTTTGGTTTTTCATCCGCAGTAGTAGCGTCAGACGAATCTTGGTAATCGGTAGTAGCGCCTGAAATTAATTAATATACTAATGTAATTGATGAAATTCGAAAAACCAATGTAATTTTTTAATTTTATGGTCTTTATCTTCACTCTAAGAATAATATCTTAGAGTAGTCTTAGTTGCTGCCAAGAAATAGGTGTCAGTTGTTGACGAGAATTTACATCTTAAGTTTTAATTAGTAATATTAATCATACTAATATTATAAATGCGAAAGTGTATTTGTTTGTTGTTGTTTGTTTGTTGGTTTTTCCTTCGATCACGCCGAAACAGAGGAACGTATTGACTTTATTTTTAGGGTTCCGTACCCAAAGGGTGCCAACGGGACCCTATTACTAAGCCTCCGCTGTCCGTCCGTCCGTCTGTCAGCGGGCTGTATCTCGTAAACCGTAATAGGTAGACAGTTGAAATTTTCACAGAGTGTGTATTTCTATTGCCGCCATAACAACAAATAATAAAAATTAAATTAAATTAAAAAGTAAAGGGGGGTTTACGGAACCCTAAAAGAGCGAGGCCCAACTCGCACTTGGCCGATTTTTTGCATGGACATAGTTGAGGACCTTGAGAGTGACATAGGCTACTTTAGTCTAGGCAATGAAGCTAGTGGACCCCAACATCAATTCCTCAGGCGACGAAACTTTACAGAATGATAAAGTATCAGTAGTTAAACGTATTTTATAAATATCCAAAAAAAAATTAGAACGGAAGTTAGGTATTTTTACCTAAACTCTTTTATGCTTAATATATCAGTTCGGCAAAATGCTCGGTCAAAACTTTCTTCACCTGAAACATTCATGTAAAGTCTATAAACAAAATATAAAATATCCAAAATATACTCCTAGTCAAAACCACCAAATTTTGAAAAATACGTTTTTTCAATGTAACTTGCAGCGAAAAATTGCTCTGTGAATTTTTTTCACTGGAATGTCCTTTTATAGGCGTTTTGTACCTTCAACTTGAAAATCCAAACAATATACCAAGAGACTATATTTTTTTCAAAAACTACCCTTTTACTCACAGTGCAAAATTTCTCCATCCATTTTTTTTATTGATATGATTACAATTATTTTTTTTGTATCAAGTATCAAAATATCCAAAAAAATAATCAAGCGCATTAAAAACTATAAAAATTTTAGAAAAAATATTTTATATTTAATCCATCAAGGGAAGCAGGAGCGTGGTGACGTGACGAGACCCGACATATTATGTGCCTATTATATCGACATATTTTTTCTACGGTGACGCGAGCCTGCACTCGATAATCGACTGTATTTCGTTGAATCGACAGTGCAATTGTCAATCAAAAACTGTTGCCAACGACGGTGACTATGACGATCAATTATTCGTTATGATTTATGAACTATACCGAAGATGTCCCAGATGTCAGTCAGCCTATACGAGATTAGTATGGCTCTCAAACAGCTCAAGAACAACAAAGCGCCTGGTGATGACGGAATCATTGCGGAACTCCTGAAAGCGGGTGGACGTTTATAGGTTGATAAAGAAGAAATAGATATGAATATTTTTTACTTTTTAAAATTAAAAAAGAATAATTTTGATGATATTATGTTTTAGCTCAAGCTTTACGACCATTAGAATAGAATAGAATAGAAATGTTTTTTTATTCAATTTTTTACAATCGTCAATGAGTCTACCACTGGTTCGGAATGCCGTTCCTGCCCAGAAGAACCAGCAAGAAACTCGGCAGTTGCTCTTTTCAAAATACTTTTACAATATACTTAATAGATATCATGCTATGTATGCATTACATAGTGTAGTACCATTAGTAGTGACCTATTTATTCGAAAATTCATATTTAAGAACACCAAAAATCTAGATCGTCAACGACATTTTTAGCGAATATTGAGACGTAAATAAGACAGATCGAAAGAGCGTTAAAAACTGAGTATGATACCATTAAAAAGTTCAAGTTTTGGCCAAAATGTCTTTTACGCCCTTTGTAATCCGAGGTCCGTGTGTAATCCGATACATCGATGCTGGATATTTCAAATTTTGTAAGCGACAATCCCCTAATTTTCAGGAGGACCAAACAAAATTTTACCTTTTAAACTGTCATAACTCTCATTTTTAGGGTTCCGTACTCCGTACTAAAAACGGAACCCTTCTAGAATCACTTCGTTGTCCGTCTGTCTGTCCGTCTGTCAATACCCTTTTTCTCAGGAACACATGGAGGGTATCAAGTTGAAAATAGTATCAAATACTCAGGTCTGCAATCCCTTGTAGCTGTGACAAAGTCTATGCCGACGCAATCAAAAGATACGGCCTTTTATGGTCCATCTATGCCGCATATTTTAACACTCGCAAGACCTAGAGGGTACTTCCTGTTGACCTAGAATCATGAAATTTTGCATGAAGCAATGTCATGTAGCACAAGTAAAGGAAAAAATCCGAAAATCGTAAATTTGTAGTTGCATCACAATTTTTTTTTTCTTGTGATGCAGTATATCCTACTATCCTAGTTCCTACTATGCGATGCGATGACTATGCAAAAGTTTGTGAGGATCTATGGATGGATGTTTGGATGGATGTTTATTACTTTTTCACGCTACAACGAATGAATCGATTTGGCGGAAATTTGGAATGGAGATAGCTTATAAACAGGATTAACACATAGGCTACTTATTATCCCGGAAAATTACAGAGTTCCCGTGGGAATCAAAAAACCTTAAATCACGCGGACGAAGTCGCGGGCAATATCTTGTATAGTATAACAAAAAAATATGAATAATCAATTTAATATAATAATATCGAAAAATTTTGGAATAAAATAAAAAAAATTGGTTGCCTGTAAAGTCGGTTTACGGACCATAGTTTTACGTGATAACGTCATAAAGAAACATCGATGAATAAATGTATCACAAGCCAACGCTTGGGCCAATCATGCCTCTCTATCGCTTGTTCCGCGCTCTCGCTTTCACCCTCAGGCTCAGGTGGAACGTGACACTTTGTCGTGCGTGCAGCTGGTGTTCATTGATTTATAAGACGTTATCACGTCAAAAGAATCTTACACCTTAAGCCTAATAGTATAATAGAAGTAATTTTGTCGTAACTGCCTGAAAAGTCTTGCTCACTCAGCTATTAATTCATGTTATAAAGCTTATAAAATTATCAGATTAATGACGTGAGTCGCTTGTCAAAATTGGTTCGATGATAATAAATAGAAAATAGTATAAAACCGTATTGATATTGTTCTATATTTGCATTAAACTTTTCAGATCATTGCATTTTGCCACAGATATTTCAGGTTCCAATTCAATTCTTACCTCTTTAGAAGATTTTTGGTGCATTTGAAATGTTGGACTCTTCTTCCATTGATTTTTAACAATCATTAATTTTCATTGAGACACTTCTTTTATGCATTTTTTGTAAATTGACTTAGTTTATTAACAAAGAGCTTTTGCTATTTGTAAATAAACTAAGCTAATGCCTTTTGCTGTTTGTGTCGTTTAGGCTAAGGTCGATTCTTAAATATTAAAAACTTATTATATCAAGACCAATTATTATTATACCAAGTATGTTAAAAACAATATACTTTGTAATGTCTTTGGATGTTATCTAGCACATTCTATTGGAATCAGACCATATTGCATAGACAGGGTCGTCTTAACCACACTGGACACCGGGGTGAGAAAATCCGCCTGCTCCCCTCTTGCCAACAAAAAAAAAATTAATTAATTTTCCATTTTTGTATTTCATTTACTCTAAAATAAAGTTACATACTTTATAATTGACTTCAAAAAAAGGAAGTTTATATCGGCGCGCAATCGGCTCATATTTTTTCCATGCAGGTATGTACACCAATTTCTTCGAGATTTCAGACCGTATCGCATTTTTTTTTATTTGAAAGAGTATGTTTGCTATTAACTATGAAGATTTAGAAAATATCGATTGTGTATTAATAATGTAAGTAATAGGTATCAAGCATAGACTACATCGTTAAGCTCGAGGCCCCAACTCCTCAATTCTGATGCTGCAGGGTGCTGCACTCTTAAGCTGTGAGAATTTAGGAATTTTTTATTGTGAATTCATATTGTAAAGACCAATTAATTACCTTTAGTTAGACTACACCACGAACTCCAGATTCTATCACCTGACCTGAAAATCAGACCTGATGCTGCAGAATATTGCACTCCTAGGCCACTAAAAATAATAACGATTTTCAAAAAAACTAACTTCAAACGCCTCTATAAATTACATATATAATCTTTGTTTCTACACGTATGTTGAAGTTGGATGGGCATATAAGAAACGTCGAAACAAACGGAGGCGCAACGCACACCAGATTTACACATTTGCCGCCAGTAGGCTATTCAAATTTTGCCGTCCCTACGAATCTCTACAATATTGTGTCAGTTCCTAGATTATTTTAACGACCCAATGATTTAATTAAGGCTAGCTGAGTCTGGTGGGCCGAAGCCCAGCAGCATCAGGATTGAGGAGTTGGTACCTTGAGCTCAATGATATAGGTCAGTGATTAACGGCCGTACTACGCAGCTATGTATTCCATACTTGATACCTAAAATATCAATCTGTAATGGAAATTTTCGCGAGCGAAGCGATCGTGAAAATATTTACTAAGTCAGAATCTAAAATTTGATCTATACGATCTAAAATTTTACTTTTTTTATTACTTACTACAAATATTACATCTCGTATCTCCAGTCCTTATTTATAAGAGATATCAAAATTTGAAATATACAGATCGATAGAGATAAAATTTCAAGTTCAATGGTGTATCAAGTGTACTTAGGACAAAATGTCTCTTACGACATTTGAAATTTCCAGCGTCGATATCAATTCGTCGCTACTTACGTCAATGTTAATTCAAAATTTTTAAATACCAAAATAGATTTTAGATCGTAAAGAATTTTTAATTTTTGTAGACGCGTTACAGCATAGAAACCAGAAAGTTTGAAATGAATTACGACATTACAAAAAGATACAGTACCCGGCCATAGGGCCGATGTGCAATATATATCGCCGGGTACTGTACAAGAAAGTTATAATCTAAAATTTGTCCTATACTAACTAAAATTTTACTTTTTTGTTACTTACTACAAAGTATTACATTTCGTATCTCCAGTCCTTATTTATAATTATAAGAGATATCAAAATTTTAAATAAATATACAGATCGATAGAAAGAAAAATTTCAAGTTCGATGGTGAATCAAGTGTACTTACGACAGAATGTCCCTTACGACATTTGAAATTTCCAGCGTCGATATCAGTTGCATTAACTGTCTAGACTCTAGCATTATGCTTTAAACAGTTTGCAAATTTCTGGCGTGCCAAATACGTACTTAAACAAAATATATTTAATACATTTCCTCCTTTATTTCCTCAAATCCAAGTAATGAAATGAAAAAAAATTGAATTTTAAGCTATTGCATAGCTTTTATCGCGGGCTTTGAACTAGGACAAACAGTTTGAGCGCGGCGACCGAATCAAGAAATTCCGTAACGAAAATAAACCTAACACCGTCGTTCAGTAAGCGTTCAACATTTTAGAGGTTCACAAGTAGCTTTGTTCGGCGCAGTGGACGAGCGGCCGCTTTCTTTGCCGTATGGTGTATGATGTCGCAGGTTCGACAAAAAAAATGCTATGCAATAGCTTTACTGCGGCAGTCCCCGAGTTTTTTATTTTAATTTACTTACCTAGACATAAGCTTACAAAAAAAATAATTTGTAAATAATTGTAAATAAAAAAAAAATAATTTAATTTCATTTATCTTGTACAAATAAATTAATGTTCAGTTACACGTTTATGTTCAATATTTAGCATTGTAGAAGGCATGTAGTAACATGTATATTATTTTGTGAAGTCGCTTCGCTCGCGCACGCTAAACTATACCCAATTTTTCAAGAATTAAGGAGCATTATCGCGAAAACGCAGTGTAGATTTCAAAAAATCTGTTTCAATATCAATGTTCTTCGTGATATTTTTTTTGGATATTTAGGATAAGAGTGTAAATGTGACTACCTACTATGATAAAAAAAAGAAATTGGATTGAGAAATTTTTCATACCGAGTTATAAACAATTTTCAGTTGAAGTAAGATAAATAGATTTTGGTATGGATTTTTTTTTGGATTTTCTTACACGTTATGCTAAATTACATTTTAAGGACATTTAAAAATGAAAAATTGACTGAGCAATTTTGTGGTCGAAATTACGGACAAAAAAGGAAACCTCTTTAAAAAGTGACAGTTCCGTTTGAAAAAAGTTTTGGATTTTTATCAAGTACCTCTTATTAAGGCTAATAATTAGTTTGGTAAAAAAAAATTGGACGGAGAAATTATTTATTTCAAAATATTGAGCTATTTGTACTTTTAGGTATAAATACCTAACTTCCGCATGGATTTTTTTTTGGATATTTTTGTGTAAATTTTGGGTCATCCCATACTACAACCCTGCCAAATTTCATCGACTGAGGATTTGATGTGGGGGTCTCCATACAACAGACCGCCCCATTGCCTAGGCTACTTTTTTTCCAGGAAAAATCAAAGAATTCCCACGTGATTTTTTTTAAATAATTCCACGCGGACGAAGTCGCGGGCATCATCTATTAAAAAATAAAAGAGCCCAAATACTATAGTACATGTACATAACATCTCATACCTGCATCTCTATCCCTCTCCCGTCTTCGCCTGGGAGGCTCTCGGAAGGCGACGCTATTCCTTTTAGATCGAGTTTGTTTCACCGCTGATATTTGTGACGTATCCGATTGTAAGGTCTGCACAAACCATAAGGACTTTTTGTATTGTTTTACCTCATTATTCTTATCCATGCCTACTTATTACTAATATATATAACCCGAAAGTGTGCCTGTCTATAGAATAGAATAGAATAGATTTTTTTTTATTCAAATAAACTTTTACAAGTGCTTTTGAATCGTCTGACTCTACCACTGGTTCGGAATGCCCTTCCTGCCGAGAAGAACTAGCAAGAATCTCGGCGGCTGCTCTTTTCAAAACAAGTTTATAATACAATAAATACTATGGATGTGTATGCAGTGTTTCGATAATGAGGGAAGTTCCAAAAATGCATACCTACTAACAATGCAATATATCTTAAGATGGGCAGACATAAAGAAGCCCCATTCCCGCCGGTGGAACCCGTTCACGAGCATGACGCATGACCCAGACGTTGCCTCGCTCAACCATATTTGAGGGAACGTCTGTTCTCTGTTTCTGTTTTTTAACCGACTTCAGAAAGGAGGAGGTTCTCAATACTTGGGAATCTTTTTTTTATGTATGTTCACCGATTACAAGAAAGATGCCTGAACCGATTTGGAAAACTCTTTTTTTTTTGAAGGGTATACCTTCCCAGGTGAATTTAAATTTAAATTTTATCGATATCGGTCGAGCGGTTTTTAAAAAATCAACAATAAATTATATACTTTGTAGTGTCGCGGGTGTTTGAAGTCGGTTTTTTTTAATAATTTTTTATATTAAATTATTCTATATACTCACATTATCTCTTCTAAGCTTCCAGTCATCGTTATTGTTGTCCATGGATTTAGGCGCGTTGCTTTCCGAATAAGACGTCTCGTTATCGTTAAACTTGATGGTCGGATTGTTGTTCCTAATTCTTGAAGGTTCGGCTTCTACCACTACACTGACTGAAGTCTCATTCAATTCTTTACATCTAGAAGTAAGAGTTACCTAAATATTTGTTCTATATCATATAATATTATTCGAATGTATTTTAACCGACTTCTAAAAGAAGCGAGGAGGTTCTCAATTCGATTGTATGTTTTTTGTATGTTTGTTACGCGATTATTCCACCAATTATGAATTCATTTTGATGATTCGTTTTGATTCAGACGCTTTTTGAAAAAATCATTATACTTTGTTGTGACGGTTGAAGTCGGTTTTTCATGTAATAATTTATGTTTTCTACTTTTTACGACAATCATTATCGTCATCAGCAACTCATCCACGGCTAAATTCTAAAAACTAAAAACTAAACCCACACGGATGAAGTCGCGGGCATCAGCTGTACAATATAATTATACATCCTTTATTATAATTATTTATTTCATCATTAGCAACCGATCAACGGCTCCCTACTGAGCGAGGTCTCCTCTCAGAGAAGAGTTATAGACCATGACTATGGTCTATAACTCTTCTCTGAGTTCTCTCTCACCACGCTGGCCCAATGCGAATCGGTAGACTTCACACACCTTTGAGAACATTATGGAGAACTCAGGTGTGCAGGTTTCCTCAAGATGTTTTCCTTCACCGTTGAAGCAAGTGATATTTAATTGCTCAAAATGAACTTGACTCCGAAAAGTCAGAGGTCCGGGACCGGGATCGAACCTGCGACCCCCCGAATAGGAGACCACGTTCCTAACCACTAGGCTATCACTGCTTATGAAGTATTATTATTTATTTAAGTATAATTATAATTACAATACAATTATTTTTCTTTTTTATCCTAAAATTATGTACTCAAAATAATTTGACACAAAAATAGCGTATAAAATAGCGATTATACGCTATTTTTGTGTGTCAAATTATTTTGAGTTTCATTTTCTTCAAGTTTTTTTCTTTGCCTCAGTTTTAGGCTGAGATCTATAGATCGTACTCTGGCTCTGTTCAAGACTCAAGATAGAGTTAAAATGAGACACAAATATGTCCTGACATTAATCTGTCTCGTTTTAACTCAGTCTTGAGTCTGAGCTGAGTGAGAGTACCATCTATAGATTTTATCCTTAGTTTCTCACCTTTCTAAGGACTGGTTGGCCTTGTGCGAGTTAGATTTTTCAGTCTCCGATCCGGTCGTCATACTCATCTCGCGCCGCTTGTTGCGCCTCTCGATTGACATCTGTAATCAAAAAAAATGCGTGAGTGTCGTGGAACACTCGGTTGAAATAAATAAAATAAAAATTAATAATCTGAAGTCAGGATTCGAACACCCGAACCGATAGTTTCACTCCTTCGTTTAGCCGCTACGCCACCAAAGCTATGACGGAACTTGTGTAATAAACGAATGTAACACGCAAGGGTCATGACGAAAAAATTCTTACACTTTTTTCGCCTAGCCCCCCCCATCCGCCAAGTCCGTACCGTCCGATAAGGAACTTCGTTAAAAAAATCAATAAAGCGATAATTGTGTAAGAAATGGCGTGAATCCCACTTCCATTATAACTAGCCAGCATACTCCGAATTCTTACTCGTAACTGGTAATCTAAGGCTAAGCGTATGCTGAGATGCAGCTGACGTAGTTCCATGCAGCGCTAGTCAGAGCAGATTTTGCTATCTAGGAATATCATCGCTGAGAGCTATGTACGCTGCGGCGCAAGCTTATGAAACACTACCATGTGTTTATCGCTCTACGTCTCGTTGTAGTGCCGGCAGATTTCTTCGCGACACATTTGTTGTTGCGACTCGCGTTGATGTATTTTCAGCATCGATTTAAACTTATAGGCAAGTGCTGTACCTATGGACGCTTGTACCCGTGGACACAATCGATTCCGTCGAAACTAACAACCCTAAAATTATAATTTGAACGAGACCGTTAAGCTTTGTCTATGGTTAACAGTTCACGTTCAAATTAGAATATTAGGGTTGCTAGTTTCGACGGAATCGATTGTGTCCACAGGTACAAGCGTCCATAGGTACAGCACTTGCCCCTACAGATAAACTCGATCGAGTTCGCTCGCTCGGTGTCATTTAGTAAATTAGCGCTCGCGGAGTTTATTATCTATTCTTTGAACTAAGCGAATTAATGTACCAATTAGACACGTCGACGTACGTACGTATCTCGACTGCCCCGCCCTGCAAAATCTGTACTACGCTGTGCAGCGTCACCTGCGTCTCAACATACGCATAGCCTAAGGGCTCTTGTGCACTTCCGCGTAATCGATTCGTAATCTTATTCGAAAAAAATACGATTCGAAGTGGTCTACATACGGGCGGGCAGACCCGTATAATCAACCTTAATCTATACGGTATCCTTTGGTGTTAAGGTGGAAGACAAAGGTCTGCCTGCGAAATTCAAATTTAATTTGGTTTTTCGCAATTTGTAAACTAATACGACAAAGTTGGCTTATGGCGTTCTAATTGCGCCAGTAGAATTATCATCTTCACAGGTTTACATAAAAATCTTTACTTGAAAGTGACCAGTTTAAGAAATTAATCAAAATACTGAGTTGGACGTGAGTTACTCACAAATTAGTCGATATTTTGATTAATTTCTTAAACTGGACACTTTCAAGTAAACATTTTTATATAAACCTGTGAAGATGATACTGCCATTGTCGCAATCAGAATGCCATAAGCCTACTTTGTCGTATTAGTTTACAAATTGCGAAAAACCAAATTAAATTTGAATTTCGCGGGCAGACTCGTATAATCATCCTTAAGCTTTACCTTGACATCGTGCTTGAGGCGCGCGTACTTCTCCTTGAGGCATTTGTACTTCTCGTGCACGGCGCGGTCGTCGTGCGCCCTGGCGGCTGCCGCGCGCTCGCCCGCCAGGCGCGCCCGAAGCTCCTCAAGGTGACACCCGTGTTGCGTGCGCAGCCGCTCCACCTATACAACGATCATCGTTACGGAATACTACTATGTACGGAATACTAATATAAATATGGTCGAGCGAAGCAACGGCGGGATCATGCGTCATGCTCGTGAACGGGTTCCGCCGGCGGGAATGGGGCTACTTTGTGTCTGCCCTTCTTAACATGAATTGAATTGTAGTTTTTTTTTTGGAACTTCCCCTCATTGTGGAAATGTTATGTTTTATTCTAACAAAGTTGCATAGGTTAAATCGGCTTGGCATCCAGCTGCCCACAAGATAGTATAAAAAACTTATTACAATGTATAATAATATTGTAAAATGATTATTTTGAAAAGAGCAACTGCTGAGTTTCTTGCCGGCTCTTCTCAGCAGAATCCGCTTTCCGAACCGGTGGTAGAGTCATGACTTGTCATAAGAGCCACAGGTTGGCCTACGTGAAATAAATAATTTTGAATTTTGAATTTTGTTTTTACTATAGTTCAGTCGACAGCTAGTTTCAGACGGAAAAAGGTCGGAAAAATAATCGATCGACATAGCCCTAATCTTGAAATTGGACTCTTTCCACTTACTTCGGCTCTATAGTCGTGTCTCAGGTCAGTAACTCTGTTGGTGTGCTCTTCCCTCAGAGTTTCCAAAGTAGCTCTGTTCTCTTCTATCATACGCGATCTCTCTCTGTTGAGATTCATTTGTAGCTGATTATGGACTTCTGTTAGGGTGTGTTCGTTTTCTAAAAAAAAGATTACGACGACTTGAGAACCTCCTCCTTTTTTAAAGTAAATCAATAATGAGGTTACAAAGGAGTAAGTTAAATGCCATCAAAACTTCGACCGTGTGGAATCAGGTATTTAAAAATCCCACATGAATCCTTTTTTACTGGGTAAACAGTAGTGAGTAGACTATGTCGCCTTCCAGCCCCCCGATTGTCTGAAAGTTGCCGATCAAAATCTTATTCATTTGATGGTCAAAGCGTCAAAGTAAAATATTCCTTGACTGTATTGATTTAAAGTCACAAATTCAGTACAACCGATTTCAACATGGAGCGTTATGGAGCGTACCGTACACACCTAAACGTATTAGAATGCATATACGAAATTGAGCTCTAATTCAATGCCGTTATGGTTTATTTTACTTTGACGCCAGAACGCCTAATTTATTTCTCTCAGTCCTGCTTGCAGAAACGTCGAGTGATCATTTTAACCCAGAGTTAGCTGCTGCTTTGACAGATGTCGTATAAAGCTTCTGTCAAAATTACAAATTTATTGCTGGGTTAAGCCTAACCCGGGGTATCTGCAAGCGGACCTCAATGCATTAAACGTCATTCGACGTTGGTGAAATCGGCACTTAATACCTACAAGTTTCACATGTAGAGATAAATATAACTTACCTATCTCTAATTGTTCCCGTAATTCATTAAACTTTTTGCTATAATCCTCTCTCAACTGTGCGATGTTGCATTCGTGCTGCTTGGCCGCCGATTCGGCGTCACTGTGGAATTTCCTTTCCATTTCCTTTAATTTATTCTGCAATTCTTGTCTATGAGATTTCTCAGCTTCTGCCAATGCCTTAAAAACAATTCAACTTTAATCATGTTAAATATAAAAGCAGTTAAATACTTATATTAAACTCTTTAATTAGCCTTTTATTTATTACTAGCTGTACCCGGCATGCATTGCAATATCACGTAAAGTATAAAGAAATTATAAGATTTTTTGTGCCAGGAACACTCGCGGGCGTCCCCAGAACACCCTACCAAAGTTTCATCACAATCTGATCAATGGTTTCGGAACGAAAAGAGGACGAATTCTTTCAATACGACAAAAAAAGATTTTGACATTTTAATTGCCGTAACAATCTATTAACTCTTGACATAATTTTGGAATTTTAAAAGCCTTTTGACATTTTGATTTTAAATTTTAATTAATAAGATTAGCATTGTTATTATTATATTGTATATTGTAAGATATTGATACATAAAATGTTCCTTATTACTACATTAAACTCCCAAAATATTTGTACGCCGATACGGCTGATGTGCTGATCCAATAATTGTATTTACTATCTTATCGACACACATTTTACAAATAAAGAATTGATTGATTGATTGATTGATTGACAAACATACAAACGTTGATTTTTATTTATATAGATTACATTCATTCCATTTTTTACGCAGTGAAAGACATTGTAAAAGTGACAGTTTTTGACAGTTCACACAGAGTGGGGTGCCTTTACGGTAAGGTTAAAAAAAATTACTCCACATTAATGTCTAGAAGTAACTAAAGTAAACTGCTTTACTAAATTACTTTTCTTTCCTTTAAGTACCAAGAACTTGATATGATTACTTACTTCCTCCATCTCTCGTTGATGTCTCAAAGCCTGCTCAGACAATCTCACTTTCTTATCATTCAAGAACTTCTCTTCCGCTTCTTTTAACTCTTCTTGTAACTCTGCTCTCATCCTCTTCTCCTTAGCCGCGAACTCCATTCGAATTATCTCCAACTCCTTTTGCATCGACAACTCTAATCTTCTCCTTTCATCTTGCTTATTCCTTTCGACCATTTCTCTAACCCCCATATCGGGGACCAAAGGGGATTTTATAGGTTTGGGAGATTCGTCCTGACTTTCGAACTGATAAACTACGACCACGTTATCAGAACTAGATTTCCCTTGCGATAGTATAACTCCATCTAATCTAGGGCTTGTCAAACCCTTTCCTAAGCTTGAGGCAGAATCGGACGATTTTAGAAGATTTATACTAGGTTTATTCAGAGGTTTAAAAGTGGTTAGAGGGCTAGACCAATTTTTAGTAAATTCTAATCTAGGGGATCTATCTGAACCTAAACTTGGGGTAGGAGATAACTTAAGTTGTGTTTTGACGTCTTTCGGAATGTCTATGCTATTTGATCTAGCGCTATTTTTAGGTTCTTCGTCTTTAGATTGTCTGGAATCTTCAGAGTCGGAATGTGTAAATTTGGCTTTGTTTGGCGTGAAATCTAACTTAGGGACTCTTATAGGAGGTATTGGAATGTCGCGAGATCTTTGTATCGAATCACTCGCTTTGGAATGTGTCTTTTCCGAGTTATCCTCTGGTCTAGGACTCTTTTCCCTTTCGTTTTCTTTTAATTCTAACATTTCCTGTTTGTTAGAATCATCCAAGTCGTTGAGATCTAGATTAGCGAATTCTCGGTCGGGCGAGTCAGTCGATGTTTCAGATTCGATGCTTTCCATTAGGTTTATTGATATTTTGCTTTTGAGTGGTATCAGTGGAGACCTGAAGGAAAATTTAATACAAGATACGTAACGTTCCTTATTCAAGTGTATAAAATTTGTTGAAAATTTTTATCTGCCTATTTGTATGGACATATATTTTGACAGCATCTTTACAAGCAGGTAGAGGCTTAAATTACTAATGTAAGCTACATTTTATCCCGGAAATTTTCAGGATTCTCTCCCGAAATAAAAATCTTTTAATATGACGGACAATGTGGTCTAAGCACTGAACTAATTTTGGTTAAATTTGGCATAGCAGTAGCTTTCTTGTACAAAAAAAGTTGTAAAAAAGTTTATTTGAATAAAAAATATCTCTATTCTATTCTATTTCATTGCAGAGATGGACATTTGTTACTTTTAATCCCGGAAATCAAAGAGTTCCCAAGGGGTTTTTAAAAACCTAAATACGCGTGGCCGAAGGACGAATAATAATTATAATACTATATTGCAATAACTAAATGGGTCATAGAACACAGGATTTCAAGACAAAAATTGCATTAACTACACTTGCGTGAAAAAAAATTCACCCACCCCACGCTTTTCTATTTGGAACGAGATATCTCGAAAATGTCCGTAAATAAAAAATAACTTTTATGACCGTTTGATACAACAATCGTATTGCAAATTGATTATCAACTTTAGGGCGCTTGTGCACATCCTCGTATTCGATTCGTAATCGTATTCGTAAAACACGAACACGAGTGGTCTACATACAAAATGTACTTGCGCTTGTGCACTCATTAGATTCCTATTTTGACGGATCCGTATTAGTTTTCTATGACGCCACTTCGAATCGTATTTTTACGAATACGATTACGAAGCGAATACGTATAAGTGCACAAACGCCCTTACAGGCTTAAAACGAAAAAAAGAAAAGCGCGGGGTGGGTCGATTTTTTTGCACGCAAATTTATTACGCAACTAGCTGATGCCCGCGACTTCGTTCGCGTGGATTTAGTTTTTAAAATTTCTCGGGAACTCGTTGATTTTCCGGGATAAAAAGTAGCCTATGTCACTCTCCAGGTCCTCAACTATACCTATGCAAAAAATGACGTCGATACGTAGCCCTGCTGCGGCGTGATTGAAGGACAAACCAACAAACCAACAAACAAACATACCAAACCAACAACAAATATTAGTAAGGATTAAGCATATTGCAGATTTTTTTTTGTTTTTGTTTCTTATTCCAATAAACTTTTTTACAAGTGCTTTTGAATCTTCGATGAGTCTACCACTGGTTCAGAATGCCCTTCCTGCCGAGAAGAACCAGCAAGAAACTCGGCAGTTGCTCTTTTCATTCATTAAACTTCTTACCTCGGCCTATTCCCTTTTTCCGAAGTAGGTTCTTCTAAAGTAAGAGAAGGGGGATCGATGTCAGCGCGTCGCACCAAATCTGATATCTTTTGGAAGTTCTTCTGAAACAATTCTGGCTTTATGTACTCAGCTGGCGGCGGCTTTATGAGGCGACGTCTCGGGGATGTGCCGCGATTGAGACTTTCGCTGTCTGAAAATAAAAAAAAAAGCCATGAAAAATAAGTCTTTACAAAATTAAGTTCATTTAGGGCCGATTTCACCAACGTAAAATAAGTCTTATCCGAGCCTAAATTTGATATTTTGTCAGTATTTTCAATACAAGAACTGTCACAACGCCCAATCTATACCTCGGTAAAACGTCACTCGACGTTGGTGAAATCGGCAATTAATCGCACTTAACTATTCGGAGTGTCACTATACGAACGAGAAGATTTGACAGGTTCTTTTGGATCGGTTCGTGTGTTGAGTTTTTATTGCCTAACACCAGAACTGTCAGTAAAAATTTAAAGATATTATGTAATGAACCCTTGAAAAGTGAGGACTCCACAGTGTTCTTGGGATTAGCCCTGGGCTCAAAGCTGCAATGGGGTACCCATATAGCAACACTTGCTGGCAAGCTTAGCTCTGCTGCTTACGCTGTTAGGAAGATTCGACAGTTAACTGACATAGAAACTGCAAAAATTGTTTATTTTGCATATTTTCATAGTATTATGTGATACGGAATCTTATTATGGGGTAAAGCAGCCGATATTGGGAAAATTGTTGTATTGAAGAAAAGGGCAATTCGCGCAATCTATAATTTAAAACCGCGGGATTCACTTCGAGAAAAATTTAAAGAAATAGGCATTCTTACAGTAGCTTCACAATATATTTATAACAACATAGTATTTGTCAGACAAACATTGTAAATTACAAAAAAAGGGTGATTTACACGATAGGCAGGTTAGAGATCCAAACAGGCTCGTGATTGCTCGATTGCGCCTCAAGAGGGTCCGAAAGACATTTGTGGGAATGGGCGTGACGTTTTATAATAAAATTCCACATTCGATCTTAGACTTGCCTTTACAGAAGTTTAAGAAATCAGTTAAAACTAATCTCAAGAAAAAAGCATGTTATACAATTGAAGACTATATAAATGACAAAAAAGCGTGGATATAATTCGTTCCAGCGATTCATGAGACAGTAGGAAATGATAAACCTGTAAATTCTCTTTTTCCTCATAGTGGAAACACAGCATACATAGCATAATATCTACTATAATGTAAACTTGTTTTGAAAAGAGCAACTGCCGAGTTTCTTGCTGGTTCTTCTCGGCAGGAAGGGCATTCCGAACCAGTGGTAGACTCATCGACGATTCAAAAGCACTTGTAAAAAAGTTTATTTGAATAAAAATATTTCTATTCTATTCTAACTTAACTTACCTAGAGAATCTCTCTCAGAACCTGACACACTTTTCACTTCCCTCGGACTTTCTATGCGCGGAGGCAAAGGCGGCCGCGCGACCAAAGGTGACAGTGTGTTCAAAGGCAAAGGGTGGGCGATGGGGGTGAGCGTGATATTGGATGTGATAGGCGTGATGGGGGACGGCATGATGGGTGATGAGGGTATGATAGGGGAGGGCATGGTTGGCACGGCGCTGATGATGGAACTTTGGGCGTCGTTCTGCTCCGATGAGCTGTTTGAGCCGGGACTGACGGTTGGTTCGGGAAGGTTTTCCAGTTTGAATCTGAAAAGGTGACAAGATTATTTTAGAACTAGATAATGCCAGCTTGGATTAAGGGTTTTAATAACCGCGGGAACTCTGTAATTTTCCGGGATACAAAGTACATTATGTGTTAATCCAGATTGCTATCGCCATTCCAAATTTCAGTCGCGAAACTGAAGTGGAATTGGGAAGGCAAATAGTTCGAAGAGCTGATGGTCGTTGGGGTCCCTAAATACTGGAGTGGCGACCCCGCACCGGGAAGCGCAGTGTTGGCAGACCCCCTACTAGGTGGATCGACGACATCAAAAGAGTCGCAGGGAGCCGCTGGATTCAGGCGGCGCAAGACCGAGGCCTGTGGAAGTCCATGCAAGAGACCTTTGTCCAGCAGTGGACGTCTATCGTTTGACGGAAGGAAGGAAGCCCGCGACTTCGTCCGCGTGAATCAAGGTTTATAATTCCCGCGGGAACACTTTATTTTTCGGGATTTATCCCGGATTATCATACTCAGGATTAACACATAGGCTACATTTTAATGTAGTCCTGAGTATGAGGCATCTCTATTCCAAATTTGAGGCAAATCCGTGCAGTAGTTTTTGCGTGAAAGAGTTACAAACATACAACAAAAAAAACACACACACACGCACGCACGCACGCGTTTAAAAATATATCAACATTTTATTCTTCCAGAGGGCTAGACCGTTGAGTGCATTCTCCATTCTCATTAACCTGGAAAGGGTGTGGCAGTTTTTATTAAACCCATACCCCTATTGGCTTTATGCGAAATCGCATCGGAACGCTAAATCGCTTGGCGGTACATCTTTGCCAGTAGTGGTAATTAACCTTTCCTCTTCAGGAAATACCATAGATTTTGTCTAGATCTTAAGTTATGTTTGTGTTCATAGACTAACCTCACACTCTTCTTATCCTCTTCAAAGCTAGGCGTTTGTTTCGGCTTCCCAAGCACAACGCTCTCGGATTTCCGTTGTAAAGGATCGGTCGTTTTCTCTCTGAGTATGCCTTTGGGTGGATCGCTTTTCGTAACTGAATCTAGTTGCAAGGACTTCTCTGTGTCCGGACTGGGTAGATTTGAGCGAGATATTCTGAGGAACATACTGCCTTTACCTACAACAAATATATCTATCAAGTAAAGTAAAGTAAAATTCCAAATTATTTATTTTATGTAGTCCTAATTGTCCACTTATCAATTTACTGGTAATTTTGGAACAAAAATTGAAGAAAATAATCTTGTGATCCTAACACAAGAGGAAAACAATCAACATAGGTAAATGCATATTCTACAAACAAAGTACAGTTTTAGCAATTTTTTAGAGTAAATAAACCTCAAAATATAAGCAAAGTTTACATTAATTTTCAAGTGAATGTTTAAAGTTAGCGATTATTAATAAACAATTAAATATGCACAATGTGGAATATAATATCTGAATAGGTCCGTTTTCATTTAATGGAGACATAAAAGTACCTGCTGGATTAGTTTTTTTTAGTTATGTTATCATAACTACAACATCTCAATTGTTTTTAACACATTTCTTGACAACTGCTTCCTAATTATTTTTCAGTTGAGAAAAAATATGACTATAGTAAAAATCTTAACAAGTTATTTAACAAAATGTAAAGGGACAAAAAAGTTAAATCAAAGAACATACCAGTCAAAGGTAAACCCTTTTCAATTTTCGCCGAAGCCAGTAATGGACTAAAATTCTCTTCCTCAGGACTCGTTAGCACATGCATCTTTAGATCTATTATTTCCGACTGCTGTTTGAACAACATTTTAGGCCTTTCGAAAGTCGGTCGACTCAATATATCTCTATCGGATATGTTCCTTACTAATACCGGTTTGGGCGATATTGGACTTTCAGTACTCCGTCGTAAGGGCGATATTCGTAGATCACCAAGTTTCTTGTCGAGTCTTGAAAGTGGTGCTAAAGGTGGTCTGCCCAAGGGAGTTAGACGTCTATTCCCTGGTATTAGGGTTGCATTTGTGTTGTCTTTTACGTCTGATGGGTGTTGCTCGCTATCCGTGCTGAGGTCTTCGTCTTCGCTTTCCACTTTGGTTTCGACGCGTTCGAGGTGTTTGGTGTTTTCTTCGGATGTAAGAAGTTCCTGAAAAACGATTGTCGAAGTTTAAACCGTTGATCAACAATGGCCTAAGTATGCTATTGCTCGTCAAAGAATATCCGTGAAAAATAAACTTACAATGGAACTATGTATGTATAAAATTTCTACGAAAACACACACTGTGGTATCGTCAGATGGGTCCACCATCTGATGATACCACGTTATTTCTCGTGGGCAGGATTAAATTTTTTAGGACACTTAAATTAGCTTTTGTATGGGACTCCATATATTGTACTTTATTGATCGAAAGTACCAGCTTTCTACTTAAGGCTCGTTTCTGGACACGCGGCGCGCGGTGCGTCGTGTCGCGTCGCGCGGTTAACTCAAGCATATGGGCAAATATGAGAGCGTTCTTTCAGTTTGCTTGTTAACTGGCGTTGTACGCGGCAGAGCACGAGGCGGGCAACGCGGCGAAGCACGTAAACGAGGCCACATATCGCCATATTAGGCAAGGTACAACTTTTACATCGACTAAACTGTTTAATCGAGTTGTGTATTTTCGTGAATTCCACACATCAAAAGCAAATCGATAAGGTTTTTGATTTTTTTGTCGAGCAACTATCGTGTTGATAGTTTGCGCACATTCTATGATCGCAGTACAGTCCCATAAACTTATGAAACACAACTAAATAGTTGTTCAACTAAAAGTTGTATGTTTGCGCTAAGCCTTATTGTATTTTCGCGTGTGACGGCGGGGCCAGCGACGCGGCACAGTGGGTCGAAATGGCTATATGAGGGACATAGGATTTTTTGTTACAAATTCCAAAAAAAATACCTATCGAAAGACCTTGTCATTCTGATGAATAATTGTGATTAAAAGTTTTTCTCTAAAACTGATAGTTTGCCCGGAAAAAATATTATCAGTTTTTGTTGTATGGAATGAAACAGAAACGGCTAAAATTTGGCCAAGTCTTGAGAGGTCTTGCTTTAAAACTACTTTATTCTTATTCCTTGGCTTGTTGGCTATAACTCTATGCTATCAGCTCGCACCCAAACTTGCCCGTTCAAGAGTTATAAGAATCCGAAATTTTTAAAAAATATGATTATTATTGATTTTATATTATCGTGGATTATCAAATATTTGACCAAAATAATGTGCTACATGAAAACTCTATGAATAAATATTGAAATTAACTTTAAAGCACTACTTCACCGAAGAGAAACTTATTAGTTAAGCACTTAAAAAAGGATATTTCATAGATTAAAACTGTAAATTATATTAAAATAACGTAAATTCAAACAAAGGATCTACAAAAATAAAACTTTCAAAATATAGCTTTCTTTATTTCTTTTTAACAATTCATTTTACTACGTATTTAATGTTTCTCCTTAGCTAAACTGTCTTTGTTGCTGGAAACTAATTACAAACAGTGAAAAATTAGCTACTCATCAGATAATTATAATATTTCATTCGCTGTTCTATTCATTACGAATTATCTCCTCTGCAAATTATTTTTTCAATTTGCTAATTACTATATTAGTAATGTAATTAAATTGAATGACTCCACTGCCCTAATAATATACCTTAATGATAGGGATAGGAAGGAGTAATTCCGACCTACCTATATAAATAGGGGTTTCATTTAAATAAAATCATTCAGAGATACGCATTTTGACTACCAAGACAACTTGCAGTGTACCTAAATATTTTTGTGACAAATATGGAAGTTCTAGTGAATAATTTGGATTTGTTCATAGTGTTACGAGAACAGGTTTACGTAATGAATAGAACAGCGAATGAAATATTATAATTATCTGATGAGTAGCAAATTTTTCACTGTTTGTAATTAGTTTCCAACAACAAAGACAGTTTAGCTAAGGAGATACATTAAATACATAGTAAAATGAATTGTTAAAAAGAAATAAAGAAAGCTATACATTACAGTTTTATTTTTGTAGATACTTTGTTTGAATTTACGTTATTTTAATACAATTTTCAGTTTTAATCTATGAAATATCCTTTTTTAAGAGCTTAACTTATAAGTTTCTCTTTGGTGAACTAGTGCTTTAAAGTTAATTTCAATATTTATTCATAGAATTTTCATGTAGCACATTATTTTGGTCAAATATTTGATAATCCACGACATTATAAAATCAATAATAATCATATTTTTTAAAAATTTCGGATTCTTATAACTCTTGAACGGGCAAGTTTGGGTGCGAGCTGATAGCATAGAGTTATAGCCAACAAGCCAAGGAATAAGAATAAAGTAGTTTTAAAGCAAGATCTCTCAAGACTTGGCCAAATTTTAGCAGTTTCTGTTTCATTCCATACAACAAAAACTGAAAATATTTTTTTCCGGGCAAACTATCAGTTTTAGAGAAAAACGTTTAATAACAATTATTCATCAGAATGACAAGGTCTTTCAATAGGTATTTTTTTTTAATGAAATTTGTAACAAAAATCCTATGTCCCTCGTATAGCCATTTCGACCCACTGTGCGCGGGCCCCGTCGCTGGTATCGCTACGTTTCTCGCAACGCCTCTCCATAAACGGAGAACCGCGTGACGCACCACGCGAAGCGCACCGCGCCGCGTGTCCAGGAACGACCTATGGGAGAAACGGTAAAGTTTGTTCCAATAAATGCCTAATATTTTAGGCATGATCACTGCCGATGCTTTAGAAAAGTGGAATCAGAATTGCCTGCATTTAAGAGACAACTTAAGAATCTTTTTAACCCGGAAAATCAGAAGTAAATTAAGTCTTTTTACAAGCTTTTATTTAACTTGCAATGTTTGTTTGGGTCAAATCTTGCAAGATGAATTAGACCCACTTCCCGGTTTCTGATCGAGCTGAAATTTTGCATGTATGTGTAAATCGGATGACAATGCAATATTATTGTGACATGGAGCTGATCTGATGATGGAGACGGAAGATGGAACTCTGTAATAAAACGACGTAACCCCATCGAGTTTGGGCTCGTTTGATTCGTCATATCAAGTACTCTGATCCTAGATGATATCCAGAGTCTAATGATTTAGCTACTAAAAGCTTGCATTTAAAAATAAAATTTTTAATTTACAATTGTTATCCCGGAAAATCAGAAGTATATAATATCAGTATTTCAAGGAACCTAACTCCGAAGATTTTAGACTTATTTCGTGATTTAATGACAATTATAGTGTGCTGAACGCATACGCACCATGGTAAATATTTCCAACCGAAACATTTATCGTGGTACGTACCTGTTTAGCACATTAATAGGTACTTTAATCCACGCGGCCATTCAGAAACTTTCCGTGTCATGATCATGCTCCAGGCGATAATCTCTTGGGATAGACAATATTGCATAACAAACACTTTTCAGCTCTAATATATTCACCGGCGAGCCAAGCATCTCGTAATTAATCGTGACCCAGATACATAAATCATAATAATTTAACAGTTATCTTATTTACACGTCATGCTGAAGCTTTGAGAATATGGTGGGCTTGTCTAAAAAAAAAATTATGTGGCACTCGAGGACTGCCGCGGTAAAGCTATTGCATAGCATTTTTTATCAACTTATGCAATTATAATATTTATGCAATTTTTTTTTTGCATAATTTTTATTATGCAAAAAAAAATTAAAAAACAAACAAACAAGAAAAGCGCACTGTCACTACTTCGCGAGTGAGATTCGAACCTGCGTCATCATACATAAAGCGGCCGCTCGCCCACTGCGCCAAACAGAGCTACTTGTGACCCTGTAAAATGTTGAACGCTTACTGAACGACGGTGTTAGGTTTATTTTCGTTACGGAATATCTTGAGTCGGTCGCCGCGCTCAAACTGTTTGTCCTAGTTCAAAGCCCGCGATAAAAGCTATGCAATAGCTTAATTATTGCTACAATGAAACGACCGCAATCACCTATGATTGGCTGATACTCTCTTGCTATTGGTTAAAATGCATTGATGCAGCAAGACCGCCATAGTATATTCAACCAATCAGAGGTGATTGCATTCATAAGGGCGGTTTCAGATTAGTTTTTCGGCGTGTATAAGCTCTTACGTTGTTACATTCCCTCAAATATGGCTGAGCGAAGCAATGGCTGGGTCATGCGTCATGCTCGTGAACGGGTTCCACCGGCGGGAATGGGGCTACTTTTTGTCTGCCCGTCTTAATGTGTTGAATTATAATTAGGTATGATTTTGTGGAACTTTCACTTACTGTAGAAACACTGCATACATAGCATATCTAGTATCTATTGTATTGTAAACTTGTTTTGAAAAGAGCAACCGCCGAGTTTCTTGCTGGTTCTTCTCGGCAGGAAGGGCATTCCGAACCAGTGGTAGACTCATCGAAGATTCAAAAGCACTTGCAAAAGAGTTTATTTGAATAAAAAACATTTCCTCAGTTTTCAGTTCAGTTTTTCCTCAATTACTTTTTTTCCTTTCGTCCTACGGCAAAAGCATTTTTATACTTATTTGTAGAGCGTTAAATTTCCTACAAGTTTGATAACACAAAAATTTTTATGTGTCAATTCGTTTTTGAGATACGGCGCTTCGAAAATAAAAAAATTTCAAAATTCGCTAAAAAATGCGACAAAAAACGCAGAATTCCACCTTATATTTCTTCTGTTATTCCCGAAATATGATGTTTTCTTGTAATTATGGTACCTGGCTACCTGGTTACAATCACAAACTTTCGACACCCCATTCTCTAGCTCACCCCACTCAACCCCAATTCACAAAACACTTTTAGCGTATTTTGACAATAATTTTTTTTCCGAAGCGCCATATCTCTGAAACGAATTGACATACAAAAATTTTTGTGTTATCAAACTTGTAGGAAATTTAACATTCTACAAAAAAGTATAGAAATGCTTTGAATTGAATTGAATGAGATATTTTATACATGAGGGGAACACTGGGGTAACCCGTCTCACCCATACCTAGACGAATGATATTTACTAAAAGTCTCAACCTCACGCCGCCGTTCCTGTCGTTGTTCCTTCATTCATTCATTCATTAATTTTCACTATTATTATTACCTGCACTGAGGCGCAGGTGTCGTCTTGCACGGACGCATCGCGCGCCTTCTTGACGAGCTCTCTGTATACATGGTCGAGGGGATGCTCCCACTGCGTCTTCTTGGTGTCTTCATTGTAGTAGTAGTGTGTTTGAAGTTTCTCATCAAAACTGGTGACAAAATGGAGACTGTTACATCAAAATTAGCTTAACCTTTGTTTATTACCTGTCTCATTGGATAACGTTGAGTTTCTATAATAGTTAATCAATCTAGCTGCATATAGGACTTCCAAAAGAAAGGGTTATGATTTTTGGAGTCTACATATGTATGTACTGTATGTTTGTGTTTACGTATGTTCCACCATAGCGCCTAATTTACTGGGCCGATTTTGATAAATGAAGCGTCAATTTATGATCGCTTCGTCATTGTGATCTGTGTTACATATTCTACATTTTATACGATCAAATTCAATATTACAGATGTTATACATCCAGTTTTCCATAGTTTTAAACTTTTTTCTTGTTCCAATTCCTCATGTTAGTAATTAGTTTGTGTGTGATTCATTCATTAACTATTAAAATGCTATGTTAATTGTTAGCTATGTTAATGTCCTACCCAAAAAGCTCGCGTGTTTAATATTTATACGTACATATTTGCTATAAATACGTCACGCCATCGTTCGTGCGACTAAATTCATGCATAGATAACCTTATCTGGAATAGTACTAACATTACACATCTAGGGCAGTAAAATAAGAAATGCCTCAGATCACATGTAATTGTTGTCCGAGGCGAAGCCGAGGTCAATAAACATGTGATCTGAGGCTTTCTAATTTACTGCCCGTGGTGTGTATACTATTTTTCTCCTCGACGGAGGCGGAAAGCGACATTTTCGTTTAGCGCAGCGGGAGGAAAATTGACGCTTTCCGCCCGGAGGTGAGAAAAAGATTTTTTAATTACACATGAGATTATTTTCTCTACAAAATTGAAAAACTAACTCTGAACCCGTACTTCTACATTTTTAACTACTTATCATAGCCAGCTACAAAATCGTGCCAATATTATAAACTAGCAACTCGCCCCGACTTCGTACGGGTAGTAGAGCATAATTTTATGCCTACATATTATTGTTTTTCTGTCGTATGGTCGCATCAACTTGTTAGGTCGAATATGTGGATTATTTTTCCCGCGCGTTCATTTTTATTTTGCGATAACTCCTAAGGTATTCATTTAAATCATATGGTGTAAAGAATTATCATAATCTGCTTGAAATGGTTATGGTTACTAACATATTATTTAAGTTTATAAGGATTAATACCGTATCCGTCTAAATAGATATTCAATTACTGTATTGTACATCACAATTTTTTTAGAAGTTAGAATGGTTATAGTAAGCTATCCTTAAAAGATAGATATAATATGCCATCGCCCGTCGCGGACTTTGTCGCGAAGACAGATGTCTGTCTGTTTGTGATAAAGTCCGCGACTGTTTTTAGGGTTCCGTACCCAAAGGGTGCCAACGGGACCCTATTACTAAGCCTCCGCTGTCCGTCCGTCCGTCCGTCCGTCCGTCTGTCAGCGGGCTGTATCTCGTAAACCGTAATAGATAGACAGTTGAAATTTTCGCATATTGTGTATTTCTATTGCCGCTATAACAACAAATAATAAAAATAAAATTAAATTAAAAATAAAGGGGGCTCCCATACATGGAAAAGGAGTCGAAATAAAATTATCTTTTTTTACCCTGGCATGTGGGGTGTCATTGTCTAGAGCTTATTAAGTGGAGTTCAAATATATATTTTTTATTTTTTAGCTATTCTAAGAACTAAGATATCTAATTAAGTATTTAGTTTTAAAAAAATGATTTGATTGGTACGGAACCTTAAAAGAGCGAGGCCCGACTCGCACTTGGCCGATTTTTTCTTATTATTTGATACAAATTCATTAATACTAAGAAAACTTATCCTATGGCTAAATTAAATCTAACAATAAACAATCAGTGGCAATCTCAGCATTTCTGAGCATTGACAACAATGCTCAGTGCTGGTTTTCAGATTGCTCCTTTTTCAATTTGAACATGCAAAATCGCGCGGCGCCTTTTGCCTTATATTTAAACTATGTAAATTACTAAGCAAAATTAAACTAAACTAAATATAATGAAACTAATGCCCCCAGACCTGAGAGTTCTTCATAATGTTCTCGAAGGTGTGTGAGGTCTGCCAATTCGCATTGGGCCAGCGTGGTGGACTATGGCTATAACCCTTCTCTGAGGAGACCTGCGCTCAGTAGTGAGCCCTTGATGGGTTGCTAATGATTATGATGATGAATGCCCCCAGCTAGATGGAGCAATGTCATCCAGTGGCAGGCACTGATTGGATATGAAAGGCCAAGGCTAATGTCCAACAGTGGATGCATTTTGTTTTTTTTTTTATTCGATGACAAGCTAGTCCTTGACTGCAATCTCACCTGATGGTAAGTGACGATGCAGTCTAAGATGGTAGCGGGCTAACTTGGAAGGGGTATGGCAGTGAACATTCAACCCATACCCCTGGTTTCTACATGCCATCATGCTGGAACGCTAAATCGCTTGGCGGCACATCTTTGACGGTAGGGTGGTAACTAGCCACGGCCAAAGCCTCCCACCAGACCAGACCAGAGACAATTCAGAAATTATAAATTCCCAAATTGACCCCGCAGGGAATCGAACCCGAGACCTCCCAGTCATAAGGCAACAGCGCTCACCACTGAGTCAGGGAGGTCGCCTATAACCCTTCTCTGAGGAGACCTGCGCTCAGTAGTGAACTGTTGATGGGTTGCTAATGATGACAATGATGAATGTCATCCAGTGGCATGCACTGATTAAATGTGAAAGGCCAAGGCTAATGTCCAACGGTGGATGCATTTTGGTTGATGATGTGAAACTTACTATGCTTTCCATGGTGCAGGCAGTGCTTGCATGAGGCCATCCCGAGCCAGAGGCAGCAGATGGCTCTCACTCTCTGGATCAATACCCAGCTGGCACGCATAGTCAGATATTTCTGCAAAATCAAAGAACACAAGGATCAAGTTTTCTTATATAAAATTCAAAACGGTTTAGTTGATTCTCCCTATATGCTTGGGAAAATTAAAAACTTTGTGCCTAGGTTGTCAGTGTTGTCATGACGTAGTACCAAAAGTCAAAACTATAACCCTCCCTCTAACACAAACTACGGTCGAAATAGATTCCTAATCAGAGCATGTAACATATTCAATACAAAATATATATATATTTGGATCAATTTCATCACATCGGAAAATTCGTGGCAGAATTAAAAAAATCTACATAAAGTGCACATTTTCATATCTTGTAATAATAGATACATATTGGTATATATACACATATTTTATTATTTTATATTTGTTGGTATATATTATATACATATATATTTAATTCGACTTATAAGGTATCAATTGTAACTTAAGTTACTATTTATTATTGTTTCATTTCTCTTTTCTAAATTTATTTTAAATGTAATATTTCACAGAATAACTCCTGCACCATTAACCATTAAATTAAACATTTATCAGGCTAAACTTTAAAGGCTACTTGTAATACCCAGATTTTTAGTAGCCATGTTATGTTTTTATTTATGCTGCATGTATATTAAGAGCAAAAAAATGAATGCAAGATTTTTTACAAACGGCTCAAGATAAGTTTGCTTGGTGAGCCTAAACAACAAAGCTGACAAAAAGGGTCAAAACCACAGAAATGTGTCAAGACAGAACACAAAAGTAGGCATGAGTATTGAGTATGCCATCAGTTTGCAAAATAGTGCAATAGTTTAAAAATGAGAAACCCATGAAAATGCTATATCATACTAACTATAAAATATAAAAAAAATTAATAAGTTAATTTTTGACACAGAAAGAGCCTTGCATCTTGAAGAATCATTGTGAAGACAAGATCATACAAAAAGGGGTTGGATTTAGAAACGTGCGGCAGTAGGGGGGGGGGGGGGGGGGGGAGAGGTGTTTATTAATATAGTTTAATAATTGTGGTAATTTAATTTTTCATCTCAAACCAACAGAACCTAAGTGTACCATAATATAATGTTGTTTTATTTCTGACAAAAATATGTACTTATGGCAAGAAAGCTTTCCTACCCGGAAATTAAGTGTGTTCCCAATGAGTCACACTGTCTCATTGGGAGAACTTTGCAAAATGATTCCCAACTAGTCACACTGTAAGACGTTGGGAGATCTTTCTTAAATAATTCCCAACCAGTCACACCACACTGTGACACGTTGGGAGAACCACCAGACCACCAATGAACCACTAGACTACGGAAAATATAAAGTTAGGTTAGGTTGGGTTGTATTGTATTTGTGGAGGGGACGCCTGCTAACGCCAGGCGGGTGATCAGTCCTGTGTTGGAACTATTCCACCCAATATCCAGTGTTTGGACACAGGTTACTGGTGCCCAGGCAGCCCAGTAGGTTGGGTTAGAACATTAGAACAGTGGTCTTGGGGGTAGAGGACACTTCCCCCCCCTCCCATCCCCCCCCCCCCCCCCTACTGCCGCACGATTCTAAATTTTTACCCAAAATAGCTTTTCTTTTTACCTTTTAATATGGTTTACATAATAATATAAAGTAAGTACAATTTATTTTTATTTTAATCATACTAATTCATATAATATGAGTCACTTTTATTCATAGATTACCTCAGAGTCTATGTTCTACAATTTCCTTTGGTTTTATTTTAACAGAGACTTGCATCAAAGTTTTCTCATGGGATTTTTACAAACCTTACATACCCAGATATACAGGCATCCAAAGCCTCCCACCAAGTAAATTACAATGGGTAAGCCTTGCTTTAAATTACCCTAATTGGGGATGGTTTTAAATGTCATAGGCTGTAAGGCGTGAGAAAAAAGTGTGTTGAAATACCTATCTCTGTTTCATAGGGGCCAAGCATGCAACTGAGGAATACAAAAATCTATATTTAAAAATGATACAATATTAACACATTATCTATGACATGTTTCCTGTATTCTGATCAAGCTCATTACATATTCGAAGGATTTTTTATCGAAATTTTGTACTTACAAAATACAAACAATACAAACCCTCGGCAGAAGGTTGGCTGTTTTCGTCGAAAATCTCACGGCACACCACCGCCGACGGCGAACTCATATTTTGATCTCATACTTTTCTCATTTCACATAAACGCTACTACTAACGCAGTTATAAATAAGGTTCAATGATTTTAAATCCATTATTGAATAATCGACAAAAATCGCAACGTACCCTTGCGAAAAGAAAATTTTGACAACTAAAGTAAATGACCAGTGTTGCCAGCACAGTCACGTCAAAAGCTACCTGAAATAAATAAAAAAGTAACCTTTTAAATTATTATTTTTTTTATTTTTATTATTAGTTTTTATATTTTGTATATAATATCGACGCTTGAAAGGCAATCTTAATTATGCGACATTGAGCAAACTTTACAGGAGAGAGATTTGAAGTTAAGATATTGTGAAAAAAAATAATAAAAAATCATCTATTTGTCCGATTAAAATTATGTTAACACACTTGGAAATAATTTTTCTATAGCTATCCATGTTGTCATAATAAGACACCTCACGCTTTGAGTATTAAACCAACACCTCACGTCTTTAAAAACAAGAGTTTCTGGTGTCGGTTAGACAAAATCGACCTGATTTGATAAACAGGTAAAATTGTCTAAATCGTCACTGTATTGTGTTTAGTAACAGGTAAATATAGGTAAACTTACTTAGTTTATACTTTTACAATTTAAATTTAAACTAAATTCTGTTGCTGAAATGTTTTGTATGGACAAAATGCGAATCGATACGCAATCACAGATGTGGTTTCAGCCTTAAAAGATGAAACCCCTGTGTCAAAAGTACCTAGCCTAAAAAGTAGTCAAAAACTTTGGTCAAAAAGTGTTCTCAGTGTTCATAACCCCGGAATTCGTAGTTCCATGTTAACACTGTAGTCTTTGGTGTTCTTGGTCCGTCTTGGTCTATGGTCAAAAAGAATTCGTTCGTGGGATACATAGACGAATGATATTTACTACCTGTGTTTACTACCGTAATTGGACTCGCCTCGCAAGATCCTTCCCCTCTGCCACAATGTAATGGATTCAAATCTTGTGCACTTATAAAAACTGTTTTCGAATCGATTATATCATTACATGAATCGTTTTCGCACTCGTAGGTGCTCCGTGAATAATGCTGATCTGAGCGCTTAACATGTGCAGGAATAAGATGAATACCTCAATTTTACAAAAATAGGGAATTACATTCCATTTGGAAGTATTTTTATTGTGATACATGCTTTCTTTCCTTTGAGTAATAAACCAATCAAAGTTTCTTTCTATTAAAAATATTTAAAGTAATATCATAAATAATAATCGAGAATTTCATCGTTTAGGTGATCTAGTACGTAATATCTCGTTAAAATCGGAGTGATAATCGTAAGTTGAGTTGTGACGTAACCACACTCCCCACGAGACTACTTTTTGTTTCTTTTTTAAACAATTTCAACCTTTGATTGCTATAAATAAGGTTTAAATTTGAACAAGCAAGTACAACACGAGACTACTTACTACTATTTTACTCTTGTATAGCAATTTCAACCATCACTCCATAGAACTTAGGTTCAGATTCGAAAAATGAATAACAAAAATCAAATTGACAAGCAAAACTGTGTAACGAGACTACTAGTCTAAGATCCGGCTGCAGAATTCACTCTCAAGAGTGCACTCATCAAGTGTTTGCTATAAACCAAATTTTTACGCATATATTTATGATGAAGAGAACATTTACCAGGTTGCCTATCAAAATGTGGTTGCTATTATTTTTAATTAAATTATTGTTAGTTGATTTTTCTGAAAAAATATTAATTCACTGATTTTTTAAATAAAATATCGTCCTCTTCACGGCAATATATATAAAGACTGAAAAATCACGGATGCCGTTGTGCACTTGGCCGCACCTCTTCGTAGCCAAGTATATACAGTTATGATTTTGATACATTTATACGTTCATAACGTACATTTATTATTTATATTATATCAAATTAAAGCTAATTATTTCTGTTTATTATGATATACGATTGCTTAGTTAAATCTGGCCGCAAATAAGGGTTGCTGGTTGTTAAAGATGGTAAATATTTAATGTAGAGTGAAAGAGAGTTAGCGCGTATACATAACTAGTCAGACGAGGATAGCGATTGCCAGCTGTACGACCGCGATGATTTAAAGTCACTGCGCATGCGTCGAATGCTAGTGTTCTCAACTGAACAGCTGCGATATTTTTATTATAACATAAAAAACGCAACATAAAAAGAATTAAAGGTTTAGACTCAACGGACATTCCACCGTTCTGGAAATCTTTCAAACAACCATTTTTGTGGACAATCCGATGATTTTTTAAATAAGAGTCACGGAAATATAAGATACATTTTTTAAATTTTTAATTTGCTTAAATGTTTAATTATTATGTAACAGACGGTTGAATACTTGAATAAAATCTAATATTTTCTTTTATATAAGTAAACCAACCAAGTTATATAAGTAAAAACCAAGGGGTTTTGTTTTTCATCAATATTGATTTTTGTTGTAATTTTAAAATTTGTCATTTTGAAAAGGAAGATTTCTTTTGGAGTACCTATTTATTAAGTCGTTTCTACTACTGTTTGCACCGGTAGTAACAGAATGACCACTAAACAACAACAACAACAAACGTACGTACGTAAAGTACAGTGGTACCTAATTTAATTAAAAATACTAGCGGTCACATTTTGATAGGCAACATCGTAGATGTATATTCTGCAGCCAGATCTCGTACTATACACCCTATCATTTTGCATAAGGTTGCAAACTTTTAAATTTAGTAAAAGTGATGTGACTGCGGTGCGGATCGATAACGATAAAAAAAATTATTACTCATTGAAGAAGCATCGAAATTCATCAGCAAGCAATAAACTAAAGAGGATTATAACTAGCAAAAAGCTGAGCTTTGTGAGGGCTCGCGTAGTTTTTCTAACGGGTAATAATTTTTAACCGACTTCCAAAAAGGAGGAGGTTCTTTTTTTTTCTATGTATGTCCACCGATTTCTCCGGGATTACTGGTCCGATTCGCGTGATTTTTGTTTTAATCGACAGAGGATGTTTGCGAAATGGTCCCATAAAAATTTTCACCTTCAACTCCTCAAGCCTGATGCTGCAGGGATATTGCTCACCTAAAATAAAGAGATTTAGGAAATGTCGATTACGAATTATTGTAGGGAACAAGTATGGACTACATCATGGAGCTCCAGGTCCTAGCTCCTCAATCATAGGATACTACACTTAAAAGCTTGAAATAAAAAAAATTGGTTGCCTGTAAAGTCGGTATACGGGCGAAAGTTTTACGTGACAACCGAAATAGAAGCGCAAGACATGAACCGGTGTGTATGCCTATCTCTCTCACTCTCTCTCTCTCGCTCTGTCTCTCTCGCTCTTAGGCGGGCTAACTGTGCTCGAGTGGAAGGGACGCGTGCCTTTCACTTTTTATGTCTGTCTCTCTCGCTCTTAGGCGGGCTAACCATGCCTCTCACTCGCTCTCATTGTGAGCGCATAACGTGAGCGGAGCGTAACGCAGTTTCTTGAAGTGTCACCCGGCAAACCAATTTATAAGACGTTGTCACGTCAAAATTCTTTTCAAAAAACCGACTTCTAACGCCACTGCAAAGTATAAAAATAATTTTAGTTTGTCCACGTTTATTGAAGTCGGGCGGGCCTAAAAGTCAAACTATGAAACCGACTCGCGATGCTCGCTCGACTTCTATTAACGAGTCTCTCATATTGTGTAGCGTCGCGCATCGGTTTCATAGTTTGTATTTAGGCCCGCCCGACTTCAACAAACGTAGACAAATTAAAAATATTTTTATACTTTGTAGTGGCGTTAGAAGTCGGTTTTTTGAAAAGAATTTTTTTAAGTTAATGGTTATAAAATTATATTTTCTTTGACAGATAACATTTGGATATGAAATTAAATTACTATGTTAAATCACAAATCTATAGGCGTGATAGTTTTTCAGTAAAGTGAACCACAAAATGTACAGCTTGTGGGATAGTTATAGGTCTCGCTCCGCTCGCCCTAATAAAATGTAAATGAACCAATTCATTACATTAAATAAATTCGACAAAAATATCGGAATATTGATATGTATATATTAAAGCTCCCTTCAATTTTATTTAACTTATGCCGAACGCTAATGTATTGTTTACTAGCTGATGCCCGCGACTTCGTCCGCATGGATTTAGTTTTTAAAAATTCCGCGGGAACTCTTTCATTATCCGAGATAAAAAGTAGCTCTCCCGGTCTGAGGAACCACTACTACATCCATTACTATACCCATGCAAAAAATCGCATCAATCCGCTGTTCTGTTGCGACGTGATTGAAGGACTAACCAACAAACAAACACACTTTCGCATTTATAATATCAGTAGGTAATGCTTTATTATAACACTTTTTATAATTGTCAAATTTTTTACCATACTTAACCAAAGACAAAATTACGTTTAGCTGTCATTTACGTTTTGTTATTCCACTGTCATTTGCGTTTTGTTATTCCATTTCTGATGCGTTTTGGTTATACCACGTTTTATAGTGACTTGACGGAAACGCGGTCGAACGGGATAAAAAGTATCCTATGTCCGTCTCCTGGTTCTAAGCTACCTCTCCACCAATTTTCAGCCAAATCGGTTCATCCGTTCTTGAGTTATAAATAGTGTAACTAACACCACTTTCTTTTATATATATAGATTAAGTTAATGTTGATTTTAGCGGAAACTTTTTAAGTTTTAAGGATAAAATATATAGCCTATATTGTGTAAATTGAGAGTACCCTAATCGGTTCGAATGTTTAGGTGGACAGACGGTCGGACTTGACTAGACTTTAAGGGTTCCGTGTTGTTTTACTTCGAACCCCTAAAAAGTGTAATGATTAAAAAATATAATTTATAAATTTTTAATGTTTTCCTCTTTACGTTATATTATTATGATTTTATTGAATAAGTTGTCACGGCATCGGCATAATATGATGCGGAGGAGCAAGTTTTAAGATAATTTTTAATAATTTTTAGTATAATTTGTTAATAAGTTTAATATGATAAATAAGTTTAATAGTTAATAAGTTTTAGTAAGTTTAATAGTTTTAAGAGCGGAGCGAGACCTATCACTATCCCACAAACTGTACATTTTGTGGTACACTTCGCTGAAAAACTATCACGCCTATGGATTTGTGATTTAACATTGTAATTTAATTTCATATCCAAATGTGTTATCTGTCAAAGAAAATATAATTTTATAACCATTAACGTAAAAATTATTACCCGTTAGAAAAACTACGCGAGCTCTCACAAAGCTCAGCTTTTTGCTAGTTATAATATAATGATTATAGTCTCTAACTTACCACAGTAAGTACCAATAGACTTGGCGAAACTGTAAGGGTTCCTAGTTGTTTTACTACGGAACCCTAAAAAAAGACGTGTTACGCTAACCAAGTAAAGAGTTAGATGATTAAAATTTTGTTTGAGTGCGTTTTGCTGCTTAGGAAATTTTCTGTTTTTTCTTAGGAAAACTATCGATATAAAATATCGATATGGTAGCATCGCAATTAATTTGTCTGTCTTACACTGTATTTAACCTGTATGTGTGCGTAAATGTAATAGTGTGGGAGATTTTGTCTTTTGTGTGCCATAATGACACAAATGGTATTAATAAAGTGTGCAGTTCTGTGTATGTAGTGTTTCCTCCCCCCCGCACCAAAAGTGGCAGACTTTCTTGTTCGTAGCATTAGGGTGGAACCACATTTGTGAGGATCGATTCGGATTTTGCCTATACGAAACATTTCCATACATTCGTGTACGCATCGAAAAGCCGATTTGATCCGTACACGTTTCTATGGAATTTGACAGTTTTGTATGGGCGAAATCCGAAACGATCCTCACAGATGTGGTTCCACCTTTGAGTAATAAACCAACACAGGAGAAGAATTGACGCGCGTACCCCTCTGTAAGTTGGGTATGAGCAGTGGTCCTACTCGTTATATAAAACTGTTTGACTCGAGTCACGCGCCTGTCAACTACGTATGGTTAGCGGGGAATGAGCTCCGCTATAAATGCCGAATATGAGAGTATTTTCTTCTAAAAAAATATTTAAAACATCCAGTTTACTAAAGGATAACATTTATTTACTTCTGATGTATTATTTTATCCAAATAATGCAATACTTATGCAGAAAACTTAAGAAAACTGTCGATCTGAAAATGTTGCTACTTAATCGTACATGAAATAATTTGGGGAAAATATTGAAAATTAATCTTCCTACTTACTATTCGTTTAGAGACCTTTATCTTGAACTGCATTATAAATTGATCCCATAGAATTAAAATCACGATAGAATAGGAAGGGGTGAACGACTAATTTATAAGCTTTAAGTAAAATATGACTAGATATATAAATACGAACTTTGATCGTCTGTGGGATTATCAAGTAATGATAAAAAATTCTTTCTATAAAACCGACTTTAAACGCCACTACAAAGTATAAAACAATTTTAATTTGTACATGTATGTTGAAGTCGGGCGGGCCTAAATATAAATGATGAAACTAATGCGCGACGCTAGCCCAACTTTGCCCGATCGGCGTATGAAGTCGGTTTTTTAAAGATATTTTTTTACATTATTATTTTAAGCTTTTTTGTGTATATCTCTGATCGCGAGCAATTTGCTCTTAATCATTGAGTTCCTTCCTCCATCACCGAAGATATGAATCATCTTCTCTTCACCTTTTAAATAGGCCCAACCTTATTATGCTTTCTTTCAAAAAAAATTGAAATCGGTTCAGATTTGACGTAGTTATGGAGTAACATCTAACATTATATCAACAAAAATTTATATGGGAACCACCTCTGAAGTATGCCCTACTAAACAAAAAAAAATTATCAAATTCCATTCATTATTTGGCGGAATAATTGGGTAACAAATATACAAAAAATTCAAATTGAGAACCTCCTCCTTTTTTGAAGTCGGTTAAAATGATTGCATGATTATATTATAACGATCGCAATGGTGTCTGATTGGCTGGTACTCTCCCACTATTGTTTAAAATGCATTGATGCAGCTAGAGCTCCATAAACTCAGCGAATTCATAAAATGAGTTTTTTTACTCAATTATTTCAAAATTTATAGGTATATATTTCCATATAGCCAGTGTGATATGATTTTCTAAATATATAAAATGAAAAGGTGACTGACTCACTGATTTATCAACGCATATCTACTATGACGTAGGCATCCGCTAAGAAAGGATTTTTACAAATATAATACAAAAAATAATGAAAACGAGACTAAAAAATTGTTTAATAATAATCATAAGTTCTACGTAAGTCTTTCTTACTCGAAAATTAGGACTTTAATTTTATGAAGTCGGCCACACCGCAATAAAATTAGGGCTGGACAGCAAGATTTCAAATGTCGATATTGGTGGGGGGATTGTATAAATTATTTATACCGAGATATTTTTATCGTCTTACTAATGGTTCATTGACGAAAAAAAATATTTAAATTCTATACATAAGTATTTGGTTCATTAAAACTTGGCAATTGAATTAAAGTACCCATACTTCTTATTCATCCCGCTAGGTTTACCGGAAAGCTAAATAGCTTGGCGGTGTTTTATTACAGATGGGGTGGCCACTATAGCCATGGCGGCAGCCTAGCATTACAAACAAATATACACTTCGTTCAGATGAAGTAGATGAAAAAAATAAGCCTTCCAAGTAAAGTATGTAGGTACAAGTTTTAACTTACCAATCATAACTTTAAATAAATTTTTTTTTAGGGTTCAGTTTTCCTTTTTATGTTTCCTCCATACTGGACTGAGAGAATATTATTCAACGCTGGAAAACGATCTTGTAAATCGAAAAAGTGAACTTTAAACCAGAGCCAATAACGTTTTAAAAAATCATAACAGCTCATAATAAGCTATCAGGAGCAAATTTTTTTCAAAAAGCATATTTTTTAATGTAACACATCAGATGATACTAATTATATAATTCTAAAGTAGAATTACTTTAGTTTTATACATTAGTTTTATATCAATTTCGACTAATAGTTTTTCAATTTCAAGAAGCAATGTTGCTGTAACTTGGTATTTGATACATATGAAACCACGAAATAACTCTAAACTCTGAAATGCTAATTATGCTGTATTTATTTTTAAGGAAACATGATGTAGTCCTAACAGTTTGTACTTAATATACTTTTTAGAAATAGATACATCGTAAATTTCGCTTTAAACATAAATAAAACAAATGATGTTTCATTAAAAATGCTGTATGTTTATTTAAACAAGATTACTTAAAAAATCAATGTGTTCAATATTAATACCCACTACGTATTCAAATAAAAATTAAATGTCTCTCAACTTAATAAACAATATTATTAAAAATCTATGACAAAGTACAGCACTCCCAGGTGGCTTATAACCTTAAATCATAACTAAACAGCTGCTCTAAGGTGATATACTGTGGTACCTACAGCATGCTTTCAGCATGAGATTGAGAGTATAGTGACGGAGTAAATACCTTGGTATCTACAAAATCTGTTAATAATCAGATAATCCTAAGTCCTTACAGTAGGTACACCTAAGTGCACTGCACTGCTAAAATGTATTGATAACTTTTTTGAAGTATCTGTATAATATTGAAAAATAGATGGTGTCTTAGTATTTACAGCATTTTTGAGTACGTTGAAAAATATGAATAACAAAAAATATAATATAAACATGTAGAGAACCTTCTCTACATAACATAGTATCTTAGAAAAATAATGTCATAGGAAAACGAAAATCCGACAATCCGACGCAGTATCTTTTTCTTCCAAATATACATATAAAAAAGTAATTTTGTTATTTTTCGAAATAAGCTAGATCGCTTTCCAGCGTCAATATAGTCCAAAGTTTCTAGCTGTATCTTTACGCAAGTACTAAAAGCCTACAAAGAGTCAATCTAATAGCAAAGGCATATTATGACTAAAATAACGGCAAGAACCTCGTTTCCTAGCGCTTCTATATACCTACCATGTTAAAGATCTCGAACAAAAAAATTTACTCTCGAATAAAGTAACTCTGTTGTAAATAATTATTAGAAAAACTTATCGAAAGTCGATAATCGATAGTGTCAAATCCCTAAAATGCTTACACAAATGATGCGATTGTTTCATGTAATGATAGAGCGTCCCTGTGTGTGAATGTGATAGTGTGCATATACTTTAAGGTAGTGTTTGCTAATTATATTGTGTGCGTGCATAGCGACGTGATGGAAAAATGCAACTGTAGTAAGCAAGTTTTCATGTGTGCTACCTCGCCCCCAACCGTAATTGACAGACTTTTTTGCAAATAAATTAGGCGTCAATTCCTCTCCATTGCTGGTTTATTACTCAAAGGGTTCCACCCTTAGGCGCGTTGCTGGTCCCGTGGTTCATTTGTCAAAGGTGGGATCCTAGCTTTGACCCTATTCCTAGTGTTCGTGGTCTATGGTTCGTGGTTGGTTCGTGGTCTATGTCAGAATATTATATTATAGTATAGCGCTGTGATATAGCGTGCGTGGTCTATGGTCTAAAGTGATAGGACTAAACTCAAATACATAAACTGCACAAAAATAAATTCATAAATTATAGCAATAATATCAATAAAATAGCTCTAATAATTTAAAGAATGGCTTTGGTTAAAGATGTCGCTACGCTTTATCAAAATCTCAAAACAGAATGGGCAAAGAAACCACGCAAGCTCGAAAAATGCGGAGAACTTTTGAACAAAATTAAGGTATGATGACTCGTCAAAACTCAAACATTTTGTAACTTCTTTTTTTCTTTGTAATGCCTCTAAGTCTAGGCCAATGTACTAATTTATTAGGAATTATTGCCTTGTAGTAAAGCAGTAGGCTTTCATTTCAGACATTCAGATTTCATCATACTTTGATTTCAGATTGCACTAACGCAGTTAACCTTTTTACCAAGTAATAATGCAACTGCAAACCAAAAGGAATTGATATTAGCACGCGATGTGCTAGAAATTGGTGCACAGTGGGCAGTGGCTACTAAAGACATGAAAGCGTTTGAGAGATATATGTCCCAGTTGAAGTGCTATTATTTTGATTATAAGTAAGTGTAACATAGGTTATAGCTTAGTATCCCTTAGCACGAGGGGGGAAGGGGAATGGAGAGGTGCCCCCTCACCCCTGATACTACTCTCATTAAGTCATTACAAGGTAATGGACCGTTCCCGAGAAAAATAGACCGAGATAACCTAACCTCAAACTGACATTTTCATGGGTTGGAAAGATTCCCGCCCCTCCCTAACTTGTAAATGGGGAGGAAAGAAAGGGAAAGACTTCTAACCCAACCTAACCTTAGATTTTCCAGTCTGGTGGTTAGAGGGAGCTTAGAACCCTCTCCAATTTAATTTTTCATTTCAAACCAATAGAACCTAAGTGCCTGGCCTATGGCCGGGCACCAAAAATATTTTTGTTCTAACCCAACCTAACCTTTTTGAGGTTAGAATTTTTTTTTCCTTATTCTTGAAAACTGCAGTACCTTGTAATAAGAGTAGTGGCACTATAATCATGGACCATAGCTACGCTAACTACAATTTTTTTTACCTCCAAATTCGTGCTAAGAGATACTAAGTCCAACCCAATACATATCTTATTGTTATAACTTAACAGGACTCAGGGCTTATTTTTCATACCTACCTATTGAAACTTATTAATATAGTATAACTAGATGAAGCCTGTGACTTTGTTAGCTTGGATTAAGGGTTTTGAGTTCCTGCAGGAACCCTTTAATTTTCTGGGATAAAATCTAGCCTATGTGTTAATAGAATAGAATAGAAATGTTTTTTATTTAAATAAACTTTTTTACAAGTGCTTTTGAATTGCCGATGAGTCTACCACTGGTTCGGAATGCCCTTAATCCAGGGTATACTCTATCTCCATTCCAAATTTCTGCCAAATCCGTCCAGTAGTTTTTGTGTGAAGAACTTTTTAATATTAGTGTGATAATAGGCTACACAGCTGTCACTGATGTGTCTATATCAATTACTGTGCTTGGAGTTTCATACAAATTCAACATTTCAATTTTGACAACCTCCTCTTATAATTTCTGAATTGTCTCTGGTCTGGTCTGGTGGGAGGCCTTCGTTGGCCGTGGCTAGTTACCACCCTACAGTCAAAGACGTGCCGCCAAGCGATTTAGCGTTCCGGCACGATGGGTGTAGAAACCAATTAGGGGTATGGGTTGAATGTTCACTGCCATACCCCTTCCAAGTTAGCCAGCTACCATCTTAGACTGCATCGTCACTTAACATCAGGTGAGATTGCAGTCAAGGACTAGCTTGTCATTGAATAAAAAAAAAACAACTTGTTATAACTTATGAGGAGTCAGGATTTTTTTTATTTTCATACTTATTTAAATTCTAATTTAATATAGCATAATATTCCACCATGGTTCCTGTACCTAATTCCTCTACTCAAAATGTTTTTCACCACACACCACTCTCAAAAGAATACTGTCTATAAAAGACTACAAGTTACCATTTTATTGGAACGTAGTTCCTTATCGCGCGAACGAAAGGGGGCTAGATGGAAAAAATTAAGACAAGAAGGAAAAATTAAGTGAATTTGGCATTGTGTTCAATATTTTCACACTACAATATTAGATCTCCGTAGCCTTGTGGTTTCTACAGTCGCATAAAGGTCAATGCGCGATGGTTCGTTTCCCAGCTTGACAGACTGAATTTTCAATTTTATTTTAAATAATTTCTACATGTGGAATTTTTCCCTAATTTTTTATTTTTATTATTAATTTATTATTAAATGGAACTTCGTTCCAACCGGGTGTTCCACGACACTCACGCATTTTTTTCATTTTTCAGAGATCACCTCCCAGAATCAGCCTTCATGTACCAACTGCTGGGTCTGAACCTTCTCTTCCTGTTATCACAGAACAGAGTTGCAGAGTTCCACACTGAGCTTGAGCGCTTATCAGTAGATGTGATCAGAGTAGATCCGTATGTGAGGCATCCTTTAGCATTAGAACAGTATCTCATGGAAGGAAGCTATAATAAGATTTTCTTGGCCAAGGTACGATTATAAAGGAGCTTTAAAGTTTTCAAAATTGGAATGCCCTTCTGGCTTCCGTTTTTTTCAGTTAGCTATAACGTAGGTATCTTTAAATCAAGAGTGAATAGGCATCTTCTAGGGAAATGCGCTCCATTTTTGGCTGCATAGTCACTTACCATCAGGTGAGAGTGCAGTCAAGCATTAGTCTATAAAGGGGGTTGGCGAATTTTGACCCAGAATTTTTAAAAACCGTTCAGATTCAGAAAATATTTAATTTTAATTAATATTATTTTTCTGTGTAAATCCCATAATTTTAGAAGATGGGGATCAAAAATATAATTATTCACAAGTACACATTATAAATAACCGTTACATGGCAATACAAGTGAATATCTTTTTTTCTCCCAACTTTATTTGATAGACTGATTAATTTTTTGGTAGTCTGGAACAAATATGAGAAGTTTGATTCGTGAATGTGGGCGTTCAGTGTTCAGTTCAGTTCGTCTGGGTCAGAAACTACAAACTATATGGAATTCACCAATCTCCTTTTAAAAAAAATATCATCATCATAATGCATCCACTGTAAGTTTTGCCTAAAATTAATTCTAAGTATTCTAAGTGTATTACATCACACAACTGCTTTAACACTTTAAACATACTCATATTTTATGATTTTCAAACTAGTGACCCACCCTAGTTTTGCATGGGTGCAGCTTACTAATGAAGAAAATGAAAAGTGCATATTGATTTTTTCATACAAAAATACCATCATTCCAACTTTGGAATTGATTTGGTGTGGATTTTAACAAAGATCAAAAATCAGCTAAATCTAGCCATTCTCAAGTGATCTAATATATACACATACATTTGGCAATCAATATTTATAAATTGTTACATATTATTATTTTTATTTTTAAGCTATTGCATAGCTTTTATCGCGGGCTTTGAACTAGGACAAACAGTTTGAGCGCGGCGACCGAATCAAGAAATTCCGTAACGAAAAAACCTAACACCGTCGTTCAGTAAGCGTAAGCGTTCAACATTTTAGAGATTCACAAGTAGCTCTGTTTGGCGCAGTGGGTGAGCGTCTGCTTTCTTTACGGTGTCGCAGGTTCGAATCTCACTCGCGAAGTAGTGACAGTGCGCTTTTCTTGTTTGTTTGTTTTTTAATTATTTTTTTGCATAATTTTTATCATGCAAAAAAAAAATATTGCATAAATATTATAATTGCATAAGTTGATAAAAAATGCTATGCAATAGCTTTACCGCGGCAGTCCCCGAGTGCCACTTAATTTTTTTTATTGTATAGCTATCTCTTATTCCCAGGACAATGTGCCAGCTGAGAGCTACACCCTGTTCATGGACACACTGCTGGAGACGGTCAGAGGTGAAATAGCTGCATGCATTGAGAAGGCTTACTTCTGCATATCCTGCAATGAGGCTGCCAGGAGGCTCAACTTGCCTTCACAGCAGGCTGTGCTTGAATATGGCAAGAAGGTAACATCACACATTATATTATAATGAGAATTCAAGAAGACCCATCCTGTACAGTGTGGTGAAGAAGAGACCTGCTTCCACTTCATAGCTGAGTGCCCTATGTACTCATTGGTAAGATGGGAACTGCAAGGTAAGGATAGATTAAGCGAAGAAGACCTGACAAACCTTTCAATAGGGGACAGTTAAGTTTACGAAAGCTACAGGTAGGTTTGAGGGGGTGGGCTGCCTGGGCACCAGTAACCTGTGTCCAAACACGGGGAATTGGTTGGAATAGTTCTGACACAGGATTGATCACCCGCCTGGCGTTAGCAGGCGTCCCCTCCACAAATACAAACATCACACATTGAGGGCTAATGTTTTAATGCTCACTAGTGGGGGCCACTGGCGAGTAAGGTCCTCTGTCGTGAACGGGTGCCGCCTACGGGAATTGGGCTACTTTGTGTCTGCCCGTCTTAACATGAATTGAATTGTAGTACTTTTTTTTTTTTGGAACTTCCCCTCATTGTGGAAATATTATATTTTATAGTAACAAAGTTGCATAGGTTAAATCGGCTTGGCATCCAGCTGCCCACAAGATAGTATAAAAAACTTATTACAATGTAATAGCTTCATAATAATATTGTAAGATGATTATTTTGAAAAGAGCAACTGCTGAGTTTCTTGCCGGCTCTTCTCAGCAGAATCCGATTTTCGAACCAGTGGTAGAATCATGACTTGTCATAAGAGCCAAGGGTTGGCCTACGTAAAATAAATCATTTTGAATTTTGAATTCTGTCAATATTTATTACTACGACTGTGGGAACAGTTTAGTTCACAGACACAATAGTGCGCCTTTTTGGGCATTAGCACTGTCTATTTGTATTTTCTAAAACTTAACATTTATTGCAGCGCAACTGGACGTTGGGTGCAGACAACTGCTACCATTTCGCGGCCTCTGAGGAAACCAACGCGTCGCCCGCCGATGTGTTCCCCTCGCTGGAGCTGGCCGAGCAGACCATAGAATACGCTAGACATCTTGAGATGATTGTTTAGAATGTCGATTGTAAAAGATAAACTTTAGGAATGTCGCTTGTTTG
The DNA here is from genome assembly GCA_029955525.1 of Oeneis ivallda. Classification (NCBI taxonomy): domain Eukaryota; kingdom Metazoa; phylum Arthropoda; class Insecta; order Lepidoptera; family Nymphalidae; genus Oeneis; species Oeneis ivallda. The sequence continues at coordinate 4,743,693 of JARPMR010000018.1, read as the reverse complement.
CTTACGAGCACGCCCCATAAACTTGACAGTACGTGCCTATTATGATGTACACACTAGGCACACATTAAGAAATTGTTTTTGAATTTTCACCCCCAAGGGATTAACTCCCTTGGGGGTGAAATAGAGTGAAAGTTTGTATGAAAGTCTGTCATTTTTCAAGTTATGTAGTGTTAAGATAGGTTTCACAATTTTTGAGAGTTCTACCTCTGTTAAACAGGGGGTGAAAATTTGTATGAAAATCCTTTATTATTTCAAGTTAAATTCATGAAACTTGGTATTTTGGTTTTCAATTAGAAATAAAGAGATGTGTTCTATTTTGCAAATGGGGGATGAAGATTTGTGTGAAAGTCCGTAATTTTTACCCAGTTATGGCAAAGCCAAAAGAAAGAGTTATGATTTTTGCAGTCTCTGTATATATTATGCATGTCACTATTTAATCCATCATAGCAAATAAACTACTGAGCCGATTTCCATTCCGAGAGCCGAGCCGAGAGCTATTCAAAAAATGAAGTGTCAATCGATTTGTTATGATCACATTATGATGGTCCAGGTAACATAAGGCTACATTTATACGAACAAAATCAATATGACAGATGTTACATCCAATTTTTCAGTCATGTTACAGTTTTTAAACTTTAGTCCTTGTACAAGGTATATTCATGATAATAAAAATATAAATTCCACCCTAAAAGCAAGTCGCGTGGGTAAAAAGTTGTACTCAAATAAGAATCTTTAGTTTGTATGGGGCGCGCTGTAAACGATAAACAATAATAATTATTGTGATTGATAATATCGTATTAATAAAAATCAATGCTGAATAATTATTTGGTCACTATTACCATTTTTATAAATACAAGATAAATAAAACTAATACATACATAATAAGCTTTTATTTCATACATTACTATTTACTACAGTGTAGGTACACACGAATTCATTAGACTCTGTATGTTTTCTAATTTTAGAAGATTCATAAACTAACTCATTAGACTTTGTAAGTTGTCTAATTTTAGAAGCTTCATAAAATACTCAAGAGCGTTCTTCATGTGCCAGTCCTTTGCTTCTAAGCACCTGAAATAAGTATTTTATTAGTAGGGTAGGTATAATAATGCAATAAGAATCAGGAACTGGGTACGTATTCTTGGAAAAGAATTAGAATTTTACGACGTGGATTATCTTGGTGATTAATTCCTACATTGTGGCAGTCTTGAAAGTGAACGTGTCATTCAAAATCATTCTTTCCTCTTTATCAACCGATGGTCGACCTGAGAGCTGGACAAAGGTCTTTTGCCTGGACTTCCACAGGTATTGGTCTTGCGCCGCCTGAATCCAGCGAGACCCTGCGGGCCTGCGACTCGTTTGATCTCGCCACTCCATCCTCAATACCAATACCCAATTAAGTAGGTACCTAGGTAATTAACTAAATAAAAATTAAAGTTGTCTCAGAACAGCTATGAACTATAATAAGAGATTATTATAGTACCTTTCACTAGGCAATTTTTCTAATTCCGTTATTTTCATGAATATTTGCACAAGTTGCTCTTTAGTGTCATCGTCTGGAGGGGATTCGAATTTTATATCCAACATGCTTTTCTTTGAGACCTGAAATAAAAACAAAAATTTAAAAGAAGATAACATTTAGAACAATATTTTAATGTATTTCTGCTGGTCTGCAGTATATATTTAAAATACTAACACGAACGTAATTATATGAACAAATCGTCTCGTCTATAGGAAGCTTAAAGCTTTACTTCGGTACCATAGATAAAGAAATTTTATAACATGGCAATAAATTGATTGATTTGGGCTCGGCGACGCCGCTGTCAAATGTCAAACATTGCAATCATCAATTTACGACGAAGTCAGTGTGAATGTGAAATTATATTTGTGATTTTACCATCAAATATCGTGAAACATGAAGAAACATCAAACGAGGCAAAAATCCCTGAACGACCCCATCATAGTGTCGCGGGTGAAGAACTACCTCGCAGAGAATGTGGACAAAACTTTCGTCGACGTGAGCCAAATGGCGCGTTCTCTCAAAGAGCGGTATCGCGAGTACAACAACAAAAGCGACAACGTTTTTTGTCAGATGGTCGAAGGTGCGTACAAAGTCGTGTTGCACAGCTACGGACTCGACGGCCCCACCACGTCAGAAGGCTCGGAAGAGGAATCGGACTTGGAGTTATTAGACGAGAACAACAGTGCAATGAACGATCGCCTATTGGCAATGTACAAAAAACGGCCGACGGCCACCCGCCGCGCGACCGACAAGTCCGGCGAACCCATTGACATTCTCAGCAGCGACGAGGACGGCGGCGCGGCGCCGAAGATACCGAAAATTAACGACCAAATAACCATAACCCCCCACATACCCAACCGCAATGCCAACAGCACGAGCATTGAGCGCTCGGCGAAGATGCAACCGCACCAAAACACGACCGATAAAAAACGCAAAGCGGAATCGAGCAAGAGTGGCGTTTCCAAGAGAAAAATGGAATTTGCTGCTGCCAAAAATGCTAAGGTTAGCTTCGAGGACATCGGAGGAATCTCTGAAATTATCACCCAGATCTGTGATCTGGTATTGCACATGAAACACCCTGAAGTGTACGCCCAGCTGGGGATCAAATGCCCTCGAGGAGCATTACTGCACGGGCCTCCGGGAACGGGAAAAACTTTGCTCGCTCATGCTATTGCTGGTAAGCTTCAATTGCCGCTAATAGCAGTTCCGGGGACTGAATTAGTAGGTGGCATGTCTGGGGAATCAGAGGAGAGAATTAGAGAGCTGTTTGAGAGGGCAGTGTCAGTTGCCCCATGCATTCTATTCATTGATGAAATAGATGCTGTGTGCGGCAATCGCATACATGCTCAAAAAGATATGGAGAAGAGAATGGTTGCTCAGTTATTAGCCAGCTTGGATAGTTTAAGTGAAAACAGTGCCTCTGTGTTAGTACTGGCTGCAACAAACAATCCGGATGTCTTAGACCCTGCTTTGCGGAGAGCTGGGAGGCTTGAACAGGAAATTACTTTAGGTATTCCTTCACTGAAAGCTAGGAAAGAAATCCTTTCAATACTTTGTAAAAACTTAGCCCTTTCAGATGATGTTGACATGAACACTCTTGCTCAAATCACTCCAGGTTTTGTTGGTGCTGATTTGCAGGCACTTGTAAACAAAGCTAGCACATATGCTGTCAAAAGAATATTTTCTGAAATACGTCTACAGAGCAAAGCACTGAGTCCAGGTAAAAGTGAGAAGGATACAAAAGCCAATGATGAGACGACCACTGATCTCCCGAATGGGGAAAAAGAGAATGAAGAAAATCCTCCCACAGAGTCTAATGAAGAGAGCTCCAAGGAGAAACCTGTAGAGCCAGAGAGCACAGAGAATGTAACACAAGACTGCACCAATGAAAATGGAATTTCTAACCATACAGTGGTTTCCCCAGACAATAAACCAATGGATCCTGTGGATGAAGTTGTGAGTCTTCTGGAGGACACTATGCCTTATTCAGAAGAGGAGCTGACAGGTCTTGCAATGAGGCAAGATGACTTCCTTAAAGCACTGAAAACAACCAAGCCTTGTGCTGTTAGAGAGGGTATAGTCACAGTTCCTGATGTGACGTGGGACGATGTTGGATCTTTGAATCAAGTTCGCAAGGACCTACAACTAGCTGTGCTAGCACCTGTTAAATACCCTGATCAGTTGAAAAAGCTTGGGTTGTCTGCACCTAGTGGGGTGTTACTCTGCGGGCCTCCGGGATGCGGTAAGACCTTGCTGGCCAAAGCTGTTGCCAACGAGGCTGGGGTCAACTTCATATCTGTGAAGGGGCCTGAACTACTGAACATGTATGTGGGTGAGAGTGAGCGCGCCGTGCGTACTTGCTTCAGACGGGCGCGCAATTCCGCGCCATGTGTGATATTTTTCGATGAATTCGACGCTTTATGCCCCAGACGCAGCTCACATGACAACAACGGAGCTGCCAGGGTTGTAAACCAGTTGCTGACGGAAATGGACGGCATAGAGAGCCGGGAAGGAGTGTTTGTATTGGCTGCTTCTAACAGACCTGATATCATTGACCCGGCAGTCCTAAGACCGGGCAGGCTAGACAGAATCATGTACGTAGGCATGCCAGCAAGGGAAGACAGATTTGATATACTGCAGAAGTTAACCAAAGGAGGCACACAACCTCAATTAGGTCCAGATGTAGATTTGCAAGTGATCGCCAACTTAACAGAGGGATACACAGGTGCAGATCTGTCTGGGTTAGTAAGAGCAGCTGCAACTAACTCCTTGACGAGTCATATCACAAATGGTACTCTTGACGATGATATATTTGTCACTTTTGAAGACTTTAGGGCTGCACTCACAAAATGTAAGCCGTCGGTTTCGGCTAAAGAACAGTTGCACTATGAAAAGCTAAGACTAAAGTATGCTGGCAACGATGAGAAAGAGATGGAAATGGAAATTGAACCAACAAACGAAGAATCCATGGATACAGTGATATAACTAAGAAATATAGTAATAAGTGATAGTATTCCATTTGTATCACATCCCATATGAGTGTGTAAAACAGATTAAGTGCCAATTTGAACATAACTACTTTGAGGCATTGAGTGATTTACAGCTTAAGAGTTCAAATTACTTTTAGTACATAATCACACTAATGTAAGAGCTTCTTTAATAAAAGAAAGTGTATATTAGAATTTTGTCTTTTTCTTTTGTAGGTCTACATATTTCACTGCAATGGAAATTATTATTGGTTTATAGTTTCTAGAAGACTGTGATTGTAATGTTATCAATTGAAACAAAAGTTACATAATAACTACTTATCCAACTTCCAAGCACTGTAGGTGTTTAAAGTTCCTTTGAATATATTATTTGAAAAATTTTATTGGTAATTTTGAACTTACATTCACAGTACACTAGAATCAAATACCTAACTTAAAAGTTAAAACTATGTTAGGTATGTAATTAGAATTAATTACCTATGTATTCTTAGTTTCTCGCAATGGTAAACTAGATTAATTATTTGGGGAATAATTTTTAAGTTTCTGCACTCGAAAATGAATAAAATATTTTGATAAGTAAATATTTTTCTTTATTTTCCCTACTTTTTAACCTAAATTAGTTATTGGTTTTGCTTATATTTTATTTATTTAATATAAAATGCATGATTGTCGTGGAACACTTGGTTGGAACGAAGTGCCTTTTTTAATAATGATTTAATAATGAAAAAAACCGGCCAAGTGCGAGTCGGACTCGCGCACCGAGGGTTCCGTACTCCAGAAGTAAAAATATATTAATTTGCTTATTCATCGTTATCTTTGTTTGTTATTCGTGCGAACGCGCTGTTTTGGAGCGGACGCGTACTCAATAGTTGGTACTTTTTTTTTTGCCTACCTTCAAAAAATTATATTTATTAAATATTATGTAAACATGAGTGAAATAAGTAAGGAAATCGAATGTGATCGTAATATTTCGTGTGTAAATGTATTTGACGAAAGTGTACAATACGAGAACAGACAGCCAGAGAAAAGACTACACGTTAGCAGTAGCGGAAGTATCGAAGAAGATGGGTTTATGACGGTGACGCGGCGGCGACCCAAACGCTTGGCTTTACGCAGGGCTAGTAGTAGCGATCTCAACGATGATATCGAAATGTTGAAACAAACACAAGAAAACGAGAAAATAGAAGTGAGTGTTACGTCTAAGGAAATTTTGCCCAAACAAATGGCATTAGCAAAACTATTACGAGCAGAAAATATACAAAGCATTTTGAATGTTAAATATAAAAGTCCGTATAAAGTTTTGATAGAGTTTGGTGACAAAGAAAATGCTAATAAGCTTCTTACAAATAAAAGGTTTGCTGATTCCGATTATAGATGTCAATTAACACAGGAGTTGCAAATGATATTTGGTATAGTAAGAAATATAGATTTGGATGTTAAAGAGGAAGAAATGGTGGAAAGTTTTGAAAGCGAATATGAAATATTATCTATTAAAAGGTTAAAGAGATTTAAGGAAAGTGGTGATTGGGTTGAGAGTGAGTCAGTTAGGGTGTGTTTTAAGAGTTCTATCTTACCCTCGTATATACTTATATACGGGTGCAGATTTAAGGTAGAACCATTCACATTTCCTGTCTCACAGTGCTCCTCTTGTTGGCGCTATGGTCATTATAAGAAGTTTTGTCCAGGAAAGAAGGTATTATGCCCAAAATGTGGAAAACAACACTCTAATTGTGAGATCAAAGTATATACTTGCATTAACTGTAATGGGAATCATATGGCCCTTGACAGGATGGCCTGTCCTGTATTTCATAAAGAGAAGGAAATCAGAAAGATTATGTGTCAGGAAAACTGTACATATAGAAAGGCTCTACTTATTTACTACAATAAAAGGAATCCAAATGATAGACTACAGCGTGACAAGAGTAATGAGGTAAATGATGCAGTTAAAAATAATAACGCTAATTATAATGAAAGAAATTCTAATAAGACGTACAGAGATGTTTTAGTTACTGAAGCTGAAATTCATAATGAAAATAAAGAGATGTCAACAAATAGTGAAAAGGAAGAGGAGAACATTGAAAAGGCATTAACTGAGTCACATAAAGTTAAAAGAAGGAAGAAAAAAAGTCCTAAAATAGAAGGCACAACATTTTTTGATGATGAATTTGTGACTGAAAATATTGATAGGGAGAGACAACAGGGAGAGCATAACGATCAGGAGAAAAAACGTAAAAGACTTGATTTTGCAAGATTGTTATTGAAAATTAAAGAGGTATGCTTCTCACAAAGAAGCTTTGAGGATAAAATTAAATTGATTTTTAAAGTCATTATGGACGAAATTAAAATGCTAGTGTTTGATTTAATAAAGGGTAGTGACATTTTGAATAACATCTTTAATATATTTTGTAATGTATAGTAAGAACAAGAAGCGCAAGTTATGTTTCACACTTGCCATTGGCATGTGTTCGGAACCAAAATTTGAGAGAAACACTAATGTATGAACTTAATTTAAATTTTATGAATACTGATATTTTTAACTCTATTTTTAGTAAACCGTTGAGCATTTCGGCTATGAAAGTATTGATTTGTATAAGATTTGTTAGTGATTCTCTCAAATTGGTATAGTTTTAGATTTAATTATTGTTGATTTAATTATAATCATTTGTAAATTGTGTGTACCGATGGGGCTGACATATAGGTCACCTATAAAAGCCCCTTAAAAATAAATAAGATTTGAAAAAAAAAAAAATCTTTGTTTGTAGAGGTTTATTGTTAATATCAAAAAAATTATGCTAAGCGTTGGTTTTATTTTTCCTGTAAAATATACATAAACCTCTATTGACCATAATTATTTCTGATTTTTCGATTGGTGAACTTCGGAGGTAAGGGGGCATTTTGGCTGATTAATCAAAAACTATTATGTATAAAAATTAATAAAAATCTGTTTTAGAATGTACAGCCTTTCATATTATGATACCTCCCCTACCCCCTCGGTATAGTTATCTTACTTTGAAATTTCAAACCCCCGATTTTCCCCCTTTTTTAATAAAACTAAAAATGATTTTCGATTTTTTTTATTCCAATGATGTTGGCCACTATTATACACAACTATTCCAAATTTCATGTCGTTAGCTTTAATAGTTTATACTAAAATAATCGACTGTGACAGACGGATGGACGGACGGACGGAGAAAGTCTCACCATAAGGGTTCCATTTTTACCATTATGGTATTCGACTGTGACAGACGGATGGACGGACGGAGAAAGTCTCACCATAAGGGTTCCATTTTTACCATTATGGTACAGATCTCTAATAAATATAGTAAAAAATAATAATTTGCTATTAGGATTCGAACCCCCGAACCGATATTTTCTCTCCTTCGTCATGAATCCACTACGCCAGCAAAGCTTTAATGAAACGTGTGTAATAAACGAAGGCAAGAATTTTCCGTGACGACACTTGACGGAGAATTCTTATACTTTTAACCGCCTAGCCTCCATCCGCCAAACCGTCAGAAAAGGAACTTCGTTCCAATAAGCGTGATAATATCGTGATAATAATCCTTTATCTGCCCTTGAAGGTTCTATCAAAATCTGTTCAGCCGTGCCAGAGTGTAGCAACACAGACAGAAAAAATTTTTAAAAACATCTTTGTTATGCTATCGTTCAATTAGAAGATAGAGCTCAATGTTATCTCAGAAATGCAGTTTGAGATAAAAATATGTAAAATTACTATATATTACTTAAAAGATTATTTTTAACTACCTCTTTAGAATAATAACTTATTTAGGTAGGTATAAGTACCTACCTAAATAAGTATAAACAACTAGGTAGGTATTAACACTTGTAAGTAGTACAATGGACATTTTTTTATTAAATAAAAGTCATACTGTGCGAACATTTTATTAGAGTTATGTACATTTATTATTTTTAAAGCTTTTATTTTTATTTATTTTACCAACAGTGCTTCAGACAGTTCTTACCTTCTGCTGAATATCAGTTGCCTAAAAAAACTAGAAAAAAGCAAGCAGAAAGTTCTGTGTTTGTTAGAACATGAATACTCTTCAAAACAAAGGGATAATAATTATTATTTTCATGGTGTTTTCACAGGTAACTTGTGCAATTTTATTCCATCAAAATTGGCTCACGGAAGAAAAGGATATCTTACTTATATCTCTGCCCAGCTTAGTAGGTATAGTTCGTAGAAAAATCAAATGATGTTCCTTGGTCGACTTACAATTTTAAATATTATAGAAGTCGTAGGCTTCAAATAATTAATAACAATATAAGCTGTGCTGTTTTGGGTTTATACAACTCATGTTTATGCAACTGAGTTTCCTTTCGAATGATAAGGGTTTAGGCCAAATACAGACTGGCAAACTTCAGACACCTTTGAGAATATTATGGAGAACTCCCGAGCAAGCTGGTAACATCCTCACGACATTTTCCTTCACTGTCACAGCAAATGATACTTAATTACCTAAAATGCAAATAAATCTGAAAAGACAGAGATGCCTGGCATTCGAAAAGACAGAGATGCAGTGGGATTCGAAAAAACAGATGCCTGGGATTTGAAAAGACAGAGATGCCAGGGATTCGAAAAGACAAATGCCTGGGATTCGAAAAGACAGATGCCTGGGATTCGAAAAGACAGATGCCTGGGATTTGAAAAGACAGAGATGCCAGGGATTCGAAAAGACAGATGCCTGGGATTCGAAAAGACAGATGCCTGGGATTCGAAAAGACAGATGCCTGGGATTCGAAGAAACAGAGATGAATAGGGATTCGAAAAGACAGAGATGCCTGGGATTCGAAAAGATTGAGATGCCAGGGATTCCAAAAGACAGAGATGCCTGGGATTCGAAAAGACTACATCCTCACTTACCATCAGGCGAGATCGCAGTCAAGGGCTATTTTGTTATTATGAATAACAAAAGGCTATCAAGTATCAACGGTAGAGGACTGTTACATTTCGCATCCCTCTCTCTTGCACATTCTAATATTTTCAATGATTATAAATATCTCAGATACTGTTGACAAAATGTGGTCAATTATTATCTTAGACAGTAAAATTATGGATATTTTAGATATAGTTTTTATCATGATATACTAGATTTTGATAGAGAAAAAAGCGAAAACAAGTATTAACATTTATCGCTCTTATTCTCTATGAAAAACTAGGTAGATGATACAAATATGTCTAAAATATCCGTAATTTAACTATCGAAGATAATAATTGACCACATTTTTAACCGACTTCAAAATGGGAGGAGGTTAACAATTCGTCGGAATCTGTTTTTTTATGTATGTCCACCGATTACTCGAAGACGCCTCGCCTGAACCGATTTGGAAAATTCTTTTTGACGTGATAACGTCTTATAAATCGATCAACATCGGCTGCATACACGAAAAAGTGTCACGTTCCGCCTGAGCCTGAGGGTGCAAGCGAGAGCGCGGAACAAGCGATAGAGAGGAATGATCGGCCCAAGCATTGGCTCGTGCCGCCCGCCAGTCATCGTCAATGTTTCTTTACGACGTTATCACGTAAAACTATCGTACGTAAACCAACTTTACAGACAACTAATTTTTTTGTTTGAAAGGGTATACTCCCCATGTGGTCCCATATAAATTTTAACGAAATCGGTCGAGTGGTTTTTTAAAATATCAACAATAAATTAAATACTTTGTATAGTGTGTATGTAATGTAGTAAAGCGGGAGTTTAAAGTCGGTTATTTAAAAAGAGTTTTTTTCAAAAGTAGGTATCTGAGATTTTTACAATCATTGAAAATAGAATGTGCGAGAGAGAGGGATGCAAAATGTAGGTCGACCGTTTAACTCGCGTATCGCCTGCGCGGTAAGAAGGGAGCGGGGGCGGGTAACGCTACACACGGAGTCAATAATCCAAAGATTTATCTCGAGATAGACATTGTTGGTAAAGAATTAAGTATTTATTTTTAAATTTTAACATCTCTAACATCTCCCTCCGCTCCCTTCTTACCGCGCAGGCGATACGCGAGTTAAACGGTCGACCTATAATAGTTCCCTTAAAAGCATAATAAGTACTCACCGAGAGCATTTGGAACGCCCTTTTAGAAAACTCGTACGTCGGCTCGTCCCAGTATAGCATCTCGTTGCATATTTTGTACTCGCATCCGTTCTTGGTCTGCAGGTGGACGGTGCGGGTGAATGCTAGAAGAGTTTCGTCTTCGGCCAAGGACTCGGCGGTTAGCTTGAGTATGCCGTTCACACGGACTATCGTTGACAATTCCTGCACCAACAAGCTATAATTTAGGAAAAATTAGACCTACTTCATCATCATCATCTTCAGCAACCCATCAACGGCTCACTACTGAGCGCAGGTCTCTCAGAGAAGGGTTATAGGCCATAGTCTACCAATTACCTGACCATTCCACACCAATTACTTTTAAATAGGCATATAGTAGACTCTTAGTGATTAGATTTGTTGTGTTGGTTAAGGTCAATAAAGTTTTATTTATTTATTTATTTATTTATTTGGGTGAATCAACTTTTTTTTGTTGTGGCGAAGAAATTTTTAAAAATAAATTAATTGTAATATTACACTTTTTTCTGTATTATTCATATAAAATAATTATTGAACTTTATTACTTAAAGTATGGCCGGGAACTTAAGAGGCCAGCGGAGAATGAATTGCCCATACAAACGTAATACCTAACGTAATACCCAAAATAATTTGTAATTGGAGAATATTTCCATCATATTATGCGATTATTTGGATTCAAATTGTATTGATCTAGGTACCTGGATATATATGTTTTCAAAATAGTTTACTAAAATGAAATGTAAACGAATTGCGTTTTGCATATTTTTATGACGTAAATGGCATGTTTTCTTCTTATTTGTTTCATAATAAAACCAACGATATCTTAGCTAAATAATTCATCAGGAACATAGCTTATATTGTTAAGTTACAAAATAACAACACAAAGTGAAATCACAACAAATTTTCATTCATCATTTTTGGTATTTACGGAAAAAGACCAAATTCAGACGCTAAATATTGCTGTCGCACCAAGCATGGAGCCGATGTGAATAGATAAATAGAGATAGCAATATACCGGCCGATTTTTGCACGCGCCTTGAATTGGAGTTGCGAACGATGTTCACCGTACTCTTAATATGTCTCCTGGGTGACGGACCGTATTTTATTCAATAAAAATGCATAAAATAACATTAAATCACTGTATTTTCAATATGTATCGAAAAACTTAAATAATTATGTAAATTATAGACTTTATTCTTACCACTGAAGGTTTAAAATTTAAAACGGAGTTACGATATGGCGGCGGTTAAAAGACTTTTTTAAAAAGAAATTATAAAAATATTTAATAGAAAAAAAATTACAATTTATAAAAATATAAAATAGTCTCAGAAATGAGTAATGAGGGTCGTGGCTGGAATCAGACTGACTTCCCGATCCATTGTCCCATTGTCTTCCGTTTCTGCAACGCTGCATCTATCGACGCTGTCCATTGTTAATGGATGTTCCTTCATCGGAGGTTTCGACATGGTAACTACGGCCATGAGATTTTTTAAATCCAGATAACAAAGTTTAATGATAGTCGTTTCTTGGGACAGCCAATATTTGTATGGGAGCTGCAAATTGTCTTTTGGGTCACCAACCAAAAATCTAATAAATATAAGTAAAAATGAAACAAAAATGTTATTAGTTTATTACTTAACTATCTAATTTATTGTTAACGTTGTTAAAATCATTTATTGAGTTCAATTTTAATGTATAAAATTATAAAAGTACAAGGGACAGGTGAAAACAAAAAAAAGTTGATTCACCCATTTACCACGCTGGCCCAATACGAATTGGTAGACTTAGCGGTAGCGATCGCGCGTTTTTATGGTCTTTAGCGATTTTGGCATTCTGCGTGCATAGCAAGGGATGCGAAATGTAACAGTCCTCTTAAAGGAATAAAGACCCACTCACGTTATGGAACATAACATCGACATTGAAGGTGGAGGTGTCGTGCTGCAGGTTCGGCCATTTCCTCAGCAGCTTGGCGATGTTGGCAGCGCCGTGGATCTCGTCGTCGTCACGTTCGACTAGCACGCGGCTCTTTATGAGGAGGTTGCGCGCGTCTTTAAACTTCGGGTCGTGACCTGGTATTGGGTATTTGAGTATTCAAAGTATTGATATTCATTATTTATAATCGAAAATGTAACACGTAAGAATAACATTTGTAAAAACAGAAAATAAATCGGTCCAAAACCAAAAAAAATTAAAAGAGTGTGTGCTTAAGACCGCACGGCAGAAGTGGAAACTTCATTGGCAATCGCAATCAATGTATATACTCTAATTAATCTAATCAATATACTCTAATCAATTTATATATGACAGCTCAGTCAGTGAGACAACAGAAGAGCAGCTGACTGTCTCGCTCGGGTACACTCGGCGGTCCCGAGTTCACCCGATAGAGCCTTTCACCTCAGAGCGTGACGGATCAGCCTAACTCACTACCTACGTAAAAATGTGTGTGCGGTGCGCCAAAAGAAGGTTTCACTTCAATAAGTTATAGAGCTTTAAAGTTTCCTGTTAGACAGAGAAAGCGCGACTGAAGTGTGATGTCACAATTCAGCAGCTCCATACACGCTCCATAGAAAATATCGTTTTAGAAAGAAACAGATACAGCCACATTAAAATAGCTTATAACACCGAGACTAGTAAAGATATTAAAATCATAATATTTAATAACGTTATTTTAAATAAATAAAAAGAATATCAGTCAAATACCCAATTATGAGCTTCACTAGAGATCCGCCCCGACTTCGCACGGATGCAATTGACTAATGAAGAAATTGAGTTTTTCATACAAAACTACCATCCAAAGGAGTATGGGTAAGAGTGGACCCAGACACAAAGTTAAATCCCTTCCTTCCTTGTCAACCGATAGACGTCCACAGCTGGACAAAGGTCTCTTGCATGGACTTCCACAGGTTTCGGTCTTGCGCCGCCTGAATCCAACGGCTCCCTGCGTTTGATGTCGTAGGTCCACCTAGTGTGGGGGTCTGCCAACACTGCGCTTCCCGTGCGGGGTCGCCACTCCAGCACCTTGGGACCCTAACGACCATCAGCTTCAAACTATGTGCCCTGCCTATTTCCACTTCAGTTTCGCGACTCGCTGAGCTATGTCGGTGACTTTGGTTCTCCTACGGATCTCCTCATTTCTGATTTGATCTCGCAGGGACACACCGAGCATAGCTCACTCTATCGCCCGCTGAGTGACCCTGAGCCTTCTTATGAGGCCTATGGGCTAACTTTGGTTAGCGACCATGTTTCGAATCCGTAAGTCATCACTGGCAACACGCACTGTTCGAAGACTTTAGTCTTCAGGCACTGAGGGATTTTGGACGAGAAGACATCTCGGAGCTTCCCGAACGCTGCCCAGCCGAGTTGGATTCGGATGGATGGAAAAGAGATATCGCCATATCTCTGGTCGGTTACGGCTTAGAGACATTTTCTCTTCTCCTATGGACTTCTTAAATAATGCCCTATTTATGAACTTAGTTTCGTCATTGGCGGAGACAAAAAAATTGATGCCAGAAGCTTGCATTGTTCTTTAGGTAACATGATCATACTCACGCATTCTATTCCTGTACGTGATAGTCATGACAGCCTTCTCTGCGTACAACGACTGAATGTCCCTTCTGTCCTCGCGCGGCGCTTCCAGCAACGGGAAGAATACTTCTAGATACTTCTCGACTATCGCGCGGGCGTCTTCCGGACAGTAGTTCTTTTGGAATGGAGGCATGTCGCCTTTGAGAACTATTGGTATTTCGTCCTGAAATTGATTTATTTAATTTAAAAGAGAAAATAATATTAACGACAAATAAAAAGTAACAAACATTGATATTAGGTTTTCTTCAAGGCCAAGTCTCTTCAGAGGCTGTTGCATTCATTGCAGCAATGTTTTAGGGGGTTACTCACCCAGGTACCTCAAGGTGGGGGATATGGTCATCTTTACCATGACATTGGGTTGCTTTCAAAGGTGCAGTCTCTTCAGAGGCAGTCGCCTGCATTGCAGAAATCTCAGTAATACTCACCAGTTTCCTCAAGGTGGGGAATATGGTCCTCATGACTGACAGGGTTGCCTTCAAGGTGCAGTCTCTTCAGAGGCAGTTGCCTGCATTGTAGCAATCTCAGTAGTACTCACCAGTTCCCTCAAGGTGTTGAATATCGTCCTCATGACTGACAGGGTTGCCTTCAAGGTGCAGTCTCTTCAGAGGCAGTTGCCTGCATTGTAGCAATCTCAGTAATACTCACCAGTTCCCTCAAGGTGGGGTATATGGTCCTCATGACCGTCACATAGCGGTCGGGCTCAGTTTAGTCAGTGCACAGCGGGTTGCCCTAAAGGTTCAGTTTCTTCAGGGGCAGTTGCCTGCATTGTAGCAATCTCAGTAATACTCACCAGTTTCCTCAAGGTGGGGAATATGGTCCTCTTGACTGACAGAGTTGCTCTCAAGGTGCAGTTTCTTTAGAGGCAGTTGCCTGCATTGTATCGATCTCAGTAATACTCACCAGTTTCCTCAAGGTGGGGAATATGGTCCTCATGACTGACAGGGTTGCCTTCAAGGTGCAGTCTCTTCAGAGGCAGTTGCCTGCATTGTAGCAATTTCAGTAATACTCACCAGTTCCCTCAAGGTGGGGAATATGGTCCTTATGACCGTGACATAGGGCTGCCTTCAAGGTGCAGTCTCTTCAGAGGCAGTTGCCTGCATTGTAGCAATCTCAGTAATACTCACCAGTTCCCTCAAGGTGGGGTATATGGTCCTCATGACCGTCACATAGCGGTCGGGATCGGTGTAGTCAGTGCATAGCGGGTTGCCCTCAAGGCGAAGTCTCTTCAGAGGCAGTTGCCTGCATTGTAGCAATTTCAGTAATACTCACCAGTTCCCTCAAGGTGGGGAATATGGTCCTTATGACCGTGACATAGGGCTGCCTTCAAGGTGCAGTCTCTTCAGAGGCAGTTGCCTGCATTGTAGCAATCTCAGTAATACTCACCAGTTCTCTCAAGGTGGGGTATATGGTCCTCATGACCGTCACATAGCGGTCGGGATCGGTGTAGTCAGTGCATAGCGGGTTGCCCTCAAGGCGAAGTCTCTTCAGAGGCAGTTGCCTGCATTGTAGCAATTTCAGTAATACTCACCAGTTCCCTCAAGGTGGGGAATATGGTCCTTATGACCGTGACATAGGGCTGCCTTCAAGGTGAAGTCTCTTCAGAGGCAGTTGCTTGCATTGTAGCAATCTCAGTAATACTCACCAGTTCCCTCAAGGTGGGGTATATGGTCCTCATGACCGTCACATAGCGGTCGGGATCGGTGTAGTCAGTGCATAGCGGGTTGCCCTCAAGGCGAAGTCTCTTCAAAGGCAGTTGGCGGCATTGCAGCAATGGCTTGATACTGTCTATGTAATTGTATGAGAGATCCAGTGTCCTTAGTCTAGGCGTTCTGGATTCTAGTTCAAAACCTTCGAGCGAACTGAAAAATTAAAACAAAAAGCCTAAGTAACATCAGCTATTTTTTCTTGGATTTTTTATACGGTGAACATTTTTTTCTCACAGAAATGCGTAAGCGACACGCTAGGACGTTATAGCATAAGTATGTCACGCACTCTTTAAACATTTCTGTGGTGGTGTCGTGTGATGCCGGTTGTTACGTTCCCTCAAATATGGTTGAGCGAAGCAATGGCTGGGTCAGGCGTCATGCTCGTGAACGGGTGCCACCGGCGGGAATGGGGCTACTTTATGTCTGCCCATCTTAAGATAGAAGTTAGTCGGTATGCATTTTTGGAACTTTCCTCATTGTGGAAACACTGCATATATAGCATTTACTGTATTGTAAATTTGTTTTGAAAAGAGCAACCGCCGAGTTTCTTGCTGGTTCTTCTCGGCAGGAAAGGCATTCTGAACCAGTGGTAGATTCATCGACTATTCAAAAGCACTTGTAAAATTTATTTGAATAAAAAATATTTCCATTCTATTCTATTCTAAAACATCGTAAGCGCCTGGTAAAGGGCACGTCAGTTACACGTTTCTCTGAAACGTTTTTAGGGTTCCATACCAAAATGGTAAAAATGGAACCCTTATGGTGAGACTTTCTCCGTCCGTCTGTCACAGTCGATTATTTCAGTAACTATTAAAGCTATGGACTAGCTATATGTATGATAGTGGCCCAAAATCATTGGAATAAAGAAAAATCGAAAATTATTTTTAGTTTTAATAAAAAAGGGGGAAAATCGGGGGTTTGAAATTTCAAAGTAAAATAACTATATCGAGTGGGGTATCATATGAAAGGCCTTGTGCATTCTAAAACAGTTTTTTATTTATTTCTAGATATAATAGTTTCTGATTTATCGGTCAAAATGTCGAAAAAAATACCGTTCCCCCCCCCCCCCCCCCTTATCTCCGAAGTTTACCAATCGAAAAATCTGAAATAATTATGGTCAATAGAGGTTTATGTATATTTTACAGGAAAAATAAAACCAACGCTCTAACTAGCATAGTTTTTTTTTTTATTAACAATAAACCTCTACAAACAAAGTTAACGATAAATAAGCAAATTAATATAATATTATCGTTTTACTTTTACTTTTGGAGTATGGAACCCTCGGTGCGCGAGTCCGACTCGCACTTGGCCGGCTTTTTTGCGATTTGTTTACTTTTTAATATAGCAGAAAAAATAGACTATGGACTAATCACAGTGGATAATGTGTGTGCGTGTGTGTATGTGTGTGTGTATATATTTCCATCATCATCAGCAAGCGATCAACGGCTCACTACTGAGGGCAGGTCTTCTCTCAGAAGGGTTATAGGCCATTGTCCACCATGCTGGCCCAACGCGAATTGGCAGATTTCACACGCTTTTGAGAACATTACGGAGAACTCTCAGGCGTGCAGGTTTCCTCACGATGTTTTTCTTCACCGTTGAAGCATACAGTAGTACTTATTCGTTAAACGCATATAACCTCAAAAAGTGTTTGTTTTCCTCAAAGTTAAATAGATTCCTTAAAAATACTGTGAAATATGAAGCTCTGCTTTTCGCGTTTAAATAATCTACTAGATGATGCCCGCAATTACATACGCGTGGATTAAGGTTTTTGAATTCCCGCGAGAACTGCAATTTTCCGGGGCAGAAATTAGCCTATGTGCTAATCCTGGGTATGAGCTATATCTCCGTTCTAAATTTCAGCCAAATCGTTTCATTCGTTGTGGCGTTAAAGAGTAACAAACATCCATCCTCACAAACTTTCGCATTTATAATATTAAGTAGGAAGTAGGACTAGTAGGATATTATAGTCTATTTTTTTTTTAACAAACGAGTACTGTGTAAGAGACATTTCCGATATTGACAGAGTGAGATGTGTCATTGTTAGGGGTGGGGTACTGAGTATGTCTCTCGCACATTTCTGATATTGACAGAGTGAGATGGGTAATCTTAGGGATGGGGCCTGGGACTCTATGTTGATTTCGTGGACCAATAGCGCCGCAGTAAAAATTTTTGGTACTCGTTTGTTAAAAAAAAACAGACTATAGTGTAGGATTATATTCTAAAGTATGAATATGTGAACTCACGTGATCCTATTGTGGGATAGGTTGAGCTCGGTCAGATATTCCCATACAACGACGCTCTGTATCCGCACAATCTCGTCTTGGTTGCTGATACGGTTCAGGGGGAAGTAAATGAAATGGCTTATGTCTGGAACAAACGTCATCACACTAAAATAACAATAAAAAAAATGCTGGCCGGAAAAAATTATGGGCCCTGGAGAACCTTAAATCCTTAAGCTAGATAATTTCACTTAAAGGAAACATTCTCTTATTTTTAAAAAGAAACAAAACTGCGTCGATAGATTTTCTATAATTGGCCTGTCTCTATATTTTGTCAAAAGTATCTGAGATTTTTACAATCATTGAAAATATTAGAATGTGCGAGAGAGAGGGATGCGAAATGTAATAGTCCTCAACCTTTTTAAATATCTAATAGACCAAAAACGAGTGTGCTTTAGACCACACGACTGAAGTAAAACTTACGAAACGCAACTGGCTATGAGAGAAAGAGAGAAAGAAAATATGTGCTCGCACTTCTCTCTCTTGCCCCTACAGTAATATACGAAACGTAACTCTCTCTCTTTCTATCTTCACTAAATTATATCTCCCTCTCAACTTCCGTTCGCCTCGGCCGATCACACTTTTCGTAACGCATTCACAGGCTTACTCCCCAAGTCAAGCGTGCGTAAAGAAGTTTTACTTCAATAAATATTTACTTTTCTTTAATCTTACCATATTTAAGCGTGAACTCGCTCAAATCCAACACCCTCTCTCCGTCATAGTTCATCACCAAACGTCTCTTGAGCACGGCGCGCGGCAGAAAATCCAGCTTTTTATGAGACAGAGTGCTTATAGACACAGTGATTTTTAGCTCCACTTCGCCCTTTTTTATTACGAAACTCAGCCGATGTATCATTAGAAGCGCACCCCGGCATCGCGTCACGAAGAACTTGCACTCGCTTGAGTTGAACTAGAAATTAAAAAAAAATGCGGTTGGAACGAAGTTGAATAATAAATTAATAATAAAATGAAGCAGTGATAGCCTCGTGGTTAGGACTGTGGTGTCCTAATCGGGGGGTCGCAGGTTCGATCCCGGGTACTCACCTCTGACTTTTCGGAGTCAAGTGTGTTTAAGCAATTAAATATCACTTGCTTCAATGGTGAAGGAAAACATCGTGAGGAAACCTGCACACCTGAGAGTTCTTCATAATGTTCTCGGAGGTGTGTGAAGTCCGCCAATTTGCATTGGGCCAGCGTGGTGGACTATGGCCTATAACCCTTCTCTGAGAGGAGACCTACACACTATACAGTTAACATAAATATTTAAAAAGAAGTTGGAACGAAGTTCCTTTTCGGAACGACGAAGATTTATTAACGGATTACAACCAAGAGAATTGGGTATTTGACTAGTCAAAATGTTGATATTCATCTATACTAGTATTACAAAGAGGAAAGATTTTTTTTGTTTGTTTGTTTGTACCGAATAGGCTCTTTAAATACTGGACCGATTTGAACCATCTTTTCACAAATAGAAAGCTAAGTTATCAGGAAGTAACATAGGCTATAATTTATTTTCAAAAAATTAGAGATCCTTAATTATAATTATTATAGCAATAATGTAACCCAAAGTAGCAAAATTTTGCTTATAAAATGCATTATTTGGCGTGTGCTGAGAAAACTATTGATGATACATAAAAATGATGTACTACATGATTAAAGTAATCATTATTTTCTATAAAAAAGTCCCCGAGGGAATATATCTAACTATCATATTTAAGTCACAATAGTAGCTTTTGTGTTCTTAAATTTAATTAGATCGCCTTTATTATCGCAGTATTAATTCCTCCTTACTAATACACATTATAAATGCGAAAGTGTGTTTGTTTGTTGCTTTGTCCGTCAATCACGCTGCAACAAAGCTATGGATTGCGTGATTTTTTGGGTAGGTATAGTTGAGAACCTGGAGGGTGACATAGGCATCCCGGAAAATCAAAGAGATCCCGCGGGATTAATCCACGCGGACGAAGTCGCGGGCATCTGCTAGTTCATTATAATCGAAAACGTAACGTGTAAGAATAACATTTGTAAAAACAGAAAATAAATCGATCCAAAAGCAAATAAGTTATAAGCTATTAATAACAATGTGAAGTTCACAAAAATCAGTCCAGTAGTTTTGCGTGAAAGAGTAACAAACATCCATCCATCCATCCTCACAAACATTCGTATTAATATTATAAGTAGGATAGTAGGATTTAAGCTAACCTCTATAAAACAGGGGACGAAAGTTTTTCCTTGTAGATGTTCCAGCATCAAATCCAGTACATCTTCTTTCGTCCAAGATGGCGGGTACCCTGTTATCTAAAACAATTTAAAAAATGCACGGCACGGTCATGTATGGTATCCACACAAATAAACAAGTGAAAAAGTTTATATAATGTATCTACTAGCTGACCCAGCGAACTTCGTACCACCAAAAAAAATATTTAGGGGTGGGTCATCCTTATCACTAAGGGGTATGAAAAATTGATGTTGGCCGATTCTCAGACCTACCCGATATGCACACAAAATTTCATAAAAATCGGTCCAGCCGTTTCTGAGGAGTTTAATAACAAACACCGCGACATGAGAATTTTATATATTAGATATAGGATATAGGAGTTTGTCAATGTGACGTATCGCTCTGATTGGTGTTCAATCCAATATGGCGGATAGCTGTATTTTAGTTTTATTTTAGCAAAATAAATATCAATATTGCTCAAAATAGAAAAATAAATACGTTTTTTATAATCCACATATCTTATTTCATTAGATAAATTGATAATTTCATTGATCTTGTTTACTGTCACCATGCCTATTGATGTAGCAAGAATGCCATAAATTCGACCAATTAAAAGTGATTACGATCGTCGCATTTTTAGACAATCCCGCAGCCATTTATTTGCCTAACGAAACTTACCGTAATCACAAAAAATGATTTTTCTTCTTTGTCGTATAATTCCTCCATTTGCTCTTGTTCCATCATCATGGCAGACTGAAAATATACAAAGAATAATAAAACTTCGTTTCAATAGGCTGAATGGTAATGGATCTTTGCCTGTCCCGAAGAAGGACGAACAAAGAATAACAACAGCAAAGAATATATTAGCACAGTTTTATAATTGATGACGCCTGCACGCGTGGGAGTTCTCCCTAATGTTCTCAAAGGCGTGTGAAGTCTGCGAATTCGCATTGGGCCAGCGTGGTTGACTATGACCTATAAGCCTTCTATGAGAGGAGACCTGTGCTCAGTAGTGAGCCGTTGATGGGTTGCTGATCATGATGATGATGATAATAATTGATAAAATTAGGAGAAGTATTCCAATTTTTACTAGCTTTTATCCACGACTTCGTCCGCGTGGAGTGGCTCTTACAAATCTCGCGGCAACCGTTTTTCCGGAATAAATGGTAGTCTATTCACTCTCTCGTCCTCAACTCATGCAAAAAATGCGGCCATGTATTTTTTTTCGTTGCTGCGTGATTGAAGGGCAAAGCAACAAGCAAACTTTTCAAACTTTACAAAAGCACTTTCGCATTCCTAATATTAAAAGTAAGGATTTCACTGACATTCTATTCTTATCGTGTAATCTTTCATTTTGTGTACATTTGGGTTCTAGAGCTTAGTACCGAATTTGTGAGTCCATTTTTATGCAGCTATTACCCATTTTGTGTACTTGATAATTATCATCATTATTATCAGCAACCCATCAACGACTCACTACTGAGCGCAGGTGTCCTTTCAGAGAAGGGTTATAGGCCATAGTCCACCACGCTAGCCCAATGCAAATTGGCGGACTTCACACACCTTTGAGAACATTATGAAGAACTCTCAATTCTGCAGGTTTCCTCACGATGTTTTCCTTCACCGTTGAAGCTTGTGATATTTAATTTATTAAACGCACACAACTTAGCAAAGCCAGAGGTGCCCGGGATGGAATCTGCGACCCCACGAATAGGAGACTGCAGTACTAACCACTAGGCTATCACTGCTTCTTTCACGGCACTTTATCCTAAAAACGAACCTTGGAAGATCTCGCTGTGACAGTCTTCTTGATGACGACCTGCTTCTTCCAAGGCCAGACGGGCAGGTACTTTAGCACGGTTTCGTCTCCACTATTTATTATGTCCTCGTTGTCATGTACTGGGACGTCCTTTTTAATTTCTACTACTTCCCTGAAAAAAAAATGGATAAATGTCGTGGAACACTCGGTTGGAACGAAGTTCCTTTTAATAATAAATAAACAATAAAAATAAATAAAATAAAAAATAATGATCTGAAGTCAGGATTCGAACCCCGAACCTATAGTTTCAATCCTTCGTTTAGCCGCTACGCCATCAAAGCTATGACGGAACGTGTGTAATAAACGAAGAAGAAAGCAACACACGTTAGACATACGAGTGTCTCTAGAACTAATAATGTAGGGATGCAGGAAATACCAAATCAACTATCAGTTGTCAACTAGTGCTCTCACTAATTTTAGTTCCTTAGACAATCGTAACTGCTAACAGCGCCAAAATGGCGCCCATCAAGTAGGTCCAAAAAAAATGACAGCAACCTATCTAGTGTTAATCATAGATTAATTATAATGGTTCCGAATGCAGATTCTGCCACCGATTTTCTAAAAGTTGCCGATCAAAATCGTATTCATTTGATAGCATTAGCATCAAAGTAAAATATTCCTTGACTGTATTGATTTAAAGTCACAAATTCAGTACAAACGATTTTAACATGGAGCGTTATGGAGCATATCGTACATACCAAAACGTATAAGAATGCATACACGAAATTGAGCTCTAATTCAATGTTGTCATGGTTTATTTTACCTTGACGCAAATGCCATCAAATGAATACGACTTTGATCGGCAACTTTTTTTTTTTAATTTATTTAATCATGCTAATTACAAAATGGATCATAAGATACTTTCTCGCCAAACTGGTGGGTCAGTTTGTTGGCGAGGTGGCGCTCTATACTAATAATAGTTACGTTTAAACTAGCGGCACGCTATGATGGCCGGTTTGACGTTTGTCCGCTCATGAAGTTCCGTATTAATTGATAACGACTTTGAAGGAAATAATTGTACTACTTTATTGGCGATAGTGATGTGCAGAGATTCATAAATTTTATCGAATGTAGTTTTAGGTTTAGGACTCAAAATTTATTTATTAAATTGATTTCTAAAATGTATACAAGTGTAGAAAAATCAGTTTGCACCATTTAAGGGGTGAATGTACTTGTGAATATGAACAATTTTCACTATGTGGACAAACCTCTGAAATCGCAAAAAAATATCAGCTGTTTCATACAAAAGGTAAAATTTTTATTTTTATATGATATATACCACAACTCGGCATTTGGTTTTCTAAATTGAAAATTTTTAAAAATGGAATCTAATACGATCGTCACATAGGATCGCTGGCTAGCACAACTACTACCTCCGGCAAACTCGCGTCAATGCTCAATGCAAAACAAAGCAGTTTCGAATTGACGTTGCTTCGAAAAGTATAAACTGTCAGTGCAATGCGATTGTGATATAGTTTTGACCTGGCTTTGGATTTCAAATATTGATACTGCATTACTGTTGACCCTTGCTCGTTAATTTGGACTCTGTTCAAGCCCTTTGTTGTGGATTTCGTCGATATGACCGAACGTACGCAGAGAACTGTTCTAAATAGTCAGACACGTGAGTTCGTAATACGCCTTCGTAACTATTTCGATCGTGAAGCTCAAAATGGAGGGCCAATTTTACCTATAACGTCAGTGGTTGAACGCGTAGCTGATGCGCTTAATATTGGACAACGAACTGTTAGACGGATAACTAAAAAAAAATATGGCGAGACTGGCACAGAAGAAAATAAACTTCACACACCAAAAAAGAGAAAACGAGCAAAACCAGTCGTAGGCATCGATAGCTTTGATGCCGATGCTATCCGAAGACATGTTTACGGCTACTATTTACAGAAGGAGTATCCAACAAGAAAAAAGTTGGTGCATTCACTGAAGGAAGCTGGATTATTCTTCGGTGGGGAAAGTTCTTTAACGAAGATTTTGAAGACCATTGGATTTCGATACAAAAAATGTAACAAACGCAAAATATTGATGGAAAGATTTGATATAGCGATGGCAAGGTATACTTTTTTACGGCAAGTGAAAGAAATCAAAAATTGGCAAAATGTTGTGTTCTTGGATGAAACATGGCTTAATGCTAACCATACTGTAGGCCGTTCTTGGAACGATGACACAGCAGCATCTACTTCCAAAGTTCCTGTAGGAAAAGGATCGCGACTTATAATTTGTCACGCCGGAACCATCAACGGGTTTGTCGAAGGTTCTCTCATGGCTTTTGCGTCAAAAACCACTGGAGACTATCATGAAGACATGAATGGAGAAAAGTTTACTGAATGGTTTACCTCAATGTTGTGTAGCCTCCCTGAACCATCTATTATAATTATGGACAACGCCCCATACCACTCGATGCAAATTGACAAGCCACCTGCCCAATCCCAAAAGAAAGCTGATATCGTCGCATGGCTTCGTAAAAATGGCGTAGATGCAAACATGAATATGTTAAAAGCGGAATTAGTACGTCTTTTAAAAGAAAACAAACCAACCAAGATCCGATACGTCATTGACGAAATAGCATTAGAACATGGGCACAGAGTTATACGGTTACCGCCTTACCATTGTGAGTATAATGCGATTGAGTTGGTGTGGGCTCAAATTAAGGGATATGCTGCAAGACACAATACAGAACCCCCATTTACCACAAAAAAAATGCTAAAATTATTAGAAGAAGCTTGTGAACATGTGACTAAAGGAGACTGGGAAAAGGTTGTGAATAGAACTGTTAAATTAATAAGGGAAGATTATGAAAGAGATGTGAAAATAGATAATATTATAGAAAACGAACATATAATTATTAATGTAGGTGATGATAGCAGTGACGACAGTGAAAATAGTAGTATGGACGAATCTGATTAATTATGGCCTTTTGTGGCACCTTTTTTGGTATCTTTTGTATTCATATGTTTCTTGTGTGCATATAAAGTATGTATATTGCGGCTTACTTCGACTTCCAAAAAGCTTTTGATGTAGTGGACAACGATATTCTACTTAGTAAGTTTGCTTCAGTCGGGTTTACACCTTTATTACTTAATTTCTTCTCGAGTTACTTAAGAGATCGGAGGCAGTACGTGCAGTATGAGGGACATTGTTCGGAACCCTACTACACGTATTCCGGTGTAAGCCAGGGCAGTAATTTGGGCCCATTGGAGTTTTTGATACTGATCAATGATTTGCCAAGTGTAATCAATCATGCTAATTGCCTACTTTTTGCAGATGATTTGAAAATCTTTTTTCAGATTGAAAATTCCTTTGACGCTCAGATTCTGCAGCTAGATATTGATAATGTGTTGCAATGGTGTAGACAAAATAAACTGTTTTTTAACGAAAAAAAATGTGCAGTCATCACACTGACCCGTAAGACAACTCCACTCATTGCAAACTATAAGTTGTGTGGATCGAGTATATCGAGAGTGACTGTAATTAGAGATCTAGGTACAATAATGACTGATGACCTTACATTTCGCGATCACATTAAAGACATTTGCACTAAAGCCTATAAAACCCTTGGATTTGTGCTTAGACAAGCGCAGTATTTAAACTCTATTGCTGCAATAAAACTCTTGTATAATGCCTTTGTACGAAGCAGACTTGAAGCCAATGCAATCATATGGAACCCACACGAGAGTAAATATATAGACATGGTGGAGAAAATCCAAAAAAAGTTCATTCGCTGGCTTTATAGAAAGCAATACGGATATTGGGTAGGATATCCTACAATATACCCGAGCATGTTTCTCCTTGGTATGACTGGTTATGATACCTTGAAATTGCGGCGCAATGTAGCCTTACTCTCTTACATAGTCAGTCTAATCCAAGGGGAAAAAAGCAACTCGGATATATTGCAGTGTATTCGCTTGCACGCACCGAATGATTATGCGGTTGCGCGTAGACGCACGTTATTTGCACTGCAACACCATAGAACTAAGCTAGTCCAGCAGGCGCCGGTGTCTCGTGCGCTGCGCTTGCTCAATGATTTGGTTCGCGAGAATCCGGGACTGGATGTTTTCCACACCCCACCCGATCAGCTCACGAAAAAGATAAAATTACTATTAGAAAATAGGTAATATTCCTAGTATTTCTAATTTTGTGTCTTTATTTTTATCTTTAAGTCTTATGTTATTGTTTATTATGTTTAGTTTTTCTTTTATTTTCCTTTAATAATGTTAATTAATGTTTTTTTTTTTTTTTTATATATTATTTGTATTATCTGTACTGATTATAGTAGACCCCGGAGATGAATTGGGCAACTGTAATGTCTCCCGGGGTATGTCTTAAAATAAATAAATAAATAAATAAATAAATAAATATTCATTTTCATTCAAATATTCAGTTCGTTCAAATAAATTAAATAAACATATACATTTTTGTTTTATTAAACCTATTTAATCAGGTACAAAAACAAAACTTAATTGTTTTTTGTTCGAGAATAAATTGACATTCCACATCACTATTGTAATGTGTCAAACCGGCCATCATAGCGTGCCGCTAGTTTAATGGTTATTGAATTATTATGTACATGCTTTTAACCTTAGAACTATATCCTATACTATTAACTTAATTTTAATAATTTAATAATAAAAAATAAAAATAAAAAATATAAACATAAATAAACCAGTTTAACAAGTCTAATTTAGTCAGTTAGAGAGTCCCCAAGTAAGTGTTCCTTTAACCTCTTCTTGAGGACTCTCTCACAGACCCTGTCGATATCCTCCCCAACCCAACCGATTGTATTGAATATTTTAGGAACTACATAGGCGCTTATCCTTCTACCGTAGTAGTTATACATTTTTGGCACTAAAAATCTCTCTTTCCTACTCGGTCTAACATTATCTCTCATTTTGCACTTTTTTTAAAATTAGTTGAGAAAAAATGATCTTTTACTATTAAATATTCTACTTTTTTTTCTACAGGTAAAAGTTTCAAGTCTTTAAAAATACTATCATAGATTCCTTTGTATTTTTTTAAACAATCGGGGGGCTGATGGGTTAAAAGTGGTACAGTTTTTACCTGACAGCTTGGTTCTTGCTCAAGCTGAGGTTGATTGTTAGCTTGGGCTTCTTCGGTTGCGCCAGGGGTCCCAACCTTTCGAAAGCGCTGAGTCGTTTCTGACCGGCCTCCAGCATGTCTGGAGATTCTGAGCCTTCGCGTGCCTCTGAAAAGGTACACAAGTGTCTTCTTCTTCTCAACCAATGAATAGAATAGAATAGAATAGAAATATTTTTTATTCAAATAAACTTTTTACAAGTGCTTTTGAATCGTCTGGCTCTACCACTGGTTCGGAATGCCCTTCCTGCCGAGAAGAACCAGCAAGAAACTCGGCGGTTGCTCTTTTCAAAACAAATTTACAATACAGTAAATACTATGCTATATATGCAGTGTTTCCACAATGAAGGAAGTTCCAAAAATGCATACCGACTAACTTTTATCTTAAGATGGGCAGACATAAAGTATTTCCCCCGGTATTCCCCATTCCCGCCGGTGGAACCCGTTCACGAGGATTCAATGGACCGGCAGGTACTTAGAACTCATAGAATAGAATAGAATAACTTTTTATTCAAATAAACTTTTACAAAGTGCTTTCGAATCGTCATCACCATCGAAACCCCATATTACATATCTTTCCCAAAGTTTTTTAGCACACCTCCACTCCAAACGTAGGCTCAAAATCAGCAATGAATGTGTGAGTGCCATGTAATTATTTTCTGGTACTGGTACTGTTAATTACGTTTTCGATGGTTATTGTGATGAATTATGACACCCTTTCACAGCACAGTATGTTCTTTTTTAATAGTTTTTTAAAAGAATATCAGCCAATTTGAAGTTGACTCATATCCTCCTCTCCCCTCCAAATAAGCGGAAAGCTTGTGTTAGGAGTGGAAGCATCTTGTATTTTTTCGCTATTTAGGTGAAAAGTTATATATGTATCACACGATAGCAAAGTTTTTGTTTCTTGTGTGTTGGAATTCCTCACTACACACAGGATTCTAACTTAGAATCCTTCACCCGTTCAGGCAAGGTACTCGCAAGTCGCAACAAAAATGAACTTTGGTATCCATTCCCTCAAATATGGTTGAGTGAAGCAATGGCTGGGTCATGCTCGTGAACGGGTGCCATTGGCAGGAATGGGGCTACTTTCTGTCTGCCCGTCTTAACATGTGTTGAATTCTATTCTATTCTATTTTATCTTGTTGAACAAATAACTATTGTATTAAATACCAATTTCTGTTAGGTACCTTCATTTTTTAAATCTTTATACACCTCCGTCGGCGAATATGCTGGGCGTTGGACAGGGTTGGTGGTTGTGCTGCTAGTTGGCACAACTGTTTGTGTGTTTGCTGGAATATACTGCTCCATCGGCGTCTTTCTATCCCATCTCGAAATTGGGTCCTTAAACTCTAGAACCAAAGAATAAAGTAGAGACCACATTTTTTGTGATAAACAAGAAACAAAATCAAATCTGTAGCCTGCCCTGATTGGCTAAAAGTTGCCGATCAAAATAGTATTAATTTGATGGAATTATCGTCAAAGTAAAATAAACCATCTTTTTTTCTTCTTCTTTATCAACCGATAGACGTCCACTGCTGGACAAAGGTCTCTTGCATGGACTTACACAGGCCTCGGTCTTGCGCCGCCTGAATCCAGCGGCTCCCTGCGACTCGTTTGATGTCGTCGGTCCACCTGGTGGGGGGTCTGCCAACACTGCGCTTCCCGGTGCGGGGTCGCCACTCCAGCACCTTAGGACCCCAACGACCATCAGCTCTTCGAACTATGTACCCCGCCCATTTCCACTTCAGTATCGCGACTCGCTTAGCTATGTCGGTGACTCTTAATCTCCTACGGATCTCCTCATTTCTGATTCGATCCCGCAGGGACACTCCGAGCATAGCTCTCTCCATCGCCCGCTGAGCGGTCCTGAGCCTACTTATGAGGCCCTTAGTTAGCGACCATGTCTCGGATCCGTAAGTCATCACTGGCAACACGCACTGTTCGAAGACTTTAGTCTTCAGGCACTGAGGAATTTTGGACGAGAAGACATCTCGGAGCTTCCCGAACGCTGCCCAGCCGTGTTGGATTCGGCGGTTGATCTCTTTCTCGAAATTGGACCTACCTAGCTGGACTGTGTGTCCCAGGTAAATATACTCGTCGACAATTTCGAATGCAGAGTTCTCAACAATTACTGGGTGGAGCGGTGCATGAGCATTGGACATGATTTTCGTCTTGCTCATGTTCATTTTCAGGCCCACCTGTTGAGAAACCCTGTTGAGAGCCCGTTCCAATCCAGAAGCTTAAAGACATCCTCCAACGCAGCGGTAAAGAGCTTCGGGGAGATAACGTCTCCCTGTCGCACTCCACGCTGCAAGTGGATTGGCCTCGTAGTCTGGTCCTGTATACGTACTGAGATTGTGGCGTTTTCATACAAGCACTTCATCACTTGGATATACCGGTAGTCAATCCGGCATCTCTGCAGCGACCTCAACACAGCCCAAGTTTCCACCGAATCGAAGGCCACCAGGTCCAGTCGTCGGGGTTGGCAGCGGAATCTCGTCCGGAGATTTTTAGCACCCCCTGCCCCGCCATTACCGTGACCGCTGCCAGGGTCAGGAATAGCGAGGCCGCCGGGAACTAGGGGCCATGGTCTTGTGCGAATATCCATAAAAGGGTTTTGCCCATAATGACCACGCTGGGCAGGCGTGTTGGTCATCGCAGGGCTAAACTGATCGCATCCGTGTCGCTGCTGCCCGACACAGGCCTGTGCCATTTGCTTAGTTTAGCCAGTATGAAATGGTTATACCGCCATTTGTCAGTCGTCATAGCCTCGTCAGTAGACTAGCAGGGGGCACCGCGGGCAGGTGAGGTTGACGTTTAGAGCGCTAGATGGAGGTGCGCTCCCTTACCCCTTAAATAAACCATAACAGCATTGAATTAGAGCTCAATGTCGTGTATGCTTTCATTTTGTTCATGTTTTTGTGTATGCTCCATGTCGAAATCGTTTGTACTGAATTTGTGACTTTAAATGAATACAGTCAAGGAATTTTGCAGCTTCCCCCCCCCCCCCACCCTCCTCTTTTAGCACAGGGTCTTCGAGGTCCAAACTTGAAAAAATGTTAATTAACGATCCCTGAACAATATCCCAATATAAAAATTATAATAAAATTGTAGGAAATTTAACGTTCTACAAAAAACTATAGAAATGTTTTTGCCATAGGACCTAAGAAAAAAAAGTTATTGAGGAAAAACCGGCGGAAGGTTGAAAATTTGCAGTCCCCCCCCCCCCCCCCCCCTCCTTTTTTAGCACAGGGTCCTCGAGGTCCAAAACTTGAAAAAATGTTAATTAGTCATCCCTAAACAACATCCCTAAGTTTCATTAACTTCTGAGCTTTTTCCATCTGAAACTACCTGTCTACTGGACTATCGTTCATCAAAATCATCTCAGTAGTGTAGGTGTGTACATTCTTATAGCTTTTGCCCATACCTTCTTTCACGTTAAGTTCGATTTTTCAACCCCCTATTTTACCCCCATAGGGTTGAATTTTCAAGTCCTTTCTTAGCGGATGCCTACGTCATAATAGCTATTTGTATGCCAAACAGCCCAGTACTTACAGCGATTTGAGCTGTGTGTTGATATTTAGATCAGTCAGTCATTCAGTCAGTCACATCTTATATATTTAAAAAAACGCAAAGACAGAATATAGATACAGTAGAACCTCTGTAAGTCGAACTTCAAGGAAGAATGCCAAAAATTATGAGCTTCGACTTTGAGTAAGGCGGATTTTATTCGACTTGTAGAGGTTAACATTTATTCTAACAATCTACAACAAACACTTGCTTCGCTAAAGTTCAAAGACACAGTTTGTCTTGTCTGCAAATTCTTAACATCGGTAACTTATTTTTCTTCGAGCTAAAGAGACGGTCAGTTTCAAATGTTCGAGTTGTAGAGGTTGTATAATCAAACATTCCTATGTTCGGGATGCAAAGGTCATATTTTTCGAGCTATAGAGGGAAAATGTATGTACCAAAATGGCTTATAATATGACTCCCTGTTTGATTAGACCTATAGAGGGTTGAGATTTTAGGGAATGGAGGTTTTGGGGCTTGAAGGGAAGGGAACAAAACATTTTCCCGAGTTTTGGCGGTTTTCGACTTATCGAGGTTCGATTTAATGAGGTTCTATTGTATCTTGTTCACCCTTTTGCGGTTCAATGGCGCCCAATCGGTCTTGATGAATCAAAAAGGCTTTGGGCACACCAGCAGGCAGAATAATAGGCACTGAAACAAAAATGCACTTTTGGTTCTTGTCATGCTCTAATCGTAGTTGTTGTACAGAATAAAATAGAATTTTACAAAGTGTTTTCGAATCGTCAAGTGAATCTAACACTGGTTGGGAATGCCATTTCAACCGAGAAGAACCAGCAAGAAATTCGGCAGTTGGTTCGGTCTTTTCTTACACAGGTTAGTTATTATTGTCTCATGAATCGCTGGTGCGAGTTATATCCACGCTTTTTTATCATTAATTAATAATTTCAATTGTATATATTATACTGTTTTCATGAGAATGGTTTTAATAGATTTCTTATCCACCTCCACTTCTGGATGTAGGTCTCTCACAGGGTCCACACGCCGCCGTCTTGCAGCGCTTGTATCCAACGGATCTATGCTACTTTTCTGATGTTGTTTTTGCATTGCATTCCAACTTTATTTGCACTCTTTTTCTTCTTCTTTATCAACCTATAGATGTCCATTGCTGGACAAAGGTCTCCTGCATGGACTTCCACAGGCTTCGGTCTTGCGCCGCTTGCATCCAGGCTCCAGCAGCTCCCTGCGACTCGTTTGATGTCGTCGGTCCACCTAGTGGGAGGTCTCTCACTGCACTCTCTTTAGGAACATTTTATCTTATACTAGCTTTTGCCTGCAGCTTCGCTCAGCTCCGAATTTTTCAAACCCCTCTCTTACCCCTTAATTAAAGGGTGGAATTTTTAAAAATCCTTCCTTAGCAGATGCCTACATTATAATAGCTATCTGTATGCCAAATTTCAGCCCAACCCGTCCAGTAGTTTGAGCTGTGCGTTGATAGATCAGTCATTCAGTCAGTCACCTTTTTCTTTTATTTATTTAGATTCACGTATTTTTGCTGAATTTCTTCATAATTTTTATGTAACGAACCTTTGGAAATGCTATATAGTGTGAATGTTAGTGAACCAAATTAATATGTAGGCAATTATTGAGCTCATTCT
This sequence comes from Oeneis ivallda, assembly GCA_029955525.1. Lineage (NCBI taxonomy): Eukaryota > Metazoa > Arthropoda > Insecta > Lepidoptera > Nymphalidae > Oeneis > Oeneis ivallda. The sequence continues at coordinate 4,711,196 of JARPMR010000018.1, read as the reverse complement.
TTACCTACCTAGCTGGACTTTCCCTAGTAAGTAGAAGTTAATATAATATGTATATCATACCTGCATCATCACCATACGTGTTTGTCTGTTCGTTCATATTTTGTTGCACGTTTTCCCTGATTACTTCTCTTATATCTGAAGAAAGGCCTTCAAGAAGTTCTTGATTAGCTCTTTTCCTGGATTCACCTGGAAATATATTTTTTTAAATTGTTTTTCATCATTCTTCAAACATTCATTCCCTTATTTCACATTTTTTTTTCCTGATACTGAGTACCAAAGTGGTGCTCAATTCGATTACAATCTAGCGGTTCTAGCCTAACTTGGTTGGCTAATGAGTAATTTTATTTTAACCTAAACTTATAAATTATTATCTTGTATACTGAGATTGTCCAATGACACATCTTAGTTTTTCTTGATAATAGTTTTTAGAGCCACTTTGTTCATGTGTTCTTTCAGGCAGCACTAACACATTCCCTTATTTCACATGACCCAATTTTACACACCAAACCTGCCTGAGAAGTGATGCTATGCTAATAATGAACTCCAACTAAATAATTTCAAAATTTTCATAAAAATATCAAATTTTTAGATTTTAAGTATTTTTTGTGTCATCTTCGTCATCAGCAACCCATCAACATCTCACTACTGAGCGCAGGTCTCCTCTCAGAGAAGGGTTATAGACTATAGTCCACCCATGAACGAGTCCACCACGCTTATCCAATGCAAATTGGCAGACTCTATACACCTTTGAGAACATTATGAAGAACTCTCAGGTGTGCAGGTTTCCTCATGATGTTTTCCTTCACAGTTGAAGCTTGCAATATTTAATTTCTTAAGCCAGAGGTGTGTGCCCGGGATTGAACCTTTGACTCTCCAAATAGGAGACAGCAGTACTAACCACTAGGCTATCACAAGTTGTTATTGTTGATTCTTTATGTAGTTGTATTGAACTCTGTATGTAAAATCTGAAATATTATAATAACAGATTATTAATGTCTGATCAGCAAGAAAAGGTTAGAATTATTTTGCTATAATCCGCCAACAGTATAGCAAAATAATTCTAACCTTTTCTTGCTAATCATGGACTTCCGCAAAGTAACGCCTGCTTCTATCCAATAATGTCTGATCTTCAGTTTTGATTTAATATATGAGCTTAGCAATCTAATTTTATAATAATCTAATTTAATTAAATAACTGTTTTTAATTCTAGTATTCTACACTAAAATTAATATACCCTCATGTAGTTCCTACTTAACATTATGTAACACACACACAAACACACATGCGCGAGCACCTTACTACCTAGATTTTTGTTTTATTTAATATATTAATACTAATTCATTGCTATAAAACATAAATGATGGAGGAAGAGCAGAAATCCCGAGACAGGTTTATTGTAACTTAAATGGATTCTCGTCACTAGGTTCTGTTAACAGAATAATATAGTTTATAAATAAAAATAAATCATTAAACTCTGCTAATGATTGGCAGCCAATTAAGTTAGCCACTAATTTTGAAAAGATTCACGAGTACCGATACTGGAATGATCCTCTGAATTTTCCGAATTTCCGTTCTCCAACTTATTCCTTGTTTGCAGTCTCCTGGCGAATTTTTCTTGTAATTTTGTTTGAAAACTTTGTTGAATTTGTTTGAATGTGTTTTTAAACGTGTTTCTGGAATTTGACAAATATTCAGTAGTAAGTTTTTATTAAGGTTGAAGACAAGGGTCTGCCTGCGAAATTCAAATTTAATTTGGTTTTTCGCAATTTGTAAACTAATACGACAAAGTAGGCTTATGGAAGTATCATCTTCACAGGTTTATATAATATAATTTTTACTTGGAAAGTGTCCAGTTTAAGAAATTAATCAAAATATCCACTAATTTGTGAGTAACTCACAACCAACTCAGTATTTTGATTAATTTCTTAAACTGGTCACTTTCAAGTAAAGATTTTTATGTAAGTCTGTGAAGATGATAATTCCACTGGCGCAATTATAAAGGCCATAAGCCTACTTTGTCATATTAGTTTACAAATTGCGAAAAACCAAATTAAATTTGAATTTCGCGGGCAGACCCTTTTCTTCAACCTTAAAAAGCCCAGGCAAAAGCGCAAATTCAGTGTTGTTTAGGGCTAAAAACTTACATTTCGCCCGGCTCGTCGGGTGTTTCAAGTTCATCTAAAGTGGTCTCACTTAAACTTGTTATTTTATTCTCTTCGCTTTGAATTACAGCATTTTGGTTCTTCTGAGATGTATCAAAAATATTAATCCTCTGCGATTTTGGCTTTCGCTTCCGTTTAGGCATTTAACAGACCAAAAACGCTATTTTTTGGGAAAAAGTTATTACACCACAACAATTAAACTTTTAAACCGAGGTAAACAAACAGAAAAACTCAATTTTTGTGATTGTGTCAATTTTGTGATTTTGACAGATTGACATTTGACGTTGACAACCTATACGTTTGTTGTCTATTGTTTCATGGGATTAGGAAGTACCAAGTGGGAAGTACCTACCTACTCGCTATCCATTAAGAAAGGGAATGAAAAACACAAGAACTACATTATAGGTAATAAAATTGATGTTGCATTGACATTGTTAAAATTTCATCATAAAATTACTATAGAATGTTTGTATTTTTCTTTAAATACCTACTTAGACAATTTAAACAAAGATACAGAAATTATAAAAAAGTAATTAAAGGTGCGGAGGTGGACTAAAAACTGTTTGTGTGAAAACTGAAAGGTCAACAGTTCAATCCCTAGTTCAATCCCTTGTTCAATCCCCATCCGTTGCACTATTATCGTACCCACTCCTCACACAAGCTTTACGTTTAGGTATTTGGAGAAGTTAGAGGAATTAACAACGGTTGAACTCATGCTGCAGGCACATACCTACTAGATAGTGGGAATGATACCTACTTAACTACGTAAATGATTCAACATGGCTAGATACTTATTACCTTCGATAACAGAAAAAAAAATCTGCGATCGAAGGCTACTACTTACCTACCTATTTGTTAAAAACGGCCAAGTGCGAGTGGGACCCGCAGACGAAGGGTTCCTAACCATCGCACAAGGTTTAACACCAGCTAGGTAGGTTTATTTTAGGGGCCCTCTTTAATTTTTATCTTTATTTTCTTTTTATTATTTTTTGCTAAGCGGCAATAGAAATGTGGAAATCTCAAGTAGGTAGGTAATAATACCTACACTCATGGTTCATGAGATACCTAGGTACATCCCGCTGACAGGCGGACGGTCGGACCGACGGACAGCGAAGGCATAGTAATAGGTTCTCGTTGGCACCCTTTGAGTACCTACGGAACCCTAAAAAAAAGAGAACGATGCAGTGATTAACTAGGTACCTATAGGTAATAAAATTATGAATTGGAACAATAAATAAAAGAGGTAGCGTTGTTTCCCATTTTACAACTCCTTGTATTCTTTATGAAAATTGTACCAATCCATCTCTATTGCAGTATAACTACTTAGTAAGTACCAGTAATTTTGGAGATGAAAATTCGCTTGCACAAGAAAATCCCCTCCTAACCGTTGTTTTAAAGCATGCACTCAAAACGTCGTACCTACATCCGAGCTCGAAATGCAATATTACTTGTTAAGTCCACTTGACCCGCTGGCCTCTTATACAGGCTGCTTTATTACTACTCGACGATGGAGCTATGACATTTTGTATAAGAGAACATGAGCAGGACATAAGATGAGAACAAACTCCAGGTTTTATAATAAAATACTGCTAGGTTAACAAGGCTTTTAAAGATTTTAGTTTAAATGGCTAATTCTATTGCACAAAATCTATAAACTAAAATGGCAGCTCTAAATCTAGTGCTATCCTTTTCCACAGGGAGCATTATGATTATGAATGGGATAGCACGAGATTTAGACCTGTCAATTTAGTTTAGTGATTTTGGATCTACAACTTACAGAACTAGCCACAGTGTCACGCTACACAGTCCTTTAGCTGAATGGACCAAGGGTTTTATAATAAAAATACTGCTAAGGTAACAAGGCTTTTAAAGATTTTAGTTTAAATGGCTAATTCTATTGCACAAAATCTCTAAACTAAAATGGCAGCTCTAAATCTAGTGCTATCCTTTTCCACAGGGAGCATTATGATTATTAATGGGATAGCACGAGATTTAGACCTGTCAATTTAGTTTAGTGAAGTTGCAACTGGCATGCGCATAGTTTGTGGAACCTTGCTGAAATGTTGACCTCACAGCTCGCACCGGAAAACAGTGCTGACAGATCACTTGGTGGACCATAGACATTAGTCTATAGCCTATAGCCTGCGGAACTTATAGGCCCTTTGAAAACTCAGTGTTTCCAAGGTGCTGGAATGTCACTCGCACCGTAGAAAGCAGCAACTGTCAGATTCCCCTCTTTGTGGACCGATGAAATCTGACATGTAGGTACGGCTGGATAAAAGGCGCCGAATGACGCTCACCGCGTTTGGAAATCTGTATTACCTTTTTCTAAGCCTTTTTTTTAACCACTCCATGCAAAGATTTCTAAAGCAACGCAATATCAGAAATAATGTGGTAGGTATTTGTTTTTCTACATAAGTACCTAATGATTGACTGCGATCTCACCCAGTAAGTGACGATGCAATCTAAGATGTTAGCGGACTAACTTGGAAGGGGTATGGTAGAGGACATTCATCACATACCCCTAACCCTAATAAGTTTCAACACGCCTTCGTGCCGGAACGCTAAGTCTTTTGCACGTCTTTGACGGTAGGATGGTAATTAGGTACGGCAAAAGCCTCTCACCATATAACAGAGACAATTCAGAAATTATAATTTCCCAAATTGCCCCCGCCGGGAATCGAACCCGAAAACTCCCAGTTATCAGACCACAGCGCTCACCACTGCGCCAGGGAGGTCGTCAAGAGGAGGTCGAGGGTGGCATTAATACGAAGGTATAATAGGCTGGTAATCGGGGGAACAAGCTGGGAGGGGGGGGGGGGGAATCGGGTCATGTAGGATTTTTAGCTACTAAAACCCCCCAGGTGGCCTAGCATATGATGGGAGGCAGATAGAGATACAAAAGCAGTAATAGCCTAGTGCTAGCCTTGCCTAGTAGATACTGCGGTCTCCGGTAGGTATTCGGGGGGTCGCAGGTTCGATCCCGTGCACGCACCTCTGGCTTTTCTAAGTTATATGCGTTTAAGAAATTAAATATCACAAGCTTCAACGGTGAAGTAAAATATCGTGAGTAAACGTGCTCACTTGAGAGTTCTTCTAAATGTTTTCAAAGGTGTGTGAAGTCTGACATTTGCAAATTGCATTGGGCCAGCATGGTGGATTATGGCCTATGACCCTTCTCTGAGAGGAGACCTACGCTCAGTAGTGAGCCGTTGATGGGTTGCTTCACAACATTCCCTTACATGGACTATGGAAAGGACCACGGGTAATAGGCTATTTGACTACTTTTAGAAAATCATCTTAAATTGTTAATAATGCTATGCTGAAGCTAACAAAACATATATTTCGGCATAATTTTCATTATTTTTCATAAAAATCGAGAAATAAATTCAAAAAAATAAATTGCCGCCGAAACGTTCCATTTGCTCTCATGACGTAACAGTTCACATTTCAAACAATGACAATTTTATAATATGTGTTTAGGCCGCGTGTCGCATACTATTTGGTAATTAATAAAATAGTAACGATGAAAAACAGACGAAATTAGCCTATTACGCCGCACAAACACGTCGAAATGTATTGACAAAATGAGAATTCCATAGGTGGTGTGGACTGTGACGTCATTCGAGATCACGGAACGTTTTCGATCACGTGACCATGGCCAGAATTATAGCAATTTTATTTAATGTTTTCTAATTAAATAAAGCTTTATTTTTTAGTTTTGTCGTATGGAATAATGTTTTTAGATAATAATCTTTTAGGATGACACCAGTTGAAACGATATTTTTATTATAGTCAAATACCCTATTATCATTAATTAAAAATAATTAGATTCTGCTGCATCTTTAACAGATCATACTGTATAAAAGTGACCCCTTTAGGTCAACCTCCTAAATTAGATGCCTATCGAATCTTCATGGGCGTAATTAAATAATTTGCACCAATACCGACCTCAGTCTGTACGGTGGCATTACTTTGATCGGGTGCAGGTCGCAAATAACGATTAATTTTAATAACCGTCGTCAACTCAGTATTTTTCCTTGTAGTATCGCGTATATTTATAATTTATATCTCGTATTAATATATTAATTATATATGTGCAATATATGCATACACAATATATACTCCGGATTAATACTTAACTAGGACATAGTTTTTCAAAAGGTATGAGTAGTGTGAAGTGTTTATGAGAATAGTGTTCTGTTCTTAGTTATTCAACGTTGCTTGGTAAAGATTTTTTTCATCATCCCAAGTTTCAACCTATCGCCTGCCCACAACCGGTTGCAGGTACTCGGAATGGAGAGCATTTTGCAGATCACAGAAGCTCTCAGTTCATTCGCGGTACCTTCCGTCTCAAGTACGTTACGTTACGTTCCCTCAAATATGGTTGAGAGAAGCAATGGCTGGATCATGCGTCATGCTCGTGAACGGGTTTCACCGGCGGGAATGGGGCTACTTTTTATCTGCCCGTCTTAACATGTGTTGAATTATAATTAGGTATGCTTTTGTGGAACTCATTGTGGAAACACTGCATACATAGCATAGTATCTATTGAATTGTAAACTTGTTTTGAAAAGAGCAACCGCCGAGTTTCTTGCTGGTTCTTCTCGGCAGAAAGGGGATTCCGAACCAGTGAGTGGTAGACTCATCGACGATTCAAAAGCACTAATTGTAAAAAGTTTATTTGAATAAAAAACCGAACGAATAGAATAGAATATTTTATTTGCAAGAATAGGTATGGGTAATCACCCTTAATGGTCGATTTGCAAATGGTTCATAAAACTAAAGTTTTTCATGTTTCGTCCCCTCAAAAGGCAAAACCTATGCATAATTATCTACAAGAAACTCACTTCTGTCCGCCGCGCCGGTCTGTTTTGGCTGGAGACGGTTCTCCTCGGTTCTCGGTTTAACGGTTTAAAGTTAAACCTGATATGAAGTAGTCTTCAAACCTAGCATAATGCTCAGCACTGCATTTTGTGACCCCAATAGGTTGTACCGCCGGTATATACCTACATTCGAAAAATGTTCGATCAGTAACTTTACAGACCTCTATAATCGCCATTAATTTTATTTATTAAAGGTACCATCTGTTTATAGCTTTTCAAGAAATTATTCTGGTCTCTTACGAATCTCTATATCCTGGAAAAATTAAATGAACTTTCTACACTGCAATGGAAAATAGACCAGCGGAAGAATGTGTTTCTCAAACGGAACTTTCTTGAGGATATTTGGCCGGTTCATTCTGAAAAAGCGTCTTGCTCGAAAGCAGAAAAAGTATAAAAGATTTGATGCAAAAAAAATTAAGGTGACATGGCTAAGGACACGTTGATTTGGTAATTATTTGCTGTAAAAATTACAATATCATGAGGTACTTATGTTGATATAGGAACCGATTATACATAAATGACTGATTAAGTTGGTTCCTAGGCTTATCAAAACACAAGCCAGGGCGTAGGTTGTTGCTAATTAATTCTAACTCAATAATAATAAATGTATTTTTTACTTTATCAACTATGTAGGTAAGATGACCTTTTTAAGTAGAGTCATTTTTTACATAAAGTAATACGTTGTTCAACACATGTTAAGAAACAGTGATAGCCTAATGGTTAGGACTGTGGTTTCCTATTCAGAGGGTCGCAGGTTCGATCCCGGGGACGCACCTCTGACTTTTCAGAGTCAAGTGCGTTTAAGCAATTAAATATCACTTGCTTCAACGGTGAAGGAAAACATCGTGAGGAAACCTGCACATCTGAGAATGCATTCGTTCATTCATAATGTTCTCGAAGACGTGTGAAATCCACCAATTCGCATTGGGCCAGCGTGGTGGACTATGGCCTGTAACCCTTCTCTGAAAGGAGACTTGCGCTCAGTAGTGAGCCGTTGATGGGTTGTTAATGATGATGATGATGAATATGTTGTTATGCTTATCTACAATTATTTTAACTTATTAATAATTAGTTTACACACAGGCACACGGGTCTGCAGCGCCTGTAAATTGCAATGATAAGATAAAACTTATAATATTATTTATTTGCATAAAATTCAAAAGCCCCAAGGCTTACCATGCTTTTTTAAATAATCCGAAGTAGCTAGTGCAGTATTATAGTCATCATCATCATCATCATCATTAGCAACCCATCATCGAATCACTACTGAGCGCAGGTCTCCTCTCACAGAGAGGGGCCATAGTCCACCACGCTGACCCAATGCGAACTGGCGGACTTCACACACCTTCAAGAACATTATGAAGCACTCTCAGGTGTGCAGGTTTCCTCACGATGTTTTCCTTCACCGTTGAAGCAAGTGATATTTAATTGCTTAAACGCACTTGACTCCGAAAAGTCAGAGGTGCGTGCCTGGGATCGAACCTGCGACCCTCCGAATAGGAGACCGCAGTCCTAACCACTAGGCTATCACTGCTTATAGTACAACTTTCAAATCAATCGCACCAGTGAAAGCTTGTAAGAACCTTTAAACAAGTAGGAAATGAGCTGATGATCTTCAAACGCCTGAGCAGATCTTCACAAATTATGCATAGCTTACATCCACTTCGATTACGTTAGCTTTCAAACAGAAAAAACCGCATCAAAATTGGTCCACTGGGTACCTAGGCTGCTACGAGGAATATTAATCAACCGCTAGTATATAACAATACCTATGTATTATATTTAAGAAATAATATACTTATATGTATTTTTAATGTATAAATATGAAATTTCTTTTTTAAGGTTTATAATCTACAGCACTATACTGAGTTTCTTCGGTGTGGTTACGTTTAATGAACCAGCCGAATTTAATGGATACTGCATTGACATGTTTATACATAGAAAGTCATTAATATCGAAGTTAGAGAACTGCACGATCGTGATTGGTGACCTCAAAATTTCACCGATAGACAGAACGAAACCCGACGACTTTAAAAATCTTACGTTCCCTAAATTAAAGGAGGTAAGAAGCTGTTGAGTTTTATTTAGGCTAGGGCTGCACTGGAAAAACGATTGCGATGCAACGGTGGCGTCGCGATAAGTCATGTCTCCCCATTTTTTTATTTATTTTTTTATTTTTTATTTTTTTACTTTCACTGAACTCCTCCTAGACGGGTGGATAGATTTTGATGAAATTTTTTGTGTGAGTTCAAGGGGATTCGAGGATGGTTTAGATTCACAATTTGGTCCACTGAAAAATGTTTATTTAACTAATTTTTCATTTATAAGTAGTGGCGGTACGAAGTTCGCTGGGTCAGCTAGTATTACTATAAATGCGAAAGTGTGTTTGTTGGTTTGCCCTTCAATCACGAAGCAACGGAGTAACAATGGACATGATTTTATGGATGTTTATAGGTGAGGAATTGGAGAGTGACATAGATTTTATTCCGGAAAAACAGAGGGGCTTTTGAAAGCCCTCGGGATTTAAAAAAAAAAACTTAGCTCCACGCGGAGTTGAAGTCACGGAAAAAGCTAGTAATTTTATTTTTATTTAATTTCAATGTTAATTTTCTTACAAGAGACTTTTGTGTATTTTTCAGGTGACTGGCTTCATGGTTGTTTACCGTGTTTTTGGATTGGAGACTCTGGGAAACCTGTTTCCTAATCTAGCCAGGATTCGAGGAAAAACTCTTGTTTACAACTACGCGTTGATTGTTTACGATATGGCTGATCTACGGGAGGTTAGTTGGGCTTGGTAATTAGAATGCTTGTCTAATTCTGAAAGTGCTTATAAACGAGTTACTTATATGACAACTCCTAGAGCTTAGGCGGTTAGGGGTTTAGTTAGGCTTATCTCAGTACGTAATTTCCAGCTTCCTTTTATTGTTTCGTAAAAACTTTACCATATAGGTTTGGTTGACAAAATCTGAAACTCCTAACACCTATATTGTAAAATCGCTCTATAAAAATTGTAAACAAAACTATATAACGACCAATAGGTATCTGACGATTTGATCTAGACGTGGACGAATATATCTGAGGAGTGGACGAGTATAGTCATAACTCATAGGTGTAACAAAATAGCATGTAACCTACTTACAATGTATTATGTATAATAATTATAATAATTATAATTATTATTTTCTATCTATAATATTATTTAATTTAAAACAATAAATAAATTAAAAAAAAAAAAAAAA